>CM034708.1:185775972-185787233 GCA_020142125.1 Phrynosoma platyrhinos | reverse complement strand
AATTGTACATACCCAAGAATGCATCACCTAGTATATTGGCAGTCCTTTCCCCCCACACTTTCTTATTTTCTCCCGTTGGAAGAGGGGTCATCTTATATGGCAAATATATCCCAAACTCTATATTTTAACTGGAAAAGTTGGGGTTGTCTTATACTCTCGGTCGTCTTATGCACCAGAAAATACGGGTACCAAACCACTTTACTTCCTCATTTTATGTATCTGCTAAATGTTTCCCAAATCCTGCAAATGCTTGTCCAGAAGCCAAACCAGTGCTGGTTTCTAGAAAGGGGTTTATGTCTAAGATAGGCTTTATGTAGCCCTCTGGATGCTGTTGGATTGCAAATCCCATAAACTCTATGGTGAGGATGCTGGGAGTTGTAGTTAAACAACAGATGGGCATTGGCATGGTTCCCACCCCTAGTTTATATAATTAAGAGAAGATGTCACATGCTCAGGCATTTACTTTCTTTGTTAGCAATTTCAGTCCCATAGGAATGCATTGGCTTCTTTATTCTTTGCTGTTACAAAAAAGAACGGTGAACAGCCTGGTCAGTAATGCTACAAACAGATCAACTGGGGATTGGAAAGAAGAGGTGGTCATCAATTTGGCTGCTGCTGATTAAAGAACATTTTCTTCCTGTGTTAGATGCAGATCTTGGAAAAATTACAGCTTTAGATACAACTCCCATGCTAAGTGGGAGATTCTTGCAATTACATCCAAAACCATAACCCTTCCAAGCCTTGGTAAAATGCCAAAGGAGCAGTAGGAACTCCTACTTGGGCACCATCAGGGGAACTGTTTGTCTCTCCAGAGATAATTGGCTTAAGAAGTAGCAAGAGGGACAATTTGGAATAGGTGGCAGATTGAAGACTGAGCTTCCCTGTCATATGGAATTCCCTGTATTTCTGTAGCGTTGTTTTATATAACCAACATAACAGTACCTGACCAACAGAACAAGAAGGAATTGACATGTGAATGCAAAAGCAGAGCGTGGAAAGGTTACTGTTGGACTACACCTTACAGAGTCCCCCAGTTTTAAAAGTAATTTTTCAAAGCTCTGGAGAAATTCCATGGTTTTTAGAAATACATCCTTCCGACAGAAAAAGAATTGGGACAAAACATCCCAGTGAAGCCTGGGCATGCTCCATCACTCCAGAAGGCTGACTGACTAGAAAAAACAGAAAGAAACCAGGTCACAGGGAGGAAGTGAAATGGAGCAGCTGAGATCCATGGAGTACATCATATGCCCAAACCATAAATTAGGGATGGTGGATGTGTGGCTCTTCTGCCACTGTGGCCTAAAATTTTGCACAGTCCTACTCAAGATGGTAAGGGCTTATGGAAGTTGTAGCTAAAGCATGTGGTGGACCAAAGATACCTAACTCCTGCTTTAGACAAGACCATTCAATCCACATTCATACTTTTTTCAATGTGATCCTTTGAACTGGCATCATGCTTAGTTTCATCAGGGCTTTGGAGGTGCCAAGGCTCAGATCTCTAATACTGAGTCATCAAACCATAACAGTCTTTCCAGGGCAGATTGAGGTCATCACATGGAGGAGACTAGAGTCTCAAAAAAAAAAAAAAAAAAAAGCAAAAAAATAAAAGGAAGCAAAGTAGGGGACAAAGAATGACCAGCACTGTGAGATCGGAGACCTCTCCTCCCTCAAAACTGGATATTCAAGTTCCTAAAGTTCTGAGGCATTATGGCAGGAGTAGGCAATTTCGTGACCCTTAGCTGCTGTTGAACTGCAACTCCCAGAAGCCTTAGTCAATATAGCCAATAATGAGGGATGCTGGGAGTTGCAGTTTAACAACATCGCATTTCTCACCCCTGTGAAGAGAATTGACATCAACCAAGTCTGGGACCTCTTTGCTACTTACCCTTAAAGGATACTGCATCCCCTTTTCTTTGTCTTTGTGGGTTGTGGACAGAGAACTGCCCGGATGGCCTCATCAAACACAGTTTTCAGGCCACGCTGGGTCAGCGCTGAACATTCAAGGTATTTCACTGCATCTGCAAATAAAGAAAGCCTGTGAGGCTGCAGTAATTTCCTTCTCCCTTACCAGCCATATTACCACCTCAGTACATTATTGTAGCTGTTATGAGTATTAGTCTTATTATGCATTTATACTCTGCCTCTCCTCCAGTGAGCTCAAAGAGGTGTATATGGCTCTCCTCCTTGTGACTTTTTGTCTGTAACAACCTTGTGAGGCAGGATGGATTGAAAGAGTGTGTGACCTAGTGAATTTTATGACTCCAGTGGGGACCAGAACCTGGATTTCCCAAGATTATTGAAGTCCTGGCAGGGGACACAAGAACCTAGAAGAGCCCTGCTGGATCACACAAAAGAGCAATCTAATTCAGCATTGATTTTCCCACAATGGCCAATCATGATAAACTTACAAACAGGCTTTTTCCCATCATGCAGAGTGGTGCCCAAATTCAGCTACCACAGTGTATGAATACACTAAAAGTACTATACAACTTCTAAGTGCTATTAGTATGATCTGTTTTGGATACTATCCAATGAGAGCCAGCATGATGTAGTGGTTTGAGAGTTGGACTAAGACTCTGGAACCAGCATTCGAAACCCTGCTCAGCAATGGAAACTTGGTGGGTGACTTTGGGCAAGCCATTCTCTCTCAGCCTCAGAAGAAGGCAATTACAAATGTTCTCTGAACAAATCTTGCCAAGAAAACTCCATAATATGTTTGCCTTTGGGTTACCATAGGTTGGGAGTGATTTGAAGGCATACAACAATATACCATCCTGACCTAGGAGAATGAAGAAACATTTGGCTGAAGTCTGAGCAGATATAGGATCCTTAGAACACAGTGCTTCCCAAGGCAAAGCAGATGCTCCCACAAGCTAAGACAACTGAAAATGCATTCGTTGGCACTTCATTTGGGATACAGATACTAGGCAAAAATTCTGTGCTCAAAATAAAAGGATTCTTTTTCTCTATGGAAAACATTCAGGGCATGAAAGAGAGGGAAAGAAGGAGTAGGGATGAAAGATGGACATGTTTACCTTTTAATCTAGAGGTGAGCAACTCTCATAACATATGAATAAAACATAGCTCATGGTATCATTTGCATACTAGTCATTTCTAGTAATTAGTTGTATTTGTAAGAATAAAAACCTTCTATATTCATAATGGTTGAGAACCAATTTCATACTTTTAACTCTCAACTTTGTTATTTTCTTTTTACCTTACGTAGTATTTAAATCACACTATCAACAGCAAACTTTACTTTTTAAGAGGTTTTTCCATGGATCTGCTTATTACAAAGTCACTCAAAGTTACTCTTACAGAGTTACTAAAATTTCAAAATAAAAGTATAACAGTCAAAGAGAAGGTTATTAAAAAACCAAACCATATGCTTCTATCAAGTTTACAGTCTTGTAAATGTTCATTCCCCATTCATTGCAGCCTCAGAATATTTTGGGTTCCCCCCCCCTCTCTCAAAACACCCAACAGAGATAATTTTGCTACTTTCTGCCTACCATAGGATGCTTTAGGCCCTGGAAAGGACATCATCTACCCAAGAAATAAACTTCAAGTTTATTTCATGGTTAAACAACAACCTCTCTTAAGTCTAAAACAGCCTCCCCCCCCCCAAAAAAAAACATGGCAAAATTGCCCATCACATCCTGTGAATAATTTTTTTTTAAAAAAAATATTTTATCAGTGGGCTGAGGGGGGTGGGGATAACAAAAATTGTTCTGGGGATCCATAGAACTTATGGGCCACCATTTCCCAGCCCTGTTCTAATTCTAGGGCATGTTTTGTGAGCGGCTTTCCAACTACTGTGCTTTGAGGGAGGCATTGTAACTTGGGCAGTTGCTTCCTTCTTCCTAACGGCACCATGTTTTGTTATTTTAAAAGCTTTAAACTGTTTTTTCATCTCCATGATACATGGCATTTTCATACACATTTCAGAGTTCAGAATGTTGCCTTTGAAAAGGAACTGGTTATGTAATTCAGACATAATATAGCAGAGCCTAAGAATGCCATGTGCAGTTGCACACAACTGCTGTGAATGGTTGTGCAGAAGCAGTTGCTCATGCAATCTCTTTTCCTCTTCCACCTCTCTGGTCCCCAGACAGTTGTTCTAAGTTTGTGCTTGAGCCAACCTCAGACTGTTTCTCACACAGTTCATGCCAATCTAGCCAGTTCAAATACACACACTCTCTGTGGCACTCCTTGGAGCAGCCACACTGGCAAATAAACCCACCATCTATCCCTCTTTCTGGCATAATAGTAGTCTCAGGTCCCTTCCATACCGCAGATTGTAGCACTTCAATATTATATGCCATGGAACCTTATGATTTGTAGTTTGGTGAGGGATTCAAGCTACCTAACAGAAAATTCTAAATGCCTCATGAAATTACAAATCCCAGGATTCCATAGGATCAAATTATGGAAGTTTAATTGGTATCCAGCTGCTATAATTGTGGAGCATGTAAGCGATTCTTTCATCTGGGCAACATGAAGGAACAAAAGCCAGACCAACCTTTAAAAAGCTTTTTTAAAAACCCAAGTAATCAGTTTTTAGTGCAGCTGATGCTTTCAGTGTGTCTCCTCTTCCTTCTCCTCCCCTCCCTTCACACACCCCCCCGCCTCTATTGCTGGCTCTTCTGCTCCTCTCTAAAAGTCCACAAAGGCTGCATCTGCACTGCCATGGCTCAATGCTATGGAACTCTGGGATTTCTAGTTTTGGGAGACATTTAGCCTTCTCTGTCACAGAGCTCTGGTGCCATAAGAAATTTCCCAGAATTTCATAGCATTGAGCCATGGCAGTTAAAAGTGGTATCAACCTAGATTATTTCTGTGATGTAGATGCAGCCAAAGATGCATAGCGTGGCAGCCATCCAAGTGAGTTTTCTACTCTAGTTGTACCTAGCAGTTAAAATGTGCCTGAACTGACCATTCAGAAAATCTTTTAAGCACAAGAACAGATACCTATGTGTCCAAGCACAACATCTACTCTCTCACTGCCTGCATATCTGAAAAGCTCCTTGGAATTTCAATGGAAATGGAAAGATAACACCACCTCCACCTAGGAAAGAATGACTTGGTGTTGGATGAGAGGAAAGCTTGAAGAAAGAACTAGCACAACACTAGCAGATCTTTGCTGGTTAGCCCCAGATGGCAGGGCAAGGCAGGAAAAGGAAGCTGCGGTTGAACAACACTTCAGCTGATAGCTCTTGAAGGCCAGTTCTACATATCACAAGTGGGGGAGAGATGAGAGGAGAAGAGAACTTATTAATAGCAGCAATGCCAGTGCACACAGTTAAAACAGAAAGATCCAAATGGAACCAGTTAAAAGAACTACTAAGCAAGGGATCATCATAGGATGGTGCTGGCAATAAAACAGGCAAGGAGAAAGTAATAGAGATGACTCACATTAAATTGAGGCACTGCCCTGGCTCAGTGCTAGGGAATCATGAGAATTGTAATTTATTGTGGCACCAGAGCTCTCTGACAGAGAAGGCTCAATGTCTCAGAAAAAAATACATTTCTCATGATTCCCTAGCACTGAGCCAGGGCAGTGCTTCAATTTAATGTGCACTATTTCTGGCAGTCTGCTTAGGCCCTGAAGTTACACAAGGTGTGGAGAAATTCGATTTGTAGAAAAAGTTACACAAGGTGTGGAGAGAGTGAATAAGTACAGGTTTGTCTTCCATGTTTATAATATTCAAATCCAGCCACTAAATCTAAATGGTGGGAGATTCCAAGCAGAGGCAATAATGTACTTTTTCACATAGCACATAGTTAAACTATGTAATTTGCTACTGTTAAATGTAGTAGTGGCCATGTTGGATGGAGACATTCATGGAGGACAAGGCCATCAAACACTACGTACTAAGATACTGATATATGATCACCAATACTGGAAACAGTATGCTTCTGTATACTAATTTGCTTGGAAAAATGAATAGGAGGGTGTTGTGACATCCATATCCTGCTTAGGGGCTTCCTGATGGCTGTATTGTTGGCCTGTGCAAACAAAATACTGGACTAGATAGAGCATTGATCTCTTCTAGCATTGCTGTTATGTTCTTCCAGGACTACCTATTGCCTGCTCCCATCAGAAGCCTCTTCTGGCATTCGGTCCCCTGCATTGTGGTCCATTCTCTCCTTGGCTGAGAAGAACAAAAATGCTGTTCAAAAATGACATGTACATGCAAGCTTTCCAGACTGTTCAGTATTGGATAGGGTAGGGTAGGGATTAATGAATTCTCCTTTTTAAAATCTTTATGGGGTCAAAGCAGACAAATTAGGAGAACACATGTTATCTATAAGATATTTACCCTCTCATAATGGGATTTTTGCATAGGTACAGTGTTTTTACAGTCAGACTTGCATTTTTAGTATTTACTTTTCAGTGACCAATCACAAAATAAAACATACTATATGCAAGATATACTGTAATGGACAGTCATGTGACATGAAAAACAGATGTCTTTCACTATCTCCAGTAGCACCTTTTCAGAATTTGTGGTAGATACATATATAGTCTTGTTTGATCTGTTGTCTCATGTGTGCTAGTCTGCTCTTGGTACCAGTCTGTATTAGGCTGTATCTACACTGGAGAATTAATGCACTTTGACATCACTTTAATTACCATAACTCAGTGCTATGGAATTCTGGGATTTCTAGTTTTTGAGCTATTTAGGCCTCTCTGTCAATGAGCTCTGCTGCCACAACAAACTACAAATCCCAGGAAAGGATAGAGCCATGATATGGTGTCAAACTGCATTAATTCTGCAGTTTAGCAGCAGCCTGAGTTTCATTTATCCACATAAAACCTAGATGGGGGGGGGGGATGAAACTGATATAAATTGGTATTCACAGTAGAGTGTCAAACATGAAATTCCTAGATTCTATTAGTTACTATATTAAAGAAACTGCCCTCAATTTTGCTTTTGAAAATAGGTATTTCTGAATATGTTTCCCTCCAAGATACAAACTTCTGTATGCTTTGATCTCAAATGAGAATTTGGAAAGTTTACTGAATGGAACCTTGAACTCATGATTTTCATCTAATGGAATTGCAGACCCACCACTGGATCACATAATTATGAATGCTGATTTTAGGAGTTGTATTTCACAAAAGCATCTTTGCTAAGCTCTTTGTTAAGATTTTTTTCTGAAGTTTCAATTGACCCAAGTTGAATCTGGGCACTCTCCCACCCACACCATCACATACCAATCTCTTTGGCCAGTGCGAGTCCTTGTGGATATGTAATGGGGGCTAACTTCTTCTCCTTGAGCTTCTCAATGGTATCTTTGTCATCCCGGAGATCTAGCTTTGTGCCCACAAGAATCATGGGAGTGCTGGGACAGTGATGTCGTACCTCAGGAAACCACTATAGGAAAATTGAAGATTATTAAGGGCCATAAACCTATAATATATAGATGTCAACTTCAAGAAAATCTGTTTTGGATATATGATCAGCTTATATCAGGGTGGGCGTTTATGGGAGGGCGGGGGGCTACACTGCCCCCCAGGAGATCTTGGAGGGCTGAATGTCCACACACTGCACCCCCCCCAAAAAAACCCCAAAGCCTCCAAATCCCCCTAAATGACCTCTAAGGTGTGGAGGGGGCAATTTCACCAGACTGTTTTACTTCTGTTAACTTCCTGGGTGTTAGTTTTTTGTTTGTTTAGAAAAGTCCCTTCTGGGCCTAAAAGGACCAAAAGGGAACAAAGCTCCCAGCCCCCAGAGAGCATTCTGGAGTGAAAAAAATTTAATAAAATAGAACTCGAGTAGGATCTCAGAGGGCCCAAAAATGGTGCTATGGGCCATATAATGAGGCTTGAGTATCCGTGGATTGTAGCATCCACAGAGGGTCCTGGAATCAAATACCAGTGGATACGAAGTTCAGAAACGTAACTCTTCCAAGATCTAGCCTAATCCAGAATTATGTCTCCAACAATGCCCAGAGTCTAAAGAATAAAAAAAAGTACATGCTAAGTGTCTCTGTGCTGTAATCAAGGCCATAGATACAAAACTCCATATATATATATTATTCACACCCACACCCACACTTATATTACATTAAGACAAAGATGGAGAACACTGCAGGTCATATCATCTGTAGACAACATAGATAATGGTGAGCTATAACTGCCCTCAAGTTGATCTTGACCTATGGTGACCCTGAGGATGAGACATCTTCAAGATTCCCTGTCCTCCAATTTTCTGCTTAGTTCCTGCAAAGTCATACCTGTGACCTAGCATTTGCCTTTCTAAGTGTATCTACTATTTGTCTTGTCATCTTTATTTCTTACTTTCTCTCTGTTAATGCTCTGATCATGTGTGTGTCTCATTTGGGATGTCTCATCATAGAGTTTTCTAGGTGAGTAGATTACACAAAGAGAGCCACCTTCACCTCCCTGTGTGCAGTGCTAACAAGTGTTAGCTACAGTGTCATTGCTGTTCTCACTAATAATAATAATAATAATAATAATAATAATAATAATAATAATAATAATTTTTATTTGTATTTCCCGCCTCTCCCTGTGGATTGAAGCAGGATAACAAGTAATATAAAAATACAAAACATAATATATATATATATATATATATATATATATATATATATATATATATATATAAAACCCATAACAACAATATTCCCCCCAACAATAAAACCCCATAATCTCTCTAATTAAAACCAATACCCTTTAGTGACACCCACCACTACTGCTGCTGCCTAGTAGCTATTTGCCATGGGTTGAGATCAATTTGAGGGCAGTTAACAACAACAACAACAACAAGAATGATGAGTTGCAGCTCAATATCTGGAAAGTCAGATTTCTGCCAGTTGTACTAAGGTGCATAAATATGGAAATGTTTAAATATTCATTTAAGCAGTTGATCTGAACATAGGGAAGAGGCAGAAGGAACCATAAATGTTAAGCTAGGGATAGCATAAATAGTCCTGCATCCTGAAATGGAAAGACACATGTCTCCCCCTGCCAACAATTCCACTGGCTCCCTGAGTTGCTATAACAATGCTTTTCTCCACCACTTCTTCCCAATTGCTCTCCTTGGGAGAGGGGGGTTTCCTTCTCCATTGTGGGTCGGGTGGCCATGGAGACTGCTTCTGCTCTTGTGGGTGTGCTGTTTGGTTTTCCCATGTTGCTAATAGTCCTGCAGGGAAGCAAACAGAAGCACAATGCAGGTGCTTCTTTTTTTTAATTCCTGTTAGATTAACATCGTTGTTTGGAGTGCATTTGTGGAGGAAGAATTAATTTAAATTAGGAAAATGATACAGGCAAAAAAGGTTAAGCACCTGTCCTCATTACTGAAGCTCTGATCAAAATCGAAGCTCCTCTCGCCTATTTAAAAGCAACAAAAAAACAATAACAGCAAAAAAGGCAATCCAATCAATTTAATAGATCATAGACCTCTTGAGATACAGTGATTTGGACCAGAGCTGGATCATAGTTTGCATGAGTCCTCTTCTTTGCTGATGCCCATGCCCTCTTTGTGGATGGCAGACTCCACATCTTTCTCCTGGATTCTCACCCCTCCATACCATTAGTATCTATGGGGAAGGAGGTGCAAGGGAGCCACCAACAAACAGCCAGGGAAAAGAAAGGAAAACAGGAGGCACAGACAGAGCACCAATCAGGTATCTGACTATGTCACACCTGGAGGGGGGGTGTACTTGTCTTGCTTTGCCCTCAGTGCAAAGATGGGGTACCTATGGCCCTCCAGATACTGATGAATGATCCCTCCCATCCTACACTACTTGATTTGGGTCCAGGTTACCTACAGGATCACCTTCTTCCATATAATCTACCCCATACTCTCAGGTCCTCTGGCATTTACTCCAGCCAGTCAGGACTAGGTTGGCAAGTGTCAGCCTAAGGAGTTTTTCTTCAGCTGCCTCTAAACTGTGGAGTGACCTTCTGGAAGAGATTTGACAGTTGAATATGCTGTCTGAATTCAAAACAGCATTAAAGACCAGTTTCTTCCAGCAGGCTTACCCAAATAATTTATAACTGTGAATTTTAAATGTAGATTGTTTTAATCTGTGAATATCTTGTCCTTTTAAATGGCATGCATGCCCTCTATTTGATGTCTATTTTAATTGATGTGTTTTAACCGATGTGGTGTGTCTGTTAATTGTTGTTGTTCCCTTCCTCAATCCATAGGGGGAGGCAGCTAAGAAATAATAACAATAACAATTGTTGTTTTGTTACCTTACTATTGACCATGCTGGCTAGGGCTGATGGGAACTTGAGTTCAATGGCATCTAGAGGACCAAAAGTTTCCTAGGCTTGTATTAGCACTTATGATGGTGTGAATTGTTCTTATTGATGGATTTTAAGTCATGAGTTTTTAAAACTTTTATTTATTGTTTTTAGAATTCAACAATAAGAGGCAAACCAATCCCTACCACCTAATTTCCCCAACGTTAATATTTTATTTGTAACCGTATGTCAAATATAGTCATGTAACTATACATTCTGAAAAGGATCTTATAGTACCTTTGAAACTAATTGAAAGAAAGCTGTTTGCAGTATAAAGCTTCTGTAGACTGGCTCTGTTGCATCTGATGAAAACTGCATCTAATCAGATTCAATAATGTTAGTATCAAAGGTGCTACAAGATCCTTTTCCATACTGATACAGAGTAACACGGCTATGTCTTTGAATAAATTACCAAACCACCCATAAGTGGTGTACCTATTCTTCCTTCCTTCCTTCCTTCCTTCCTTCCTTCCTTCCTTCCTTCCTTCCTTCCATAATGAATTGAATTTTCAGTCATGATGACAAAAGCTGGTCAATTTCGAAGCCTGGTCTTTGACAATTCAAATTGGTGCAATGCTTGAGAGATGGACCTAGACCAGGAACCTATATTTTTTGTAACTTATAGCTGGGGTCAAAACACTAAAAGTAACCATATGCCTTTCAGGCTGCACCTGGTACTTAGATGGAGCACAATCAACCTCAGTCTCACATGCCTTGCACAGCACTTTCTCTTCTGCCCAAACACAAAAGACCTCACCTTTGCGCGAACATTTTCATATGATGCAGGGCTGACTAGAGAGAAGCAGATGAGAAAAACATCCTGTAGGTTAAAAAGAAAAGAACATTTTAACAGTCTTATGAAACACAAGTGACCAAAATATAGAGTGATTACCCAAGGGCACAAAACATGTCTCTCACATGTCATCTTTGTAATCCTTACAACAGCCCTGATAATAGTTATTATGTGGAGAAAACTACC
>CM034708.1:185742835-185770612 GCA_020142125.1 Phrynosoma platyrhinos | reverse complement strand
TAAGCGGGATATAAATAAATTTTATTATTATTATTATTATTATTATTTTGAATTAGGTGTACTATAGACAGGGGTCCTTCCACACTCCACAATTACAGCACTGTGATTCCACTTTGACTATCATGGTGACATCCTGTGGAATCCTGGGGTTCGTAGTTTGCTGAAGCATTAGGGTCCTCTGGCTGAGTGTTCTAAATAGCCCTCCCTAAACTTCATATCCCAGGATGCCATAGGATGGAACCATGGCAGTTAAAGTAGAATCACAGTGTTATAATTATGTAGTGTGGTGTGAAAGGGCCTCTGGGCTAGAAGGAAGTGATATTCATAGGCGAGCTGAAAGCTTTTATTGAACTGACTTCAGCTCATGGAAAAGAACATGCTTTTGAGTCACAGCCAGAGAACGTCAGGAAGGAGATGAACAGTCTGTTTGGCCTTCCAAATGTTCTCAACCCCACCACAGGCTATCCCAATGAAAGGATAACAGCTCCCCAAATCCACCAGCCAGCATGGTCAATTTTAGCCAATGGCTATTACTAGGCTACTTTGGATGGGGTGGGGTGGGGCTATGCCTCTGGCCTGCTGCACACTTGTTCCTATCTCAAAGTGTCCACTTCCACTAAAAATATCCCTCTCCTCTACTTGCTGAATAGAGCAGGGTTAGGCAACCCAAGGCCCGGGGGCTGGCCCCCCGAGGCCTTTGGACCGGCCCCAGGACAGTCCTGCCGCTGCCGCCGCCACCCCCTGCCATGATGATATTGATTATTGTTGTTATTGTTGTTCTTGGAGTTTATTGTTCTTGGGGTTTTCTTGGCAAAATCTCCACAGGGGTTTTGCCATGGCTTTTCTGGGGCTGAGAGAGTGTGCATGCATATTTTTTAATTTTTTTAAATTTTAAATTTTTTTAAACTATTTATTTATTTATTTATTTATTTATTTTTGGTGCTTCAGCCCCCCAATTGTCTGAGGGACAGCAACCCGGCTCCCAGCTCAAAAAGGTTGCCTACCCCTGGACTAGAGGGAGGTTGGAAGATTCTGCAAGCTACAATTCCAAAAAAGGGAACATTCCCAAGTCCTGCTTGTTTCTTTCTACTAGCATGGTGTCATAAGACTCTAGTCAACACATAGTGGATGAGTGGAAGGGAACACTTTGAGAAAAGGAGAGTTATGCAACAGGCTAAGGGCCTCACCATACATGCAAAGTAGTCTGATGGCAAACCCCAGACCCACAGCCTCCATGATACAGCCAGGTTTTACTTCTGGACTGGAAACTGTTAGTCTGGGGCAAGGTATTCCTCTCAGATCTACACCTCTATTTGAGCCTTGACCTCCTGGCCTCTAGCTTATGAGTAGAGACATAAAGAAAGTGTTATTCCAGTTCTATCTTCACAGGTTACACATTCCCTATGTACTTTTAAAAACACACTCCTTATGCCTTAAGATCCCCGGAGAGCACCTGTTTCAGGCAAATGCTTCTAGACCGATTTCCCTATAGAGGCAAATGCTTTCATGGTACCCCATACAAACTGAACAGTCACATATATTCCTCAGCATCATCAAGTAGAGAAAGCATGATCCAGATACAAGGTCACATACACAATGGCCATGTCTTTGTTTTTTATTTCATTGAGAGCTTGCTGCGCTGTCCTAAATTTACTATACATTAATCCAGCAAATGAACCCTTGAAGGATTACAGGCATGTTCCAAAGGAGTGTGAAACATCCATCTGACCAAGTGTACAAACTGATCATGGAGCACTCAGCAAGGGACAATAGTCTTTTGTGCATGGCCCTGATAGTTCTGCTATCAACATGAAAATGCCACAAAGAAATAACACACATTCCAGGCTAGCATTTAATTGAAAGTATCTCCCTTTCATGTTACATTGTGTTAAATGTTATTTTCCCACCCTTGCTGCCCTGGATCACTGTTCACTTTCATGCTTGTATGGCGGTTCCAAAAGAGAGATGGACAGACTGTAAGAGAGCATGCAATTTAACTGATAAGGCATCAGAGGAAACAAGTAGTTCATCCAAGGACAGCTCACTCCTTCCCTCATTCTCCCCTGTGCCCAGAGGAGTTGTACGTACCCATCTCCGACCACCACACACTTGATGGCTTGCATATCTGTGGTCTAGCAGTGTTGTGGAGTTCACTGGGTCTCTCAGACAAAGGTAACAGCTCACCAACGTTGCCAGCAGGAAGTCTTCTACAGTTATAACAAAACCGAAGCTGAATTGAACAGCAGGTTGTGGGTTAGGGAGGAAAGGGAACAGAGAATGTTTCTCAACCCGCCCACTAGTCCCCGAGTAAGCCCTGAATATTTGCTGGGGGAAGGGCCTGCAGCTTGAACGATATTTCTCTTTTTGCACACTGAAAATGGCTAAACACTTCCTTTTTCATCACACTGTGTGGCTCCAGCCTTTGGACACTGAGAAAGAGGTTGCTATGCAGCTGCTACACAGGATGAAGAACCATCAGAGGAGCAGAAGGAGAACAAGGGAAATAATGAAACACAGAAAGTGGTCCTTCCCTTCTTTCCCCTTGCACTTCAGTTGAGGAGAGGATGGCTGGGGAGATTTGTTTGTCATCATAGCTGTCTGCTTCATAGCTGTCTCCAAGGCTTTGGTGAAGAAACAGAGAAAAGATACTTTCTTCTCATGCCAAATAAATAAATAAATAAATAAATAAATAAATATTTACAAAACCCCATTACGTTAGCCCACTCTTTAAAAAGATAAATATTCTAATCTATAACATTGTCCATATTTCCATGAAATGCTTTCTGTATGCAGGTGGGATGCACTGATGTACCTGGAACCCATGGAAAGGTTCATCCTCCCATTGCTGCCAACAGATTTGCTACTGTTGCCATTTTTGCAACTGCTGTTTCTGCCACTGTCCAAATCCCAGTAATTCTACTAGGAAACAGGACACATTGACAGGATCGCACCTGGTTACTCAGCAGAAGCGCACTTCTCCCTGCTGAATTGTTTGTTTGTTTTAAAATAACTGTTCAAGCACCAATCATGGATAGAACTAAAATGGAGTGAGCTATCAAAAGGGTGAATTTCTGTTACGTTCTTTGTACTGATTATTTCTAAGTTGATTCACTTAAAAACAAGTAAAGAAGACTTGGTGTGCATCTCCACTATAGATATAATGCAGTTCGGAAAAATCAACTTTAGAGGGATTGATCCCCCTATTTGCACCGAGGACAGGCTGCCAAGTAGATGAATTTCTCAAAGGGCAGCAGCAAACATGGCGCTACTTCATAGGCTTCTTAGTCATGCTCAGAATGGAGGACATTTTGGAATTCTTCCTGGACAGAAGGCTAAAGTGTAGGACATGTCTTGGAAAAGGAAGATGCCTGTTTACGCTGCCCATTCCATATACAAAAGCTAAAAGAACTGGGAGAAATATCTTATTTTTTGCTTTGGTGAAGGGACACTCTTCTTCTTACCCTAGCAGAGGGCAGAAAGTTAACTTAGGTGATGCAGGCCGGATTGTGTGGCGTACACAATTCTGCTGTCTAACACTGGTCTGCTGCACTTTGCCCCAGTGGTTTGCTTTCTATGGTGGTTTCCTCACCCTAACCAATGCCAGGGCCAGTCTTGACTGACCCAATTATCATGAGGAAAGGAAATCAACAAAACCAGGGTGCAATGAAGGAAAATGAAAATGTTAAAACTGAGTCATGGACCCATCCACACATCCTACGGTCAAACTCAATCTATGTGCATCCTTCAATTAACCTGTTCCATAATAATTAACTCTGCAATAGCCACCACTGATATCACAACAATTCTCTTTTGTCATCTCCTCACACCTTCTCAGACACAGCCATTATAATTTCCCTAACGCACTAGATAATTAGTAATGAACAAATAACAACACCAAAGAAAGCTGTATAATCTCTGTAGTTGGATGAAAACCCGCTCTTTGCTGTCACCATACACATTTACGCCTAGGGTGACCATATGCACTTGTTTAGATAGAAGAGTCTGCTGTTTGAAGGTGTCCTCTTCTCTGAAGGGCCACACAATCCAAATCTAGTTTCCAGACAGAGAAGACTTTCAGCATAAGATTTGAGATACCTGGAGACGAGACTGAGAAGGCACAGAGTCTCAGTTTGCCCCCCACTGTAGTTAAAATGTGTGTTTTGTGTGCTTTCAAGTCATTTTTAACTTATGGTGATCCTAAGACAAACCTAAAGAGCCAGCATGGTATAGTGGTTTGAGTGTTCAGCTATAACTCTGGAAACGAGGGTTCAATTCCCTGTTTGTCAATGAAACCGCTGGGTGACCTTGGGCAAGTCACACACTCTCAGCCTCAGGGAAAAGCAATGGCAAACCTCCTCTGAACAAATCTTGCCAAGAAAGCCCCATGATAGGTTCACCTTAGGATCACCATAAGTCAGAAGCAACTTGAAGGCACACACCACCAACAACAAGACAAACTTATTATGGGAGGTTTCCTAGCAAGATTTGTTCAGGTGAGATTTGCCTTTCCCTTCCTAATAGGCTGAGAGAGAGTGACTTGCCCAAGGTCACTTAGTGGGTCTCCATGGCCAAGCAGCATTTTGAACCCTGTTCTCCAGAGCCCTAGTCCAACACCCAAACGACTGCACCACCCTGACTCTTTTGCACCTTGTTTTGGGAAGATTACCTGATTTTACCAGATCAATGTATTTCTATTTAAAATACAGTGCTTCTTTCAAAAGTAACCCTGAGCATATAAATTAACATATATACATTCTATGTAAACCTGTGATCTGTTTTTGAGTTAGGTATATTCCCCTTTCCTGGCAATGCCACACTTTTTGTCCTCACTAAGCACTACCAAAGCCACACTTCTGTGGTTTATTCTCTTAAAGGTGCAGCTATGCAGAAATAAAGCAGTTTGACACTTGTGTAACTGCCATGACTCAGTGCTATAGAATTCTGGGATTTATAGCTTTATGAGAGATTTAGCCTTCTCTTTCAGAGAACTCTGGTGCCACAACAGAATACAAATCTCAGGATCCCATAAGATCGAGCTATGGCAATTAAAGCGGTGGTAAACTGAATTATTTTTCCTGGGTAGATGCAGCCTGAGTTATCCTAGAGCAAGTAGGTGGGCAACTGTATCCCTCTAGATCAGGGGTCAGCAACCCAGGGCCCAGGGAAGACCCCACCATGCCTGCGCTGTGCGAATTCACATGGCGCTGGAGCGGTGGGGCCTTCCAAAATGGCGCCTGCATCATGTGCGCATGCACGGCGCTGTTGGGCCTTCCAAAATGGCGCCCCCCATGCGTGCATGCATGCGTACAACGGCGGGCATCATGCACATGTGTGCGTGGGGGGCAAGCACGCGCACGTGCCCATCTGGCCCCAACACCATTTCCCCCCCACCCGGCCCGCCGGCAACAAAGGTTGCCGACCCCTGCTCTAGATACTTTTGGCCTACCATTCCCTCCAGCCCTAGCCTGCAACACTGAGGGATTATGGAACCTGCAGTCCAAGCATATTTGGAGGCTCACAGTTGCCCAGTCCTGGCCAAGAGGTTCACACAACTGTCAGCCCCAGAGAACAAAGCATTGAGAACATGATGCAAACAGGGAATGGGGGCCCATGCTGAAATGTATTTCTTTAAAAGTGAACAGGTATATTTTACCAGCTCTATTGCAGTGATTGCTTGGTTATTCCAATAACGGCTTTCATTACTTACTACCACGCTCCACTTAACATGAAATTATCACATAATTAATGATTTCAATTTCATCTTATTATAGCAAACAATACTGCAGGTTTGTTATCCACTATGAATCAGCTGTAGAGTCACGGTGAGGTAATTTTTGCCTCTGTGGAGGAACAGACAGATTATGGTCTTAGATATTATGAGGGTGACAGAGCTTTTCACAATATTCCTGACCTCCCATGAGAAGGCAGCATAGCAACAATTATGGTACAGCACAAAAGGTAATTGCTAAATTACCATCAATCGGTCTTCCTGTTCAATCAATATCAAGCTCTTCTCCTTGCAGATCTTCCTCCAGTGTCCTCTGAAGATCTCTCTCCTGCAATCTTTTTCTCAGTTGGTCTAAGAGGTCTGTCTCATTAGTCTCATATTATTTATTCCTTTATTACCCCCACCATTCTTCAGATCCTGCTGTACTCCTATGCAGGGCAAATGAGGTAGCGGGGGGAGGGCGCATAATACAAATGTATATGTAGTCCAAAAGAGGGTCCAGGACCTGACTATGTTGCATTATTATTATTATTATTATTATTATTATTATTATTATTATTATTTTGATCTTTCTTGGTGGTTGTACTGTTATTTGTCTTTTCAGATATTCATTGTAAAACAGAAGAATTTAAAAGAAAATAATTATGGTACACAAAATTTCAGTGATGTATTCAAGTCTTTGTCTCATGTCTCCACTTTCAAGTCTCATGTCAAGTCTCAAGTCCTTGCAAGATACCTTCAGGTCAAGTCTCAAATCTGGAAGCCAACTTTTAACAGCAAAAAAAGGGAAACAGGGCATATTTCTTGGAGGGGAACAGAAAACATATTAAGCAACAAGCTTGAGGCAAAGGTTAAGGTCTGCTTGGCAACCTGCTCCCAATGCACAATTAAGGATCCTTCCAACTCAACCCCATTGCTTTACACATTTACTGTTCCCCTCCGAAAAACATGATCTGTGCTCTGGGGATTGGTATTGCTGCTCCTTGAGGTGAATGATGCCATTAGGTCAGTCACTAAAAATATGCAAGTCACAAGTCGAGTCAAGTCATTTATTGCTGAGTCAGGTCTGACCTAAGTCAAAGAAGAAACTTGAGTCCAACTTGAATCCAAGTCAATTGACTCAAATCTACATCACTGCAAAATCTGAAAGGAAGTTGGACTCCTCAGGAGTTGTGCTTACATTCATAAACAGAAATGGCCTGACAGTGGGAACATAGAACCAAACAAACCCTCCCATCTCCAGCTGAGCTCCAGTAGCTGGAAACCCTCCCCTGTTTCTGCACTGCAACCCATTGTACAAAACAGCCACCTCCTTCCCCCTTTTTTCTTTGCCTTAATATATTCATTTATTTAGTAAGAAAGAAACACAAACAAATGAAATACAACATGGGCATAGACACACATATATACAAAAGAGAGGAAAACTGTAAATAACTCCTCATCTATTCCCCAGCCAACCTCCCTCTCCCCCCTTAACCCTTGTTGACTTCTTGCTCTTCTCCGACTGCAGTTTTCAACTTTATCACATGATTACTCCTCTCAAATTAATGTGCAATTGCATAAAAAACCCTCTTCTATTACAGAGAAAAGATTTCTTTTTTAAAAATCAAATCCAATAACTACCGGTACACTGTATCTTGTCACTCTCCTTGTGCCTTTATCCTTAAGATCCCCCTCTGGTTCTGTGTTATACTCGGACCTCAAGGTGACTACTATGTTAGTTGAGAGAGAGAGAGAGAATCTGGCTGCTCATTCCCACTATGATTTAAAACAAATTGCTGATCGGGTTATATGTCTGTTGTTCCCACTTGAAACCGTTTCCAAACTGACTGCACTTGGTTTCAATCAAGATAAAGCGAGGCAAATGCAAAAGAATGGCACTTTCCTGACACTAGTTTGTTGGTGGTTCTTTTGAAAAGAAGCGATTAGCAAGTGTGTTCAGCAAATGGGAATGAAGGACCTGAATCACATCAAACTGAAGGGGAGAAGATTACTGTGACAGAAGGTTGGCACATCCTCACCAGTTTTGGGGGAAATCCACCATTTCCCTTCCCAGGACCCATCCTACATTCCAACCTTCTGTCCATGAGGAATTTCAAAACACCCTCCATTTTGAGCTTGACTAGGAAGCATATCCTCCAAGTTGTGCAAGGCTGGGAGGGCACCACTTCAACTCCCCATGTCCTCCAAGTCCCCTGGGATGCTTCAGCCATGGGTGTCATATAAAGAACTCTCCCCTGGGATTCATCAGCCATGGGTATCATATGGAGGACTCTCCCCTGGGATGCCTCAGCCATGGGTGTCATATAGAGGAATCTCTTTCCCCGTAGTTTGAATCCATTGCTCTGTGTCATAGGAGTCTATCACATGGGGAAAATTGGAAGTTTAAACTGGACAGAACCTGTGGTTATCCAGGGTATTAGGTACAATTGCGCAATTGGTTTTCAGATGATGTCGTGCGCAAACTGCTTGGAATCCAAACAGAAAGTGACATGAATCAGGGAATAGTCATTTTTGGGGAAATGCTGTGTTTTCATTTCCATTTCATTCATGAATTCATTTTCTTTGCATAATTGCTGTGGTGTGAAAGCTATTTGCAAGAGTCTCTCTGTTTTTGTGCTTGTTGCCAGATTTTCCCATAGTTCTTTGCTGTGCTTTGTTGTGCTGAGAGGGATTCAGCCTTTGATGTTTAAGCCAAGGCTCTTAAAGGATCTGCAGGCACATGCGCACGCACAGACAAACACACACACACACACACACAGAAACAGCTTGCTCCTCTCCCTCATATGGCTCTCTCTTCCTCCAGCCTTCCCCATTAGCTGAGCTCTGAGGAAGGCAGGGGCGTAGGGAGGATGAGAGAGAAGTTTTATCTTTCCTACTTCTTTGGGTAATGTTCTGTTCTTTTTACTTGGGTTGGGTAGCATTTCTTGGAAAGTAAGGGCAGCACAGTATATATTTTATAAAGAAAATTGTGTAATAAAATTGTTTATTTCTCTGGGTGATTTCTGGTAACACAACTACTGCTTATGTGTGCCTGTACAAAAAAAGTTATTTCCAAACCATCAACAGGATTTGTCCCCATTTGTGTGAAAACCAAATGCACTTTCTACCCACTTTCTCACTTTAGTAATTTATCGCGTTGTTGTGCTCTGCATATGAAAATCATTTGTGTATTTGCATGCTTTTCTGGGATGCATCCACTTTAATCATTTTTGGGATGGAAACACATAGGTGTGCTTCCCCGTGTGATAAACTCCATAGTCTATGGAGCAGCAGAAAACAAGCTTGCTCCATCCTCAATATGACACTCCTTCAAATGTTTAAACAAGGCTACCATATCACCTCTTAATTGTCTCTTCTCCAGGCTAAACATACTCAGCTCCCTAAGTTGCTCCTCATAGCGCATGGTTTCCAGACCTTATGTATATATTTCTATAAAGGGTTGGCAAGTTTGTATATAAACTTGCACTGAATTTCCTTTTAACAAATTAGTCAATTTATCTGATATAGTGAGATCCAATGGTTTTTCTACCCAACTTTCCAATTATATCCTCTCTTTCCCAACCAGTCCTAGCCCTGGCCCTCCATTCCTGAAGTGGCTCTCTTCAATTGGGCAGGGGCTAAACACCCAAAGGGGCAAATTCCTTTTGGTGTCACCACTGACAGCAGTGACCCCGCCATTGCAGGCACCCAGCTTTTATCCCCTTGGTCCTCTGGTGGTCCTCTGGCTTATTAGCTAGGAGCTTGCTAAGTACCTGGATTCTGGCTCTGTAGGGAGTGCAGATGTCTGGATCAGGTGGCAATCCACTAGGGGAGGTGTAGTGCAGCAAACAGGGAAGCAGCAGACCTCTTTCCTGGAGTGCGGGGGTGATGCCGTTCTTCTCCTCCCCCCTTTGTGGTGGTTTTCCTAAGCCAATAATGCCACCAAAATTTGCAGTAATAATGGTCTTGCCTGTGAAAGAATTGTACCGTAACAGCATGTGGACATACCAGTTTCTTGCCCTTTACTCCCAATTAGGAAGGGCTGGAATGATGTTTAGCATTGCAGCTCTTTGAAAGAGACTTTGGCAACACGACACAATGAAACAAGCATCCCAGATTTCTTCTCTTTTTAAGAATAAAAAGACACACTCTTTGTCAGCAGTGACAACAGCAGTTCAGTGCACTTTTTTTGTATTTTGTGCAAAACCCAGGTTGTGTTTTACATCTGAAATATGAGATGTAATGGGAAAATATTCAATAGGTGCTGGTAGCAAATATCTAAGTTTAGGTGCTAGGATAAAGCCTAGTTAGACTGTTTTTATACATTCAAAACCACATGGTCTCCCAGGTTCTCTCTGACCACTAATTTTTTTTTTGAAGTCATGGAGGGTGAATTGCCTCTTCTGGAAGCCTTTGTATTTTTGATATGTTGCAGCCTCCTCCCCACATTATTTAATGCTCCCCATACTTTTCAAAACTTCCATCCCACTTCTGTTTTTTCTCTCCATTGGGGGAATCTGATAGAACCCCTCTCCATGCTAGCCTAACTTTTCCATCTCTTGGGCTCCTGTCATTCTCCTTGTCCCTTTATCCTTAAGATCCCTCTCTGGTTCAGTGTTATATTCGGACCTCAAGGTGACCACTATGTTAAACAAGTGGCTGTGTGGATGGGTTCAATGCAAAGCAAAAGCAGCTTATTTATATACCGCTTCATATCATGCTATGGGATGTCTAAGTGGTTTACAACTGTGAGCTGATTGCCCCCCAACAAGCTGGGTCCTCATTTTAGCGACCTCTGAAGGATGCAGGCCTGAGTCGAGCCTCAGCCCTGGCTGGTATTGAACTCGCAACCTTGTGGTCTATGAGTGAGTGGCTGCAGTACAGGCATTTAACCACTGCGCCACCAGGGCAATGTGGTAATGCCTGGCCAGTTGTCCCTGTTAATTATTAAATTAAAAAACTTAGACATGGATGCAGAAAATAAAAACAGTAAAGATTTGTTATTATTGTGGTGGTGGTGTGCCTTCAAGTCATTTCTGACTCACAGAGACCCTAAGGCAATCCTATCACAGGGTTTCCTTGGCAAGATTTGTTCAGAGGATGTTTGTTTATATAACAGATGAAATAAATGTCTGATGTGAAACTGGTTCCACACATAGTACACAGTAATTTTCAGACAAACTAACACTTCACCCTGAACTCCTGCCACATTCTCAGCTCGAGAGTGGTGTTCAGAAATTTTCAATTCACTTCTATCTAACAGGCTCTATTTCTATTTCTAACTGCCCCCTCTCTATTCCTGACTGGCCCTATCTAACCATTTTACAGACAAGCTCTAGGTTCTACGCTTTTCCTCCATAGCCTCCTCTCCCAGAGGAGACAATCTAGCCCTCTACCTATCAATGTTGTCCACTCAGACTTAAAGACTTAAGTTGGTCCACAACTGTCTGTGTGTGAAAAGCCCAGTGGTTGGCTAAACCAACTCTCAGTTCCATGGCATTTCTCATTGCTGGACAAGTAGAAAGTGTTTCCTGCAACATGGTGTGGTGATGTGCTGATTTTAATTATTCAAGCCAGCCAGCAATACCTTCTTCAAAGATAGCCCATTTCAATCCTCTTCTCCTACCACCACCACCAGTTTTCAGGCAGTTGGCATTTTTTGGCCATTGGGTGAGCTCAGTCCTCAATGATCTCCTCTCCTTTACCCCAGCTTCCCTTTTCCCCAGATTCCTCCCCTTCAAACTTCTGCAAAACAGGGTTCTTCCAAGTCTGCTGGATACAGTGGGCCCTTGGTGTCCACTGGGGGTTTGTTCCAACTGCCCCCCCCCCGTGGATACCAAAATCTGTGGATGCTCAAGCCCCAATAGCTATAATGGTATAGTAAAATGGTATCTCTTATATAAAGTGGCAAAATCAAAGTTTGCTTTAGGAATATATATGGATGATTGAATCCAAGGATATATATCCCATGGATATAGAATATATGGATATGAAAGGCTGACTGTATTTTCTTCTTTTGTCTAAATAATATCATTTACAGAAATGCTTCCCAAAGGAGGGTATATAGACCAGTGTCAGTCCATGAATCATCAGCTGCTGGTTCCTGGTGAGTTTCCAGGCAGGCAGGCAGGCAAACAAGCAAGAAAGAGTAAATGGGCCAGTCTCTGCTACACTGAGGAAAAAAAAAATCTGGTTCATAAAATCAGATACCTTCAGATGCATTGATTTAGAGTACATAGGTACCCATGCTATCAATATGTAAGAGGTATAGTATTGTTATATAACAATTGTTGCATAGTTATATTGTAGTGTGTGCATCATTAATCTCCTTATCACTGACATAAAATAGATTTGTTTAAGGCTTAATGAATTTGTTAGTTTCAGCTATGGCAGACACACTGAATCTATAGGGTTTATGTAAGAGCTGACTAATTGAGTTCCCATTGACTTAAGAGACCTATTTTAGTTGGGATTAACAGATGGATTGAAAACAAAGAAAGTTTTTCTTCTGGTTTTTTTTCCTCTTCCCAGCTGAGGGTGCTGTTGCCCAGCTCTCTTCATCCTGTGTAGAAGAACAGGTCAAAAGGGTGGTGCCAGATTTGAGTATTTCCTGTTTCTCATCCTTGCCATTTGAGGAAGACATTGATATTGAAGAACTAAGGGAAATTCTTGATAACCTCAATCTGCTGGACTGTGCCTTGTGAGTCATCGGAAACAAGATTTGAACAGTGTGTGATGTTGGACTGAGGAAGCAATGTGAGGTATGAAGGAAGAGACAGTGGCAAGGATGTGTAAAATCAATGTCAAGTTTTCTGCAGCCATGGATCCAAAGAGTAGAATAAATTTGGCTGGGCTAGCATGAAGCATAAAGAGGCAACTATCTCAAGTGGCAAAAGATGGAGGCAGTTTCATCAGCAACCTCCAACTGTTCATTTGAAGACTTCCATCTTTTCCTTTTCTTGAGGGACACAGTTGTGTCAGCAACATATTTTCTCAGGCATCCCATAAGATGACTTTAGGATTGGTGAAAGATATTATCTCATCTTTAGTCTTATAATAAGATAAAACTGCCAGTTGCAGTTAACATCTGCAGAATGATTCCTGGGAAGCACCATCTTGACTGTTGCTTCAGGCAGCAAAATATCTAGGGCTAGTCCTGAAGACAACCCCTTCCAAACACCAATAAAATGAAGGGTGGGGAAAATTCAGCATATGGGCTGCATGTAGCCTTCAACTCCTTTTTTCCATCTTTGAAGTCACCCTGCCAGCCTTTCAGATTATCCAAAATTTGGATAGGGTGCACAAACTTGCTATATTTTGCCTTGGAACATTCCCCCAATCCCCCAAACTCCTTATTTTCCCAGAAACTGGCTGAAGAAAAGCCCCCCCAAAAGAGGGGGAAGGAAACCAAAAGAACAAAGAACAAAGAAACAAAAAGATAAAAGAAAGAAAAAACCTCCACCCACTGGAAATATACAAGGGAAATGACTTATGGTTATTTCCACACCAAATTTTTGGTCCATTTTTAGCTGAAAATACAGAAAGGCAGCTCACTGAGGGGCATGTGTGAAAACTGGTCCCTAACATTTTTACACCCACCCCAGTAAAATAGAGATGCTAGATCAAATTTGGGAGGGGGTGGATAAAAGACCAGTTGAGAGGAGATTCAATCATAATTCCCAAAGAAGACATCCCAATATGAAGGGCAGATCTTCTTCCTAAAAAGGGATATGTGAGATGTCATCAAATGAAGGACATAGAATATCCTTTTTCTTATCCCTTCATGAAGATCCTTTTCCAAAATATTTTCAGTAGCCTTCCACTTGCCCAGTTGCCACAATAGCACATCTGGTAATCACTTACAGGTATTTGGGGAGTGATGTTTTTGTCTCTCCTATGTTTTTTAATTTTAAAAAATCACAAGAAAAAACCCTGCAAATGTCTTCATATTTTGAAATCAAAGAACATGAGATTTAAAAGGACAGTCAAATGTGTGGAGAAAATGAAACTGTCAACTTCGTCTATGAAGGCCCGGGTAACCTTTAAAAGACTGGCTTTGAATCACTGCATATTTAATCATGTTTGTGATTCAGAATTAGGCTTGCCATCTTTTTGCTGTCATCAAAGGTGGCTGGTGGCTCCCATGTCTGTAAGGCAATGAAGCCACTCCAGATTTTGGCTGGATTTAGAAAAGCTATCCAAGGTCCTGAATCTATTTGGGGATAGAGGTCAGAGCCTTGGAACGCTCATTAAAAGCTGAAGTGGATTTAGTTCTCCACTGTCATGGAAGCCATCAGTCACCACTGGTTGTTGGAGTTGTTGCAAGCTTCTTATTGGTAACAACTCCATCACAGGCAGTTAAAACATGGTTGCCTCCATGCCAGAAATAGCTGTGCCTATTGCATTTGGCCAGAGCTCCCTCAGAGTGTGGTGGAGTCTCCTTCCTTGGAGGTCTTTAAGCAGAGGCTGGATGGCCATCTGTCAGGGATGGTTTGATTTTGAGTTCCTGCATGGCAGGGGGTTGGACTGGATGACCCTTGTGGTCTCTTCCAACTCTATAATTCTATGATTCTATTATTCTATGAATTTAATTTCTGTTCATTTTTGAAGAATTTGTCAAAGTTTGAAAACATCTTCACATCTGGGATGGAAAGAGCTTAAAGTAAAAAACAACAACAACAACACTCATATGTGAGGAAAATGGAACTGTGGAGACTGTGAAGTCTCTTTCACAATACATGATTATAGTACTTTGGTGCAGCTTTAAATGCCATAGCCCAATCATATGGAATACTGGGATTTGTCGTTTCATGAGGCAGTTAGGATTTTCTGCCAGAGAGGTCTAATGCCTCACCAAACTATAAATTCCAGGACCTCACAGGATGCAGTGAAAGTGACATAAAGGTACTACAACTGCAAAAGAGACTTCTCCATCCCTGTTCCATAACTGTGAGTACAAAATGTATAAAGTATTTCTTTCGGAACATGCCAGATATGATACCAGCACGTGTGTTGATCACATATGCCCAGCCAATGTGTGTTCTAAAGAATATTTCATCTCAGGGAGGAAAAGTTTGGATAGCTAACCAACCAGTCCCTGTGAAGGCAGCCTGACACCCACACATATGAGGGGGTTATATAGAGCCAGAGCATGAAAGTGTTTCCATTTTCCAGAAACCCCATATATATGATGGACATGATTGATGGTAGAATCTGGCAGTTGATGGCAAAAAAGTATTTTTTCCAAACTCTGCATATGCACATACAACCTGGACTAATAGCAATCATGTGTCAGCCATGAGGCAAGCTTGGTGCCCAGTTGGAGTATTGAAGAGCAGCACTAACTCATGCATTCTAGATTGGTTCTTCACTCATTTGGTACTCCCAAGTATATCATTTTGATATAAAATTATCTTCTTCCCATTTGACTGGTTCCAGTCTCATCCAAGGAGCACAATGAAACACAATGGTACCTGGGAAAGGGAAAGGGTACAGTCTTCTTTGGCTGACAGTGTTTCATTTCTTGTGCTTGTTAGTGTTTCATTTCTGCCATGGCTCATGAAGTGAATGGTTTCAGCTTCTGCTTTTAATGTGCTTTTAATCCTGGAACAGATGAGAATACCTCTGTATAGCTGCAGAGTCCCTTTCTTTCCATATTGAAGGTCAAGCAAAAAGTGGACGGCAATTGCATGTCTCTTTCCCTGGAAAGTCTGTTCAGTGGGGAGGGGAGTGAAAAGCAACCTCAGAAGGCTGCAGTTGGGCAGACAAGGAGCAGGAAGGAAGGCCTGGTTCATTCTGTCTTGTCTGTTTTGTTTTGTTTTGTTTTTAACTAAAATTCCACACACTGATTTTTTCTCTGTGTGTAGAAAAATATAAAGAGAACATTGGCTTCACATCTGGAAAAGCAGTTGGGGAAATGGTTATATATTTATTGTTAAGTTATGTATTTATTGCATGATAAACCAGGGAAAGGATTAAACAACCTTTGCTTTTAAACTGTTGCATGTTTTAATTAATGTGTTTTAACCGATAATATTTACTGCTTAGTTATTATTGTTGTCAATAATAATAATAATAAATTGTTGTTGCTGCTGCTGCTGCTGCTGCTGCACCAGTCTTTTGCTGCTGAACTCAGCCCTTCAAGGCTGCTTTTCATCTATTATTAGTATTAGTATTAGTATTATTGTTTGTTTGTATAGCATCATCAGTTTATAAATTTACATGGCCCATTGCAAATACAATCAATTCAAAACATTAAATCTTGCCAAAGGTGTACAATCTAAGGAATAATAAAATATAAAACTATACAGTAATTGTAACTAATTATCTAAAAATTAAACACTGATGACACACAACAAAATATCCCATCTAGGTTGTCCCTTCTTGAATGTAGTGCCCCCTCCCCCAGTTTGAAGAATCATGAGAAAGGCTTGTAGATCAGAAGGTACTTTATCTAGACAGACAAGCTCTGATGTCCGCCTTTTCCACAAATGGACATAGAGAGAGAGAGAGAGAGAGAGAGAATACCTCTAAAATATTGCTCATCTTCACTCCTAAAACTTTACCATGTGTATAGTAATTAAGGATGGCAGAATGTCTACGTTGCATCTCTTTCATTATCAAATTGTTTAAATTTGATATTCTTTCCACTGTGCTTAAGAAGAGCTTTTAGAATTTGGGTAAGCTCTTATGAAAAACAAACCAAATGAAATCTAAACTACCGGTATCTTTACCAGGCACCTGAGAGGACCATGTTGTGTACCCACCTACCATGTAGCTATTAAGGATGAGAAGGCTATCACAGATAAGAAGTGGCAGTTCTAATTCAGCCCTGCAAACATGGCTGAATACACAGATACTGAAAGCCAAACTTGTAAGAATGCAATACTCAAAATTCATCTGACTGGAAAAAACAAAGGCCTTTCCTTTATTTGTCTTTTTGACACACTTAAGTTCTTTCACATTTGTGAAGAAATGCAAAAATATCAGAAAGTTCATATCAGAAAACCAAACCAAATTCTCATCCATCCAGGGGCAACAAGTGATTTTCCTTCATCGGTTTTGTCTGAAAGAGGATTGAATGATCATAGCTTGGCTTGTATACTAATTAAGCCAACAATATTTCCATTGGGAGCATACACCAGTCCTGCACTGAACAAAGGCATGGAAGAATGCTGCAAGAGTCTAGTGTGCTATTATGCTTCCTCTCTGGTTCCTTTACGGGAGAGATAGACCACAGCCTGCCACAAATTCTGTCACAATTGCATTGCAGGCACCTTTGCAGCGGTCAGAGCAGTGTCCCCTTGGTGTCTTCCTGCTTTATACTGTCGGTTCCTCATGGCCCCTCTTTTTTACTTCCTGCTGCACAGAAGAAGCAGAAGTGAGTAATGCACAGAAGCCCCAAATCTCTTTATTTGTAGCACGGGATAGTGGGAGGGGAAAAATAAAAACAGAGATACAGAACCACAAACATTTTAAAAACCTTCCTAGGTTTTTCTTACATTGGCTGAAACCCAGTTGCTACTCCCTGCTAAAGGAGCTCACATGGGCATTTAGTAAACAGCATTTCATAAGTAGCATTGATGATTCAGCGGGTATACTCTAGTTGGGACCAGCATCTGGACTTAGATCTTTATTGGTTTGCTGTGGGGAAGGAGCCTGTGGGCTTAGATAGACATATTTTGGAACTGGGGGAAAAAAACTTTTAAAAAGCAATGCATAGGGCAGGGCAAGTTTTACCCAGAGCGTTATGGGTAAAACTATAGAATGGCTAAAGTTGCTGCAATCTTGCTGTGGCATACTGAGGATCCTTTCACACTACACAATTATAGAGCTATGATTCCACTTTAACTGCCATGCCTGCATCCTATAGAATCCTGGGGTTGGTAATTTGGCGAGGCACTAGAACTCTCTGGCTGAGAATTCTAAAAATCCTCAATAAACTGCAAATCCTTGAATTCCATAGGATGGAACCATAGCTGGGAAAGTGGCATCAGTGTTACAGTTGTGAAAGGGTCCTGGAAAAAAAAACCTTACAACTTGAAGTTAGTCAGGCCAAGTCCTATGCAGCTCACTTTGCCATTTGGCAGACCCTCTTTTGAGTAGCAGTAGCAGCAACACTGTGGTTTTTTCAGGAAACAACACAAAATTGTTTGCAGTGCACACATTTCTGTCCTGAGAGCAAATGGTTTCCTCTGTCAATCTGAATGCACAAGGCACAACCAGGAGGAAAGGGAGGAGTCACCAAGGAGTAGAGCCCTTCACGGTTGCTTCATTTCAAGTTGTGATCATGTTGAAAACTCACTTTAACTCTGAAGTAGCGTAGAAGACAAGACAAAGTGACACAGGCACAGCACTAAATTTGGGAGTTGGGACGGTCTTCTTCAGAAGGTGTCATGATGGATGCTTGTTCAACTAGTAAGTCTTCTTTTAAATTACAGGAGTCTAGGTCTTTTTATGTGTTTTTGCTCTATGCCTAAATATCCTGAAGGCACCAGATCTTGTTTGATCTTGGAAGCTAAGCAAGGTCAGACCTAGTCAATATTTTTGCATGAAGGACCACCAGGGAATACCAGGTGCTGTAGGCTATATTTCAGAAAAAGGCA
The DNA here is from genome assembly GCA_020142125.1 of Phrynosoma platyrhinos. Lineage (NCBI taxonomy): Eukaryota > Metazoa > Chordata > Lepidosauria > Squamata > Phrynosomatidae > Phrynosoma > Phrynosoma platyrhinos. Next base: position 185,752,297 of record CM034708.1, on the reverse strand, counting down.
GAGGAAACCATCTCTGAGCACTCTGCCAAGAAAACCCTATGAAGTTTGTTGGGTCACTATAAGTCAACAGATGACTTAAAGGCACATATACATACACACTTAGCTATATGTGCTGTGTGCCAAAAGGATCGAACCCATGGACAAAATATTGGGGAGAAATGGGACAACAGGGATTAGCGTCCTGGTAAGGGGTTTAAGGATTACTAACATTATTTGTAGAATTTATTCATTTTGCTTCCAAATATTTTGCTTGGTGCATCTGTAATCCAATCTTCCCTATTATCTTTTTATTATTTGGATGTATTTTAAGATTCATTTAAGACTGAGCTATTTTGAGAACATTTTCAGGTGAAGAGTGATCTTGTACAAAGATAAATAAAATGATCATCAGTGTTCTGTGGGTCACACTCTTGTGAAATTTATACTTAGAGTGGTGAAATGAAAATAAGAACATGGCTTTTGCACTGTTAATTGCTGGTTATATTCTATAGACTTCTGGATCTTCTAGTTTGATAAGGTACTAGAACTCTCTTGTTGAGAATTTAAATAGCCCTCTCTAAACTGTAAATCCCAAGATTCCATATGTGAGTACCATGGCAATTAAAAGTGGATAATACCACTACAATTATATTGTGTAAACGGACCTCAGAAAATTTCAACAGATAGAATATATACTACAAACTCCACCAGTTTGAATTCCCTCTTCTACACAAGTGTTGAAGGTAGGGAAACCCTGCTATCTCGTGCCCTTTGCCACTCCACTTATGCCTTGGCTCAACTACAACTTTGATTCAGTTTTTTGTTCAGCTGTATTCTGTTGTTGTTCTGTGTAGATTTTCATATGGCAAATCATGGAAGTAGATTCTTGCAGGTGAATTGGAAATGGTGGAAGTGAGTGGGATACTGAAGATGTGTACTGCACAATTGTCCCCCATTTCAGAAAAATTGAAAGACAAAGTTTTGTACTTGTAGTTCAAAATAGATTGAGGCTAAGATCTAGGGAAAGAAAGAGGCACTAGGGATCACATTGCAAACATACGATGGCTAATGGAGCACACCAGGGAATTCCAAAAGAAAATCAGCATGTGCTTTATAGACTATAGCAAAGCCTTTGACTGCATAGACCATGAAAGGCTATGGAATGCCCTTAAAGACATGGGAATGCCAACACATCTGATAGTCCTAATGAGGAATCTGTACTCAGGACAAGAGGCCACTGTCAGAAGAGAACACAGAGAAACAGAATGGTTCCCAATTGGTAAAGGGGTCAGAAAAAGCTGCATCCTTTCATTCTATCTGTTCAATTTGTATGCAGAACATATTATAAGAAAAGCAGTGTTGGACATAGAAGAAGGAGGAGTGAAAATAGGAGGAAGGAATATCAACAATCTAAGATATGCAGATGACACCATAATACTAGCAGAAAACCTCACAGACCTGGAACACCTACTAAGGAAGATCAAAGAAGAAATTTCAAAGGCAGGCTTAATGCAGAACATAAAGAAAAGAAAACAATGACCACCGAGGACCTTCACAAGTTCAACCTAGACAATGAAGAAATAGAAATAGTAAAAGAATTCCCATACCTGGGATCAAACATTAATAGAAATGGGGACTACAGTCAGGAAATCAGAAGACTAAGAATGAGGAGGGTGGCTATGAAAGAACTAGAAAAGATTCTAAAGTGTAAAGATATACATCTCAGCACGAAAGTTAGAATCATATAAGCCATTGTATTCCCTATTACCATGTATGGATGTGAGAGCTGGACAGTTAAGAAAGATGACAGAAAGAAAATCAACTCCTTTGAGATGTGGTGCTGGAGAAGAGTGCTGAGGATCCCTTGGACAACCAAAAGGACAAACAAGTGGGTCCTAGAACAGATTAAATGGGAAACCTCCCTGGAAGCCAAGATGATCAAACTGAGGCTGTTGTACTTTGGACACATCATGAGAAGGAAGGACTCATTGGAAAAGACAAGGAAAGGGAGAGAGGAAGGCTGCATGCCAGATGGATGGACTCTATTAAGGAGGTTCACGGGTATGAAGGGGTTGCAGGAATTAAACAAAGCAATGGAGGACAGAGAGTCTTGGAGATGTCTCATCCATAGAGTCACCATGAGTTGAGATCGACTCAAATGCAGTTAAGAAGAAGAAGAACAAGAACAAGAAGAACAAGAACAAGAACAAGAACAACAACAACAACAACAACAACAACAACAGAACTAGGGATCTTAACTATCACTTTTTAAGATGGTAAATTTTAATTTGTACTTCTTTTTATATTTTAAATTATAATCAGAAACAAACATTCTGTGGGTATGTCTTGTTCAATCTCTCCATTACTAGAATGAGTCATTTACATTTAAAAATATTGCTGTGCTTCCCCTCAATGATATTGGTGATTGGGGTGGTGTACATAGTTCTTGTTCACATTTTATATTCACAAAAACATTTTGAAGATGGTTAGGCTGCGAGGCAGTGACTGGCCAATGATCACCCAGCAACCTGGCTTTTTTGGAGTGAACATTTGTCTGAGACTTTTGCTCAGATCACTAAATCACACTAAAGGAAGAGAATGTCCCACTGAATATAAAGAAAGGCAGAGACGGGAAGATAGATAAGGGACTTCTAGTTCTGTGGCTTGTCGTGGTGCGGAAAAGCTGCAACTGCTGAAATTCCCACACATTCCCCATGCCAGTTTAAAATGTCTATCCATCTGAGAAGAGTGGTTCTACCACCACTATATTCTGAAACTGCCCCATATTGGCAGGAGTAATCCAGATTAATCCTCTGTTGTCTCATGTTTTCATCTGCTTGTAAAATGTCCCAGTTTCCCTCTCCTCTTTCCACTTTTCCTCTTCATCCTCAGTTTACCTAAATTGCTGCAAACTGAGTTCAAAGTGCAAAAGTAGTTTGTACTCAATTAATTCAGTTGGAAGGGGAAGGAGAGGAGGGATAGAATCCATTCCCAGTTGGCTTAGGCAAAAGCAAACTGTTGCAGGGACTTCCAGCTTGTGAGCTCTTCCTTATTAATTACACTTCCCATATTGACCACACTGATGTTGCTTAACCAAATGTTCCCATTTTCATCTGTGAAATGTTGTAGGGTGTGCCCCACTCTCCTGGTGGCATTCATTGCCAAAGGACTGAAATGCAAATGTGGTGTTAGGAATATCTCATATCCTATTCTCTCCCTTATTTTATAACTTTGTAAAGGGGTTGTGGGACTTGTTCTAGCAATCCCAGCTTCTTGGAAACCCCATCTTAATTCCACTTTGTAATGGTTTCAGAAAACATAGAAATAAATCTAGGTGTGTGTTACCTACTTTCAGGTGATAGAATCTGTTGTCATTTAGATTTCATATTAGTCCATTTTTGACTGCTGATTGTATATAGCTATATGTGTATGTTGAATTGTATTGTATAGTAACCTAGACTGTTAAGCTTTATGTATCTGATATTTGTTAGGTTACTATGGGAAATTAACTCATTTAACTCCAGTCCATTATTTGAGAAAGCATCTCTCTCTCTCTCTCCCTCTTATTAAAACATTGTATAACCTACCTTCCTAACTTCTATTCTTTATTGCTTGAGGGAGGACAAGAGAAAGAATAAATATATGCCAGTGAGACCCAGCCTAGGGTGAGTTATTGTTTGGTGTGGAACAGCAAGAGCAGAGATGATCTGCATTTGCCCACTCATTTATAAAAAATATTTCAGTGTTCCTCGGAAATACTTAATTAATGTCATCTGTCACATTTACAGTCATCTATATAAATAATCTTCTCCTCTCTTTTCCCCTCCTACTGGTCTCACCTAGGATAATCTTCACTAGTTGATAGGATATAGCAGTGGTAGGCAACCTTTCCCCTTTAAAGGCTGAGGGAATACAGGTCCAAGAAGCCTCAGCCATGTTGGCCAATAGCTCCTGGGATTCTGGGAGCTGAAGTCCCTCGGCCCTTAAAGGAGAAAGGTTGCCTATCCCTGGGATATAGCATGGCCCTACCACAAGGCAGAATGAGGCCATTGCATCAGTGAGAGATGGCCTTAAAGTATTGCAGGAGAAACAGAGGTATAGCATGTGGCCTGTCCCCCCCCCCCACCCCACAAGATAGCTTGCAGCCTGCAGGTGCAGATGTTAAAGAAAAAAAAATCAATAGCCAACCTAGTTTTGCATCTGTAGAAATAGAGGTGACTTCAGCCTAATGTCTTAGACTGTGTAGCAGCAATTCAAAGTGCATAGTACCAAAGGAAAGTCAAATCAGTTTGGTCCTCAATGCAGAAAATTCCATGAGACTGTCCTATCTCGGCAGTAAAAAAATCTCACTAAGTAGCAATAATAAAATTAACTAATTTAATTGTTGCCCTTTTCTGGTACTACAGATCAACTTCCGGAGTGCTCAGTCCACTCTGCCTCACTTGTCTGAGGTGTGGGGCTGGGGGTTGACCAAGACATGATAAAGTAAGGGTCTATGCCAAGAACAGAGGCCCTGAGATTTGCCCAAGGGGGGAGGATGACTTTACTCCTCTTTCCTCAGACCATCAGTGGATATGCCCACCAAAGGGATAGCAAATCCTGCTGAATGAGAGCTGAGCCAGTGTTCAACCTCTAAAAGGGTCCACCAGCAAAGCTTTTGTTCAATTCAGAACAAAGAGTGATCGTAAAATGACAAATGGATTCATTGTCTCTGTTGGGATGCATTCATCCTGGTCTTCTCCCCCAAACACTTGCTGCTAACTGGGGAACTGAGTGACTAAAGATAAAATAACTTCTTTCCATTATTCTCTCCTTCCCAAATCCACACAGTATGTAAGACTGCCACTGTGACCCCAAAATGGTATCTTTTCTCAGGAGAGAAGAAAGCTATCACTAGGGTAAGCATGTTGCCCAGATTCTAACCTGTTTTCCAAGATTCTAGCTGTGCCACACAATGTCTGGTCATGCCACTGGCTGTCCTGTTTCCCCAACTTTAATTAACTAATTAATCAATTAAGGGCCTCGGCAGACGGCTAATTGCGCCGTCCTCGAGGCAAGGAAGAGGAGGGGCAGCTGCACGCTTGGCACCCCTTCCTCCTCCCGAGGTTCCCCTCGGAGCAGCCGGCCCTCCGCACAGCCGGCACTCCGAGGGCAACCTCCCGCCACAGCGTCCGCACATGCTGTGGCGGATAAGTCAGTGAAAGTGCACCCTATGCTTTTAGGGCACACTTTCACTGACTTCTGAAAGGAGCGCTGATTTTGTGCTCCTTTCAGAGGCGCCGACGGTGTGCCGTGGTGTGGATGCCGCGGTCCCGCGGCGCACTGTCCCGCAGCATCCTGGAAGCTCTCATCTGCTTCCCCCCTAAGTTCTCTCTCTAGCCAAGATTTGGCCCAAAGTATGCAGTCACTATTCTGTACAATGGTTTTGTGAGAAATGAGATTGCTACTACCCTTTTAAGGTTGCCATAAGTTGGAAACAACTTGAAGACATGCAACAGCAAACTACCCATCATTGTGTTTAACCAATGATTCACAAAGACTGGCATTTACAAGGCATTAAAGATTTAAAATTGTACAGTGACCCTTCAATCTCCATATCAGAAATAGACATAGACCTTGTGCTAAAATGCACATTGAGCTCTGCATCTTCCTATGCAAGTGCTTTTCTATTCCTTTCAGTAAATCAAGAAATCTGTTTGAGAATCACTTTGTCTTTTGGGCTGAAACCCATCCCGTATCCAGGAATGAAATGCATTGAACTCAACAGAAATTTTTTTTTATTTTTTAGAAAGAAGCTCATATCAAAGATGGGAAACCTCCTGTATATTTTTAGAGAGGCATGATTGAATTCCACCATTGGAGTTATCATATAATATCAAACATCATAATCCTGTCAGTGAATTTTAAAAGTGTTTTTGAACATATAAAACAGTTTCCCTGCATTATCTTAGTAATCTTTACAGCAATACTATTCCTGAGTCAGGTTAGTATGATAGGTCCCATTTTGCAGAAGGGTAATGAGGCTAAAAAGAGATGTAGTTAGGTAATTTCAGATTGTATTTAATAATTATTATTATTTTGGCATAGGGAAGCCTCCATAGCTATTAATTTATATCACTTCACTCCCAAATGTTTTCTTCCACAAAACTTTCCTGGTTGATCTGCTTGTGCCTGGAGCATGACACAGCTTTCCGGATCTGGAATGGGTGTTTGCAAGAATTGCCATTCATTTGCATGAACAATCTCTGGGCATATTCAAGATCTCTAAATTTGAAAGTCTTTTCCAGTTCTAAAATTGGCTCCTTGCTACTTTTAAAAAATATTTACCTGCTTAGACACATATAACCATTGAACATGCTATGTTTGCCATGGTCTAACAACTTTCCTTGTTCAGAAATGTATGTTTGCAATTCCTTTTGTCAGCTTTTGGTGATTTTGGTGCCTCAAACAGGATTCCTAACTTAGTGGAAACCCCATTTCTGGGGATAATGACCTACAACCAAGCCTCTCACAAGATCTAGGATGTAGGCCTTTATTGCCCTACAGACAGCCTCCAAATTTTACATATTCACATATAACAGGATACATAACATGGATGTCAAGATACTGCCATAAACCCAGGTGCCAACCCCACATTTATCTGGGATCAATATTACAAGGGCCAAAAACATCATTCACAACATCAGTGATACATTTACTTGCTCTTCCTCCTGTGTGGTAGATGCCATATAACAAAAGGAATCTTCTCAGATAAAGTTTCGAACCTTGGGAAACTGCCTTTTGGTTAGCAGATTTATTGCTTTCACATCAACACTAAGTGACCACTGTAATGATCTGAAAGACCTGTACTCCATTTCTTAGGGCAAGAGTCATGATCTGCATCTTTCTGGAGCCTATTACATTTCATCCTACACCCACAAATGTGTAAATATGTTTTGAAACTTAGCATTTGTTACCACTCTGTACTGCATCTGAAGAAGATTTATATCCACAGAAGCTCTTGCAAAAATAAAAACCAGTTAGTCTTAAAGGTACTACCACATGTCCTTTTCTCTTCTTTTTTCCTCCTCCCCCTTCCTCCCTCCTATTTCTAGGGAGGCTATATATGCTAAATATAGCAGGAGCCCTATTGGGAAAAAGTGGGGTAAAGAAAGGAGTGTATGTGAATGTACTAAACATCTTGATAGGGTGGCACTTCTGGTCTGTCGCTGCAAGCTATGAATTCCCCTCCCATTATGTACAAAAGATGGAAGAAACAAACATCTCTAAGTCAAAGGAATGATTTGAAGAGGAGCTGTAGTAGGTGCTGGTGATGATCTACTGAGTGGTGATCTGTCAGTACAATTGCTCTTAAATGTCGAATCCATTGTTGTGGAACTAATAAACTGAAACTGAATCTTGATAAGATGGAGGCTCTGTGAGTTGGTGGTTCTTAGGTCCAGGAATTGGGTAAACAGCCTGTCCTGGGTGGGGTTGCTCTTCACCCTGAAGAAGCAGATATGTAGCTTGGGAGTCCTCCTATATCCATCTTTGCCACTGGAGGTCCAAGTGGACTCTGTGTCACGGAATGCTTGGCAACAGCTTTGACTGCACCACCCTTTCCTGGATACAGATCACCTAGCCACAGTAGTCCATGCACTAGTAATCTCGTTGCTAGACTACTGCAATGTGCTCCATATGGGGCTGCCCTTGAAAAAGACCGTGCTAGATAGCTATATATTCTTCTCTAAACCAAACAGAAACTTGGTGTACATTCCACTTCTTAAACAAAAAAACATTTTCTTATAAATCACATTAGTGCTGTGTAACTTATAAAATAAAAAAATCTTTTTCTAATAGTTTCCATCTCATAATTACTTATTTTTGATAATATTATAGAATCAGTAATTGTTCATCTTGACTAAAATTCCAGTATTATATTCATTTCAATTTCAACAAACCCCTTTCTTAAGCTATTATAAAATACAATACATGGATTCCAATGGTCATTTAATATGGTCATTGACCACAATAAAATAATGGATTGGTTGATTGATTCCAAAGAAGACAGTAAAAACCAGGTGCCCCTTTGTGTTTTTCCCCATCTCATATTTATCATTATAGTGATTGAGGATTATAGTCTCTCTAAGTAGCTGTTCATGTTTCTCAAGTAGTTCTTCAGGTTTCTCAGACGGAATACTAAATGAAAAGTGCACAGCACTTCTGAACCTCTAATAATCGGATATCCCCTCTTTTGAACAAAATATTAAGGATGCTCAAGTCCTGTATGCTTTGGCACTTAGCTATCATTTCTGCATCTTTGATCCACTGAACCTCTTAATCTAATATGCAACCCACCAGGTTGTTTACCCAGAGGCAAATCCCTCTGAGTTCAATGAGACATATTTTCATCTCTTGTGTATGCTATGTGTGCATAAGATTTCATTCTCTTCATTGCAACCTTGGAGTATTATGTTTAGAATCAATTTCCTTAGGAAGTTTACCAGAATTGTGTATTACTTACTAAATTTGGGTTTTAATTTAATTAGAGATGCAAAGAATATTTGCAGATTTCTCCTCTAATAGGGAAGGGTTAAAACAACAACAACAACCACCCACCATTTATCCTCCATTTTCATTGGCTTTCTTGCTGCAATAAAAAGATTTTTGGCACAAAAAACCTTCATGAAATTGCCACCAAAATTTCCAAAATGGAAAAAAAAGGGGAGGAGGTAAAATGGCCAAAAACTCATATCAGCTTTTAAAGTTTTCTTGTTTGCATGGAGGAATCAAATAACAGACTTGCAGCCATGAATAAGATATTTCTGTTAGATTTCAGCTGATTTTGAATATCCCCAAAGCTTCCTACAATCTCTGGTTCTCTTCTTCAAAATACCATGTATAAAAACTGTATTACTCTCTGTGTGCTCAAAAACATACAGTTTTCCCACTGAAATACCTCCAGTGAAGACTATAACTCAAATGGAAATTTGAAAAACAACAACAATATAACCCAAGAAGGAAGTTGAAAGTACATGTGTGTGCAGTTTCTGTGTTCAAGGGCACTTTTGACAAACTATAATGGACATCTCAAGAATGGAAAAATACTTTTCCCCAGACAGCTTCTTAAATAGTTCTTGTCACATTGGTGATGGAAAATGCCCACCCCCTTTGAGATGTTTATCTTGGGTCAGGATGCAAATGAAGCATTCCATTGCATTTGTCTATTTGTTTATAGAACTTTGATCAAGAAAATTATCTTCTCCACTGACTTTCATGCTTTTTCAGTCTATCTCTGATCCATTAGTCTGTCAAATCTTCTTTACATTTCTGTTTCATGGTTAGGACATTATCACATGGGGGAGATCTGTTGGTTAATCCACACAAATCCCAATAAAAACTGAATTTGTGCCTCATGATTTCACACACGACGTCGCACAGAAACTCATCAGAAATTGGACAGAAAGTGGTATTATCCGAGATCTTTTTAATTTCGGGAGTTTA
>CM034708.1:185712353-185737708 GCA_020142125.1 Phrynosoma platyrhinos | reverse complement strand
TTACTTTAAAGCCTGTTTCTGCACAGGGCTCCCCGTGTGATAAACTCCATACTAATCTTATAATGTTTTGTATGGTTTCTCCACCTCAAAAACATTTTGTGCAGTTTGCACATTTTTTATTGGAAAACTGCATCACAGGTTTCTAAGAAGTATGACTAATACCCCAAGGATAATTGTGTTTCGGTTTGCATAACTGATTAAGGAATGATAAACCTCCTCAAAATGCAAATAGAATTAAATCTATCCCCATATCTAACATTTCCTGTACTGTCACAAAATGATAGAATATTGTGGAACAAATTAGAAGCTATGCTTATGGCTGTGTGAATTATCCCAAAGTTCAGATGAGTGACATTGGTGGTAATACCGTAAAAGCTTGAGAACATTGTTTTTCTTTAAGGGGTCAAATTTGTATGCTAAAATTATCTTCCTTCACACCTAGGGGACTGCTGGGTATGGGACAGATCAAACTTGAGACCTGAATAGTTTGGCTGCAGAGGTGCTTTAATATCAGGCAAACGATCACACCTAGCACTAGGGTTTGAAATGCCCACACTTGCCATAGGAAAAAAAGTAAATATGTGAATAGATTCCTTATTCTTCTTTCTTACCCTTCCTATTTCTTTTGCCTACCAGATCTAGATCATTGCTTCCTTTTTTTCTGATCACAAATTTAGCAATGATCTTGCATGTGAAATGCAAAGCAGAGAAATAGTTTCCAGGACAAATGGATTGGATTTCCCCTTTCAGTCCAGACAGAAAAGAAAAGATAAAAATAATACTATAGTGATGGTAATCCAGGTAGGCATAGGGAACAAATACATTTTCTTTGCATTTTAATTCAAATTTACCTAATTTACACTTCCTAATGATCCCATGCACGAACAGACATGTAGTTGTACCTCAATAGTCACACAGTTACAAATTTTGCACAACAGAGAGCAGTGGTATACAAAAAATGTTTATATTAGTGAAAATAGTGGCAATGATAAACTATATTAGGGGAAATAGTTTGGAAGAATGCACATATTCAATAAAAATGCATAATTAGCAGAAGTACACATGAAAATGTGTATACATTTTTGGTTTGATTTAAAAAAAATGATTCATATAACAGGGCAAAGTGATCTTAATGTTGGAACAATGAGAAACTGGGAGGAAGCAAAAACTGGCAGATTTGTCCATGCTTAGTACCAGCAGTAGTCATGCTTGCAAAGAGTTTCCCTGGTGGGGTTGTAGCTTAAATCATACAAACAGGAGACAATTAATATAAACAGGGAAATCCCCTATGTACGTGTGGTTGAACAAAGATATCAACATCATCATCATTAATTACCTGTTTAATAAGACCCTTAAATCTACCATCTGAAATTGGCCACATCATTATATTTTGCAGTATAGTGGGCCCTCCACATTCCATTTTTTTCAACCTGAAAGAACACTTCTCTACTCCAGAGCATCCCTGTGGTCAACAGATGCCTGAAGTTGACCATAGAAACGGCACTGGAGGACCTACAAATGGCTAGAGAAGTGTTATCTCTAAGACTCTCTAGATCCTCCAGCATGATTACTGGTGGAAGTTGACCATGGAGTCACACTGAAGGACCTAGAGCAGTGATGGTGAACCTTTTAGACTCCAAGTGCCAAGTGCCCACATTAAAAAGTGCTCCCCCACCGTTTGTCACCCAGTACTGGGGGGGGGGCTTCTGGTGGGAACAGGACTTTTGGGAGCAGGACTTCCGCCTTCTTGGGTGGAACTTTCAGGGTAGGAACTTCTTCCTGTCCCCTGCCCACTCTCCTGGGCCTTCAGCTGCTTCTCTGGAGACAGCTGAAGGCCTGAGGGCAGAGGGAAGAGGAGGTACAGGTGCATGCCTGTTCCTCCCCTTCCCTCTGTCTTCCCAGGTCTTCAGCTGTCTTCAGGGAGGCAGTTAAAGGCACAGGAGAATTGAGAGAAGAGGAGGAACAGGCATGTGCCTGTTCCCCCTCTTCCCTAGCCTCCCATGCCTTTAACTATCTCTGGAGAGGCAGTTGAAGTGACGGGAGGGTGGGGGAAGAGAAGGAGTAGGTGCATGCCTGTTCCTCATCTTCTCTGCCCTCCTGTCTTCCTTGTGCCCACCAAAATGGCTTCACATGCCAGAGATGGCACACATGCCATAGGTTCGCCAACATGGACTAGAGGTTCCAAGAGAGAACATATTAAGCAAATCTGTGAACAATGAAATCCGCAAAAGTCAAAGCTGCAAATGTGGAAGGCCAACTGCACAGGCAAGCTTAATTCCTACCAAACAAAGCTTAATTTTTCCAAACCTGTTTAAATTCATACAAAAAAACTAATCCAGGGCTAGCCCAGGATACTTTGTAAAGGACAACATGGCTCTTTTTCTAATTTCTTGTATGAAAGTTTGTTTAGATTGGAAGCTGATTCCTATTGGCAAAGTGGGACAAGTGTCCTGCAATGCATCTCAGATTAGTATAGGGTCCTGCAACAGCTTGTATAAAATAGCACCATTCTCAAACAGAGGAGAACAGAGAGCTTATGAGGAACAGGCAGGAGACTACCACTGTGCAATCCCCAACAGCTGTTGCTTGTGACAAGTGCCTCACTCTGCCTTATGCTGGGGCCGGCCCTTTTTCAGGGCCCAGTTTAACTTTGACAGCCACTGCAACATCATTACACAGACTATTGTTACTACTGATATTTTCAGCCAAAGCAGCAGTCTCCCAGTTCTTGCCAGACTCTTGCTGAGCATTCTGAGCAGTCTTTATCTAACCTCACCAACCACTAGTTCTGCTTCTTTTTGGTCTATAGTGAATCATTCTGTGGTCTTCTCATCTCTGACATCATCCACCTCAATTTCCTAAGAAATAAAAAAGGAACTGAGCACAGCCTTGAATCTACATGAAGTCACCAGTTAATAGCAACACCACCATTGCTTGTTTTAAAACCCACCAGAAGTAGTGTGTATCCACACTGCAGTATTAAATCAGTCTGACACTGCAATGCCTCTATCCTATAGAATCCTAGGATGCATAGTTTGCTGAGGCACCAGAGCTATCTGATAGACCAGGCTGAATACATCACCAAAATACAAATTCATGTAGGATAGAGTCATGGTAGTTAAAATGGTGCCAAACTGCTTTTAATTCTACACTGTGGACACACCCTTAGCCTCTATAAAAAAAGAGAGGGAAAATAGCTATCTTGGGGCAATTTTCTCAGAAGGGCTCACTTGAGACTTTTCTTTCTTTCTTTCTTTTTGCATTGAGTGTGAACTTTCAATGGTCTATGCATGATTTTTTTCCCAACAAACCTTTCACTGAATGGAGTTTCATCCATTCATGAGACAATTTGGAAATAAATTATTTGATAGCAAGTCTACTGGTCCCCCTCTTCATACACTTTCTTCAGAATATTTTTAGCTAAAACAGCTGTCCCAAAGCTGGTGCCCTCCAGATGTTTTTGATTACAACTTCCATCACCCAAATACCATTGTTCATTCTTACAGGACTGATGAAAGTTGTAGCCCAACTCATCTGGAAGACACTAGTTAGGGAAATTTGACCTAAAGAAAGTAGTTCTCTCAGCAAGGAAATTTCTCAGCTATTTTGCCAGTGTCATTACAGTAATCTTAGAAATAATATTGCTTTGCTTCACATTCTCCTGTTCAGATCCCAGTGTCTACATTCATAGAATCACTGAGCTGGAAGGAACTTTGAAGTCATCTAGCTCAGTCCTCCTATTTTATGCCAAAAACCACTTTCTCCCTTTCCCCTCACAATCTCTCAATTGCATTTACAGTTGGCCCTCTGTATCCACTGGAGTCCTTTCCAGACCTCCTCCATAGATAGCAAAAAGTGCAGGACCTCAGATCCCATTATTATCAATGGATGCACAATGTGCATGTGACCACATTGGCGGGATCACCATCATTAACAATAAGTATGGTAGCATGGTCAGGGATTCTGAGAACTGGAGTTCCAAATATCTGGAGTGCTAAAGGTGTGGTGTAGTTTGAGTGTTGGACAGTACTGCAGAAGATGAAGGTTCAAATCCTCACTCAGCTATAGAAACACATCAGGGGACTTTCAGCAAATCACAGTCTCTTACTCTTTGAGGAAGGCAATGTCAAACCTTTTCTGAATAAATCTTTCCATGAAGGCATATAACCACAACAGAGATTAAGAACCACTGGTATAACCTACTATACAGGATTGTTGTAAAGGCAGAAGACATTGCAGGGGGAAAGGATATTGTATGATACTCAGAGCTCCTTTGAGTAAAGGAAGGTTGAACTAACAATAATGTGACATTTTGGACCGCTGTATCCTTTCACTGTTATTGCTGTGTGCCTTCAAGTCATTTCTGACTTACCGTGACCCTAAGGTGAATCTATCACAGGGTTTTCTTGGCAAGATTTGTTCAGAGGGGCTTTGCCTTTTGCTTTCTTTTGGGGCTGAGAAAGTGTGATTTGCCTAAGATCACCCAGTGGATTTCATTAGTTGTGCAGGGATCAGAACTCTGATCACCAGTCATAGTCCAATGCTCAATCCACTACACCATTCAGGCTCTCATATTCTTTCAATGAATTCTAAAAATATGGGTTTGTTTCAGGGTCATCCGATTTGAGTGTGGCTGAGAAGACTGAGCTACAGGCCATCAAGAACCATAAGAAAGAGCTACTGGAAGACATCCAGGTAAGAGCCAGCCCACTACTTGTCTACAGCAAGAGAAACTATTTGCCAGAATTAGAACTATACATGAGAATAGTCCACAAGACAAAATTTGCTACCCACAGCACACTAAAAATGTATGCATGATCATAATGGCTATGCTTCTGAGGGGGTAGAAAGATCCTCACCTTGTTGTTAGAATACCTGTATTCAACCATCTCTACTTCAGGGGTGGAAAATGTGTGGCCTTCCAGAGATTTTTGGACTTAAACTCCCATTAGCCCTAGCCACCATAGCTCCTGGTGAAGGATGATGGGAGTTATAGCCTGACTGTATTTGGAGGGTCACATGCTGTCCTTAGGCTTGGGAATCACTGAAGAAAGTCTTTTTGCCACTTCTTCCAAACATGTGAAATAAATTAAACACATGCCTTAGTCCACACTGGCCTGATTTCTGGCATTAGTGTGGTCTATATGCTTTGACCACATTGCTAACACTCACCTATTTATTTATTTAACAATGTAAGTTCCTTTCAAAATGACTTAAAAGGTGTCCGCAGCATCCATTTGAAAGACATGCAGCATGATATTTGCTTTTTCCTACCCACAGAGCTTCTGCACTGAATGATTTGAGAGAGTCCAATGTGTGCTTCATGCTTCTCTCTCTACTTCCTTCATGCTCTCTTTTCTCACACTTACAGAGGTTAAAAGATGAGATTGCTGAAGTATTTGAAGAGATTGATCGTTTCCAGCAAGGACAAACAAGGTGAGGAAAGCCCACCATGGTGGAAAAGAAGCCATGGCTTGGAAAAGTTATTTTTTGGAGTACAGGTTCCAAAACTCCCCACACAATATAGCCACTGGCCATGCTGGCTGGTTGATTCTGAGACTCATAGCTCAATAAAGCAGCTTTTGCAAACTCTGAAGAGAAATAGGAGAGCAGGGAAGGTTCACATATAGCAAAGCAAAAAGCAAAGCAGCTTCATTTATATACCGCTTCATATGGGATGTCTAAGTGGTTTACAACTGTAAGCTCATTGCCCCCCAACAGTTGGATACTCATTTTAGCAACCTCGGAAGGATGCAAGCCTGAGTCTAGCCTGAGCCCTGGCTAGTATTGAACTCGCAACCTTGTGGTCTATGAGTGAGTGGCTGCAGTACAGGCATTTAACCACTGCTCCACCAGGGCTCCTATCTTCCTTTGTAGCAGTGGTATAGTGATAATATTTGGACTACCAAGCTCCTTATGATAGCCATAGAGCCACAACCTCTGGCAAAATATGCTGGGAAATAGTAGTGGCTGTCTTCACCACCATCCCTGTAAAGACTAAGCTAAGCTATCCTCAGGTATTTCACATTGTTAGCACTGAAGTAAGATTCTACTGCTAACTTGTTTGATTTCTATCTATGGAGCGGAAAGAGGTCCCATCTTGTGCATTGCCTCAGGCAACAAAATGTGTTGGGCCAGCTCTGCATGAGTGCCATTGAGGTGTAGAGATGCCTAGAGATCCAGATTCAAGTTTCTGTTGAAGCATGAAACCTAGTGGGTGAGTTCTTTGGCCAATCCCCCCACTCCTCCATGCTGCACCTACCTCACAAGATTGTTATAAGGATAAAGAGGAGAAGTGGAATGCTATGTATGTTACAATGAGACCACTGGGGAAAAGATTAGGATATACACTCATCCCTCACCATTCATGGACTTGCCATCCATGGTCTCAGTCTTTCATGGATGGCAAGTGGCAAGGGACAAAATGGGGGGGGCGCGCAGGAGCGCATGGCCATTCTAACCAATGGGGGTCCAATATTTGTGATATTTCCGATTCACAGGGGGTGGGTATGGAATGGATTATTAGATGCAGCTAATAAATGAGCTAGTAATAAATTTCCCCAGGAGACAAATATAAATATTGTAGAGCTGGAAGAGACCTCAAGGGCCATCAAGTGCCTTCAACTTTTCTGTTATGCACAAACCACTAATAACATCTTACAGTTATGTTTATGTGTCATGACTGCACTCCTTTGCCCAGTTACCTGGATGTTAGGTAATTAAACTCAGTGGTGATTATTTCTGACTGCATACATTACAACATATTTGCTAGAATCCTATTGGTGACATATTCTGAATTATGTGTCTTGCATCCTATGTCCTTTTTTGGCTATTGAGAAACCGCATTCCTCTTTCCTAGGATGCTTCTAAGCACTATATGGCTGCTTTCCCTGACCAGTAAATGGCCATGGCATCACTCCAGGGGCAGACAGTTTCCGAGGGAGGATGTATAAAGCCATATGTGCTGAGTGTTACATTCCACACACCTCAATGCTGGATTTCAGTGATTGAGTTTCAACAAAATGCACCCCCATGCACCTAGACTGCACGCTTCTGAGTTTTTAAAATTACAAATGCAAACCATCTTGCAACTTGTACTTCTTGTTGTTTTTATGATGTTTTTATTTATATGATGTTTTAATTGAATGTTGATTTAATAACTTTTTAAGGGGGTGGGTACTGGGTGTGAATTTTATATGATGTAATTTTTTATTATTTGTAAGCCATCCTGATTGGTTTCAGAGGGGCGGGGTATTAAATAAAATCTATTATTATTATTATTATTATTATTATTATTATTATTATTATTTAAATTGCTAAGATGAAGTAGGAGCCCTCCAATGGTGCATCTACAGTATACTGTAGAAATAATGCAATTTCACACCACTTTAAGTGCTGTAGCTCCATCCTATAGAATCCTGGGATTTGTAGTTTTAAAAGGTTTTTAGCAACTACCAAAGAGTGCTTGTGTCTCACAAAACTACAGATCCTGGGATTCTGTAGGATGGAGTCATGGCACTTAAATTGGTGTCAAACTGCATTATTGCTACAAAGTAAATGCAGCCCAAGAAAAAGATAGGTTTATGCAGCCTGTTTGATTATTTTCCTCATTCTCTGATTTTCTTTTCAATAATCCATCACAAAAAGTAACTAAACGCAAAAGCTTCATTTCCACCTCACTCACTAGTGTAAGCAAGAAGGGTCTGTCAATTACCTTTCAGTTTAGGCAGAAGATCTCATTGATCCTGATCTAATAATAACAACAAAAAACAGTCCCAGAGCACTCTCCTTCATTCGCCTTCCATTGTTTTCCTGCACTGCTTAAGGAAGGGATTAAAGGCTTTCTGATCTAAACTATTCATGCTTGCCATGAATATTTTAAGAACAAGTCCTAGGAGAGGGGATTTTCTCTGGGTGCGTTATTTCTTAGAGCCCTTGGAGCGGTCACCAAAATCTGATGGAAACTTATTGGAAGTGGGGAGCAACCAGTTCAGTCAAGACCATTAAAATGACCACCTCAAGAAAGAGAGCCTGGAGGCCATGGGTTGGGGCCAAAGCTATCAGGAGGAAGGTGAGGTAGCCACCTGAGACAACTGATATTAGGTATCATGAAATGGCAGCAAATAGTTGGTTATTTATTTGGCTATTATCACTTTTTTTCAGGGTGTGTGAAGATGCACTAATGGTATTTTCTACCTCATGTGGCAAAATAATCTGGCTGCCTGGGAGTTTTGTGTATCTTTATTTGGATGGGGATGTCTTGGTCTGGCCCTGGGCCGGGAACAGTAGCAATGAGATTTTGGACACACTGCCAGAATTGAAAGTATATTTTGTTGCAACTATAATCCTAGACAGTGAGTGTGGACACCATCTTGAACTTCACCTCAAGCAGAAGATGGACATCACAAGTTAACAAGCAGTGGCTTCCATGTCGCTGGGATGATGAATCTGCTCTGGCCTTTTGTCTGAACGTTAAAAGAACTATTCAAGGGGCTGAACCCTCTCCTCCAGACAGGTTCAGCCCCTGGGCTAGCTCCTTTAAAGATTGGACTAAGATCCAGGGAAGATTCACCATCACACTGTCATGGGAGCCACCAACTCCTTCTGGTTACAAGTAAAAAGTGCTTGCTTGCAATGAGTTACTTTTGGAGATCAGTGATAAGGCTGTAACAAAGTTACATTTCCCAATGAATGCAATGAGTGGTGTGATGTTATAGTACAGGGGTCAGCAACCTATGGTCTGTGGGTCAGGTGCGGCCTGCACAGGCCTTGGGACCGACCCGTGGCTGGTCTTGTCACCACTGGTGCCAGCGCCGCCATGCCACACGCTGCTGCAGCCACCGCACCATGCATGAGCGCGGGTGCCGTTTTGACATCCCAAATGGCGCTCGTGCTTGCGCACCATGCACACGGTGGCAGGCGCCGTTGGCCATTCCAAATGGCACCCGCCACCATGCACCGTTGGCCGTTCCAAAATGGCGCCCACAGCTATGCGCATGCATGTGCAAGCACAGGCGCCACTTTGAATGCCAATGGCCCCAGCGCCATTCCCCCCCGGCCCCCTGGCAACAAAAGTTGCCAACCCCTGTTATAGTACAACTCTTGTACCCATGAGTTTCACTTTTCCTCATCCAAAACTCTCTCTCTCTGTCTCACCTTTTTCCTGGTACAGGGACTCAAGGTGGCTAACAAAATTTAAAACAATACAAAGCATTAAAAATACAAAGTTTAAAAAACAATTATACAATTTCAAAAAAGTTAAAAATATTTCATGTTCAAGTTTAAAATTTGATTCTGTGGTATGCTCCTGGTGGAAGCTGACCATAGAGTTGTGCTAGATGACCTAGAAATGTCTAGAGAGGTGTTCTTTCCTAGGAATCTCTAGTTCCTCCAGTGCAACTCTGTGGTCAATGTCTGCCAGAAGTCATTCATTTCAATAGGATTCACTCTTATCCATGGTTTTGTTTTCCACGTTAAGCAAAGTACATATCCCCTGCAGATATGGGGGTCATACTGAAATCTACTGGTGCATCAAATAATGCCAAGATCCACACATTTGTAAATAAATCTAGGGAAAAGCACATGAGGTTAGCAACATACAACAAAACACTGAATATAGGAGAAAGAACAAACAGATCTATCCGTAATCAAAATTAGGAACATTTGGAATATCTTCCAGGAAGAGCCCAGGAAAGAAAGATGGAGGATCATTCTTTGCCAATCTTTTCTGTATTCACTCCTCATATTTATATTTTCAGCAAAATGATCCAGAGGGACAAAGATCTATGCATTGGACGGAAGAAATTTAACATGGACCCTACTAAGGTAAGTGCAGGTCTCTGCGTGTTTTGTATTCTATGTGTGGAAATGTATTATTAAGTTACAAGACGCTAATCTCATCTTTAATTTAAAAAGGAGTGGCTCTAGCATTTCAGATTACAAAGCATGATCTCTCTCCCCTTGTTACTTTCAAAGAGTACAGAATGCATAAGCTGGCATAATATTAACTCCTAAACCCTATTAAGCTGCTGGAGGATATTTTGTTGGCCATGACAGCACTCCTCATCCCCCCCACAAAAAAATGTGGAAATATAAACCTGTTCTACTCATTCCCAAGAAATTGTTAGAGAAGGCTTGCTCTCTCCTCCCCCAGGAATTTACTTTTTTCTCCCTCCCAAAGAAATTTGGTGAAATGGTTTACAGCAATTTCTCTGCCCACAAACACTATGTAGTTGGAGACAAACTGCCTACCATTCCCTCTAAACTGTCCAGATGGTTTGTATTGGGACTCATCTCTGGATTGAAACTGAGCTGAAAAATACCTATCTTAATCAGTCCAAATCAGCCCAATTCGCCTTGGATTTATGTTTTTGACTGAAGCAGCAACACAGCCTTACTAGCCATCACACAGTTTTTGTTTTCTCAAGCATGTACAGGAAGAATACAACACTGGGGACAACCCAAAATGACAATAATGGAAACATCATCCAGATAACTTTTTCTTCAGCCACCCCTAAACTTGGAACAACCTGTTGAAAGAAATTTGACAGCTGAATATTCTGTCTGAATTTGAAACAGCATTAAAGATCAGCCTTTTCTGACAGGCCTATCCAAATCATACTTCTGCACAGAAAATAGGTTTTCTGCAGAAAAACCACATGCAGTTGTGCACAGAAAAACCACACATATTTCTGTGCAAAAGCTATGTGTATTTTCTGCGCAGAAATAAATGTACAGTGAGCCCTTGTTATCTTCTGAGACTTGCTTCCAGGATCACCCCACCCTGGATACTAAGATCTGTGGATGCTCAAGTCCCAATATATACAATGGCATAGTAAAATGATGCCCCTGATATAAAATAGCAAAATCAAGGTTTGCTTTTTGGAATGTACAGCCTTTTGGGATATTTTTAAGCCATAGATGGTTGAATTTGTGGATAAAAAAAAATCCATGGATATGGAGGGTCAGCTGTATTTCTGGGCAGAAAATGTGTTTGGGCAAAAAAAAAATTTCTGAATTGAAAAAAACATGCTCAAAAACATGTGTTGTGGCACTGAAAAAAGAAGTATATTTCTTCACAGATGAATATTTCCAAAAGTGTGAATACTGATGAGGAACTGTGCAGAAATCTTAGGGGGGTTGCAAATTGAGTCCACTTTAAGGGTTAGGGTTAGGGAATCATGGGAACTGTATTTTATTGTGGCACCAGAGCTCTCTGACAGAGAAGGGTCAACGTCTCAGAAAAAACAATTCCCATGATTCCCTAGCACTAACCCTAACCCTAAAAGTGGACTCAACTTGCACTATTTCTGGCAGTCTGCAACCTCCCTTAGTCTCTTCATCTGTCAGGGAGGAAAATGTAGGAATTATTTTATCTTCCTTGTGAAGTTGGAAAATATGAAGATGCACATCTCTGTCTGAGTAAAGCCCTTTGGTGGGGCAATGTGTCAGTGGCCAACTTTTATCAGTCTTTAATACAAGAGGGGTTTGCAGCACAATATTACAAGACTATGGACGTTTTCACACGGGGCTTTAGGCGGAGGCAATCCTACCTCCCGCCGGCCCCACTCCGGCTCCTCTTCCAGCTTGTTCAGACGCACGCCGCAGAAAACCCCGCCCCTTCCGGTGCCATCCCTGTGTACGTCCGGCTTCTAGCTTCGTGTGTTCAAATGCACGGAGCCTTAAGTCCGGCGTCCTTCCGGCGTCCCTCCGGCCTCAGCACCTCCAACTCCGGCTTCAGCGGCGGAAAGGTAATTCCGACTTTTAAAAGGAATTAGCCTGCCGCCGCCGGAGCCATTCCGGAGTGGGGCCGGCGGGAGGTAGGATTGCCTCCACCAAAGCCCCGTGTGAAAACGTCCTATGAGATTCCAGATGACTGTCCATATGCTCCCATTGTCACACCTTTATACTAGTCTTTCAGTACACACCTATATAAGCCTTTCTTCATACCAGAAAATGACTGGAGGAAGAAGTCCATTGACTTCCTGGTTTGAAAAATGTCTGAAGAAAAACCTCTGGAGGTCTAAAAGAAGGTGAGGAGCCCCAAATTGACCCAAATGTAGTACAAACACACACATCCTGAGGCTTGGGAGACCTTTGGGGGGGAAATAATTGTTCTGATCCCCTCCTATATGGGAAGCTTGAGGATTCTTGGGCCCCTGCAGATACAACTTTGAGGATGCCTGTGGATTGCCCTTCGTCTACTCCTTCCTTACTGTCAATGCCAACAATAAGAACAACAAAGAGCGGAGTGACAAGGCAAAGCAAAACCTAGTATTTCACCCTTCTCCTCTCTTTCCTTAATTGAAAAGCACAAACAGTAACATTAAGTGAGGTCCAAATATAGAATTCATCCTGAACAGAAAAGAATTGAACTTGTGTCTACCCTTATCTCTTTTTCCTTGATGCAATTATATCCACACATTATACTACCTGTACCTTGTCTACATTGCACTTCCTATTAAAAGATTGCTTTCTAATACTCCCAGCTTAATTACTCCCTGAGTCCCTTTTGCTATCAACATTGCAATCAAAAGCCAAAGCACAATGATTAAAAACTAACTAAACTTCAGTGGTGCAGCAGTTACTATGCGAAACAGTATGCTCTACAATGATAGGGTTTAACGGCCAGAACTTGCAAACATTATTTTTTTGGACTACAACCTTGGAATAAACAATGGCTGTGCTTGCTGGGGGATTCTGAGAATTGTAGACCAGAAAGCTATCTCTTCCAAGCTCTGTAATTTCTAGTGATAATTATGTCACTTATATTGTATATACCTGCTATTGCTGCAGTCTCAGCAAACCCCAACTACCACATCATTTGAAGTTCTGCAGCCAGAATTTAATTGTATTTTCCCTTTTTGTGCAAAGAGAAGGAACACTTGCATGTCATTCATGAAACTCCAGATGATAGTTCCTATACAGCAGAGAGGGACTGTGGAGGATGAGGGGGACAGCTTTTGCACTTGAACCTCTGGGCCACCATCTCCTCTTTCATGCAAAAGAGTGCCAATAAGCACTGTGTGATGTTCACTGTTTTCATAACATTTTTTAAAGCTCTGACACAGATAGACAGAAATTGGGCTGTGTGTATGTGTGCGTGTGTCAATGTGAAACTCAATCAAACTCAGAAGGAAGAAACATTTTCTAAGCAATCTATTATTAATAATTACTTGTCTACCTACACAATTCTTCTGATGAGTTGAGCATGAGAGGGGTAAAAGATGGGCTGGTTGAAGAAGGATGTAAGTGGCGAGTATAAAAATGCCAACTCTTAAGAGGCTCCTGCCCTTCAGAATCAGCTGTCTTGGTCAATTAAAATTACATTAGTCATTACCTAGATGTTTGTGTCATCACCACCAGTTTTATTTTGTTAATGCTTTAATGGTTTTTACTTTTTAAAATGGTTTTTAATTTATGTTTTAATATTAATATTATTTAATTTTAACTTTTGTAATTAATAATAATAATAATAATAATAATAATTTATTTATTTATAACCCGCCTATTTGGAAATCCAATTAAGACGGCTTACAAATTTTAAAATCACATACAATCCCAAAAACAATCACTCCCCCCTTAAAACAGTATTAAATCTGAAGTAGATAAAATTACAAACGTAAACAATTAAAACTATAAAATTTTAAAATACATTATAGCACTCCAATATGGCCCATAACAGTATTCCTATCCATCCAAGATGGGGCCATGTAAGAACAATGCAGGTTGGAAAACCCAAGGCTGGGATGAATTAGTCTGGAAAGGCCTGGTGGAAGAGATCCGTCTTCACAGCTTTTTTGAAGCTGTCTAGCGATGTCAACGGATGAATCTTTCCGGCAGGCTGTTCCAGAGTTTGGGGGTGACAACAGAGAAAGCCCTCTGGGAGGTAGCCGCAAGCCTCGATTTTTGGGGCTGCAGCAAATTCCTCCCAGAGGACTGGAGAGCATGGGGAGGATTATATGGAATGTTTTAGTTTTACCTTCTTAAATTATTATAAGCTGCCTTGAATCCCATTTTAGGGGAAAAGAGGGATATAAATCCCATAAATAAATAAATAAAGGACAGCGTTAACATTGTACCTTTCACATCTGAATTCATTCTGAATTACCCTGAACTATGTCTATTATCGTTGTTGTTGTTAATTTATTTATATCTCACTTCCCCCCCCCCCAAAACTGGCTTACAATTGAAAAGAACAGTACAATTAAATACAAAATTGAGCAAAAGCATGTAAAAGTGAGGATGGACATCTGGACTTTTAAGATTATACTCCATGTATTTGATTCTATAAATTGTATTGCTGTTGCTTTTAACTGCCATCAAGTTGACCTCGTCTCATGGTGACCCTGTGGATGAGACATCTCCAAACCCCCCATGGTGATGGGGGATACAATGGACTATACAATTCTAATGATAGTGCTCAGTTATATATCTTTACTCTTCAGGGTCTTTTCTAGTTCTTTCATAGCTGCCCTTCCCATTCCTAATCTTCTGATTTCTTAACTGCAGTCTCCATTCTGATCAATGCTTGATCCAAGGTATAGGAACTCTTTAATTATTCAAGTGCATTACATGCATTGTAATCCATGAATGGTCAAGCGATGTTACTGTTCCCCCTCCACCATGAAATCACTATCCTACCTCAGGATCCCTCATATTGTGACTCAGCTTTTCTCAAACAGGGTATCCAGTATTTAACTGATCACAAGGTGCTGTCTTCCAATGTGCAAGAAATTGCCAAATTTCTTTACAAAGGAGAAGGGCTTAATAAAACAGCCATTGGAGATTACCTAGGACAAAGGTAAGTAAGCTGACTTCTTTCACTCAATAAACATATTTCTTCCTGGTTCTGGTTTTCAGGCAATGGGAAAGTGTAGGAACTGGGTTGGGGATGGGGGAGAAATTGATTTAATTTACATTTTAACAGGAGGAATGGAATTTTTGTGAAAAGGTTTAAAAATTATTCCAAGTGTTGAAAAACCCTGACAAGAAGAATCCTGAATGGATTAGAAGCTGTGTGGTTTGGGATATATACTATGCAAAATTTGTATGTGACTGTTTTACACAGAAAGCAGAGTTTTTGCAGGGAAGAGCAGTCTTACACACGCACAAATACTATGCAAAAATATTATTTTTCTGCACAGAAAAAGCTGTAACTGAGCCTGTTGTAAAATATTGGAAAAAGACATGGAAAAAATAACGATATATTGACTGTATATAGACTGAAGAAGTTTATAGATCATATACGACTGCAGGCAAGTTTAATATGGTTAGAAATTAAAATACTTCAGTCTGAAGAGAAAGTTTAATTGCATCATTGGAACAAAAAGAGTATGATTGGAGAAGAGGATTAAGTTAAGGCAAAAAATATCTTGGTGAGATATATATATATATATATATAGAGAGAGAGAGAGAGAGAGAGAGAGAGAGAGAGAGAGAGATTATTTCATTAATATGTGTTTATCCAAATTTTGGTTGGTTTGTACCAATTAGCTGGTATCAAAAAGTATCAATTACACTATGGAGGAAGTAAGAGATATGGTTGAAACTTTCATTTAAGCAGAAATTTGTATATTTTGAATTTGATTTTATTTATAGAAGTGTTCAAGATTTGCATAGGATATTGAACATGTATAATGGTTTGTTTCAATAAAAATTATATTTTAAAAAGACAGACAAATTTCTCCACCTTTAGTTTAGGGTAAGTGCAAAGATCTTATTCATCCTCTAACTCTGTCCATTTTACCAGAGCTCCAATGAACCTACAGATTCTGCAGGCCTTTGTAGAATGCCACCAATTTGCCAATCTCAACCTTGTGCAAGCACTAAGGTAAGTGAGTTCTAAAACAAGCTACAAAAACAGTAGCCAACATTGAAAACTGGAGGCCAGGTGCTGTGGCTGCCTCATGGCCCTCCACATCTCTCCTGGCAGAGAGATTCTGTCCAGGTTTGGCTGAACCAGATAGGAGAGTACCAATATATAGATGCACCTATTATGGCCTCATTGCTATTTTTCTGTGTGCACATGTGAATGTGAGAACAAATCATGTTTACTGTGCTTTATTATGCAATTTAGTAACTACGTATATAGAGTCAAGGGAGATTATCTCACTGCCCTTTCCCATCCTTCCGTCTT
Organism: Phrynosoma platyrhinos; assembly: GCA_020142125.1. Classification (NCBI taxonomy): domain Eukaryota; kingdom Metazoa; phylum Chordata; class Lepidosauria; order Squamata; family Phrynosomatidae; genus Phrynosoma; species Phrynosoma platyrhinos. Next base: position 185,721,570 of record CM034708.1, on the reverse strand, counting down.
GACCTCAGTGTAGGATGAAAACTTTTAAGGGCAGATTTTATCGCATACCTCCATGCCCAGGTCAGAGGCATTCCGCACCAATCATGGCATCCCGTACCCAATCTAAATTTCTTTCAAACTTTGCAAAGAACGGGAAAGCCCAGTTCTTTCAAAAAGTGCACAACTCTCTACATGGGGATCAATCAAATTGCACAAAGTGACCCTTTGTAGGATTCTGATTATGTGTTAACTGGGCCTCAGAGCTTCCATTTCTTATTATGAAGGATTATATTCTATTCTATTTCTCAGGAATCTGGGGATCATGTGGTTCATTAGTCACCAGCTGTGTGTTTTAAAGAATAAAGATTTCCAGGAACAGTACTGTTTCCTGCTTTTTGTGAAGGGTAACAACTCTCCCATTCAAGGGAAAGGCTAATCTTATGGGGATGGGATGAATCTGATCTTGTGGTTTGGCTTAATTTCACAGGCAGTTCCTGTGGAGTTTCCGGTTGCCTGGTGAAGCACAAAAGATTGACCGTATGATGGAGGCCTTTGCCAGCTGGTATTGCCAGTGCAATCCTGGTGTTTTCCAGTCAACAGGTAGCTGCTAGAGAGGGTGTAGGGAAACAATTATTTGGATACTATGCACTGTACACTTTTTTGCCATAGATATGCACATTTTGGTGTGCACTTTTTCCTAATACGTGTGTTGTGTGCCTTCAAGTCATTTCCAACTTACAGAGACACTAAGGCAAATATACAATATGCATTTTTGTACTCAGTTTTGATGAGAGAACTGCATCACAAAATTCAGTGAAGTGTGAATACTGAAGTTTAAATGTGTTTCATCTCAGATATTTTGTTTCAGAAGAGTGAATACTTGAACTGCTGTTAGGGTCCCAGAATCTCATGAAAAAAAACACTGATCATGTCTACATGGGCCAGAGGTGGCTGATGGATTCACCAGTGACAGAGTGGTGAATCCACTGTTGTTGTTCTTGCAGTTGCTCCAAGATGAACAAGAGCTCTCCTGTTGCCAAACTCGCATCCAGTGCTAGCAGAGCTCCCATTCATCTGAACTGCCCTTACCATAAGTCCCTTTGGATGACAAAATAATGCATTGTAGAAATAATGTAGTGTGACACCACGTTAAGTGCCGTAGCTCCATCCTATGGGATTCTGGGATTTGTAGTTTTACAAGGTGTTTAGCCAAAGAGTGATGGTGTCTCACAAAACTACAAAACCCAGGATTCTATAGGATGGAGCCATGGCCATTACGTGGTGTCAGACTTTATTATGCCTACATTGTAACTGTATTCCTAGTAACTATTTGTAAAGTTTTAATCAATTCCTGGCAGCTGCCATCTGTTTTTCAACAATGCCCTTGAAATTAAATCAATTCCTAGGTTGTAATCAGAAGGGAGAAAGTGGTATCCTGTTCATTTTCCCCACAATTATCTGGGACTCAAGTGAACTCTCCAGGCACTGTTATAGATGGGGGGGGGGGGGACTGCCCCCTTGATCCACCAAGGTCTGAGTGCTCTAAAAGGCCTCAATGGACAGAATTTTGCTGCTGTCTTCCTTAACATTGGAACCACCCTGCCTAGCAGTTCTTCCTAGAAACCAGGCACATACTCATTTCCTTTTCTTGACAGATACCTGCTATATCCTCTCTTTCTCAATCATAATGTTGAACACCAGCCTGCACAATCCCAATGTCAAAGAGAAGCCCCCCTTTGAGAGGTTTGTGTCCATGAACAGAGGCATCAATAATGGAGGAGACATTCATGAAGATCTCTTGAGGGTAGGAAGGTTACTTGCTTTTTCTCTTTACATTTCTCATCCCAAAATAAAGTAAAGGTGCATCAGTATGGGACTCCCTAGATAAACAAATGCAGCTAATTTTGTAAAATGAAGGAACAGAAAGTTGTAAACAAGGTTGCGGAACATGTGGCTCATTGACCATGTGTCATATGTGTCCCCTACATCTGTTTTTGTGACCCCCCCTAGGGATGCCCAGGAATTAAAAAAAAATGTGCAAAAACTCTCACTGGAATCCTATATGACCTTTTATGTTATGTAACTTTATGCATACCTAGCTATTTAGCAGAGGTGCTAAGACTTTACTAAATTGTGAAATTGCATAACAGAACACTGACAAGAGCGACTGACTGATGCATATTGGTGTTTGATGCATATCAGGACTTATGCAGTGTGGATCAGGACCAATTTAATGCACATCCTATTGTGCATTAGTCCCATTCTATATTGATCACTTTGCCAGCTTTGCTACATAGTAATGTAATAGCAGCCCTCTACTGGATATGGATGTTACAAAACTGCCCAATTCTAATTCATGCAGAGGTAAGGTGACTTATGAAGACATAAGACTCCAATAGGATTCTGGGTGTTGTTTTTAAATGCAGAATGGCCTCTATGGTGTGTGAAGGCCTTTTTCACTATGTTAGGTGCCCTGAGCTGATTCAGGGTTGGGAGAGAACTTTTTGGAAACTGGAAGCGAGAGCAGGAACTGAAAGGAGGTCACTTCTCTTTATTTTAAAAAAGGGAATGACCAAAAATGCTCAACATAGGAGTTTATCACATGGGAGGCAAAGTGCCCAAATCCCAAGCAGAAACAAGGCTTAAAACCCAGGAAAAACCCGCAAAAGTGGGTTGATTTTCAGACATATTGGGGTTAATGAGCATTAAAGCGACATGAGCTGGACAGAAAGATCACAAAATGTGCCACTATTTACTTTCAAGATTGTCCAAAAGTAAAAAGCAGTACGTTTTGTTGACTTTCTGCCTGGGTTATTGTCGCATCAATGCTCATTAACCCTGACATTGTCTGAAAATCAATCCACTTTTGCGGGGTTTTTCCATTTTCTGTCCATGTTAATTTTCAGATGTCTGAAAATCAATTTGCTTTTGCGGGTTTTCCCCCAGTTTAAAACCTGTTTTTGCACAGGATCCCTTCTGTGTGATAAACTCCATACTAAAAATACGAGCATGTCCCCTAGAAAGCATTGGGGGTAAATTTCTTTTTATCATTTTTGGCAAGAGCAAGCGTGGTGGAAGTTGCAGTCCTCCAAGGTTTTCTGGGAGGCTAATGCAGGAAATGCACTCCCCTAGCCTTCTAAATTGCCTACCCCCCTGTAAACTTTCCAAAATGGCTTCAAAGATTGATGAGCTCCCAGAACATACAAAATTCTGAGATATCAATATTCCTAAACAGATTCTTGCTTAAGAGAGGTGTTATGGCTCATCTGATTCACACAATCACAAGCATTTTCAGCAGAAATTGTAAAACTGCTTTCAAATTCTGCATCAATTATTTTAAAAAATCTCCCAGATTGTCACTTCAGGTGTCACTATAATTTTAGACAGAAACCACTGTTTGTTTGAAAAGATGGGCTTCTTTGCAGCCTGCAATTTAAAGGAAGTTGCAGAACATTACAAAACATGTGACATAATCTTCCAGTAGACCCAGTGTCATTACTTTACTGGATAAGAAATCAGAAAAAAAGCCTTTATCAGTGAGTCAGACGTGCTTTCAGTTATTCCAGCATTTCAAGAGGACTTTTGGTTGTTTCAGCATTAAGAAAGCACTAATTAATAAAAGGAAGCCCTCATGCAGATTGTATAATGAATTATGAAAACCTAAAGAGATTTGCACATGTTCTTATTTTTACACAATTTACTTGGAGATCAAAAATCAGCTTTGATGTGATGGGGAGAAAAGAAGATGAATGGGAGGAGGCAATGGGTTCATGGCAGGATAGGATGCCATTGGGAAAGATACTGTGGATGGTGCTGAAATTGTGAATGCATCTACATTAGACTTCTTTCTCTGGAAGAACCACTTTTTGTCCACTAACTTTCTACAGAAAACCCAATGATGGCCTTGGCAAATTGTGTTTTTTTTGTGTTGATTCCTTGTTATTTTTCAGATCTGAATTCAGCCTAATGTTGTTGTTTTAAAAAATAATAATAACAATCCATTGTAGTTCCAGCCTTTCCAATACAAGCTGACAAAGCACCAATTAGGGAACTCAGAATTCCTATACCTTGAATTAAAAGCTTCCTGTTTGCAGATTCAGCTTTTTAAAAATTATTTTCTGCTGAACAAAGAATAATGGATGAGCATGCTTTCAATTGCTCTCTGAATATTCTCTATTAATTGTCCCTTATTATCTGTGCGGTTTTTCGAGCGGGGGGGGGGGAGTGGGTTCTTGTTTCCTCCATTTCCTCTTACATATATATTTTCTTTTTCTTTTTACATAGTAAAATGGTGCTATTTTGGTTTTTTAAAACCCAAAGAAAAAGCATTATCAGAGGATGTCAGCAATTGCTTTCCCCTCAAGACCTTGAAACGTGGAGAACTGTAATTGTCAAGATGGATTAGTTTAGTGTAAGGCAGCTTCCTGTGTTCTCATGATGAGATATATGCTAGCACCTTTCAGGATTTACTTTTTCTTTCCCCCCTTCTTTTTCTTGAGGCAGAGTCTATTTGATAGCATCAAGAATGAACCATTCTCCATCCCAGAAGATGATGGAAATGATCTCACCCACACTTTCTTCAACCCGAGTCGGGAAGGCTGGCTTCTGAAACTAGGTAATATCTTTGTATTTTGTTGAGTATCTTGCTAGTCTACTATCCTCCACTCTACATCAACCTTTTCTCTCAAGGAAATGGGAAAGTCTCCAAATTAATTTAGGACTGCAGCAGCCCACCTTCTGTTGTGTGGTGGGATGATAGTGACCCCTGGTGTTCAGCTCTGTGATATATTCCCTAAAGATTCCTGGTTTTGTACGTAGCCTGCTTTTGGATAGATTGAATGCAGAGGGCTGCCTTTGGCTACGATAAAGAGAAGTAGATACTTCTCTGTCCTCAGATGACCTAGTCCTTTGCATTTTTGGACTGGTGGGGGAGAGAGAAAGAAAGTGCTGCTTAGGGAAATCTTTGCAAAATGACATTCTTGGGCAATGATTAGAGAGAAGAGGTGTATGTTTATGTGAAGGGTCACACAGGGACCCTGTTTACTGAGTCAGAATTTTATCCTGTTTGTCCTAAAGGTCCTATGTGTGTTATCTTATAAAGGACAATTGTCCAAAACACACTGTAGAAATAATCCAGTTTGAGACCATTTTAACTGTCCTGTCTCAATACTAGGGAATTATTGGAACAGTAGTTTTGTGAGGCACTTAGCTTTCTCTGTCAGAGAGCTCTGGTGCCACAACAAACTACAGTTTCCAAGATTCCCTAGCACTGAGCCAAGCAATTCAAACTGGATTATTTCTGCAGTGTGTTTTGGACCAATGACTTCTTCTGCTGCTGCTGCTTCTGCTGCTTCTGTTTGTTTTCCAAACCCTGAAATATGAGGACTGAGCAATAGTAATCCAAGACTTCTCAGTAACAATCATTCATGAGCAGAGAATGATTGATAAAAATCAATCTCATGATCAGACAATTGAGGCGCAATAACAGTGATTCAACTTAAAATGTGTGACATGGATGAGTTATGCAATTGACTCAGACAGTCAAAAAGAAAATGTCATTTTGAACTGAACTGGAACCTTGAATTGAATCTAGGTTGGACTGAATTTTGTGAAATGCCCCCCACTTTTATATCACCAATTCTTTCTGCTGGGTCCATAGCATGTGCACCTGGGAAATCCCATTGAACAATAGTGCTTACACAGGGATGCCTAGGGGTGCATGATTCCCCCCCCCCCCCCCCCCACACACACACACAGCTCTTGAAAAGTTTGAAATAAATAAGAATGCCTTGCAAAATAAAATAAATAATAAAATTTATTATTTAAATAAATAATATGCTCTTATAATGGCTGAATAAAAATGCACTCTTTTTGAGAGAATCTTACTTATTTTGTCAAACAAACAAAAAGCCCCTAACTGGAACAAGAGATTTCTTGAATCAGCTTTGAAATGAGCATTATATCTAAATCAGATGCCCAGTATCAACACTCTAGACAAAGTATTTCACCCTACCAAATTTACCATGAATTTAACCATATACCATTTGAGCCTGAGTATTAAGCTGTTGTTTCCAAATTGGCACTAACAGAAGAATCCATGCCTTAGGTTTTGAAGAAAGACACAAGTAAGAACAAAAGCTCTTCCTCCTCTTCTTCCTCTTCTTCTTCCTCTTCCTCCAACCACAACTTCCTTGCAGTGAATAATGAAGCCAAAACTTTCATTCATTGCACCACAGGAATGATATGTGCTGTTAGTTAACCCTGACAAGCAGAAGGGGGATATGAACTGGCACATAAGTAGTTAAAATGTCAAACCATTTCTAGGCTGTGATAGTGAGTGTTGAAAACTTGTTAAGCCTGGTTGGGAGCAGAAACAACTAATTGGAATATAACCTGCTAAATCTAACTAATTATTTCAAAGCTCTGGTTCTAATAATTAATCTTTAAGCTATGGCAAACATAATTTGATAATCAAATCCACCTTGGGTGGCATGAGTGATTCTATCCAGGCAGATTTCATTGTGGAGCTCATCCTTCCTTTTCCACATGGGTTATGAGCTGTTTCTCCTACTGGCACAAATAATTTATGCTTGTTATTAAAAATGTGTGCATCTCGTGGTTATTTCCCTCTGAATCAACACAGCTCTGCATATATTGATCAAGCATGTATCTGTGTCCTTTTTGAATTCATACATTTTCCCATATTGTTGTTGTGTTGTTATTGCATGCCTTCAAGTTATTTCAAGTGTGACTTGCCCAATGCCACTTTGAGGGCCTTTGCAGACTGCCAGAAATAGTGCAAATTGAGTCCACTTTAACTGCCCTGACTCAACGCTAGGGAATAATGGAAACTGTAGTTTATTGTGGCACCAGAGCTCTCTGACAGAGAAACCTCAATGTCTCAGAAAAAAAATACAATTCCCATGATTCCCTAGCACTGAGCCAGGGCAGTTAAAGTGGACTCAATTTGCACTATTTCTGGCAGTCCCATGGTTGAGCAAGAATTCAAACCCTGGCCTCTCAGGGGGGAAGCAGACGAGAGCTTCCCAAACGCCCTGGGCCGGCGCGCCGCGGGGCCGCAGCCTCCGCACCTCGGCGCACCGGCGGCGACCCTGGAAGGAGCGCTAAATCAGCGCTCCTTCCTCAAGACAGCGAAAGTGCGCACTAAAAGCGTCGGGCGCACTTTCGCTGTCTTTTCCGCCGCGGCGCGTTCGGCTGCCGCGGCGTGAGGTCTTCCCCGGAGCGCCGGCCGTGCGGAGGGCCGGCGACTCCGAGGGCGACCTCAGGGAGAGGAAGGGGCGCCGAACGTGCGGCTGCCCCTCCTCTTCCAAGCCTCCAAGACGACCCAATTAGTCGTCTGCCGAGGCCCTCAGTCTCCTAATTCAACATTTAAACCACTAGATCACATGGGCTCTCTTTTCTAACATACATTTTTCAAATATGAACATGTCTTTGAACTTTCGGGGTTATTTTGTAAATGAACCTATCAACTCAGAAATTTATAGATTTCCAGCTGGGTATGGGAAGTATGTATTGGTCAACTCCACAATAAAATGAGAATCCAGTGAATGTTTCATCCATCCCTACTATTCTTTAGATGTACCTGATATATTTGTTGATACATGTGCATATTTTGATTCTTTTTGTTCTAGGAGGCAGAGTGAAGACCTGGAAACGCCGTTGGTTTATTCTCACAGATAACTGTCTCTACTACTTTGAATATACCACAGTAAGACCTGCATCCCACTGAAATAAACTCAATCTCAAGGATTTTTTTTAATGAATGTCATGTTCTACTTCACTGCTACATTAAAACTTAGGCAGATTAAAGGAGATACCCCATAGTATCTCATAGATGAAATTTGAGTAGTATGAGGAAGACTGACACATGAGGAATGCTTATCTACCCTCCCCATTATGCCAACTAGGGATGGAAATAATTTTGAGAAATTTTGAGTTGGGCTGAGCCCACTTTAGCCATCAGAGATCATGGCTGTGTTACTGCTAAGCTCCAGAATCATTGGAGGAATCTGATGCTGCAGGCCTCAAAATATACAGGGGAAGATTATGAAAAAGTCTGCAAATTCTTATACTACTTTTGAAGTTCGCATATTTTGGTTCTATACCTTAATGTGGGGGAGAGGCAGCAGTAAATTCTGTTAGTTATCTAATTAATCTAATACAAACAAAAATCTATCAGTGGTACCTTTATTGGCCAACCAAAATGCACAATATACTTGTTTCAAGCTTTCGAAGTTCCATGGGCTTCTTCATCAGGCAAGATGTTACAAACTAAACAAGAGAAAAACAACTGGAGATGTTAGTCAGATGCCTACATGTTGTTTCAGTCTTTAGTTAAGATGGTCTATGGTGGGGAAGATATCTTTTGTAGGCAGGATCCTCCTCCTTCTGGCTCTGTGGCTATAGGGAGATTTGCAAAGTCCAGGAAATTTAAAATCCATTTGCATCTCAACAGGGACCCCTCTTTTGCAATCCAATATGTATCCATTACAGTGAGACCACTCTGGCCTGTGGGATGGAAAGAATATTTGCACAGTGGGCCCTTGGTATCCATTGAGGTTTGGTTCCAGGACCACCCACCTACCCCTGGTAGATATCAAAATCTGTGGATAGTCAAATCCTATTAAATATAATAGTACAGTAAGATCGTGTCTCTTGTATAAAATAGCAAAATCCAGTTTTGCTTTTGGGAATTTATATATCTTTAAAATATTTTCAAACTGTGGATACTTGAATCCATGGATAAAAAAAAAAATATCCATTGATATGGGGGGCTCACTGTAATTATTCATTCCAAGGTCAAATAACTGGTTTCCCAACAGTTAGGAAATGCTGTCAGGAAAAATAAGAGACCAGTGACAATTTTGTGCAACTTTCTTTCAGCATTTGAACACCCTGAAATTTTGTGGAGGAATTATTCAGCAACTTTTTGTGCAAAATACTGTTTTCTATGCAGAAAATGGTTTCTTGTACAGAAAACACTGGCTTTTTGTGCACACCCAAGAATCATGTCTTTTTCTTCACAGAATAATTCCTCCTCAAAACTTTGGGACAATTGAGTATGGAGAAAATACTGTGGGGAGAAAACTATTGTAATCATTCACATGGAAGGATGAAATAGCTGAGGATTTACCTCCCTATGGTGCCATCTACTGCTCTGAGGCCAGAGTCAATGGACGTTATCACACGGGGTCTAAAGCAGACAGAATCCACACTA
>CM034708.1:185655729-185675899 GCA_020142125.1 Phrynosoma platyrhinos | reverse complement strand
GCACTTGTGAAAAGATTTTTAAAAGACCACTACACCAAAATCCAGTTCTTTGCAAAAACAGTAGAGTGAGCTGAATGTTTATAAAAATGACCAAAAAGAAATGTTTTTACATCAGAACAAGAGGAATGATGTGTGTTCCAGCAGGACTGGAATTGTGGTAAACATGCATTATTTAGTCTGCATAGATTGTGCCTCAGTGATACCAGGAAAGGAAGTTGGTAACTGATGGGAAGGATTAAACTCCAGACACTTTACCAAATTACAAATCCCAGGATTTGGTAGGGTTTAGCCATGACTGTCAAGGTGGTATCATACTGCTACAACTATGTAGAATCTAATAGTATTAAAAGCAGCTTTTCTCCACCTGATGATTTGGAGACTCTTATATTAATCTCCCATAATGCCATTTGATGGTTGGATTATGGAAATTGTATTCCAACACCTCCTTGACCACCATATTGAGAAAAGTTGACCAAAAGCACCATCATCTTTGTTGCTGAAAAGGAATGAGCATAGGAATGTACTCATTATGTGTGCCCCCCATGCACACACAGGCATGCAAGCTTGTGCATATATACCAGTGCATCATCATGTAAATTGTGCACACATGTGTAGGATCTTTTTAACATTGAACTCTAATATCTCACACTCCAATGGTGAAAGAAGTCAGAGACCACAGATGAGGTCTGAGAAAACAATTATTTGTTTATTAAAGTAGATTTTAAATGAATTGCAGTCATGTACCAGGGGAACTGGCATTATATAAATCCAGCAGACATTAAAATTGAGAAGATTAAAAGATAACAAGCATTTAAAAATCAGTGATCCACCTAGAGACCACTAGATAACATTTCTGTGTTGGTAAGACTAAGAAGACTGGTGGTAGTCTAGCAAAAAAAATGAATTTAACACATTTTTAATTCAAGCATTAAGCATCCTTCCAAGCAGACATAATACACCATCCAGCAGTAAAATTAAAAACTAATTGCTAAAGGGGGAGGCAAATTCCAGCCCAAAATACTGGGAAGAAATATCAGAGTATATTTCTGGGTAGAAAATGTCAGGAAAATGGGTGGCATACCAGTAGTGGCCTGAACTCAAATCTCAGGAGGAGATGTTGTATATAAGTGAGTGAGCTGAATGCTCAGTGTGGTTGCATTGTATATAGGGGCCTGGTGTAGCACCTTGTCAGTCTGATGTATATAGCTGTACTCAAGAATAAAAGCCTCTTTGTGAGAAATCAGCAGTCCAGCAGTTTTTGTCTTGCCAACAGCTTCTGTGTGGAAGAATTTTTTCTCTGCAGCCTGCACTAAACTTCACAGTAGAGACTCCTCTGTGGAGTTTTGTTTCTGGTGTGTGTCTTCTGCATGTTGATCCCAGATCACACATGCCCCAACAAGAATATATAGATCTGAAGGTTGTTTGGCTTTGTAGAAATAGTGTGTGGGGTCTAATGGTTTCAAATGAGGTGTAGATGGTGGGAAGTGGGGGGTGTTCAGATCAGTGGTTATCATGCTAAAATGATTTAGATGGAGAGGAAACAGGTGTTAGGAATAACATGAGAACTGGCAAGAACAAATTAAGGTGTTCCTGAAGATATCAAGTGGAGGGAATTAAAAGAGTGATAGAGATTTTTTGAGTTAAAGATTCCTTAAGCCAGGGATAGGCAAACCACACTACCCAACATTCCCCTCCCTTGGCTCTCCTGTGTACTCAAACGCACTCAGTTGACTCAGTCAAACTGAGTCAAATGCACTCAGTTTTTTGTAGCAGAACAATGCAAATAAGCTCACTCACACTTTCCAGGTTTGTTATTCATGCTATGGAATGGTATTAGTGATGTCCAGCCTGGACTGTTTAAATTCTCCCCTGCATTTTCCTTCATTTTCAGTTCACTCTGAGCATAGGAATGTTCCACTGTATTAGTTTGTGGGAGGACCTGTAGAAATCCCCTGCATTTTTCTAGTTTTTGGTTTGCCCCTTCCCAGCAAGCTCTGCTTCAGCTTGGGATTTTTAATTTTTCTTAGGCAGGCTTGGCTTTATCTGTTTGGTGGCAAACAGGCTCAGACAGAGGGAAAGGGCATTTCTTACACATTTAGCCAATTTATTTACCAGTTAGCCAATTTACTTACCACAATTAGCCAATTTATTTACCAGTTAGCCAGATTAGTTACCAGAAGCAGTTAATTCTATTAAACATCAACAACAAAGAAGTCAAGAGCACCAGAAGCTGAAAGACCCTGCACCAGCTTCATTGAGTAGGATATCAAACCAAGATCAAACCCAGAGAGATGACAACACTGAAGATTGCTGAAACCTGAACTGTAAAGTATCTTTTATTTTAAGCCTGTTAGAGCTGGGGAGGAGAAGCCCTTTTTCTTTTGTTCTTCAAAATAAATTTCCCCCTTTTTGGACTTTACATTCAGCTTTGGAGCCTTTTTGGGTAAAAGAGTTTGATCTCACCAGGGTACTGGCGTTGCACACCCATATTTGCCACCACTTCTAGTTGGGTGTGTCTTCACAGCATTGATCCACATCTCTGTGAGTTGGGAGCAGAAACAAGCATCTGAGGTAGAATGAGGGGTCCCCCATTGCCAGGCCTGGGCTCATCCTCCATGGTCTGAGGGGGGGATATGTTGATTTCCTTCTGGAAAGCAGCCAGAAGCCAGCCCATAGCAACAGATGTGCAAGGAAAGTGGAAGAGGAGGAGCTTCTCCTCATAAAGCCAGCCAGGAGGAACCTCAACCACTATGGAGTCAACAATGCAAATGTATTTGAAATGCATTCAAGGTATGCAGAGTTTAATCTGGGTCTGTTCGCATCTGTTATTCACACTACTGGCAATGAGAATCTTTTTTAAAAACTCAAGGGAAACCCCAATATCGATCATCCTGGATTAAGTGGATTTTTGACAGACCCTCCCAAACAAAAATGTAATCGGGTCATTTGGAATGTGTGTGAACAATGGAGATTTAACTCAGATTATCCTGGATTATTTTCATAGTGTGCATAAGGCCGTAGGCTCTTTCTCCACAGGCTAAATAAACCAGCCTCCCTCCATCCTCTTGGCAGGGAGACCGGATGATGCAAAGCCCAGTCCCCAAGTCTGGCATGAACAGACCAGATGGTGTTTGGTCCATTCAGTACCAAAACTGGAGTATACTCTTTCCCACAGATTTTAAAATGTCCCCAGTTGCTCCAGGTCACTTTGCTCTGATGTCAGAATCAGATGCCCAACCATGTGATCAAGGTTGGGCACCTTGTTCTGACCTTAGAAGTGAATGACTTACCATGGCGGCTGCCATACTAGGCAACACAATGGGATGCCTGTGCAAAAAACTGCCTGACATCAGAATGGAAGGCTAAGGTAGAGGAGGAAGATCAGGGCAGCTCCAGGGCCAGGATACTCTGGGCTGCCCCTGAAGTAACCTGGCCAGTGCAAACAGTACCATAGGCTGCATTTACACTGCAGAAATAATGCAGTTTGACATCACCTTACCTGCCATGGCCCAATGCTATGGCATTCTGGGGTTTGTAGTTTTGTAAAATATTTAGTTTTCTCTGTCAAAGAGCTCTAGGGCTACAACAAATTACAAATCCTAGGATTCGATAGAAAGGAGCCATGATAATTAAATTTTGCATAATTGTGTTAATTAAAGACATTAATTCTGCAGTGTGGTGGCATCTTAGGGCTCCTGGGAGTTTCAGGACATCTTGTCCCCATTGGCTTAGGTTTTGGAGCAGGTTCATGAGAAGTAAGAGGTACAGGGAGACAATTTAGCAGGATTTTAGAGAAGGCCAAAGGACAGAATGGGATACAAACACCAAAAAGTAGGGTTGGCAGATCAAGACTTTCCCAGAAGATTTGACAGACCAAGTAGGCTCTGGTTAAGCTATTAAGCATGAAACCTTAAGCATCAATTGCAGTTACACAGAATAAGCCATTCAAAGTACACCAAGCTTAAAAAATGGGAATTATAGTCCTAAAGGGTAAGTTTTCAACCTTAAAATGATGTGTTGGAATGTGTTTATTAATACAATAATGTAAGCAAAGCTATGTGCACTCTGCAGGTTTTTCTTTTAGCACACAATTATGAAAACACAGTAATTCCTCTGAAGTAAAATCTGCAGGAAACAAGGCCAAATCTGTACTGGAGCAGAGCATGCAAGAATAGTATCCTGTGAGGATAATTTTGAATGCATTCATTTTTGGCCAGAGACGTAGTTCAAACAGCCTCTGGTGAGAAGACCATCTGACCAACACTTTCCCTTTTGCCCCACCTCTCTATATGCACACACACTAATGCCAATCACATAGGATGCTTAAGACATTCAAAAGAGAACTGACTTGGGTACCAATTTATTTCAGTAATATGAATATTTAGTGCTATCAGGTAGATTTGTCAGACACAGCCTACCCTCTTGATAGCTTAGAGGAGCCGTACCATTCTCCCTTTATATGAGAATGCCTTGGCAAAAGCCAGGGTATAAGAATAAATATTATTATTATTATTATTATTATTATTATTATTATTATGTGTCCTCCTGATCAATGTCTCCTCCTGCTCAGAATCATTGATAGAAGATTACTTTTGAGAGTAGAAATTAAGGATGTAAATCTTCATTTAATTTTTCTTACACAGAAGAGCAAATAATTTCAAATATTCCCTTCCCTCCACAGGGAAAGGCTACTTTTTCAACTTCAGTACTTTTCAGTGAACATTTGTGTACAAACCTTGCATTTTAACAACAACAACAACAAATTTTATTTATTTCCTACCTCTCCTCAAGGTAGGGTATAACAATTTTAAAATACAAAACACAATTTTAAAAAACAACTAAAAAAGGTTGTAGAGAAAAACAATGTGTTCTGTTCTAAATACATTTTCTGCACATTTTAAAAAAAAAATGTCCAAAAGGATAGGGTTTTGTATTTGTTTTTCCTCATAAATACCAAGGTTTTTGTACAAATCTTATTTCCACAAAAAAAGTCCAGAATTATGAAGAAAAAAAAATGTTGTATATTTCTCATTGTGTCACACAATGAACTTCACCAAATTTGGTAATTTCTTGATATGTTTGACCTGTCTTGTTCTGTCCTATCATGTTCTAAAAAGAACATGTGATTTAAAAAAAAAAGTGGACAAAAGCCAAAGTGATAGCATATATCAGTTCTCTGTCCAAGGTAGATCAGCAGCTTCAAGGCCTCTGATCTTCCTGCCAATGTCTTTTTTATCTTTCAGTCAGACTTGAATTTCAGAGGCTTTCACACAGAGGACACCTTCAAATAAATACAGTCATCCCTTCCAATTCACAGAGGATCCATTCTGGACCCACCCACCCTGCAAATCAGAAATATTTTTTCCCTCCCTGCTTGCCGGTCCTCAAAGGACCAAAACCACGACTTCAAGTCCATGAACAGGGAGGGAAGACTGTAACAGTATTCACTATAAAGGGAAACAAATGGCCACTCCACTATCAGATGGAGAAAGGTCTATGTCTTCACCAGCTCTTGGATTATTAAGGGAGCATCCTTACTATGCCAAGGATTGCACTTGAGACCCTTTTGTACTAAGTATATGTATTGTTTGTTTTTAATGGAGGCTTACCTCCCTATATATTGCTTTTAATTGTATTGGGTTTAATAACTTTTTAAAGGGGGGAGGGGGACATGATTGTTCTTAATCGTTGTTGATAATTTTACGATGTAAGCCGCCCCGGTTGAGCTCAGAGGGGCGGGGTATTAAATAAAAATTATTATTATTATTATTATTATTATTATTATTATTATTATTATTATTATAAGTCGGATCTCTGTATCCATGGATTCTTTATCTACAGATTCAACCATCCACAGCTTGAAAATATTCAAAAATATATATAAATTCCAAAAAGCAAAGTGTGATTTTCCCATTTTATATAAGGGACACCATTTTACTATGTCATTGTATTTAATAACACTTAAACATCCACAGATTTTGGCATCCACGGAGGGAACCAAATCCCAGTGGATACCAAGGGCCCAGCATATGTAACTGTAACATTATAATTCACTTTAACTACCATATTCAGAAAGTGTATCCTATGAAATCCTGAGGTTTATAGTTCAGAGAGGCATTAGAGCTTTCTGGCTAAGATTTCCAAATACCCCTTTCTAAATTACAAACCCTGGGATTCCATTGGTTGTTGCCATAGCAATAGCAATAACAAGTACATTTCTATACCACTTATCAGTGCACTTAAGCACTCCCTAAGTGGTTTACATTGTGTAAGCTAATTACCCCCAACAAGCATTTTAGCACCTCAGAAGGATGCCAAACTGAGTCAACTCTGAGCCCCTGGCTGGTATTGAACTCACAACCTTGTTGTGGCTGCAGTACAGGCATTTAACCACTGCACCAAGACTCCTTTAATGGCACTTTAACGGCAATTATAATGGAATCATAGTGTTATCATTGTATACTAAAAAAGGGTTCCTGTTGCATACAAAACAGGTGAGCCATGTCCCAAGACATTTTGCTAGCTGGGTCAAAGACTGAGATGGCATCATCCTCCATTACATGTACAAAGGGAAACCAGATTAGTACCGTATTTGAATCTTACTTCATTGCTACTGGTGGCAATCAGAGAACAGTGGTCTAGCTTTAGCTTTGGGGGCACAGGGCATACACAGTTCTGTCTATTCCAGAGGTAGGCAACCTTTTTGAGCCAGGGGCCGGGTTGCTGTCCCTCAGACAATTGGGGGGGCGAAGCACCAAAAATAAATAAATAAATAAATAAATAAAAATTTAAAAATATGCATGCACACTCTCTCAGCCCCAGAAAAGCCATGACAAAACCCCTGTGGAGATTTTGCCAAGAAAACCCCAAGAACAAGTAATAACAACAATAATCAATATCATCATGGCGGGCAGGGGCAGTGGCGGCGGCGGCAGCAGGACCGGCTGGGGGCCAGTCCAAAGGCCTCGGGGGGCTGCAGCCAGCCCCTGGATCTTAGGTTGCCTACCCCTGCTCTATTCTATGGACTTTATCATACCAGCTTTTGCTCTTACAGTGTGCCTATGCCATATGCAGCCTTGCCATATGCAGACTTGAGCTTATGCGGATGGCAAGGCCACGGACATTCTAATGATGCATAGAATCATAGAATCATAGAGTTGGAAGAGACCACAAGGGCCATCCAGTCCAACCCCCTGCCATGCAGGAACTCCCAATCAAAGCATCCTCGACAGATGGCCATCCAGCCTCTGCTTAAAGACCTCCAAGGAAGGAGACTCCAGTACTCTCCGGGGGAGTGTGTTCCACTGTCGAACCGCCCTTACTGTCAGGAAGTTCCTCCTAATGTTGAGGTGGAATCTCTTTTCCTGGAGCTTACATCTATTGTTTCGGGTCCTAGTCTCTGGAGCAGCAGAAACAAGCTTGTTCCCTCCTCAATATGACATCCCTTCAAATATTTAAACACGGCTATCATATCACCTCTCAACCTTCTCTTCTCCAGGCTAAACATCCCCAGCTCCCTAAGTCGTTCCTCATCGGGCTTGGTGTCCAGACCCTTCACCATTTTAGTGAGCAGAAGCGCACGGCCATAGGGAAGAACAGGACTTAAGGTCCCATGTTTTTTGCCTTATGGGGTTGGGAGGTCCAGAATGGATCCCCTGCATATAACAAGGGCCCACTATACTTAGTAAAGCAAATGGAAACATACCAGTTTGAGAACCATCAGTTTCACGCTTCTCTTCAACCATGTGAGTGTGCTGGTTTGGCAATCCATGGCCCTTTCTGCATAAGCTTCATAACTCCACATACCTTTCAGTGCATGTGTACCTTTGCCAAGACTGTTTTTATTCTGTTCCTTTTGGCTTCTTGGTTTTGGTGTAATTATGCAATCACAGCAACATTTTTTTAAAAAAAATAAGGCAGAGTAAAAACAACTTCAGCCTATTTGGGAAAGCAAGGTGGATGAGAATGAGGAGGAGAATCATACCCTCCCATGCCATATGACTGTTGTCAATTGTTACTGCCTTGGAGGGGATCATCGTACCAGTGGGACTAATGGAATAGGAGCAATATTAAGAGCCTCTTGATGAGTTTTCCCATCAATGAAAAGATGCACTACAGAAACAGGAAATGCAAAGCAACAACTGAATAGACAGAATGTTGTATGGCAAATATTGGCCAAATACACTACTATCTAATTTTAATTCTGATTTACTGCTTCATTTGATAATATCCTATGTCCCCACAGGATCTGCCACCTGAGGTAAATATCTAATGTTGCCTAATGGTAGGGCCAGCCCTGGCTATAGCTGCTCTGCAAGGCACCCAGCATTCTCTTGCATTGTGCCCTAGCAGTGTTGTGCTGGGACCTAGCGACACCCATTATCCTGGCAGCTGGCAGCAGCTGCACTCCTTCCAATTGTGGCAGCAGTGGCAACTCAAGGTGCTTAAGGTACAAATAGTCCATCTTCTTATCACAGCAGAAGAGCTCAAGGAAGGCTTTTGTGGGGAGGGGACACTCTCCTCTACTCAACTTCCCATTATCACTCAAAAGCACATAGCTAAATCTAAGTCAAAACACCATGGCACTGACAGCTTACCTGCCATTTTTATCCATGTTGGAAGCTTTCCCAACAGATGGTTATTACTTAAATGAGAAAGAAACACAGCTTTCCTTAAGCGGAAGGAATAAGAAGCAAAGATTATAGTGATTTGTCTGGAGTCAGCAGGGGTTCCTTTCCTACAGGTTCTGGAAGTCTGGTGGGGAGGGGCAGAGATCCATTCCTAGATAAAGTACTCAGTAATGTTCAGAACACTAAATTCAAGGAGAGTTTAAGCATTGCTGCATTCATCAGCTTCCTATAATGGACTATTTCTGAAACAAAATGGAGAAGCAGTTTTTGAGAATATCAGAGCAATTTCTGGTAAGGATGGAAAGAATTCGAAAATATCTCCCTCCCCACCCACCCCAAAAGGGTTAAAATAGCTTTGTTTAGTGTTCAGAAATCCTGAGGAGAAGAATTGTAGACAAGAAAGAAACATCACAGTTAAGGATTCTGGGCAAAAAATGTATGTGGGGTACTCTTTTCCTTTCCTTTTCCTTTTTTACACATGTAAACAGCATTTTCCGTGCAGAAAACAAATATCCTGCAGAGAAAACAGATTTTTTTTTACTGCTCAGAAAATAACATTTCTGAATGGAAAAATCCTTATTTTCTGCCCAGAAATTGCTGTTTTCTGCACAAAATGATCCATATCCTTTTTCTGCACAGAAGTCCCACACTGTGAATAGAAGTTGCAAACTGCACAGTTTCTGACAACTTTCTTGCAGTGATGAGAAAAACGGGGGGGGGGGGGAACATTCTTGCCTGCAAGAATAAAATTTATGAAAATTGCTGTTGTTGTGCCTTCAAATAATTTCTGACTTATGGCAACCATAAGATGAAGTCATCATGGAAGTTTCTTGGCAAATTTTTTATTTCTCTGAATGTTAAAATCAGCGTCCTTGAAATCCAAGGTCTGTGTTTGACTATACTCTTCTTTCTCCTGTTCCACAATTGCAAATTCTAGCATTGCATGGTCATTTCTCCCTAAGTAGCAGTTACTTTGATTCCCGTGACCAACTCCTCTTTATTGGTTAGGATCAAGTCCAAGATTGCTGATCCCCTTGTTCCTTCTTTATCTTTTAAGACAGGAAATAATCTGCAAGGCACATCATTAATTTGTTGGAGGACCTATGCTCCCAGAAGATACCACAGAAATTGAAATAACTACTAATTCTTGCATCTTGGAGATTTCTAAGATTTGACTCTGCAAAACATTATCTACCATCTCTTCTTGGTTTGGCAACCTGTAATAATCTCCTATCACAATGTTGTGTTTATTTATTTCTCTGATTATGTTTGCTCAAATGCTCTCAACTATGGTCCACTTTGATCACTCTCATGGATTTCTATACAACTGAATTTGTCTTTGCCATTTAATATTACTTTCTCCCCTTTTTTTGTCACATCTATTCTTTTTGAATATATTATACCCTCAATTGTAATATTCCTACCATGGGAGTCATCCCACCAGATCTCTGATGCCTATAAAGTAATATTTACCATCCTGCACTAGGAGTTTGAGCTCATCTCGTTTGTTTCCCAAACTCTGTACATTGACGTATAGACATTTGAGGCTTTGTTTGTTCTCACTTTACTCTCTGTTTTTCTGTGAATCCCATTTGCTTCCTCGCCTTCTCCTCTACAATTCTCATCCTTGTGTTTAGAGCTTGGCTTTGGGCTGATGGTTTAGCTATCATCTCCAACCCCCTAAGATTGTAGGTATGATTATGATTAAGTTTAAAACCCCAGCACAAATTGCTTTGTTAAAAATATGGGAGTTGTAGTACAAAACATCAAAAGAGTTGAAGGTGTTCCACCTATTAACAGGCTTGCTTTTGTGCCTTCATTCAGAGCAAATTAATAAGGCAAACTCCCCTCCAAAAAGACAAAGAAACCAACAAGACATCACCACCAAAGTGGTTATTTAGGTCTGTAGGTTTGATTATGATTAAGCCAAAATGCTTCCTCTCAGCCTACAAATATGATTTCTCCTCTTTTAATGATGTGGAGGAAATATCACCATGACATCAGTTGTGCTCCCCATGAAAGCAGGCTGGCCGAGGGTTTCTGGGATTTGTACTCCAAAAAGAGTAACTTATTCAAGTTCTGCTCTTTGCTGCTAGGCCCCATTTTTCTTCATTTTTTCTTTCCACAGATTTTTCTTGAGATCTCCAGAGTGCAGATATGAATTACTGGTGTCACTCTGATCTGGCTTCATGAATATACACCGTAGTCAGTGAGATGTGGCAATTAGAGAGAGGGCAATGAATCCTGCCCTCACTATCACATTGTCCAGATAACAACAGCAACACAAATTGGCATCGAGCAGCAGCACAGACTGTGGGAGCAAGTGAGCTGAACACTTTGATGCAATCGAAGTGTTGTTAGAAACATAGTCCAGTGCTACCATTAGAAACACAGGCAGGGAGTGAAAGGCAGAGGGAAGGTATATGAAGAGGAAGTTTCATGACATCATTCCCAGACCCCATAGATCAGGGGTAGGCAACCTTTCCCCTTTAAGGGCCAAGAATCCCAGGAGCTATTGGCCAACATGGCTGAGGCTTCTGGGAGCTGA
Organism: Phrynosoma platyrhinos; assembly: GCA_020142125.1. Classification (NCBI taxonomy): domain Eukaryota; kingdom Metazoa; phylum Chordata; class Lepidosauria; order Squamata; family Phrynosomatidae; genus Phrynosoma; species Phrynosoma platyrhinos. The sequence goes on along the minus strand of CM034708.1, from coordinate 185,664,721 downwards.
AGTCCCTTGGCCTTTAAAGGGGAAAGGTTGCCTACCCCTGCCATAGATTGTCATATTGAGGAGGGAACAAGCTTGTTTTCTGCTGCTCCAGAGACTAGGACCCAAAACAATGGAGGCAAGCTGCAAGAAAAGAGATTCCAACTCAACATTAGGAGGAACTTCCTGACAGTAAGGGCGGTTCGACAGTGGAGAGTAGTGGAGTCTCCTTCCTTGGAGGTCTTTAAGCAGAGGCTGGATGGCCATCTGTCGGGGATGCTTTGATTGGGAGTTCCTGCATGGCAGGGGGTTGGACTGGATGGCCCTTGTGGTCTCTTCCAACTCTATGATTCTATGATTCTATGATTCTAGATTTCTCCCTTCTGTAACAATGACAACAACAACAACAAATCACGAGAGAATTTTAATCTAAACTTTAGATTGGCAAATTAGTGTTATGGCTGCAAAGTACATAATGCATGTGGTCTAACAGGAGTATCCAATGATCTCTAGTAATGTCACAGAAGTTGCTGCTGCAGAATTCTCATTTGGCAGAAAGCCATATGAGATTTCTACCCCAGAATTCCTTAAAACAATGGTGGGCAAACTGCAATATTATAAAACACTTTGTTGTTGTTTTGTGTCTTCAAGTAACCTCTGACTTACGTCGCCTCTAAGGTGAATCTATCACAGGGTTTTCTTGGCAAGATTTGTTCAAAGGAGACTGGGGGGGGGGGATTGCAGACTGCCAGAAATAGTGCAAATTGAGTCCACTTTTAGGGTTAGGGTTAGGGTTAGGGAATCATGGAAACTGTAGTTTATTGTGGCACCAGAGCTCTCTGACAGAGAAGGCTCAATGTCTCAGGAAAAAAAAAAAAAACCAATTACCATGATTTCCTAGCACTAACCCTAACCCTAAAAGTGGACTCAATTTGCACTATTTCTGGCACTCTGCAACCCCCCTTGGCATTGCCTTCCCCTGAGGCTGAGAGCATGTGATTTATTTAAAGCCACCCAGTGGGTTTACAGAGTTTCAGTCCAACACTCAAATTACTATGCTACAGTGGCAATTTACAAACAAAACATGCTGTATAAAATGTAACTATTCCTCCCTTGCTCCTAATATTAGATCCTGGGGTCATCAAATTAAGCTGAATAGTGGGAGATCTGGGAGGAGAGAGAAAAGGAAGCACTTCTTCATGACATGCATAAAGTGTGGGATTTGCTGGCAGAAGAGGAAGTGATGGCTGCCAGTTAGACTGCTTTGAAAAGGGATTAGACAAATTAAAAGAGGATAAAGCTATCAGTGACGAGTAGCCATGATGTCTATGCAAGACCTTCAATGTCAACAACAATGTGCTTCTCTATATCCTAAATCCATTTGTTAGTCCCAACTAGGGCAAACCCTCTGAATCAATGATACATATCTAATGTGTCATATCCAAAAGGGTATGGAACTGCTAGAACAATGGATATGAGGGAATGAGGATAATTGAGGTGGTGATATATCAATATAGAGAAGTAGAGATGAATCGGAAGGGAACTATGATCCAAATTATATTCAATTGGGAGAACAGATGGGCTATAGGAAGGTTGTTTATGACCTTGTTTACTTCCTAGGTCCAACTTTTGATGGCCAGCGAAGTAACACCTTCCTGGGGCAAATGCAGGAGATAGAAGAGGGTGGAGGAAGTGGACACTTGAAAGAATCTTTTGATGTATCCCAAGGCTCTCTCATCACAAGTTGAGAAAGGGGAGGGCTGGAAGAGAAAGGGTTTTAAAGGTTGTGTTGTTCTGGGGAAACTTAGGGGGGAAGCAGACGGAGGCGCCGGAGACGCCGCCGGACAGAGTGCCGCCGGAGCGCAGCCTCCGCACCCCAGCGCTCCTGCGGCATCCCTGGAAGGAGCGCTAAATCAGCGCTCCTTCCACAAGACAGGGAAAGTATGCCCTAAAAGCGTAGGGCGCACTTTCCCTGCCTTTTCCGCCGCAGTGCATGTGGACGCTGCGGCGGGAGATTGTCCCCAGAGCGCCGGCCATGCGGAGGGCCGGCGGCTCTGAGGACGACCTCAGGAAGAGGAAGGGGCGCCGCGCATGCAGCTGCCCCTCCTCTTCCTTGCCTCGAAGACGACTCAATTAGTCGTCTGCCGAGGCCCTTTGTTTGGACTCTAACCTGTCTGTAGCAACCTCTGTTTTGAAGTCCAAAATAAATAGTCAGTTAAACTCACTGCAATGTTTTCTTGACTCTTCAAATTTTGGTCAGCTGAACCTGACACGAAGTATTGACTGCTCAAGTTCCTGATGATTCAGTGTGTTTAGTCTACTTGGGACTAACAATTGGTATTTGCTGGAGAGTTGAGCAGGATGATAGTGCAGTTGCTTTCATGTCCTATTTGTGACCTTCCTGTATGTATCTAGTTGGCCACTATGTAAACAGAATGCTAATTTATTATAGGTTTTTAATCTGTGTTTTTCTTCTGCTTCCCTGACTGTGTTTTTATATATAGTAGAAGCCTTGTATTCATAGAACCAGTACCTGCAGTTTCACTTACTCATGTCACCCCCAAATGTTCTTTCTAGGTATTTTCCAGATTCCCCAGCATGGTTCTGTGGTATGCTTCAGGCAGAGGTTAACCACAGAGTTGTGCCAGAGGACCTAGAGGTTTGTGCTAGACTAGCAGGGTAGGCAACCTTTTCCCTTTAAGGGCCAAGGGACTTCAGCTCCCAGAAGCTTCAGCCATGTTGGCCAATAGTCCCATGTTGGCCAATAGCTCCTGGGATTCTGGGAGCTGAAGTCCCACAGCCCTTAAAAGGGAAAGGTTGCCTACCCCTGAGCTAGAGGAATCTCTAGGTCTTCTAGTATGACTCTATGGTCAACTTCTGCCAGACATCATTCATTTCCATAGGGTTAGCTATTTTCTGAGGTTTCACAGTTCCATAGAAAGTCCAGGAATGTATCCCCCATGGATATGGAGGCCCTACTATATAAACATGTTTCTGTGCACATATCTGAGTGTAAGGCAAGATCTGATCCATCAGGATAAGATTGTGCTTATGAAAACTAGCTTATTTATATTGGGATGTTACTTGGGGCTGATGCAGACTGGCATTTTAGGCTGACCTGGGGGTGGAGTTGGGGCGGGGCGACTGCATGCCGGCCACCCTGACTCTGCCATGATGCCGTGTGCCCATCCACACGGTGCACGGCATCAGGGCGCTCTCTTGGTGCAGCATGCACTCACACTGTGCCAAAATGGCACAAAAGAGCTGCTGCAGCAGCTCTAAGGATGGCTATTTGCCACCCCAAAAAGAAGCGGTATTTTGCCACACTTTTGTGGACGGCAAAAAGGAGGATCAGGGCTGCAGCATGTAGTTGCCATGGCCCCGATCTTCTGCTCCCAGAGCCACCCCAAACGGGCTGTCTGCATCGGCCCTCAATTTCTTTGGGATACATTTTTATGAGCTCCACGTATATGCTCAGTATTCTCTGGTCATTCTCTCTCCTACATAAACTCAGTAGATGCCTCTGGGGCAACTCCCATGTAAAGTGATAGCCATCACTTGCACTTTGGAAGGCCTAAGCAGACTGCCAGAAATAGTGCACATTAAATTGAGGCACTGCCCTGGCTCAGTGCTAGGGAATCATGGGAACTGTATTTTTTTCTGAGACATTGAGCCTTCTCTGTCAGAGAGCTCTGGTGCCACAATAAATTACAGTTCCCATGATTCCCTAGCACTGAGCCAGGGCAATGCCTCAATTTAATGTGCACTATTTCTGGCAGTCTCCAGGAATGCAGCCTTCAGATGAGTACTTTCAGCTTCTTTGAAAAGTTACCTTTGAGGCTTCATCTCACCAAGTTCTGAAACAAATGTCTTTTCCAAGCCTTGTGGCTAATAGCCAGGGTAGGTAATGTGTTCTTCCCATTATAGTGCAGAATTTAACTGGTAAGGCCAAATTTACTATTGGGCTGGTTGAGGGTACAGCCCAAGGCCCACTATCTAAGGGAGGGGGCATTACCTATTACAGACTAACAGCTTTCAAAGTAAATAAGTCTCTACTAGTGTGTGCAGAACACAAAATATGAGATAAAAATGCTCAGGCACTATTTTATCCAATTGTTTTGTAAGAAAGGAGCCCACTGTTGCTTTTCAGTGAATTACCCATGCTCCACACAGCAACTGATTAATATTTGCTCTAGATCAACAGCATCAATATGACAGTAACACAGTCCAAATCAGCTATCATAGTGCACAACCTCCGCACTGGTTAGTTTCTCTTCTTGAAGATATATTTTGTTCAGCAATAAAGGGAAGAGGAGAGCTGCCTAATTCTTGTCATATATTTTCTGAACATAACCATTCCCAAACAGCATCCTCCTCCTTTGTTTCTGAGGCTTCCAGTGTTCATATTTTGGGCTTTATTTCTTACAAAAGACATTAATGTTGAGAGAAAAACTAACAAGCCATTCAGATACAATTAGGTCATCACTTAGCTGGCCCCAGACTACATTAGTTAGGCCCCAATCCTGCTTGCTTCTCTATATGTTATTTTCCTAAGCACATCAAAGCAATGGGGGGATGGGGACCAAATGTAATATAATTAGGTTGCATTTATTAATTCTAATCATTTTTGGAGATATAAGGCACTGTATAAAATTGGTGAGACATACATAGGGTGTGTGTGTGTGTACAAAAGTACTACTGAGCAGGGCCAGAACTATTATTAGGCCAGTACTTTGGGAAATACTATATTACAACTCCCAGAATGCCCAGCCAGCACAGTCAGGTCCCAAGATCTACATTAAGTATAGTGAAATACTGGCCTCAGCTGGCCAGTGTTGTAAGGTGTATTAGCAGTTTCACTTCCAGCCATTTCCTCCTCAACTCCTTGGCCATTCCACTCTGTTGAAAGATTTGGCACTGCCATAAGACCTGCTCTGCACCAAAGGTTTAAGGAAACAATACCCTCCAAACATCCTGATTTTGCACGGACAGTCCAACTTAATCCTCTGTTGTCCCACCTTTTCAGCAGTTATTGAAATGTCCCAGTCTCTCTTTCCTCCTTCCATATTTCCCCTTTATCTTTAGCTTACTTCATTTGCCACAAATCAAGTTCAAAGAAAAAAAGTGGTTTGTACTCAGTTAGCTCAATGGTGGAAAGAGAGGATGGGATAGATTCTTACCCTTCCCTGTGGAGTCAAACAAAAGCAAAACAGAGCCTCTCCTAGATTATCTATTCTTCCTCCTTAATAACTTTTGCCATCTTGACCACACTCTGGTGTGACTTGGCCACATGAATTCCAATTTTCATCTGTGGAATGTTAGAGTATATGGGAGACCAGTAGTCTTTTCACACAGTAGCTAACCAAATGTTGTGGCAACATGCAGGGCATGAGAGCAACTGTGCTCCATCCATACTTCCCAGCAACCAGAAATGGCCTAAATCAGGGGAGGGAACTGTATAACCTGCCAGATGTTGCTGACCATGATGGCGGGGGCAGCAATTTGAAAAAAATCCTCACCACTGTCTATAGTGGCCAGGGCTACTGGGAGTTGTAATTTGACAGCATCTGAAAGATTGCACAGTACCAATCCCTGCCTTAAATCCAGTTGTTAACTCCAGCTAGAGTAAACCCATTGAATCTAGCTAGCTTTCTGTCCTCTGGTGCAATGGAGGACAATGTCATATTTGCTAGTATAGAAGTGAAATTCAGCAACCCAGTTCATTGCTGTAAATGAGGTGGAGGTGTGCATGTGATCATCTTCTTTGCCTACGGCATCAAAAGTCTTTGGCTCAGGTATTGATTTCAAGAGAATGGGTTCTGCATTATGCACCCAGCACACTAGTGACTTATTTAATGTCCTTACAAAATTCAAGGTCATACATACACACACTAAATGTCTGGAAGCTGTTTTTTCTTTCCTTTGAAATAGGCAGCTATACAGCCTCTGATCAGACCTGAGCCTATGGCACCTTCCTTCAGATTGCAATCCCAGTGAACCCACATCCCTTTATTGATTCAAGCCAAGTCATAAACCAAGGCCTGAAATTAGCCCAGAGAATAGAAGATTTAGGCTAGAGAAGATAAGACTGAGCGGAGACATATTAACTGTCTTGGAATATCTGGAGGGCTGTCATTCAGAAGGTAAAACAGTCTTGTCCCCTGTAACTCCTAGAGAATTCAATCTTCACTTATTTTATTCCTGCATGCAAATCATTTCAGCAGCTTTCTACCTGCTGAGCAAAACTATGGGGTGTGTGTGTGTGTGTGTGTGCGCACTCTAGGATTTGATTTGGAAAATTTATATCTGCAAAAATTATGCACAGTTTGTCTGTACAGAAAACATGTTTAGGTTGAAAATGTGTGTTCTGGGCAAAAAACCATTTTTCCCTGAAAGTGACAGAAGCCAAAATGTTGTATCTGGATGGTTTAGTAATTCTGTAGAATTACACCATGATAATGAATGGCAACCAATCACATATCTGAAATTATGCAATGTCCACTCCAATTGTACAACAATTGTGTGCTGGAAAGACAGTCAAGGAAGTTATGGATCAATGTGTAATCTGTGATGAAAAAAGCAACCACTGGTACATATGAATTTCCACTGATTTAAGCCATGAAATGACTATCATTGTCATTGTGTAATTTTTTAAAAAGTGATAGCATAAGGGAATTTATACTGGCATGTGTCAACAAGATGCCAGCCAGTGTACAGTGCATCCTTGATTTGCTGAGGTTTTGTTATGGGGCCCTCAGTACCAAAATCCATGGATGCCCAAGTCCCATTATATACAATGGTGTATATAGAATGGTAAAATCAAGGTTTGCTTTTGGGATTTAAAAAAATTAAACAACCAAAAACAAACATATAAATACAAACTAAATTTTCTATATCTCAAAAACATACAGGGAAATAACACATCTAAATAACAGAAAATCTAAAACCATCTGAACCTGCATGCAAATAACAGAAACACTAAAACACAAATTTAAAAAACTGCACACAAAACAGGAAAACAATGACTTTCAGCATATCTAACTGGATCTTCAGCAATACTGATCTACGGTAACTCCCCCTAGTTTATTTAAAAGTCTATTTAATACTTAAAACAACCTCAAAATAATATTGTCTTACTGTAGTTAAAAGTAAAACTAAAACTTAAAAATCCTTACACAAATAAGTCAGACTATAAAACTTAATAAAACTTCTAGTTTTATATCCCTTTTCTAAAAAGTTTAAACCATAACAGAACCTCGCTTATTTTTCATAGCCATCAATCAACTAAAGTTCAAAACACACTGCAGAAATAATCCAGTTTGCTTTAATTGCCCTGGCTCATTGCTAAGGAATTCTGGGAACACTAGTTTTGTAAGACATTTAGCCTTCTCTGTCAGAGAGCTCTGAGGCCACAATAAACTACAATTCCCAGGATTCCCTAGCACTGAGCCAGAGCAGGTAAAGCAGCCTCAAACTGGATTATTTCTGCAGTGTGTTTTGGACCATAGTTAACATCAGTTTCTGCAAAACTACAATTTTAACTTCCAATCTTCTCATGAAAGAATTAGTGTCTCTTTCCATCTTTGTGCATAGATAATTGTAGCTGCAGTTATCATATATTGTAGTAGTCTTCCCTGTGTCTTCTCCAACTGCTCATTTAATAGCCTTAATAAGAATATTTCAGGTTCCAGCTTAAGTTTAATTGTAAAAATTAAAAGTATCATTTCAGTGCAAAACTTTTTTGCTCTTTCACAAGTCCACCACATATGAAAGAAAATTCTTTCCTTCTTCTGACATTTCCAGTACAAATTCAAGGAACCTTTATGCATCTTAGAAATGTTTTCCAAAGTTAACTACCAATGATTTTAGAAACAATTTCTCTAAGGTCATAACTCAAACTAACCTTCAACGCATGTTTCCACATCTTTTCCTTCTGCTCTATGTATATATTATGATGTACATTTTGTGACCATTTAATCATGCATTCTTTTACTTGTTCCTACTCAGCTGACTTTTTGGAATTTTTAAAATATATTTTCAAGCTGTGGATGTTTGAATATGTGGATGCAGATTCCATGGATAGGGAGAGCTGACTGCATTTCCCCCCTACCTGTAGAAAAATATTGTTTTGGGGGGCAGAAATTATACTGTCAGCTGAGTAAAAATATTGTTTGAATGAGAATACTTTGCCCCTGAAGAGGATTCTGTGCAGAAAAACCACAAATATTTATGCATAAATGAATTTTCCTAAATGAAATCCTGAAGGGCACAGAAATATGAGCTATTCTTCTTTGTCTTAATAAGGTATCTTAGCTTGGAACTAGACATGGTAAATCTTGATTTCTCCAAGTCCCAAAAGATGTTGAGAGCATGAAGCAGTCTTTTGTCCTGTAGCTTTGAGACACTTGGGACCCCCCCTCTTGTAAAGACACTGCACAGTTTTTCAGAAGCTATGCAACTCCTACTGAGAACTGTGCAGTCTACCCTGAAAACTGTGCAGCTTTTGGTATAGAAAGGACTCATTTCAGATAGCCACATGTGTATTTTGTGCAAGTCTGCTTTTTTTTTTTACATAATAAACATCAATTTTGCACAATAAAAATATTGTACAACAATATCTTTCATAAAATCACAATGTGGTAGAATAAAAAATGTGGATTATTTGTTGGTTTCGCACATTTTTGTTCTGCAGCAATGCTGTTTTCTATGTAAAACAGCAATCTTGCACAACAAAACCACATAGGTTTTATTGATTTTGATGTTAAAAAAACAGCAATGTTGCAAAGCAAAAATGTTACACAACAAAAATATTACACAAAATCAGCAACATTGCGCAACAAAATCATGTGGCTATTTCATGCATTATTGCAGAGTTGTGAGTTGTGAGATGATGACAAAGAAGATGGAATGAGAGTGTATTTTGCACCAACCAGCAGCTTACAGCATGTTTCTCTTTTAAAATGTAATTACACTTAGGACCTTATCACACGGGGGTCCCAAGCAGAAGGTATCCAAA
>CM034708.1:185625541-185639768 GCA_020142125.1 Phrynosoma platyrhinos | reverse complement strand
CAAACCCTGGCCTTCAGTGTCGTAGTCCAATACTCAAACCACAATGCCAATACTACTCAGTATTGACAGGAAAACACTCTGCACATGCTCAGATAGGCCTTCAGTTTGCTGCTGCTTCACATGTTCCAAGAATGTCCCGTAGCCTTGAGAAGTAGTTCAGCCCTAGCTTAATTTGTGCTAAGAATGCACTTATATCGGCTCAGCTAGCACAAAGAAAAGACAACCTGGTTGGCTATGAGAAACATTCCAAAATCCATATTAGTGTAATGCCTTTATTAGGTGAACTCAAAGGTCATAGAAATGTGCAAGCTTGCATATTTTGTGTGATCTTGAGCTGGTAATAAAGGTATTACACTAATACAGACTTCACAATTCAGCTAAAACTCACAGCCATTTATGGGATTTCTGTGATTGGCATGGTTTATTTATCACTCCCTCCCTCCGCCTCTCTCTTTCAGTCTATCTCCATTTCCATTTATCTCTTTTCCTTTCACAGGTTTACCAGAGGCAATGAAATAGTGCATATCAGTCAGTGGTGGTGAGCCAACATGGTGTAACGGATTGAGCATTGGACTATGACTCTGGAGACCAGGGTTCAAATCCCTGCTCAGCCATGGAAACCCATTGAATGATCTTGGGCAAGTCACACTCTCTCAGCCTCAGAGGAAGGCAAAGGCAAATCCTTCTGAAAAAAACCTTGCCAAGAGGCCCTCATGATAGATTCACCTTAGGGTTGCCATAAGTTGGAAATGACTTGAAGGAGCACAATAACAAGTCAGTGGGACTCCAGCCTGTTTTTAAAATAGCAGTGCCCACTTAGCTTAATTTAGTACAAGTAGAGCATGGTGTACCAATCAAGTTTTATGGAAACTTCCCTAACAGTCCCAGTTAATACATCTGTTATCAAGTTACTACCTGTCTATTGGGAAATTTTGGGACAACATATGTTATACTGCCCAGATCTGGACTTCATCATTTCAACTACATATGCATGCAGTTATACACATAATCCAACTCAGATATCCTAAGAAGAAGAAAGCTGTAATTTATGCCATCCTTCCCCAATCTGACATCTTCTAGATGAGCTGGACCACAGTGGCCATGCTGCCTGGGAAAGATAGGAGCTATAGTCCATTGCATCAAGAGGGTGCAACTACACCATAGAAATAATGTAGTTTGACCCCACTTCAAGTGCTGTAGCTTCATCCTATGGAATTCTGGGGTTTGTAGTTTTACAAGGTCTTTAGCCTTCTCTGCGAAAGAGTGCTGGTGCCTCACAAAACTACAGAATCCCAAGATTCTTTAGGATGGAACCATAGCAGTTAAAGTAGTGTCAAACTGCATTATTTCTACAGTGCAGATGCACCCTGAGTTGGGGAAAGCTGTTTTATGTTAAGTGTGTCTGTTTTCTTGGAGACCAAATGGTTGAAAGTAATAACCTCAGGTAGGGGGAAAGAAACATGAATATTGTGGTCATTGATGGAATTGCTACCTTAGGAACTCTTTCTATTAGAACATAAAAACAGCACTCCTGCGTCAGATTTAAGACTCTCTAGTCCAGCATTCTGTTCACATAGTGGCAATCATTAGCCTATGAGAAGCCCACAGGCAGGAGATGAGTGCAAAAATGCAGCCCACATCTTACATTCCCCCAAAATTGATACACTGAAGCATATTAGATAGCCCAGTAGTCTGTCTCCAGCAGCTGTAAAACATACATTCATATATAGATAAAATAATCTTTTATTCATTCCAAACTTCTCATATGTTAATGGTGGAAATACAGTGAACTCTTGGTATCCATTGGGGTTTGATTCCAGGACTCCCTGTAGATACCAGAATCTGTGGATGCTCCAGTTACATTATATATGATGGCATAGTAAAATGGTGCCCCATATATAAAATAGCAAAATCACAGTTTGCTTTTTGGAATTTATATATTTTTGGAATATTTTCAAGCTGTGGATAGATGCATCCATCAATAGTGAATCCATGGATATGGAGGGCCAACTGTACACTGTGAGCATCACATTGGATGTTTGCATTGTCTTTGTACAGCTGTCCCTCTGTATCAACAGATTCTGCATCCAGTAGATTCAAACATCCAGTGCTTGAAAATATCGACCCCCCCCCCAAAAAAATCCGAAAAGCAAAGACTGATTTTGCCATTTTATATAAGGGACAACATTTTAACAAGCCATTGTATATGATGGGACTCAAGCATCCACAGATTTTGGTTTTCACAGATATGGGTGTAGGCGTATTTGTGTCCTGGAACCAAACTCCAGCAGATACCAAGGGCTCACTGTACTTGTTATCATTGTTAACTGCCCTCAAGTCAGCCCCAACTCATGGCAACCCTGTGGATGAGACATCTCCAAGACCCCCGTCCTTCACTGCTCTGCTTAGGTCCTGTAGATTCTGGCCCATGACCTCCCTAATTGAGTATTTCCATCTGACATGTGGTCTTTCTCTCTTTCTACTGCCTTCTACCTTCCCTAACATTATCATATTTTCTAGTGAGCCATGCCTTTTCATGATATGACCAAAGTACAACAGCTTCAGCTTTGTCATCTTGGCTTCCAGGAATATTTCTGGCTTGATCAGCTCTAGTACCCATTTGTTTGTCCTTCTGGCTTTCCATGGTATCTTCTCTAGCACCACATCTCAAATGAGTTGATTTTCTTCCTATTGGCTTTCTTCACTGTCCAGCTCTCACATCTGTACAAGGTTATGGGGAATATAATGGCTTGGACAATTCTAACTTTAGTGCTTATTTTTACATCCTTACAATAGAATCTTATCTAGTTCTTTCATGGCTATCCTCCCCATTCCTAGTCTTCTTATTTGTTGACTGCAGTCTTTGTTTTGATCAATGTCTAATCACTGTATTAGTGTCTGATATTTCCATATGCTGCAAATTTCTTCTTTATGCTCAGGATTAATCTTTTTATTTCATTAAAAATTAGTCTTAGCTATATGGCCTAGACTACTCTATGAATATAGTTATTTAAGATGAAAATGAAAACAGGGAAAAAAATCTGAGAGCTTTGTGTGTGTTTTTCTTCCTGAATACGAACAAATTTGTGCATTTTGGTAAACTTTTCCAGAATAAACCAAACTGAAATTCTTTCCCGTCTGCACCAAACAGAGTCAATAGGTACATCATCCTTAGGATGGGAATCTCCAATTGTGTCTGCCTGCCATAGAAGTGTTAAAGATAAGGAGTATCTTGGAGCTGGAGTGGGGGCGGGAGGGTAACAACACTAAATCAGCACTAGCATAGTTAAATACACGACATAGTTCAAAACGACACTTTTAGCAAATAATTACTCAAAATTCTGATCCCGGAAGGCTGAATCTACCAGTTTCAGTTGTGCCCACATTCAATCTCTCTCTTTAAAAAAAAAAAATAAAAAAATGCAATTTTGGGTGAATTCTTATCAAAACCAAAGAAAATTGTCACCCATTCCTAGGAGGAAAAGGTTCATCTTTTCAGCATCCCATTTTATGGCACTTTCTATCTTTATACTGTAATTTGGTATAGAAGGAGACATCCTGTGGCATTTGCTGGTTGTGATATATGGATGCAGTTTGAAGATCGTTCACTTTTGGACAATTTAATGGAGTACATCTTTCAAATGATTCTCACTCCTCAGGACTGTGTGCGATAAAATATAATTAGGAAAACAAAGAGCCTTGTAGCACCACTGTAAAAGCTAATTGATTTATTGGGGCATATGTTTTCATGGACTAGAGCCCATTGTGTCTGACAAAGTGGAGTCTAATCCATACCAAAAAAAATTTGCAACAATAAATCTGTTAGTCTTTACTGTGCCACAAGGCTTTTGTTGCAACCAGGGCCTGGAGACATGAACTTTTTGGACTACAGCTCTCTGAGTTCCCAGCCAACATGGGCAATGCTCATGTTGCCCCGGCAACTTGGGGAGTTGAAGTCTAAATGGAAACTTCTCTAACTAGTTTATCACTTGGAGGCAGAGTCTCCGAAACCCATGCAGAAACGGGATTTAAAACCCCAGAAAAAAACCCCACAAAAGTAGGTTGATTTTCCGACAATGAGCAATAATATGACATTAACTCGGACAGAAAGGCAACAAAAGTAAAAGTAAAAAGTAAAGTAAAAAGAAGTGCATTGTGTCACCTTTCTGTTTGAGTTAATGTTACGTTATTGCTCATTAACCCCAACGTCATCTGAAAATCAACCTGCTTTTCTGGGTTTTTTCCACTTTCTGTGTGGATTGATCTCAGACGTCAACAGAAAAACAATCCACTTTTGTGGATTTGTTTCATTTTAAATCTCATTTTTGCATGGGATTCCGCCCATGTGATAAACTCCTAAGTTGTATTTGCAGTAGACCAGCAGGGATTCTCTACTCTCTGAAACACAACCAGAAGCAAGCCCTTAAGGCAGGGGTAGGCAACCTTTCCCCTTTAAGGGCCGAGGGACTTCAGCTCCCAGAAGCCTCAGCCATGTTGGCCAATAGTCCCATGTTGGCCAATAGCTCCTGGGATTCTGGGAGCTGAAGTCCCTCAGCCCTTAAAGGGGAAAGGTTGCCTACTCCTGCCTTAAGGCATAAGTGAGTACCTTTGGTACCTGTCCTTGCTACCTCTAGTCAGTACTTAAGCTTGCCACTGGATGGCACCACAGTTCTATAAAAACATCTGCTATGGGCTGGCAGGGCTACTTGAATATATAGAGAACAAGGACTGAGATAGTCCTTCTCTATGGTGCCACTTTATAAATCTTGAAGTACTCTTTGGTAACAGAAGTGCAATCCCCATCAGTGAAAAAGATATAGAGAAAAACAGAGAGCAAAACAGCTGCAAGTGCATAGTTTTCTGCTGGTGTACCTGAAAAAATACAGCGCATATGGGAGTAGTGGTAGTATTTTCAAAGTCTTCTTGAAATCTGTAATATTTATATCTAAGAATAAAGCAACAGCATTACAAGGATTCAGGGGTTAATTTATTGTAATGAGCCAAGGGGATGCAGTCATCAGCTATAAACCCTTATCTTCATCCATAATTCAGTGGCTTTACATTCAGAAAGTCCTAGTTTTGATCCCTGTTGTTTCCAAAAAGTATTGGGAATGACTCCTGGAGAAACAATGACTGTCAAACTGGTGCCTTCCAGATGTGTAGGATTACAACCCCCATCATGCTCAGTCAAAATGCTGGCTGGGGATGGGAGGAATTATAGCCCAGCACATTGTTAAGGCACTGGAGGAAAACTGGTTTAGACAATACAGAGCTTGATAAGCCAATGTTCTGACTCAGCAAAGATTGCTCCCTGTACTCCTTAAAAAGCTATCACTTCACAAGGGCTATGACAAAATGATGGGAAATACAGCTCGTCATTATTATGTCCCGTCTTTGTCAGCGATTAATATTGCTTGAAAAATGGGTAATGACTCTGGCATGGAAAAAGAATGCCAAACATGACTTACTTGTGACTTCTGGCTGGAAACCCAATCTCAAGCTTCTGGAAGGATCACATTTATGCTTAGAGCAAAGTAGGATTGGTTTTGGCTAGGGCTCAGCCACAGCATCAGCTTCCAATGCCAGGACTGAAACCCAAGAACATGTAGCATACAAATAGATGAAAATCTCCCCAAGCAGTGATACATGATGTTTTCATCACTACTGAGTAACTACAGAGTCCCCCTACACAGAAGAGATTAAGAAAAGACTTGGAGCACAAGATAAAAACAGATCCTGTTTAATGGTAGTGGAACATAAAGCTACACAGATACATACAGAGATGAAGATGATAGCAGCAAAGTTGGCAGTATGGCTGGTAGTCACCCAGCTGTTCGGGAGATGTTTCTGGGGATATTCTGATATATCTTCTGGAACTATGCCCATGTGCTGTTGTACTGTGTGCATATAATGAAATGGCTTGCATAAATGGGCATTAAATAGCTCCTCACACAACTGTTTAAACAGAACTGCCAGGGCACACAATACTCCAAGGGGGTTCTGGACTTTGTTTTCAGACACACTTGGACCCTCGAGTCTCTTACTGGAGTTTAAATAAGTAAGAAATAACAGAGAGCTTTCAGTGTTAGGTGGCTTGTAGGCTTCAGACCTTTGAAAAGGTTAAAATAGGATGAGCATTACACAGGAAGAGAAAATTAACCACATTCTGCTTGGGAAGGGTGGATCTATCAAGCTTGATTTTTTTCAACATTCTTGAGGGTTTGTTGTTGTTTTTTATACCACCTAGATTGCTCAGTCCATACAAGCCTTTTTTTACTCCCTGCACTGAAAGGTGTGTGCATTTTTGTCACTATCAAGAGCACAAATTTTTGAGTGCATTAACATATTAACTGAAGCATGTACGTGTGCATTTTTGAACGGCATTCCCATTTTCTGTGCAGATTTTCCAGATATGTCCCTGTTGTCAAAACACATATTTTCTTATGTGAAATCCATTGCAAACTTATAGATTTACAGCCTACAGTCACTCCTCCACTCAGTTCTTGGAGAAGGTGCAAACCTGAGTGAGTCAATCTAAAAGAAAAATCTACACTGCTAAACCATCCCTAGGTACCACTGGGATAGGATGAAAGGCCTGTCTTGACATAATGGCTTCTGTGTAACATCTAAAGCAAGGATGGGGGACTTGTAACCCCTTAAAGGTTGCTACACTACATATTTTTAATGCAAGGGTCCCAGCATCACTCACTCTTGTCTCTACTGGCTACAGCTGATGGGCATTGCAGTTCAACATCTGGAGGAGGACACATTCCTTATCATTGCATCAAAAATATGTGTGTAATATTCTCTTTAGATCAGAAAAGGACAGAATATTATATACATATTTTTACTGCAAGGGTAGGGAATGTGTCCCCCTCTAGATGTTGTTGAACTGCAATGTTACCCAAACTTATTACATTGTTGCAGATTTTGGGGCAATGGGTTTGAGCACTGAGTTAGAATAGCCACTTGGCCATGGAAACTCACTGGGTGACCTTGGACAAGTCACACTCTCTCAGCTTCAGAGAAAGGCAAAGGTAAACTGCCTGTGAAGAAATTTTGCCAACCCCATAATATGTTCACCTTAGGTTTGCTGTAAATTGTAAATGACTTGAAGGCACATGACAATGATTTAGTAATTTCGGCATAGTTATGGTGGTGTAATTGTACACTTTGCAACCAGTAAACAGGATTTCAGCTAGGGATAGGGTTCTTAATATACTGTAATACTGATTTACACCCATCTTGCTTCCTTATGCATCTTCTTCAGGCATTGTATGTGTGTATGAGATGGATATGAAGAGGCGTAATTTTGTTAAACTTTGTAGATAACGCATGTGTTATCCATCAGAGCTACTGATCTGCTGCATGCAGTTAGCTGAGAGATAAACACATTTTTTCTCCTTGATCCTCTTCCTCCTTTTCCAGATAAGCTGTACTACAATGCTGTTTTACATTTAATTTTAGCTAATTTTATTGTACTGCATGTTTAATTTTTATCAGAGTGGCTTGTGAAGAAATGGTGGTATATAAATGATCACAACAAACAGACAAAACTTTATATCTGTTAAAACAGATTTATAAGGGGGGTATCTTACTGACTAATTGCATGTATGACAGGTAGCAACTATCAAGTAATGGCACACCCATTTATATTAAAAGTTTCCTACACATATGAACAACAACAACAAAAGCCATCTGGAGATTTTTACAGCCATACTTCCATCCAGTATGTTGCTATCAGAATTGTATAAAGTAGTGTGATATGTCCTGATATAACCCAAGCTTAAATTTCTGGAATAAAGATAACTACAGTTGCCAAGTTGCAGCCAAGAGGAAGTCTATATAGCTTTTAACAGTATCAGTTCAAAGGAGTGATTTAGGGTACCACATCTCAGCCTGATCCAGATCCATGTCCCAATTTATCTGACAAGGGAGAAGAAGGAGCAATGGGATTCATGAAGGAAAAGGTCAGGAGGCATGGCAGCATGTTGCCCAGAGTAGGTCTAAGTAACTGAAAAATGGTTTAGGAAATAAAACAGAGGATCTGTGCAGTGTATGTAATACTTAGAGCTATTGAGAATTTCAAACTATGAATGCAGATTGATTCAAATTCTGTTTATTTGAATTAGGTCAAAACCAATGCATTTACATTTTAGCTAATTTGGAAGTAATTAGAATTCAATTACACCAAAGTCAGGTTAATACAAGCTTAGATTGCA
The DNA here is from genome assembly GCA_020142125.1 of Phrynosoma platyrhinos. Classification (NCBI taxonomy): domain Eukaryota; kingdom Metazoa; phylum Chordata; class Lepidosauria; order Squamata; family Phrynosomatidae; genus Phrynosoma; species Phrynosoma platyrhinos. The sequence continues at coordinate 185,631,546 of CM034708.1, read as the reverse complement.
TCCCCTTGATTAATTCGGTTGTTTTAAAAATGCATCTGTCATTGCATACAGTATATTATTTACAGTAGCAGTAATACCTAGCTTAATAAGGGTTATAAACCACTTAATTCTGATCCCACCCTGGTGCTCTTTTCCTCCCACTTAGCTATGTGCTCTTTCCCTCTTCTCTTCTCTTCTCTTCTCTTTTCTTCTCCTACACAAATAGCCTTTCTCTCTCTTTTCCCACTCACCTTTCTTTCCTATCAACCTAACTGATGTCTCTCTCCCCTGACCCTCCCAGTTATTCTTTGTCTCCCCATGCCACACCAGTGCTCCTTCCCTTATCTCTTTTTATTTCCCCCCTTTCTCTTATCTCTCTTTCTCATCACTCTAGTGCTTATTCAGCCTTTTCCTGTCCTCACTCTCCTTCCCTCATTCCTAGACAATTTGATCTTCGTGTCTGTGGATGGTACTACAAGTTACTGAAAAAATTAAATTAACTTTAATTAACAAATTATTTAAAAAGAACACCAAGCTATACACCCCTATTGTATGCTTAATATGCATACCAAGTTTCATGTGTCTAGGTTGCATGGTGAAGGAGGTATGGAATAAATAGACAGACATCTTTATTAGACAAGCAAGCTCCCTTTGTATACAGTGGGGGGGGGGGGGATAAGGTTGTAGGTCCAACATTAATTTTGGTAAGGTACCATGCATCTTTACAAGCTCTTTGAGATGCATAAAATCAGAATGTAAAGTTTTTCCCCCCTAGTGTTTAAAAGCTGTCTTTGGAAGAAACTAGTTAACAAATGTTTGATTCTAAAGCTGAGGTGGCCTGCCAAAAATGTTTTTAATCCTAAAGTAAGAATTGTCAAGTTTTCAGGACTAGAATCCCTGTACTTTAATAGTTGTATGATTCAGGCCACATTGCAGAATTAAGGGAGTTTGACACCACATTAACTGCCATGGTTCAATGCTATGGAATTCTAGAACATGTAGTTTTGTGAGATATTTAGCCTTCTCTGCCACAACAAACTACAAATCCCAGGATTCCATAGGATGAAGCCATGATTGTTAAATTGGTGTTAAGTAGCATTAATTCTACAGCATGACAGCAGCCTAATAGGGACCTGCAACAAGACTCTTGCTGTCTGGGGTAATCCTATTGGTTTATAGGTTATCCTGCCATGGTTATCCTTTCTCTGGATATATTTCATTTTGTTCTGTCTCATCCAAAACAATCCCATCATCATTCCATACTCACTGAGTTTATCACGTGGGACGAATCCCATGCAGAAACTAGATCTAAAGTGAAAACAACCTGCTTTTGTGGGTTGTTTTTCACATGATGTTTGGGGTTAACCTGAACAGAAAGTAGACAAAATCCACAATTGCAGGTTGTTTTTCAGATGACACTTGCATGAAAGAGAAATAACACAAAAATAACTGGAATGGAAAGCCGACAAAACCTGCTCCTTTTTACTTTTGGGAACTTCCAAAAGTAAAAAGGAGTGTGTTTTGGCAACTTTCTGTTTGGGTTCATGTCGTGCTATTTCTCCATTACACAAATATGTCTGAAAAACAACCCACTTTTGTGGGGGGAGGGGGTGTCGGATTTTTAAATCCTTTTTCTGCACAAGATTTAAGCAATTTGCCTCTGTGTGATAAGGTCCTATATTCACTCCTCATTGAACTATTTATAGTCCCCTTTGATTTGTTCCCTCCCCACAAAGATTCTTTAAGATTTCTGCAAAATGCAGGATTCCTCCAGCCCAGGGGTCCCCGGACTTTTTGATTCGGGGGCCGGTTCGCTGGTCCCCAGATCTTCCAGAGGCCTGGAGGCGCGCACACATGTGCATGACTCTGGATACCATTTTGTGTTCCAAAATAGCATCTGGAGTCATGCGCATGCGCGCAGTGTCGCATGTGCATGCGCATGACTCTGGGCACCATTTTGGAACACAAAATGGTGCCTAAGTAGTGCACATGCATGCGCGATGCCGGGTGTCATTTTGTGTTCCAAAATGGTGCCCTGAGTTGTGCACATGCACGTGCGACGCCATGCGCATGTGCATGACTCTGGACGCCATTTTGGAAGACAAAATGGTGGCAGTGGCAGGACCGGCCACAGGCTGGTAGGAAGGCCTCGACGGGCTGGGTCCAGCCCGCGGACCGTAGTTTGGGGACCCCTGTTCAAGCCTATACCTCTGTCTTGTGCATGGATGCTGCCACTTTGGCTACATAATGACCTACACTTAAGAAAGGAGCTCACTGGCATGAATTAAGAATGTGTGTTGAGTGAAGTTTCTTATCCCTAAGGGAATTTACATATGTGTAACACAAATAGGATTACAGCTTTTATGTTGCACAGAAATATTCATCTTTGGGGGTGGGAGCTTATGCAAATGTCCTCCCCAAAATGTGAAAAACCCTTCAAAATGTGCAAGAAATCATATTATCTCACCCAACAGTGGGGGACCATTTTAAATTTGTTGTTCTTGTAAATTTCGGTAAAGTGAATTGAAATGAAATTGCACTGGCCAAATTCAGGGGATACATCTGTCCTCAGACAAGAGGATGAATTGTGCCTGCCTACCTAACATACAAGATGAGGAGCATATCAGAACAAGGTAATAGCAACTCTAATTCAGGACTAACAGATCTGAATTCCTGGGATACAAAGCCAGACTTGGAAGAGTTAAGCAACCCAGAATCCAGATGGACAAATATGTCACCTTCACTTTCTTTCACATTTTTTAAAAAAACCTTTCCATCCAAATATAGATGACATATGTGTGAATTTTGTTGGTTCATATCAAGACAAAGCTACAGCAATATTCTCACTCATCTAGAAGAATCTACTGTAATGGGTTTGCTATTTGGTTAATAGAGCTTAGAAGCAACACAGAAACATAGTTGGAAGGGATTCCAAGGATTATCTACTTCAATCTCTTGCCAGTGAAAGAATCTACAGCTAAGGCATTCCTAAGAAGTGACTATCCAACTTCTGTTTATAAACCTCCCAAAGTTCATCACCTTCCAAGGTAGTCCTATACCAGGAGAAAGCTGAGATGGGATAAAATAAAAATAAAATAAAATACCAATTGCTAAACCACTGTGGAAGACAGTGAAGACAGTCAAAGAATAATTTGGAGGGCATACATTAGTTGCCTAGCATGGTGTAGTAGTTTGAGCATTGGGCTATGGAGATTATCACACCAGGTTTTACTGTGGAAATAAACTGTATGACATTCAATGTTGTGATTTTTTAAATCACATGATGCAGTGCTGTCCTGTAGTCAAGCTGTAGTTTTCCTGTTTGCCCTGCAAATCTTTTCATTCACAGGAGGAACCCATGAATTAATGTACTATCACTGCTTTTCCAGTAATAGTCGCTGGTGCGATCATTCAACACACTGCAGTCATGATATAACAGTGAGCACATGGTCTTGGTGGGCATGGATTTCTCTCCCTTCCCTTGTCCTTCCCGACCTTGGTGAAATCACTCTATTTCCAGTGCCCAGATAGAACAAAAGATGATTTACAGCAGGAACTTTACAAGTTATCCCTTTCCCAGTATGTTTTTAAATTGACTTTAAAAACAAAACTTGTGTGATTGTGCAAGTTATTTCAATTGATATTTCTCAGTTTCTCATCTTTTGTTGTTCATGTGGACACAATTCCAGAAGTTTAAAGCTTTTTTTTTAAACCTACGGCATCTGTGCATCATATGGGGAATGGGAGATGGGGCAGAGCTAATGCATAAGTGTGGTCAGTAGTTTGTGATAGCTTATTTTGTTTCTGAAACGTTGATTTTGCAAAACTGCAAATAAAGTGCAATATTATACAATGCTATATCAGAACGCTTCCATGATCCTCTATATTGGATGAACCACAGGTTACCCTCAAATTAACACCACAGTGTGATAATCTCCTATGACTCTGGAGATCAGGGTTCAATTCTCCACTCAGTGATAGAGACCTTGAGTTAGTTACATATTCTCCATACAAACGCGCACTTTATTGGGTGTGTATGTGACCAGGTAATATTTATTTTTTCTCATTACTGGGGAGATATTTTGAGGGGATTTTTCTGGTTTTCTTACTTTTTAGATGAATTTTAAGTAATGAAAAAGAAATCAGCAAAGGCAATAAACACTATAATGAGTTTTCAGTTACTGTTAATTGAAGAATTAACAGTAATTGATTATTTTATGTGATGTTTTAAATAACTACTTACATGACAAATTACTTTAAAAAAAAAAAGGAACTTCCCAATATTCTGTTGACTAATGGAATGAGCTCTCTGAGTTCTTGGTCTCTAATTGCAGTTTTTAAGCTGTGACCATCTGGCTGATGGGCACTATTAACTTGGATACCAGTCACTGGTTGATAAGACAATTGTAGAGCAACAGTGAGTGCATATACACATTCAACCCACAAAACTGCAGGGAGATGCAAAGTATCTGCACATCATTTCCTTATATCATTTCCTGGGAAAAGCCTTCCAAGGAACTAAGCTGCCCAGAATCCAATAATCACCATTGAGGCATTTGTGAAATCACAGCCTTGGCTGAGCCCTGGGTAGGTCACTTTTCTGGCTCCTGAATGGTGGCTCCCTGCCTCTTCCCCACTGAGCAACCTTTGACGCAGTTTCAATCAGAGTTGCTGTCAGTCACTCTTGATTCTGGAGCTGGATGGAGAATTGTGTGTGCTCCTGAGTCGATGCCCTTCTGAAAGACTCTTAATAGGTTGTCACAGCACCAGCTTCAGCACCAGAACAGAACACAAGAGCTGAGGATATTTGATCAGGGCAAAAAAATCACACTTATTTGGAACTCCTTCCTTCAATTAGACTAAAGTTCAGTCTCACGGGGAGATGGCAGAAGGGATGTGTATGTTTCTGCCGCTTGCTCGTTTGCTTCTTAAATCTGGGATGCATTTGCACTGCAGAAATGATACCACTTTGACCCTGCTTTAACTGCCATGGCTCCATCCTATGGAATTCTTGGATTTGTAGTTTGTTGTGGCACCAGAGCTCTCTGACAGAGAAGGCTAAATATGGCATAAAACAGGGGTAGGCAACCTTTCCCCTTTAAGGGCCGAGGGACTTCAGCTCCCAGAAGCCTCAGCCATGTTGGCCAATAGTCACATGTTGGCCAATAGCTCCTGGTATTCTGGGAGCTGAAGTCCCTCAGCCCTTAAAGGGGAAAGGTTGCCTACTCCTGGCATAAAACAATGAACCCCAGAATTCCATAGCAGTGAGCAGTGACAGTGAAAAAGGTGTCAAACAGCATTATTTCTGCAGTGCAGATGCAGCCCTGGACAGTATAGTGGTGAGAGACATCTGATGCCCATTGTATATAAAAATAAATAAATAAGATGGCCATGTGTCCTACCAAACAGGCCTTTCTTTACAGAGCTGTCCAGTCCAATTCCATTTTAAAGAGAGATAAACACCCAGAAGGAGAACAGGAATCTTTAAATTGCCTGTCCACAGTTAGCAGGACCTGGACAGCAAAATAAGCAAGTAAGCAGGTGACAGATTATCTGAGCGTAGTCTTATCCTCTATATTGACATTGTTGTGCTTCTCTTTAAATCAAGAGTGAGCTGCATTTCTGCTCTAGGGTTGTTTTTGTGGCTAAAAACCTACGTTCCCAAATACACTTTAGGGGGCCTTTTTACCACATTTTTGTCCCCGAGGCCATTTAAAAAACAGCAAGTGACTTCTCAATCATTTTCTGTTGAAACAAGGCCTCTCCTGGGTCTAAAATATGCTGGAAATGCCCCCAATACCTACTTGAGTGTCCTGATCTCCTAAATTCATTCAGTTCCCACAGGGTTAGTAGAAAATTTTATTCCATTAACAATGTTCAACAGGCAGTTAAGTCAACTTTTCATATGGAAGTGGGGAAGGGGCCCTATCTCCCCTTTGCATCAGGCAGCAAAATATCTTCAATCTCACAAAAGGAAAAGGGTGATCAACCTGAGGATAATGGAACAAAGGACACAACAGGGGAAA
>CM034708.1:185604538-185615322 GCA_020142125.1 Phrynosoma platyrhinos | reverse complement strand
CTAGTCAAGAGTTGTATTGACTTACTGTGACAAGTATGTTAGATAATAAGGAAATGATAGACACTTAAGGCCCAGCCCAGAGATCAAGAATCCAAATAAATTCACAAGAGGGAAGCACACAAAACAAAGGGAGAATGTGAACAGTTGTGAACAAGCAAAACTCTTGGTGGCTGCTGTGATTTATAACCACTTGACTGTAAGACGCCAGGTACTTATTTGGTCAGTGTTTCTTATTTAGGAGACATTGGCCCCTTTGCTTGTCCTTACCTTGTTTCAAAATGATGGAGGTATCTCTTCAGAGTCCTTCAGATGAGTGTGGAAGACTACTCTGATCAAATTCCTCATCAGGTGCATTGACCTGTTTAGATTTGGCAGAAAGTCATAATCTAGTGCCAGAGGCTTTTCTGTATCTGAATCCACTGTGTATGGAAAGCCCTATTTCCATGATCCTTTCAGTCTAGTGCCTTACATATTTCTTTCCAACCATGTGAACAGACACTGAGATAATGCTCAAAAGAAATTGTGGGCCAACAATGCAAGCAATGATGCATCTGAGACTATACTTCAGAACCAAAAGCCACAGCCCTAGAGGCTTCTAGAGAGCAAGAGGTGATGAGGTTAGACAAGTACATTATGCTTATTTTATTGCTTTCTATTGACAAATAGAAAAGGGTTGCTCAGACATATTATTTCAATATTACTTCAGTTGTGGAACACATAAATTACCATTTTTCTTTTCTTTATCGCTACCATTCCATGCTTTGCAACAACTTCAACATTTGTAATATAAATGGCCATTTTAAGCTCTGTCTGCCCCAGAAGACTATTAAGTCCAGGGTCTAAAATTGTACTGAACTCAAACAACAGTTTGAGGGGTTTTGTACTGACTGTACATATGTATGTTCTGCTTCATTCTGTCCCACTTCCTGTTCCTTTTTTCCCCATAAAGAATGGGAACACACAGAAATGAATCCATAGGTCCAAATCCTGTTGTTTGTCCCAGCTAGTGCAGACACATTGAATCAAGTCCATTTGCCTACAATCCCATTTGATTCAATGGGTCTACTTTAATTTGAACCAGTTTATTCAATGGTACTACTTTAATTGAGACTAAGCAATAGGATTCAGGATGAATTGGCAAGGCATTCATCAGGATTTTTTTCTAAAAAAATATTTTGCAGTTGGTGAGATTTCAGGTTGGTCAGGCAATGTCAGCATGGCTCTCCTGAGAGCTCTTGCATCAGAGCAAGGATCTGAGGGCCCTTTGGCAGAGGGGTCATATTTTCTACAATTTGCACAAAATGGATTTGAACAGAACTAGCAATATCCCCCCCTTTTTTTTTTTTTGCCAAGTTAACAGATAAATGCAGCACAGAAAGACAGTTGATTGATTGAAAAGATGCAAATAAAACATCCAGTGTTTCATTTAACAGTTCATATAAGCAGGCAATATTTATCAGAGCTTTAAATTTTGTACATTACAGAAATGTTAAAAACAGTTTAAAATGCAGAAAATCTCTATATTAATTGATGTTGTAAATATTCCTTGTTTACCACTTAAATGCCTCATTGTAAACCTCATAGATCCACCCCTACTTGTATGTTTGTGTGTTTTAATCTATTTTAATTATTAATCTTTCAACTAGACTTGGACAGCTTTTTATATGGAGAAGGAAATTTTCAGTAAAAGTCTGAACACTGTCATGGCCTCCCCCTTAAAGAAAGCAGTTTTCTATTTCCTGCTGAGGTCAACTGTCCAGAACTATGTTTTATATGTATGCTGATATTTGGAACAGATACACATGGTGAATTAGTTTTAGAATTAGAGGTATGGCTGAATAATATCTTTGCCACCAGAAGCCTCATGTTGTTGAGTAAAATGAAGACAGTAGAGGCCAACTGTGTTACATAGCATGAAGGCTTACTAAATCCTTGTTGTTACTCAGATTAATCTCAACAGGTACAATTTAGAATCAATACCAAATGACTCCAGTACAGCTGCTATAATGCTGTGTAGAAGATTCCTAGAAAATAGGCAAGTGGAAGAGCACAGAAAGATAATCAGGTCCACTACAAGTCATGGTCCAGGACCCCACCTGAAAAGGAGTACATTGTTCAAGAAATTCATCATTCATGAGTACAGTTACAGAAAGGCTTAACTCTAACTTATAAACTTGTTCCCCAGAAAGATCCCCAGAACCACCACCACCACCTCACACATCAGGAGGAGACAGCACTGGTCCTTTGGGACTCTGGGGACATGAAGAGATCTGTCTACTAGAACAAACCAGGCTGCTTTAAAGAGGAAGGTAATCTTAACTTGAAAATTTACACATAAGAGGTTAGGGTTAGCAACAGGCTTGGTCTGCTGATAGAAATACTTTACTACTAGCAAAAGCCTCTTCTGTTGGCTGATCTCAGAGACCTGACAACAAAGTAAACTGTTGATTCAGGCCTGCTGGCAGAAGACCAAGAAAAGGGGGAGCAGGTATGGGGTGGTGATGGAACAGAATAACACTTGATCTAAATCTTCTCCAAGCTAAGGAAACAGCCATAAAGCCATTACACAAAGCTGCCCAGAGCAAAGATAATTTTCAGTATGCTTAGGATGGGATGGATTTGGATTTAGCACAGCAGCAGCTAGCCTAGGGTCAGCTTGGCTGGTTATATTTATTTATTTGCTTATTTATTTTTTACCTGCCTTTCTCCCAATATAAGACCCAAGGCAGCTTACATTATAGAATTAAAACAAACTACAATGCATAAACATTAAATAGACAATCACATTAAAAGGATTAAAACAGTTTAAAATACTGGGTGATTCAAGAAGAACAGTCCAAAAGTAAAGCTGTTTTTATTTGGATTTGCATTGTTCTTTTTTGATCAACCTGTATGTATAAAACATAAAATCACAGTACAGCTGTTATTGTGTGCCTTTAAGTCATTTCCAACCTATGGTGGCCCTAAGGTGACACTATGATGAGGTTTTGTTGGCAAGATTTGTTTAAAGAGGATTTGTCTTTGCTTTCCTCTGAGGCTGAGAGAGTGTGACTTGCCCAAGGACACGCAGTGGGTTTCTATGGCTGAGCAGGGGATCCGATCTCCAGAGTTGTACCAGCACTAAAAACATTACATCATGCTGACATGAAGGTACAGCACATCCATTAAATGCCATTCTTCTTCCACACCCAATTAAAGACAAAAGAGCCTAGGGTCAGCTCGGTGGTTGTCTGCCTGCAGAAAGAGAGAGCCAACCTAGTTTCCCTCCTGTGGGAAGGAGTTCCACAGAATAGGAGCAGTCGCCAAACCAATTCTCTTCCATGTCCTCACCAATCTTCTTGTGATGGTGGTGGAACACAGATAATGCCCTCTCCCAATTATCATTGGCCATCTTCACTAGTTAGGACTGAACTTTGTCTACACTGAAATGGGGCAAGCCCATGTATAAGAAGCCAAAACCATACCTTCAGCATCAGTCACAAATCAATAATCTGTGGTTGGTTGAAACAACGTACAAACAGGCTTCTCTGCTTCTAGCCTCAACCATATTTGGAGCTCTCCATGGTGCTATCTTATTCCTTTCTTGCGTGTCTGGGAAACCCAACTGATTTATCTTTTCTTGCCATTTGTCCCTGGTCCCCATATAGCCAAGAAGGGGAGTGACCTCTCCTTGCATTGATATCCCTCTAGATCAGTGATTCCCAAACTTTGGTTCACCAGATGTTTTGGACTTCAGCTCCCAGAATTCCTGAGTGTTGGTCAAGCTGGCTGGGGCTTCTGGGAGTTGAAATCCAAAACATCTGGAGGACCAGGGTTTGGAAATCACTGCTCTAGATCATCTTAATTGACAACAAGAACATCTGAGACAAAATATAAACCTATTACTCTAACCTCATTTTTTCCCTGTACGATGTTTAACATCGTTGCCTGATGAAAAACGCAGTGAAACTTTGAAAACTTTCATTAAGGATTTTGTGCATCTTGGTTGGCAATAAAAGTATTGCTCTTTTGTGGAGTTTGGATTTCATTGTATTTTTAAGCTTGGTCAACACAGCAGCCGCTGAATATGTTTCCAACTGAAGTTGACATATTATGAACTAGATTCATAGTTGAGCATGCCCTATAGATCCCAGGCCTCACTTCCATTTAATGATGTAAGCTTTAGCCACAATAGACAAAAGCGAAAAGCTCCCTTGTCCTCTGTATAAATAATCCTACAGAAAGCAAACTATTATGTGAGATCCAGCACTTAGAGCAAGATCCTGATCTAGAAGTTTCCAAATACATGGAACAATATATAACTCACATCACTGGTAGTCAGTATCGTCATTGGCTTAGTATGGATAATGGGAGTTGTGTCCAACACATCTGAAAGATATCAGGTTGATGAGAGTTGAATTATAATATCAGACTAGGGCTGATGACATCTAGCTCCAAACTCCAACTCAGTCAAAAGGCTACTACTCTTCAGCCTATCTACCCCACAGTGATGGTATGAGAATAGCAGTTGGGAGGAAGTCCATGTATGTTGTCTTGAACTCATGGGAGGAACTGGAGGATCTAAATATAAGTAGTAGATAAAAATGTGATATTAGCAAACTGAAAAACACCAAGGTGCCTGTTGATCACATAATTTCTTCCAGCTAATTCAGACAAGTAAGCCAAGCCATATGTGGCAAGAAAAGGCATTCACAAAGCCAAAGAAGGGATAATTAGTCAATCCATCATGGCAAAAAATGCCTTCCACACTTCAAATACAGTGATTAGTTTAGGTAATACACCACTCATCTCTCAAGCCAACTGGCTAGTCTGTTGCACAGGTTATGTTGCAGTTAAAGTTTTTGGAAGCTGAGCACATGTTTCTTTGTTTTGATGTTTTGCTGGAGGAAAACTGTGGTGAATCCAAGTGGGTATTGATATGTCTATCTGAGTCCTTAGTGATGCAATCTTAGTAATAAAATTGTTTATTTATATTTGTAAAAAAAAATATTATAAATTGAGGTTTTTTTAGCTGTATTTTCTTTTAACATAGGCTGTGAGTCTCCTTGGGTACTATCTTGATTCCTTTCTTGGGAGAAAGATGGAAAATAATAAAAAAAAACAACAATAATTACTGAGCTCATGGGGATACAAAATGTTTTGAATGCTCAATAAGCACATACCAAAAAAGCAAAGCAAAAAACAATCCAGGAAAGCTTCTATATGTTTTGGACAATAATTCCCTGGGCACTTATTCTTAGCAACACAGGAGACTGAAAGCAGAGAAGGTGGAAGATAGAAATTCTGAATACAGATTTAAGGCTTTTGGGAAGGGGGGAATCATTGTGTAGACACAAGTGTCAATAAAGGCCTTGTTTTAGGACTGGCCATTCCCAATCTGGCATCCCCAGATGTATTGGACTGCAATTCTTACAATCTCTGTTGGCTGGAGGATTGTGGGGGTTGTAGTCCAGCATATCTGGAAGGTCATCTGTTGGGGAAGGCTACTTTAGGACTCTCTCTTCTGGGCCAGTTAGAAAATATTTATCTAATGCTCTCCCACTGGAGTTGTTGCCCCCCCACCCCAGGAAGCAGGCCTTGGTGAGTCTGTCAGCTGCTATGGCAACCAATCTTAAGCAAGACAGAGAAAAGGATTAGCAACTAGGAGGAGGTTGGAGGGGGGCAAGATGGGAGAAAGATAGCATGTTCTGTCTTGGAGGAATTGTTATGCAGAGCTCATCATCCTTGATCATTAGAGCTGCAAGGCAGCTGCAAGGGACATGAAATACCAGGGGAGGAGGCAAGGTGCCAGAAAATGAATGACCGAGGCCAAGCAGGGGCATTCACCCATCATGAACATGCCAATGTCTTCCTCATATCCGTTTCACAGCTGCACCATTTCATACCTATATCTCCTTCAACCATATTTTCTCTTGCCAGCAGCTCTAGCACACCCTCTCTCTCTCATGTCACAAGCATCACAAAAGCACAAGAGTTTACACTACACAGAGACAGGACACCTCTAAAACACAGAGTAGTTGTAGTTGTTACCAAGTAAGATGTTCATGGGCATCTTCCACAAATTTTGTAGTCCCTTGTCATGCATGCTGATTCATGCACACTGCTCACACACCCATCAGTTGCACATGAGGAACATGGGTGGATTTGCCCATATTAGAGCTGGACTTTCTTTCCCTCTTCCTACTAGAAACAGGGGTGGGCAAATTGTAGCAGCCATGCCTGTCTTTCCACACCAGAACTTCCAATCCTATATCTATGGGGCTTACAGTGACCAATCATATCCCCAGAACCCTGCAAGGGACATGATAGTCTGTCTGAGGCCATTTTGAGAGCAGAACAACTTCTTTTAGGCCTGTGAAGGGTGCTCTTAGGCATAATTGGCCATTTTGGGGATGCAAAAATGGCATGTCTAGAGTACATGTGGCTCTTTTAGGTTTTAAGGGTAGGAGCAGGACTCCAATCCTGGACATTGCCTGTCCATCTAGTAGAAGAAGGCCACCTCATGACATTTTCTTGAATTTTCTCCACCATTTTGTACATAAGCCCAAAACTGCACCCACATGAGTGGGGATACTGCAGGGCATTGAGGGCCACACCACTACCAGAGCTCTGGATGGGTGCATTGTGGCTGTCATTTTGGGATGACTGGAAGTGATACCACATCACAGTCATTCTCCTTTCAGATGTTTTTTCAAGGATGTGCTATTCCAGAATTCAGTACTTTTAAGTGTTTCTAAACAGTGAGGAGTGATTTTGGAGGTAAAGTTGTTCTAGGATTTATATACATATGAGCCCTTGAAGATATTTTAAACATGAGATGGAACTGGATAATATGGGAAGCAGATGGCTGCCATAGAAACATTTAAAGAAATCCCTGTGTTCTTTATCCCTTGGTGGTGGGTGAGGTGCAGTATGACATCCTGATTTGTTGACTGTCACTTACTGTTGATTGTCACAGTGGGGAAAGTCAAAGTGAGATCACATCATTTCAATGCTATGCCCATGGGCACTCTGACAATGGAGAATGAGATATTAGCAGAAAAAGTATGTCTGTCGGAGATAAAGGTGCATTGCCATCTTTTGATGTGCTCAGAAGCTAGAGAAGCTTTTTCTTATGATGGAGATGGGTTTCTCTGCTGCCCTCCTGCCACTGCTATGCACCCTTCCAAAAAGTGCTTTAAATCACCAAAAGGTTTCCATCTGATCTGTTTCATTAAAATAACTTATCTTTGAGTAGAAAGGGATTAGAAGGAGATGTGATGATACCATGTTTCTTAAAGCCTAACTGGAGATATCTCTGTTAACTTGGACTCCACTTTTCAAGTTCATTGGAGTGACTGACCTTCCATTCAAGATTACTGTCAATTAAACACTTCTTTTAGAGACATGTGAGCCATCTCATCAAAGGTGTCAACAGACCAACTGATGTGTCACATCTCAGATCTCACAGGGGGAGGCTGGATTTTTTATTATTATTATTATTATTATGAATACACACTGGTGCTACATCATGTGCTCTGTGTGAAAAGGAGGTGTCAGCCAAGTGAAGATGTAATAGACTACTTTAATCTATCATGACTTTCTTCCAGGCTACTTCCAAATAATATAGTGCAGTTTTCCCAACCTGGTAGCGCTTCAGGTGCAATGGGCCCAAAATTCCCACTATCCCCAGCCAGCATGGGAGTTGTGTTCAACATATCTAGAGGGCACAGGTTGGGAATACTTGGCATAATACTAGCCATTAAAAGCTAATAGAGGCATGTGTTCTGTACCCACAGAGGCACAATGATTTGTTTAACTCGAATTGCTAATATGAAAAAATAAAATGGTCAATTTTTTTTCTTTAAAGGTTATCCTTGTATTCATTCAGTAACTATGTATTTGTGGAAATGCCTCTTTTGCCTTCTTGTAAATGTCTTATCATTCTGATAGAAAAAGCAAACAAAAACAAAGCAACCCTGTGGTCCATAATTAAAAACAATAATAGAAGCTGAATAATACTTTAATTAGGACCACAGTAATGTTACTAATTTTGTTCATATGTGGAATGAACTTTTGATTTTCCCAGAACTTTTCATCAGACATAATACAAACAGTACAAATATTAGGAAGTGAGGAAGAATGAAAAAGACCAAAAATCTGGGCTAGAAGATTAAATTATTGTTCATTTTTGCAGCTGCAAAATGGATACTGCAGGCTCAGACCTTTCAAGACAAAGACAAATACTTTGCATTATGATAAAGATACCGTGTAACAATGCATTGGTTGGGAAAATCCATTTCCCAAACTACCATGACAATTGCAACTAGGCTCATAGGGTGAAAGGGTTGGACATGAGGTGAAAGGCAGGAGACATAATTGTCCCTTCTAATCCAGACATTTTAGTTATTTTCTCCTGCAAATCCTGGCCCCATTGCACCACTGGTTAGGAAGTATCACTTGATCCATTCTGGCCTAGTTTTATGAAAAGCCTTCCCTAGCAGATATGGTCAGTCTTCTATTGCCCTTCATTAGTAAAAACTCACTGCTGGTACACAGTCTGAATATTTCTCAGGTCATATGTCTAAGAAGTTTATCACACAGGAGGGATCCCGAGCAAAAACAGGATTTAAAATGAAAAACCCACAAAAGCGGACTGATTTTCACACAACCTTGAGCATTAACCCAGACAGAAAGTGGTCAGAAAGTGGGAAAAATCCACAAGAGCGGATTGATTTTCACATGACATTGGGGTTAATTAGCATTACTGTGACATTAACCCAGACAGAAAGGTGGCAAAACACTATTCTTTTTACTTTTGGAAAATCCTGAAAGTAAAAAGAAACACGTTTTCTTGACTTTCTGTCTGGGTTAATTGATCATTAACCCCGGTGTGTGTGTGAAAATCAACCCACATTTGTGGGATTTTTTGGGGTGGGTGGGTTAAATCTTGTTTCTGCACAGGACTTGAGCACTTTGCCCTGATGTGATAAACTCTTAAGATCCACTACAGGTTTGGGTCTTCCTATCATCATGTTTGAACAAGAATGACTTGTAAGAGATAGGTTAGAAACAGTAAGGCAGGCCATTATAAAGATAAAACATCTGTTTTGTTTTGTTTCAAAATATTTATATTTATATTTAATGTATAGAGCAATCACACTTGGCAGACAACATGGTCATTCATAGTTCTTTTAAACAGTATCATAAGCATCTCAAGATGGTTATGTTATGTTGTAATTCATTTCCATGTATCTTTTAAGTTGATTTTCCCTTATGCAGGTAGGTGATGAACTTGTTTAATTCTGAAACCATTTTGATTGTGATGTATTCTTGTAGCAGGAAATATTCCACATTCTCAAATGGAATGGGAAAAAATATTTAAATGGTAAGTTGTTCTCCCGGGAATGGGTGGTAACTTTTTTGCTGAATTATGTTACATTTAAGGAAACTACCGGTATCCCTCTTCCTTCAGGATCTTCAAAACTACCTTTGAATCATGTAAATGTATTTAAATATAATCAGTTAATTAGCTGATTAATTAGTTAAAAGCCAGACAGTTAACATTGACCAAGATAAGAACTAGGCCTGAGAGCCATTAATATTTAATATTTTTTAAATATTTCCATTTTTGGGGTCAATTTTTCATTTCAACAGTAGTAGTTATACATAGAAGTTGCATTTCCTTTCAAATGGGGGTGAGCAACATTGGACCAGAGTAGACAAGCAGAAAAAAGTGGCTCAAAAGTGGGTTGAAACCCCAGCTGTCCATATGACCCATGCCCTAAGCAAGTTGAACATCCACAGGGAGTCTGCACAGCATGGCATCAAGCTACACTGTGTCATTATTATTTTTTCTCATCTCCACCATGCATGTGTACCCTCACACAAACACACCACCCATGACCTCCCATGCCCCATTCAGATGCCATTCCATTGTATAGCTGGCCCTTTGAATGGCCACACAGTTGCACATGCGATGCACCACCAGTATAGGGCATCAGTGCATCGGTGTACCGAGTGATACATTGGCAAAGCACAATCATGGAGGCTCCCCATACATGCCCTCTTCACCCCCCTTCACTCTGTGCCCCCATGTGGGACTGTCAGGTTTGTGTATGTTGTCATTATATCCATTGGAATTGTCACACTTTCACATTTTTGTATTGGGAATCTCTTCAAGAGGGACAAAACAGACTTAAGGCTTGTCTACACCTTCCAGAATACTCCAGGCTGCTCTCCAAATCCATCCCTGCTTACCTGCTGGTCCTTCAAGTCAGGATTGAGTTTATATGTGGTACCACCTGCTGTTGTTCAGTTTGCCAGTTCTCCTGTGAACCAGCTAGTGCCACCACTGCAGGTGCAAGTGATGTCATAACAAGGCACCCAGCCTCAGACAAATCCAGATTTACTCACATCCACAGAGTGACTCAGTAGGGATGATTTGTTGTTGTTGTTAACTGCCCTCAAGTTGATCTCGACTCATGGCGACCCTATGGATGAGACAACTCCAAGACCTTCTGTCCTCCACTGCTCTGCTTAATTCCCGCAACCCCTTAATACCTGTGACCTCCTTAATAGGGTCCATCCATCTGCCATGTGGCCTTCCTCTCTTCCTACTTCCCTCCACCTTTCTCAGCATTATTGTTTTTTTCAAAGAGTCCTCCCTTCTCATGATGTGTCCTAAGTATGACAGTCTCAGTTTGGTCATCTTGGCTTCCAGGGAGGTTTCCAGTTTGATCTGCTCCAGGACCCGCTTGTTTGTCCTTTTGGCTCTCCATGGGATCCTCAGCATTCTTCTCCAG
>CM034708.1:185567449-185589828 GCA_020142125.1 Phrynosoma platyrhinos | reverse complement strand
GTTCACATTGAAAAGATGGATTGGGGGTGCAGTGTGAGATGTATCATACCTACCTGCTGAAGATTCATCTCCTAGTGCAGAAAGTCAGCCACAAATAGCAGCCCCCTGTGGGAGACCAAGAATGGGGAAGGAGAGTTTAATTCCTCCTAGCTTACAGTAGTCCTACCACAGATCTCCTCTTGTTTGCATAAGAAGGGCAGGTTGCATTTGTACCAATAGAAGGGTCCCTTCAGATGGAAATAGCAGCTTGGAGATGGTGAGCGGTATGGGGTACTATGGTTAAATTCTCTTTCTTCATATCCTTTAAGGCCCTGATACTGCATATCCCTCCCTGGTTTGCTTTTGTTTGCATGATATAAAAAGTGCATAGTGGTTACATCAATGAAATTTACATTATGTCAATTGTGTGCCTACGTTTGGCCTATTTTCTTCAGGAACACAGTTCAGTGCCTTCACCATTTCCTACTATGCTCAAAGTGCTGTAAATGATATATTTTTAGATGAGTTGAAAGATTTTATTTATTTAAAGCATGTTTATCTTACTCATCAGCTGAAAGAGATTCCAGTAGCACTTACAAATATTAATGGCAAGAGAAAGTTCCTAATAGAATTAAAAGCCCTGACACAAAAGGAAAAAAAAAAAAGGAGAAGGAGAAAGAAGTCAGGCAATGGTTTCATAACTGTTCTTTCTATCCAAAAAATATGGAAGAAACTCTATTAAGCTTTTCTTTCTCTCACCAATGAGGTCTCTTCACTCTTGATATCATATTCTTCCTGCAATGTAATGGAAACCTAAATACCTTCAAGGCACCAGATCCTATCTAATCTTGGAAGCTAAGCAGGGTCAGCACTAATTAGCACTTAGATGCGATACTGCCAATGAATGCCAGGTGTTGCTGGCTATATTTCAGAGGAAGGAACTGTCAAAACCAACTCTGAGTATTCCTGCTCTGAGAAATCCCTGTGAAATTCATTGGGTCACCACAAGTCAACAGGCAACTTGAATGGCACATACAAACATGCACAGTGTACGGGAAGCAGATCTCCAGTGATCCTTGACTGAATGTGGAACCCAAGGTTTGATTCTCTTCAAGGCTGACCCTGCTATAAGGTAATGAATTGGAAAGGTTGGAGGACTGTGTTCCCCCCACCACTGCTTGAAGGGCTATCTGCTATAGCTGGTTACAAGGTGATTCTTCATTCTGAAGACCCCATAGAGCAGCGGTAGGCAACCTTTCCCCTTTTAAGGGCCAAGGGACTTCAGCTCCCAGAAGCCTCAGCCATGTTGGGCAATAGTCCCATGTTGGCCAATAGCTCCTGGGATTCTGGGAGCTGAAGTCCCTCGGCCCTTAAAGGGGAAAGGTTGCCTACCCCTGCCATAGAGCATCAGGATGGGCAGTTTAGTACTCCAGAAGGATCATAATTGGAGGCTTTTATGCTGCAGCAAAATGTTTCAGAAGGGAAATGGTTGGGGTGATGCAGCTGTCTGGAGTGCCAGCTGAGAAACTGCCAGAAATAGTGCAAATTGAGTCCACTTTAAGGGTTAGGGTTAGGGTTAGGGAATCATGAGAACTGTGTTTTATTGTGGCACCAGAGCTCTCTGACAGAGAAGGTTCAATGTCTCAGGAAAAAAAAAAAAAAAAAAAACAATTCCCATGCTTCCCTAGCACAAATCCTAACCCTTAAAGTGGACTCAATTTGCACTATTTCTGGCAGTCTGCAAAGGCCCTTAGTCTAAGGAACTTTCAGGCATCACTGGCTTCTCTGGACCTGAGGAAAGTTACTGTTGCAGTTCTCAAGAGAGTCTACCAGGCCCAAACCTTTCCCTTTGAAAGGACCCTTTGAAAGGGAAGACATTATGAGGGTAAGATTGCTCTGAACATCACCTATACTGTGGTGGCATAGACAGATTCCAGGATTAATTTGCTTACAGTGTCTTGCTTTGATGTCAGAATGGAGACGCATGAATGATGGGTGGTGGTTGGTAACATCAGCAGGGGCAAAAGGGGAGATAGGCAAGAGGAACTAACTCTGCAACCTTTTAGCTCTGCAGCCTAAGGGCAACTCATGGTTTAAATTATACCTTTCTCAAATTACTTGGATGGATTATAGTGTAAAAGAGGTAATGAAAACAGTGGTCTTCTAGAGTTTGTTGTATTACAACTGTTGTCATATCTGATATTGGCCATTGTTACTGGGGAAAATGGCAATTGGAAGTTCAGCTGGAGGTTCAGGTTTCCCTGCTCCTGGGTTATAAAGTCTACAGTTTCCACACACAGATAGACACCTTGAGATATCTTTTTTGAAAGGGGGATATGGGCACCAGATCACCCTGAATAAACCTGATCTTACTTGATTTGGGCAGCTAAGAAAGGTGAGGTGTGATTAATAATTGTTTGCATGGGATACCACCATGTAATGCCTGGGATTTCCATGTAGAGCTAGGAAAGAATCCCACCTGAAACTCCCAGAGAGCTGCTGGCAGTTGTAATCGATCAAATGGGGCTCAATGGTCCAATGGTCTGATTCAAGACAAGGCAGTGTCCTATGTTCCTATGAAGTTGAACTACTGCTCCTGGGTGGACTTCCCATAGAAAATATCTATTTTCCATTGACTTTTTAGCATTCCTCAGGAACTTATACAGCAGAAAGGAAGAGAAGTATGGAAAAGAATATCTTCTCACCTGTGGGCAAACATTGTTTCTAACAAAACTCATTCCTCTCAGGCCTTGTCTTAAAAGGAAACCTTGTACGTGCCTGGGAATTAAAATTTATAACCTTGTTAAAGCAAAAGACAATGGACTGAACAGATATCTTGGCAAAGATACTACATAAGTACAACAGTCTTTTTATGTCCCGGGTGGTTAACATAACATATAAGTTGATTGTTCTATGTACCCTGTGATTGGGTAGTGACTTTAAGTGCCTAGATAGCAACTGAGGCCAGGAAATCTTGCATGATTCTCACTGGGAAGGTTATCCTAGCAGAGGTCCAATGCTTCCAGAATCTGTTTTATCTACCCTTCCGGAAAGCAACCCCAGTGGCTGGTTTCCATATTAAAGGGACATTGAATGCTCTCTGGTTTATAGTGCAGATTTGAAAGGAACTTTTCAATGTGCTGGGTCTATGTCAGGATGGGGTACAGCATCCTTAAAGTAGTTCCTTTAAACTTTGGACTAAAATCCATAACAGATCCATCACTCCACTGACATGGAAGCCACCAGCCTCTACTGCCATATGTGTCAATGCTATCTCATGGCTAAAGAGAAAGGGGGACTCAGATTCCAGTCACTCACCAGAGGTAGAAAGCCATTCCACTCCTCACCATATGAGAACTTTTATCTTTGTAGGGAAGTCCCTTCTTTTAATCTGTTGTATGATTTAAGAAGAAAAGAAAAGAAGACAGGAAGATGACCTATATACTGTGTGAAACCAGTGGCACATCTAATTCCTTATTGGCTACATCAGTGTTTTTCAGTCTTTGCTCTTCCAGTTGTTTTGGGCTTCAGTTCCTTGACCAATGGCCATGCTAGCTGAAGCTTCTGGGAGTTGAAGTCCAAAATATAGAATCACAGAGTTTGAAGAGTTCCCAAGGGCCATCCAATCCAACCCCCTGCCATGCAAGAAGTCTCCTTCTCTGAAGGTTTTTAAACAGAGGCTGGATGCCCATCTTTTAGGACCACTCCTGAAAGTGCTCACCATCAAAGCACTCTTGAAAGATGGTCATCTTTAAAAACCTCCAGAGAAGGAAACTCCACCACATTCTGAGACAAAGTGTTCCACTGTCAAACAGCTCTTACCATCAAAAAAAAATCTTCCTAGTGTTTAGGTGGTGTTAGAATTGTGGTTTGGTTATTTAATAATAATAATATAATTTATTTATATACCGCCCCAGTGGAAAACCAATCTAGGCGGTGAACAACAGATAATAAAATACAACAAGTTAAAACAATATCATTCCCTCCTCCCCCCTTAAAAAGTTATTAAATCAAATACAATTAAAACAACTGCAATTACGCAGTAATTAATAGATAAAAACTTACTTCAATTAAAACAACAACAACAACCAATAAAACAACAGAACGACAATTTGTGATTAAATCAGTTTAGCAACAGCAACAGCAACAAGCAAGTACTCCACAGATATTTGTTAAAAACAACTAGATCTGAGCTTCTGGAAAATAAACAGGATACATAAGTAGGTAAAATGAAACTTACTTTATTGTTACATCTAGGTTCTACAAAAATAACTAATCAGTAGAGAAAACTATACTTTGGTACAGGGGTCCCTAGATAACTGACCTTCATGTGTGCAAGTAAGAAGAAAAACATCTTTAGGAGGACAGCATGGTTTCTGCACCCATGCTGGCAGGCAGGCAGGCAAGCAGGCAGAGCTCACTCTCGAGAGAACAAAGAATCATAAGATTTTATTACCCACAGGAAGAATCTCCCAGGAAGAGGAGGGGTATGGAAAGTGACCTCTTCACAAGCAACACTGACCAAATGCCCATAGAGATAAATCAGTGTTTCTATGTAGAAGACACTGCCCCTTCTCAATGGAAAACATAGAGCTACACACAAGCAGTGATGCTAATACTCAACCAGTGGAATATTTATTCTGTAGCTTGAATCCATTGCTCTATGGACGTTATCACACGGGGGGAAATCCCAAAAAGAAACTGGATTTGCGCCCCGCATTTTCACACGACGTTGCACATTAACTGGACAGAAAGTGGACAGAAACTGGTGTTAACTGAGATCTTTTGAAATTCGGTTGTTTGGAGGAAATGCAAATGCAAAATTAAGGTAATTTCGCATTTACCGTAATGTGAAAAGCAAATGTGAATTTGGGAGCACTTCCCTGCTTTTCCCATGGTTCCAGCGAGCATTCCTCTATCTGCGCATGTGCAAGAAGCTCATTTCTAGTACATTTACGGGCTTTTCTCACTTGTGTGTGAACGTTAAATGCGCTTACTGTAAATTCACAATTAAGGTAATTACATGTGAAAGCCATTTGCAGAATTAAGGTTTATTTTCGGTTTATTTTCGAAATTCCTCATTTCCACTTTATTATCGCTTTCTGGCCCACGTGTGATAACGTCCTATGTCCTAGTCTGTGGAGCAACAGAAAACAAGCTTGCTCCATCCTCAATATGATATCACTTTAAATATTTAAACATCCCTTCATATCACCCTTTAATCTCCTCTTCTCCAGGCTAAACATACCCAACTCCCTAAGCGACTCCTCATAGGGCATGGTTTTTAGACTTTTCACCATTTTGGTTGCCCTCCTCTGGACATACTCCAGCTTGTCAACATCCATCTTGAACTGGAGGACCAGTGGTCTTGTAGTCTACATTGACTCTACCATGATTGGTAGAAATTCTCTAGGGGTTTTGGCATGTCTTTCCAAACCTTATGTAGAGATACCAGGGACTGAACCTCAGATTTGTCACATGAAAACATGTTTTCTATTCAGAACTTGGAAAAAAACTTTTGTTTCATTACAGCCCCCAGAATCCCTGTCAAAAAACAGACTCCAGGACCACTGTCTCTTTCACCAATGAAACCAGGATGATTTTGCTGATGCGAAACACAATAAGGATTAAGTATGTCATGAATTCAATTGCTGTCTGGGCACTGACCGAAGATAACTCCTTAAATGTGTAGGACTTGAGAGAAACTCCTTAAATGTGCTAGGACTCGAGTGAAAAAACTTGAACACAATGTTTTCCTAACTGCTTTTTTTCCCCCAATTCTACCTGCTCTTTTCCAAAGGAAGAAACCACTTCTTGGGATACCAACCAAAATAAAATAAAAATAAAAAACATAAAATAGATTATACATTTTTTGCAAGCTTTGCTTTGCTTGCAGACACCAGGCTCCCAATCTATATTTTCTAAATGTATTCCCCATACAATAAACTCCCTGAATGTATAAAAGCTAATGCATCAAAGAAAAATCTAGAACATAATTTTTTCCTGAATGTTCTTTTGGAAAGTCTACTTGCAAGAGTACCCAAAAATATGATCCCACCAGCACAGAGCTTGGGAACACTAGCACCCTCATGTTGTACAAGCCAGAATTCTGCCCTTTCAGGTGATTGTTGAATTCTGTGTGATATGATTTCAGAAATGTCTTGCCCCATCAACTTTGAGGGAAAACTTGGACCAAATGATCTCTTCCCTTTTCCATATTCCTCCTAGAAAAATGTGTATGCTAATTTTCACATTTCTTACTGCGTTAATATAAGGTTGTATCAGAAATATAGCAATGAGTTGAAGGTTGAGTAAAGTATCTTTGGATTTTATGTCCAAATGCTGAAGGATTTCATTTGGTCCACATTTTAAAGAGAACCAGTGTACTTCCTAGTTCTTGAATAATATGAGCATAATAAAACCATGAGCCTTTGGATGCCACACTTCTCCAGATAATGCGATGCAGTTATCAGCTCAAAAACTGCATACGAATATATGCATATATCTGGGGAAAGTTGTGTTCAAATGTACATATATATGAAAACAAAATAACTGCAAATTGAGGCAACTCACAGAATAAGGAAGCTCCTTGATGGAGTATTTATGTAGCATTCACACTAACAAGTGGACATATTATTTTTTGTCTGGAAATTTATCATTGTAAAGGACCATCACAGATAACTGTTCTTGCTGTGGATCCATTTGGTAAGAAGAGAGAAAGCCCAGAGCACCATTCTGAGCAGGAACAGCAGCATAGCCCCATGTGGGTCTTAATTAATGCTCACTAACCATGCCCGCAGCAGGCTATAACCCAGTGGGGTCTCTAATGGCTCCAGAATGCATGAAAAGGGACAAAAAGGCATACTGAAGGAGGTGGGGGGAATCAAAGAGAGAAAACAGAAAAAGAAAACTTGGAGGAAAGGTTCCAGACAGCTTCCAGTAAGTCTTTCTCATCGCCTTTCCATAATTTGGCAAGACATTTGTAATAAAAAAAATTATTTGCAATAAAAAACGTTTTACTCCTGTTGGAGGTAAAATCTTAAACAGGTATCGTAATTCCCAGTCCCTTGGCTCCCCTTTCTTAAGGACTCCCTGTTGCAGCTAGAATGCAGTATCCTCAAATCCAGAAAACATATCCAGGTGGAGCCCTCTTGGCCATACAGTAAAATACAATAATGTGAAGTTGAAGGCTTTCATGGCCAGCATCCATAGTTTTTTGTGGGTTTTTCAGGCACTGTGGCCATATTCTAGAAGAGTTTCTTTCTGACATTTCGCCAGCATCTGGGGCTGGCATCTTCTCTGAAGAAGCCAGCCCCAGATGCTGGTGAAACGTCAGAAAGGAACTCTTCTAAAACATGGCCACACAGCCCGGAAAACCCACAAAAATACAATAACATCCAAAATCCACAGTGATACTTTTATTGGATCAACAAAAAAATGCATGAAATACATCATGCAAGCTTTCAAAGCTCCACTGGCTTCTTAATCAGGCAAAGGTGTTAAAAATCATACAGGAGAAGAAAACAAAAGCAAAAACAACATCTTGACAAAGTGTAGGCCTGTGACTCTAGCACTGTCATGTTTTTCCTTCCTGTATGATTTTTTAACACCTTTGCCTGATGATGAAGCCTGTGGAGCTTCCAAGGCTTGCAAAAAAAATAAAAAATGAGCTTTTTGGGTTGGCCCAATAAAGCTATTGCTGTTTTGTGGGTTTGGGGCATTGTTATATTTTGACAGTATGTGATATTTATTGTGAGCAACTTTGGGGCACAATCCACTATGGAAAGGCAGTATTTATATCCCAGTAAACTAAAACAGGTCTGGATGATAGAAGACCACCGCCACCGCCCCCCAGCTGATTATTTATTGATTTGATTTCATTTGATTTGCTATCTGACCCTTGGTTATTTGCTATTTGTGTGACCCATCTGGGACCTCCAGGGCAATATAGCACCTACTTATTTCTTCTTTTATTTTCTTTTTCTTTTTTGTAATGATATTTATTAATAAATGAGCAAATAAAACTAAAGAAACCCAAGATGCACAACATAAATACATAGTTACAATGCTAACTACCTCAAATTACCCACCTCCTTCCCCTACATAAAAAATAAATGCAATAATTTACTTGGTTTCAAGTCATTTCTAGTTCATGTGTGAGAAATTGTTGAGAGATCTCTTGCCAGAATTAGGGAGCATAGGTCTGTACATGAAATCCTCATCTATCCCACTTTTACCCATCTTTAATTTGATTGTATATTGTGGTTATGATAATCATAGCATTCCAGTAATCAGGGCGTATTTGGATTTTTCTTTTAAAAAACATTTTGGTTCTCTCTCTTTTTCCTTAAGAGGTTGATTAACTGACTGATTGCATTTACAAGTCACAGCACCTTAGCAAAACTGCTTCTGTGTAGTTCCTGAATAAACAACTGCTTTGTTTCAGAATGCCCATTAATTAAATTTTTGAAAGCAAAAGTGAGATACATATGTTTTACGACAGCTCCTGTCCAATGAGCCATTATGTAACTTCAAACCATAAGCATCCTGACCAGTTTGGAACCAAATTAAGTGTACACAGTAAATCCCTCCCTTTATTTTCAGTCACAAATATGCATTATATACTCCACTCACATCAGAAATACCCAACTCATCTGATTAACTATTTCTTTAGGATATCTACATTCCAAATGGGTTGTCATGTGCCCACTTTAGAGAAGACAGCATTCTGCTTGAAAGTATCCTCTCTTGGAAAGATTGTTCAGCCCAGATCATAGAATCATAGAATCATAGAGTTGGAAGAGACCACAAGGGCCATCCAGTCCAACCCCCTGCCATGCAGGAACTCCCAATCAAAGCATCCCTGACAGATGGCCATCCAGCCTCTGCTTAAAGACCTCCAAGGAAGGAGACTCCACCACTCTCCGAGGGAGTGTGTTCCACTGTCGAACAGCTCTCACTGTCAGGAAGTTCCTCTTAATGTTGAGGTGGAATCTCTTTTCCTGGAGCTTGCACCCATTGTTTCAGGTCCTAGTCTCTGGAGCAGCAGAAAACAAAAGGTGAATTGCCTCTCCTGGATGCCTCCGAAAGTCAAAGTTGTATTTCACCTTTTAAATAGATTGCTCCCCCCTCCCCATTTAGCATCAAAAAGTTGATGAACTGTTTAGCATCAAAAACTGCCAAGATCTTCTCTCCCCCCCCAAAAAAAAACAGGCTTCAAGCCACTTCATGTCTTTCTGTTTGAGTTTTTGATGTCCTGAATCCTGTATCCCTACTTATTTAAGTATACTTAACTAAGGGTGCATCCATACTATAAACATAATGCACTGTGACACCACTTTAACTATCATACCTCCATCCTACAAAATCATAGGATTTGTTATTCTGTGAGGCACCAGCACTCTTTAGCAGGAAGGGCAAAGACTTTGTAAAACTACAAATCTCAGGATGCCATAGGATGGAGCTACAGCACTTAGAATGGTTTTAGACTACATTATTTCTACAGTTTGATTATTTCTAGTGCTGTAGGATGGAGCTATAGCATTTAAAGTGGTGTCAAACTACATTATTTTTAGATGCACTCTTTGTAAATTCTTCTGGCCTGACATCTCCCCTCTGACAGAAGTATAATTCACACATGTTTTAATTGCCAGCAGAATGGATCTCCTTCTCCCCATACAGCTGATGCCCAGTGAAGTAGATTGGGGGGGAATGTTTACACTAATGACAATAGTATTACAATCAAGACTAAGCAGCAATTGTGACTACAAAAAAGTAAACCTTGGTAACTGTTTCATATTCTCAATTGCTACTTAGGGGTAGTCCACACTGGCCCAATAAAGTGGCTTCTAATTGCTTTGAAGGTGGGGTGTTTAGTCAATGCATGGAGTGAAAGGGGTGGAGAGGAAAAGGAAGTTGTACTCTGAGGCTAAAAACCAGAGCAAAATGAAACTGGGATATTCTGATTCAAGGCAGAAAATGTGCTTCATTGCACCAGCATATAGACAGTCCAGCACTAGTATGGGACTGCAGAAAGGCAAAAACACAATTGCCAATCATGCAATGGATGTAATTAAAACATACACAAACATACACAAATCCAACAGGGGGGCATGGGGTGAAGAGACTGAAGGGGGCATGTGTGTGGGGGGGGGGGCTGCATGATTGTGCTTTGCCAATGTATCACTCAGCACACTGATGCACTGTACCGGCAGAGCATCGCACCTGCAAATGTGTGGCTGATCAAAGGGGCAGTCATCCAATGGAATGACATCTGGGCAAGAAGTGGGAGGCAATTGGAAGTCACAGCCAGTGTATTTGTGTGATAGTGTATATGCATGGTGGGGAGGCGACAAAAAAAATACAATGATGCAGTGTGGCTTGACGCCACATCATGCAAACTGCCTGTGGGTGTTCAGTCCACCTTGGGAACAGGTGGTGAAGACAGTGGAGTTTTGACCCACATTCTTAAAATGCAGGATCAAGCTGCTTTTTCCTGCCCGTCTGCTCCAGCCCTATGTCACAACTTTGACCCTGTTGCTACAATCATAACTCCTCCTCTTCCAGGCTACTTTACCAAGCATCAGCTTCATGGGAAGAAGAAATCCATTGTGCAGGCAATTGGAGTGTGGGTTAACATTTCAGTCAGGTTTGGGAGGGGCTGGACTTTGAGATGTTACTTAGCTAAGCAGTTTTCACTGATACAGGCTCCTGGCTAATATTTTTGTCAATCTGTGTGGGCCCCCAGATGATCCCAAGGGAAAGAATTGACTCCCAGAATTGGCTCCCAATCATAGTTGCTCACCCCTGCTTTAGCTGATATTGTTCTAGAAATAATAGACTGAAGAAGCAGAGAGCTTCACTCTGATATGGAGCTGCTGTTGCTTAGGTTGAGATGCCGAAGAAAGAAAGAGAGGCTTCTCCTCACCAGGAGCTTGGGCAAAGGGGAAAGGCACCCAAGTGCTTCAAGCACTCCCAAGCCTTTGTTGCCTGCAGGGAGGGCTGGTGAGAAGAGAGTTTGCTTCCTCTTTCAGGATTTCAGAAATCAGTCTGAGACTTGGTTATGGTAACTTACCCATAGCCATCCATTATGAACATTGTTCATTGGAAAGTACCCCTGCATTAAAAAGATATTTTAAAAAATAACTCCATATGATGTTAGGGACAATCTGTAAGCCTGGATTTCTCTAACATTTACATTTTAAAAATTCCTTCAAATATGAGAGAGAGAGAGAGACTCAAGTCTCAGATATAAAGACATCTGTACATTTTGGTAAATCCTTCAAAAAGGTACTGACAATTCTCCTGCTTTGCATTGGCCAAATTCAAGGGGTGTCCATTGCCAGCATGGACAGAACCATCTTGTACTTGCATACCATAGACATGTTAAAAGATTAGGTGCCTTTCGGGGATGGGGGGAAGAGACAGATGGCAATCATAGTTGAACACTAATACGGCCAAATACACTGAGATTCAACCATGTTGACTTTTAAAGGTTAAGTACTCCAAGCCTTGGGACTAGACAGGTGGATTTCTTAGGGGGGTTGCAGACTGTCAAAAATAGTGTGAATTCAGTCCACTTTTAGGGTTAGGGTTAAGGTTAGGGAATCATGGGAACTGAATTTTATTGTGGCACTAGAGTTCTCTGACAAAGAAGGTTCAATGTCTCAGAAAAATAACAATTCCCATGATTCCCTAGCACTAACCCTAACCCTAAAAGTGGACTGAATTCACACTATTTTTGACAGTCTGCAACCCCCCTTTGTTTACTAAGCTGTGTCAAATCACAGAGAGAGATGGTGTGGTGTGGACTGTATGCTGGATTTAAATAGGCAGTAGTTGTTGTGTGCCTTCAACTCATTTCTAAGGCAAACCTATCATGGGGTTTTCCTGGGAGGTTTCTCCAAAGGGGTTTGGTATTTCCATTCTCTGAGGCTGAGAGAGTGTGACTTACTCAAGGTCACCCAGTGAGTTTATATGGCCAAGCCAGGATTCAAGTCCTGGTCTTCAGAGTCATAGTCCAATGCTCAGACCTCTATACAACATTGGCTCACTTAAATAGCAGACTACATGGATTTACATGCAGATGTGTCAGTTTCCCCTTCTCCTGCATTCAGATTTCTTAAAATTCAAGTTCTTTCTGCCACAGATACAAAATTTGCAAGTATCGGTAAATGCTTTAAAAATGAAACAAAGTTTTCTATCATTTACACTGGCCACATGCAATACGCATAGCTTTCCCAGAATGAAGAGGAGAGCATGGTGTTAAAGGTGAGAAGCCTCTAATAAAAAAGAGGTAGACCAGCCACACATCAACATTGAGCAGCCACACATCAACATTAATATGGCTGAAAACAGAGACTCAAATCTAGAATTCAAAAGTTATGCATTCAAATCCCTGGGCCTGAATGGAGATATCTTCTCAGTTTTTCTTTCTTCAACATTCACTTTAAAAAAAGCAGGTTCTTTCCACCCCAGATAAGAAGAAATTTGTGAATTCCAATAATTTTTTTAAATAAAAGTACATGAACAAACTGAAATAAATTTCTCACCCATCCCTTCAGGCTGTTTTCTGTTTTGTATGAATATGAAGGGGTGTTGATGTATATATATCATGCATGTGGAAGCATCAGCTAATCTTGTTCAAGTCAAACCATTCCATTTCTTACAGAGCTGCAGGCTGGAGACTGTCAAGATGGCAATGCCATGCTCACTAAAGGCATGAATGATGCAAGGTTGCATAGTGGCAGTGCTCAGGAGCTCAAGAGGAGACAGTAATCTACAGAGACAACCAGCGCTAGAAGCAGACTTCTTGCAATGTGGCTGTAGGAAAAGAGGCTAGGGTTTGGTTTGGGGTTTTTTCCCCCCAGATTCATTTTCAGCCCAGACTGGTTAGCTTGTGGAAAACTAACAGGGATATCTATCACTCCCCCAGAAATAATGAGTAAACAAAAGGATTTTTAAAAAAGCAAAGGAGCTAAGCCAACTTCAGAGCCATGATGGAATTTGCACTTTATGCAATCACCTGTTATTGGGGGGTTGGGGGTTAGAAGGAGGGTTATAATGATGCAACAATGTGAAAATAATATCCTCAGATGCATTTGAGGAACTAGATTTAAGTCTATGGACCTTATCCCACGGGGCCAAAAGCAGCAAGAATCCACATGGAATCAGGCGCTATAGCGCTATAGTTTTCCGGGTGATCCCACGACGTCGCTCGGAATCCGCTAAGAATCAGGCGCTATAGCGCTATAGTTTTCTGGGTGATCCCACGACGTCGCTCAGAATACAACAAGAAACCGCTCGGAATGCAGCATCATTCGGGTTCTTTTGTATGCCTGTTTTCATCGGGCATTGCAATATCGCTACCTTATCCATAGCGCTATTATAGCGCTAGCGCCATATTATACTAGCGCTATAGTACTGCAATGATGCTCATATCGGTTTCTTGCCACTTTTGAGAGCAGCGTGGGATAAGGTCCTATGAAAGCTAATGCTGCCAACTTCTTTCTTTCAGTTAGGAGGGCTACAGACAGGCTGCTCTGGGCCGCCCCTGCTAGCCGCAGATCATGGCAGTAGCTACCACATGCCGCAGCACCAATTCTCCCTTTTGCCATCCCTGAAAGAGTGGCAAAATACCGCTCCTTTCAGGGGCAGCAAAAGGGCGCCCTAAGAGCCAGTGTGCAGCTCTTTAGCACTCCTTCCAGTGCAGCGTGTCAGGACGCTGTGCCGAGAGGACGTCTTGATGCCACCTGCTGTGCGTAACAGCGCACAGCATCAGGATGTCATTGGGCTGGGGTTGGGGCAGCCGGCGTGCAGCTGCCCCTCCCATCTCTGCCTCCAGGCTGGCCCTTTGGACCGGTTTGCAGAGGCCCTTAGTCTCAGAGATCCTACAAGATCTCTCTACAGACAGATACAGCTATATCTATGAATTCTTACATTAATAGTGTAATGAGTAACATTTTCTAATTATTTCAAAGCATGGGGCAAACAACACTGAATTGCCTAGAAGGGGGTCAATTTTCTGAATTGGGATCTTCCATGTGGTGCATAGATTGTGTTCCATGTAAGAAACTTGCTTTCTGCACAGAAATTTTACTTTCTATATAAAAAATGCTTTTCTGTGCAAGAAACATATTTTCAGTAGAGGACATACCCTTTCTGTGTATGAAATGTGTCTTCTGCACAAAACATGTCATTTTCTATGCATAAAAAGAAAAGTTGTTGTTGTTGTTGTTTTTGCACAGAACAAGTCCTGAACTGTAGGGCTTCTCAGTTATGTAGAATTCTCTATAGCAGAGTTTCCTGACACCAGAGAAACTGCTTTTTCAACCATTTTAAAGAATGTTTTCAAATATTTTTTCACCTCTACTTTAAAGTAAAATTCTTTGTTTAGCTTCCAGTTTGTTTTAATATATTACTGATTTAATACTTTTTTAAGGGGGTAGGGTTGTATTTTCTTTTTATTTATTGTTATCTATTTTTTGATGTATTTCTTGTATTTTAATCTGTAAGCCGCCCGGATTGGGTTACCATTGGGCGGGGTAAAAATAAATTTTATTATTTATTATTATTATTAGTTTAATGTCCTACTAGATGAGTGGTGGGAATCCTGACATTGTTCATCTACAGATCCCAAGATAATTTGGGAGCATTGCTGGAGTATAACACTCTGCCAGCTTATCATCCAGAAAGAAAAGGCTTCTCTTTCTTCCCTGTCTGTGCCACAGAAGCCAAACAGTGCCTAGACACAAGGATAAAGCTTATCAGTGCCTCAAGGGGGGAGCTGTGCCTAGGGAAAATGGCATATTTGCATGCACTACAGTCAGCCCTTCATATCTGTAGGGGTCCCATTCCAGACCCCACTCTGATAACAAAAAATGTGGCACTTCAAGTCCAGTTGTTTCCAGTGGTAGTGTGTTGTGCACACAACCCCACTGGTGTGGCCACATGAACACACTGCCATGGGGTGAATAGGGCAGAGCCATTCACTGTTGCTCAGTCTGCAGATGGCAAGCATGTGGATGGCAGGAGCTGACTGTACCTGCATTGCCTAATTGGGGCTATGTCAACAACAGGATTCTGTCCCTAGCCAGCACACACCATGGTGAGGAACTTGGAACTACAGTCCAACAACATCTGAAGTACATATTATTCCCACTCCTGATCTAGATAAATACCAGTCCAGTGGGATTTTAAAACAACATTAGCAAGTACTGCATATATTATGAATGCTATCAGCACACCTTGACAGCACAAGAAAAATGATGATGTAAGTGTAGGCCAAAGGCATTCTTTTCTTAAGGTTTAATTTAATTTCAAGGAGACCATTGTCATATCTTCTAGGAATAAACCCCAGCATTCAAATGGAGTTTGGAGTTTGAGTTCCAAGTTCATCAAATATGCCCATCTGTGCATTTCAACATCCCTTTCTTCAATAAGTCAAATGTGTAGCCACTAGTAGCAGATGTATCAGCGTGCTTGGGCACGTCTATCAAATGGGTTGCTGCTAGCTGTACACCTTCAATTAATGTGGCAGGGGGCTAATTTGAATAACTCTTCATGGCGATTAGGATTCCTCAATCACACAACATCCTATGTGCAGGCAGGCATGAATATTATAAAACTAGGGTAGACCAATGGAATCAGTGAGATTGAAATCAGTGTTATTTTTATCAGCTGATTCAATGGGCCTACTCTAGTTGGAGTACCAATAGGATACAAGCTATTGCCTGCATCACAGTCTTCAAATGAAGAAAAGAAGTGGGGAATATTTCTCTAATCCCAGAACATCTCCATATCTATCTACTAGTCACAGTTTCTCAGTGGTAAGGGGCAGGCAACTCTGAGAATGCTCGAACATAAAGTGAAACTGTTTTCTTCACTATTCCCCAGGCTATCAGACTGATCCTTGGTGTTACTGTTAGAAGGCGTTCTGGAGTTAAGTTTGGAGGTCTATGGATCTCCCTCACCCCAGCCTGCTGTTTGTTCTTGTTGTTGTTGTTGTTGTTAAGGGAAGAAGGACTCTAGCTTTGAAATGACTCCAAAAAGATAAATGGAATACTCAACATTTTCCCTTTTGATTTCTCTCTTCCTCTCTTGCTCTCTTTCATTAAAAAAAACCTCACTTGAGTTGCAGACTAAACATTTTGCATAAACAGGAAGCCAATTCAGACATAGAGGGGGAAAATATGTATTGAAAACATATTATTTTCATCTTCAGGTTTCAAAGAACATGAGGACTGTGTCCTCCACAGAAGATGGAGGGTTCAGTGAAAAAACTCTGGCTGTCAGGGAGCACACAGTCTAGCAAAATGCTGGCTGTGCATGAGGGAAAGCAAACAGTTATCATGTGCAGGTCAAGGCTTCCTTGGGAATCAGCTTTTGCTGATGTGACATGACAAATACATATAAGATAACTGCTCATAAAAGTAGCAAGGGATGCCAGCCATGAGCACAAAGAGTAGGACTGATGAAGATAGTCCATGAGGAAGTAAAACAATGCTAAAGTGGCTGGAAATGTCATTTGGTATCTAAATATAAACATAGCTATGATTAGGCATGTTGTTGAACTTTAGCCTAGGGATAGAAAAAAAATTCAGAACTATTTGGAAAGTGGTAGAAAAAAATGTGTTTTTAAAATGTCTGGAAACCCTGACTAGAGAATCCTAGACTAATAAGAATCTACACCAGTTGGGACTCACTCTGTGTAAAATTCTCATGTGGGTTTTGTTGGTTTGTGTTTGTTTTGGGCACAGAAAACAGCATAGCCACAGTGTGGAGAGAGCATGGAGGACCAGCCACTTCAAATATCTCTCTGGCCTCCACTCCCAAACTAGGAATGGATATACCATTGATCTCACCAGGATGTGATTGCCTCACCCACTTGGATATTTATTTTCTTGTGGGATGACGTGAAACCTATTTGATAATATATTTATAAGTACTGAGCCTTACCATTTTTTAATTTAACCATCACCCTACTTGTTCAACTTGTATGATGAAAATATCATATAAAGAGCAAGTTTAGACTCAGAAGAAGGAACATCAACAATCTAAGAATTATGGATGACACCTCGTACTACTAGCAGAAAACATCATGGACCATTCCACCATATCAAGAGTACACTCCAATTACAACACTTATAGGAAAGAATTATGTAAGGTTGCATAGTCAATCTTCTCTACTATTTCTTCATTTGTGTTAGTAGCAGATCATGATGAAATGTGCTGATTATCGTTTATTGGTCTCATTGATGTTTTGTTTTGTTTTAAATCCTTTTATCTTGTTGAATAACTCTATCTTAAAAGATCCTAATGTGTAATGATTTACAACTGAGCACTAAAGGTAGAATCATCCAAACCATCTTATTCCACATCACCATATATGGATGCAAGAGATGAACAGTGAAGAAAGCAGATAAGAAGAAAATCAATTAATTTGAGATGTGGTGCTGGAAAAGAGTGCTAAGGATACTGTGGACAGCCAAAAAGACAAAAAAAAAAAAGGGGGGGTCTTTTAACAGATCAAGCCTGAACTCTCTCCAGAGGTCAAGATGATCATACAGAGGGTGGTGTATTTTGGCCACATCATTAGAGAACACATTAATGCTAGGAAAGGTGGAGGGGTATAGAAAGAGAGAAAGACCAGATGATAAGTGGATAGACTCAATTGGTGAAATCACAAAATAGCAATTTACAGAACCTAAGAGAGCAACGGAACTGTCTCATTCACAGGGTCACCATGAGTTGGAGTCAACTCAAGGGCAGTTAACAACAATCTTCTGTTTTTCTTTCTTGTTTATCTCTGTAATGAGTCTTTCAGTGTGTTTTAGGTAGCAGTGTCTCTTCACCCCTTTCTGCAACCCCATTTGTCCCTAGTTGTTTGTAGTATTGTATTGTATTGCATTGTTTTTATTAAAAATATTTGCTTATTACTTTCAGCCGACCAAATCCCCAAGGCTATACAACCAAGATTGTTGTTGTGTGCCTTCAAGTCATTTCCAACTTAAGGTGACCCTAAGACAAAACTTTTATGGGATTTCCCTGACACATTTCTTCAGAAGGGGTTCCCACTACCATCCTCTGAGCTGAGAGAGTCTGACTTGCCCAAGATAACCCAGTGGGTTTACATGGCTGAACTGGGATTGGAACCCTGGCCTCCAGAGTCATAGTTCATCGCACAGGCAACTACACCACAAACAGAAATAGTTTAAACAGTCTTTAAAAATAAATCAATAAAATAATAAAAATATTTTATTTTTAAAAAAATTAAACACAACATATTTAAAAAATTTCATAAGCTAAGCCTGCTTTTAGAAGGTAAAGGCCATACAGTCTTGATTGGCACTAAATGTTCAAAGGGGATGAAGCCAGACCTACTTCCCATGGGAAGGGGTTGTGAGAAAAGTCCTGTCTTCTTCTTACTTAGGTTTCACATGGAAGGCAGGTCATCTGAATCGCCACAAAAAAGCAGAGCTTTGTTTGGGACCATTTTGAGGTGGGAGAGGATCCCAAGATTTCTACCTACCTTCACTGAAGACAAGAAATGTAGCCTGCTGCAATACCTTAAGGAAAGAACCAGAAGAAAACCCAATGGGGACAAGATTAACAGAATGGGGGATCAGAGAGCTTTTCGCATGAAGAAAGAAAGCAGAAGTTCAGTTGGATACATAGCAGCACCTTTCTATGTGCCTTACCACATGATGTCATAGCTGATCAGTTGTCTTTCCACAGGAGATGGTTGTAAAAGCAAGTCCTTTTTTATAGCTGAAAAAAATCCATTTAATGAAAGACTCACTTTTATGACCATCTCCTGTGGGAAGAGAACTGAAAAACTACAACGTCATGTGGTAAGGCCTGTAGAATGGCACTACTATCCAGCTGAACTTCCACTTTCGTTTCTCATGCGGTAAGCTCCTAGGATCTCTCACCTTCCCCCAACAAGCAAGTGGCTTATACAGACAAATGGGGAAGAGATGAGGCCCAGGGTAGGGAAAATATGGGATATAGAAGTTTCCAACACAAGCCCAATCACCAAAAGCCTTAAAGGAGTGTTAGCTGATCTCACCACATGCACTACTAGTAATAATAAATAAAGTATATCCTATCATGCTATCCCACCACATAAAATACCCACACACCCCTTATGCTGCATCATTAAATCTCACCTGTTGATTTGCTGGTAAAATAAAGCAAAAAAGCATTTGATGTCATCATTATCATATATCTTATTGCTGATATTCTAGGTCCTAGGAGGACAATGGCAGGACAAAAGCAGTGTTGACCAAATCAGCAAGAATAGTTGACAAAGGCTTTACAAGCCTGCTGTTGTTATTTGTGTAGCACAAAATTCAGGGAATTAGCTGTTCCACGTCTAAAATTTACAGTCTCTAAATTCTAGGACAGGCAAAAAATTAAAACATTATTGTCATTCTTTGGTTTCTCAAAGCCATACATGAAAAAGGAGTGGTGATTTGGATCACCAAATCACTTTATTTGGATTCAGATTCAGATGAGTCCATATCAATCTGGTTCAAATCAGGTCCAGATGTCAATCTCTGAATCAGGGAGCAGAACTGAATTGTACCATACACTGCCCTGTTTGTTTGTTATGTTGACTAGGAGAAAGTACCAAAGTAGAAATGGGGAACCTGTGCCCTCCAGAGGTGGAACCACACCTTCCATTAGCCACAGCCAAATGTGGAATAGTTAGGGACTACAGAAGGCATAGTTCAATAACTTCTGGAGGGCCACAGGGACAAGGTTAAACCTATACGGAAGGGTTAACAATGTAAGACCACAGATACTCAGCACAGTTTTTGCAGTTTTTCCCTAATATTTTAATGTTTTAATGTCATTTATAATACCATATTTGTGCATATGTACTTTTCCTGATAGAAGTGCTTTAAACTGAAAAATGGCACCACAAGATCTAGAAAACTGTGAATATCAAAATATAATGGTGTTTCAATTTGTTTATTCATTCAGGAAATGTGAATTGCATTGCAAGGCTAAGTGAACAAACTTCTTTCCTGTCTCTAGTGTGGACAGACTGCTAAACAGTGCACACATTGGAAGTTGTACATAAATCCTGATATTCTAAATCAGCTACTTATCATGTCTGTAACTAAGTATGTAACATTTCCTGGGCCAATCCAGTACATTTCACTGCTAGCAAGTGAGGCTGTGATAAAGACAAGGCTCCTCACTGGCAGGAGGGGGGTAGAAACATAATCCTTCTTGAACCCCAATCAGAAGCTGAGTAGACCAACTTCATCACATATGGCTGCTGGTCCTTAAGGTGGGCTTGAGTGGTATTTACATAGTACAGTTGGCCCTCCATATCCACAGATTCTTTATCCATGGATTCAACCATTCACACCTTGAAATTCCAAAAAGCAAGCCTTGATTTTGCCATTTTATATAAGGGATACCATTGTACTATCCCATTGTATATAACAGAACTAGAGCATCAATGGATTTTGGTATCCATGGAGGCTGCTGGAACCAAACCCCAATGGATACCAAGGGCCCACTGTATTACAGTAAGACTATGTAGCATGACTGAATACAAAGCAGTCAAAGATCCATAATTCTAGGTTACAAACTTGTAACAGCAACATTGAATGCCACCCATGATTTCATAGTCCAGCTCAACTGAAGAATGCAACACACAACGATGTTAATAGGTCTGTTGTTGTGAGTATTAATAGTAGAGCAGAAATCCCACCAGAAATTAATAGAGAACTCTAAATAACATTTTTTAAGGACTGGGGAAAGTAGATTTGCCACAGTTCCTCAGAAATGTTACGTATCTACTAAGCACAGTAAACAGCACCAATGAGAACTCTAATATAGTCCCTTTGGAATGAAATTTGATATTTGGTGCATGGTTTGTCTTTGCCCTCTCTGGCATCCTTAGTTAGGAAGATCCAATCCTGGCAAGATGCTCACATTCACAACAGACAATAATAACCTGTATTACAGTAATAATAGACTGCATACACTAATGGTCTGGCTTGGTGTATAAAGCAACTGCCTATCTCTAAAGCATCACATGTATCAAAAAGGGTCCCCAATCCATGAGTTGGGCCTTAGCCTAAGAATGTTTTCACCTGAGATGAGACTTCATCAAACAAACACTGCAGATGAAAATAAGTTTTACTATAATTGTTAAATATAAACAATGGATGTGGCAGGGGCTATTCAGACACCAACATTTGGTCTTTATCTGTATCTCAAAAACATGCTAAATCACGGTCTCCTGTAAGCCCTCCTGGAAAGAAATGAGAATGCACAAAGACAGAACTGAGCTTTAGGCACATGTCTCTTCAACTTCTGAGGGCATTGCTGGGGAATTGAAGCAGTTGATGGGAACCTGCTACTACTCTGCAGACCTGCCAAGTATGCAGAGTGCTAGTGGTGGTGAATGACAGCAACAGTTAAGCTTGGAAAGTTCAGTACTTTGAGGTAACTAATTAATTGGCTTATAGCATTATTTGTTCAATTTGCTTTTCCTAGAAATTTTGCTTATGCACTAGATACCCTAGTTAATAATAATAATAATAATAATAATAATAATAATAATAATAATTTATATCTCGCTTATTGATGTACAATCCAAGCGGCTTACAATAAAACCCGTGTAACATATCTCAAAGAAGAAAAACCAACCCACCCCCCTTAAAATAGTATTAAATAATAAGTAGTTAAAATAGCAATAAGATAAAATTAAACATAACAGTAAAAACATATAACATTTAAACATTAAAAACAAATTACAGTGTCCTCCATCAACCTCTACCGCGTTCCTCATCCATCAACAACTGATGGGGCCATGGGAGGAACGCAGGAGTCAAGAAACCCAAGGCCGGGGTATTTAGTCTGGAAAGGCCTGCTGGAAAAGATCCATCTTAACAGCTTTTTTAAAGCTGTGTGATGATGTCAACTGACAACTCTCGTCCGGCAGGTCATTCCAGAGTTTAGGGGTGACAACAGAAAAGGCCCTCTGGGAGGTCGCCACAAGCCTAGATTTTTGAGGCTGCAGCAAATACCTCCCAGAGGACCGGAGAGCGCGGGGAGGATTGTATGGAAGGAGGCGTTCCCTGAGATAGCTTGGACCCAAGCCATTTAGGGCTTTAAAGGTAATAACCAACACCTTGTACTGGGCCCAGAAGCTAATAGGCAGCCAGTGGAGGGACCTCAAAACCAGAGTGATGTGGTCCCTCCTAGATGTTCCAGAAATAAGCCTGGCTGCCATGTTTTGAACAAACTGAAGCTTCCGAACCAAGCACAAGGGTAGCCCCATGTAGAGCGCATTAAAGAAGTCGAGGCGTGAGGTTATCAGTGCATGCACAACGGTCTCGAGATCCCTTATTTCCAGAAAAGGGCGCAGCTGG
>CM034708.1:185529964-185548947 GCA_020142125.1 Phrynosoma platyrhinos | reverse complement strand
TCCATTGTGAGGGACCCTTGGCTGCTGCCACACAGCAGAATTAATGCAGTTTGATGCCACTTTAATTGTCATGGCTTTATCCTATATAATGGGATCTGTAGTTTGTTGTGGCACCAGAGGTCTCTGACAGAGAAGGGTAAATGTCTCACAAAACTACACATCCAAGAACTCCATAGCACTGAGACATGGCTGTTAAAGTGGTGTCAAACTGCATTAACTTTGCAGTGTAGATGCAGCCCTTGCTCCCAAGGGTACATCCAGGGAAATGGTTGTTCCATTGCCCACTGGGAGGTCTATTCCATCACTTTTGTTCTCATATGAGCTACTTATTTAATATTTTAATTTAAAAAAATACTACAAACAACAATAACAACAACTTTCAAGTCAAAACAAATACACCTAAAACATAAAAGATTTAAATCAGAGCCATAAAAAGAGTCAAGAGTCCCAGTCAATAATAATACACCTTAAACCCTAGGCCCAACTGAATATGAAGGCCTTTAGCTTACTGAAGAAAGATGTCTAAGAGCTAAGTTAGCCCAGCCTCCTTTGGCAGGTAGCCACAGAGCAGCCACCATATAAAGCCCTGTTTCAGCATGCCTGTAAGGTTCACAGGAATGAGATATGAGTGTCCCCGATGATCTTAAAAACTCAGGCAGATTTGTAAGAGAGAATTCAGGATTCAGTGGCATCATTAGGGTTGGCATCACCCAGTGTAGTAACTCATGGTGTCACACACACACACACACACACCCATTGACCTTTTTCCATATCACACTACACAGAATCCTTAGTAATGGTTTTTGTTCTAATGTTACTCAATCAATCAACCAATCTTTATTTACAGTCAATGGACCTGGCTTGAGACACTATAACTTAAAACCATATAAAATAGAAAGGTGCTGGCTTCAGCAGCACAGATACTAATATTACTCATAAACAATGAGCAAAATTAAAAATTATACCTTTATATTACAACAGCATATGCACAGCCTAAATGTATTCCCATGTACATCATTTCATGTGATAAAAATTCAGCAAGATATGAAGTTTTAAAAGAAATTATTAAAAGAAGTAAAAATTTTAAATGTTAAAATTTTAGATGTGTTTTTTTAAACTGGGGCCTCTCCTTTCTCTTCCCACTGAGCCTCACCCCACTTATACCATATCCTTAGTATGTTAATGGGGCACAAGTTAACACCACAGCTCATTTCTACCCAAAGGCAGGTATTTGGAAACTGTGGTGTCACCCCCTTAGGATGTCACTTGGTGTGGTTCTCACCCCCTGTACCTCCCTTGTGAGGCTTCTGGCCAGATGACAAACTCATGTAGAAGCTAACTTGCTAACTCTCCCTCAAACCACCACATCAGTCCAGTGGTTTCTTATCTTGTTTCTCTGTGTTTTTATACAGGTAGAGGGACACAGGGCACTTGCATGAGCAAACAGCTGAGAGGAGACCCATAGGATTTTATCACACGGGGGAAATCCCATGCAGAAATGGGGTTTTAGATAGAAAAAATCCCATAAAAGTGGGTAGATTTTCAGACAACGTCACTGTTAAAGTGTGGAAAGTAGTTAAAAGCCGCTTCTTTTTACTTTCGAAAAATCCATTTGGATTAACCATGCTTTAACAGCAATGTGTGTGAAAATCTACCCACTTTTGCAGGTTTTTCCCACCTTTTAAATCCCATTTCTGCATGGGATTTCCCCCCCACATGATAAGGTCCAATGTTGAACCTTCCTCCTGCTCCATCCTTTGGCTGTCTGAAGTGCTGGCACAATCATTCCCTGAGCATTGCAGCATGTGGGAATTTCCACCTCCTTCCAATTCAGTGCCTCTCATACCCCATCAGCCATGTGTAATCGGCTCTGTACTCAAACAGCGTGGTCTGATTCACTCCTTTTTACCACAAGGCTCTAGCCGCCTGTTTCATTCCTCCTTGTAATTTTGATGTGGGGAGGGGGGGAGTCAGGAAGAAAGAAGAGCTAACTCATGAAAAGAAGTATGGCTTGTTTATTTTTTGGCTTATGTACTTGCCCTCATTTTCTGGCTTTGGCTCTGGCTTTTGTCTTCAGTCCCTTTATTACCTTCCTTTTCTAGTAGTTGTAATGGGGTCAACACCTGCTTCTCAGTCACATTCTAATTTATGAATAACCTTCCCAAGAGCCTCAAAAGGATCAAGAGGTGAAAAGGAGCTAGCATCATATTGGGTGGTATTAGGATCTCCAAATTCCTCTGCATACTTACTCAGACATCTCTCTCTTCTTCTCTCTGCTGTGCATGCACTCATGCACACACAAAACATATACACTCTTCTCCCACAGTTCTGGAAGATATGATTCAAGAAAACCCTAACAGAGAGAGAGAAAAAAATCCATTTATTTCCAACTCTTTTCCCCCCTCTAGAAATATGAAGGGGACAAGGGTGAAGAGTCAGCCACAGAGAAATGTTGGCCTCAGCTGAAGAAGCAACCACATGCCAGCAGAAGCTGTGTCTAGCTCCAGCAAGAAATGTTAGCCAGCTGAACAGTGATGGTAGTCCATGTGTGGAAGGGGTCTGTAAAGAAGCCTTGGAACTTAAACTTGAATTACAGTTTAACCCTAGAACATAATACAGCTGTGGGGTGGAAGAGATATGAGGTGGAGAAGTCATTGTACCATTTCAGAATGCCAGTTTTGAAGGCTCTATCTATACAGATGTCTTGTACATGACCTAATAATAACAACCAAGCAATCTGAAAGACCTATATAAACCTGCCAGATTTTTGTGCTTTGTGCTGAAGCACTTTCAGCCCATCAAAACACTATATTTTCCCAGTTCAAACTTCCTTGACATGGTCTGGTCCATGAGAATAACTGGTAGCAGAGGCTTGAGTCTGGACAAAATTACTATATATATCTTGTATTTCTCCATACACTTTTCTCAGGAGAGGGCTTTCTTTCATTTCTGCCATCATCACAGGCTCATCAGTAAGAATATAAGAACCTTCTCAGTAGCTACTCTCATCTGTGGAATTCTTTTCCATGGAAGACTAGGCTGGCCCCCTCTCTGCATCCCATTCATTGGCAGGCTAAAAAAAAATTGTTGTTCAAACAGGGTTTAATTAGTAATTTCTTGCAGGGAGTATTTTAATATTGAGGGAGCTGTGCTCTGTTTTTAACACTGTCATGCTTTTGAATTATTTTGTACTTTTAAAAATATATGGCTTTAATTTTGTTTTAATTTTCATGATCAGATTTTTAGCTGATCTTGTTTTAATTTTGTGAGCCACCTTGGGTACCATGCCAGGAGAACAGTGGTTTATAAATGCAAGAAAGAGAGAGAAAATGAACGTTGGAATGAGAGTTTCTAGCCAAGTCCAAAGCTTGGGAAAGTATATGGAGACATACAAGATGTATATAGCAATTCTTCCAATCTCTGTCCTCTGCTACCTGTTATCCGCATGGACCAGACCATGTCAAAGGAAGTTTACACTGGGAAAAATACAAGTTTTTGAGGGGCTGAAAGTGTTTCAGAACAAAAGTCTGAGGAGAAGTTGTGGAGGGTGAGCAAGACCCTATAGCAAAGCCCACAGATTAGGTCCAAAAGCCAGTGAGGATCTGCACCACATGACAGGCAAGATGACTACAGAAAGAGAATCAAAAGCAGTATCAAGATCAAACAAGCAGAGTCCTGCTGGGGTGTAACCTGGCTGCAGGCTTTTGCCCAGGAGCTAACTGTCCTTATGCAACGGGGAGAAGCAGCAGCCACTGTTACTCTCATGATCAAAGGCTGAAGCAAGGGTAGGGGTTGCATTCAGAACGTTTTAGTTGTCCTTCCATACTGGCTGCAAAGGTATTGTACAACGAGGTATAGGATACCTCCTTCCTCAGTAGCCTAAATCTTATTTTATTCCTGGCTTGAGTAGACCTATTGAATCAATTAGATTGTGGGCTCCCCATTCAACAATTGATCCAATGGGCCTACTTGAGTGGAGACTAACTAACAGGATTCCAGCCAATGTCTTTAAAAGAACATATGCTGACATAATTGGAGTTAGATCAGCAGAAGCCAACTGCCTTACAACTTATTAAAATGATACAAAAATCTTAGTAAAACACCTCAGGATTCAATAACTAAATGGTAAAATATCACTATTCAATAAATGAAGTAAATTGTTTACTCTACTTGGAACTAAGCAATAGGATACAGGACAATAAATATAATATATTTAATAAATAACAATTTCCTGCCTTTTCATGAAACCCAAGATCAGCTTCTTCAGGTGGCCATCTCACTCTGCCTAGGCAGGACCATACCTTCCTTGATTCTAGAGTAGGGTTGCCATCCATCTCAGAAAACTGGGACAATCCCAGATTGGAGGGTCTAAAAAATGTCCCGGCCTGGTTGGGCATTTTTGACCCTCCAATCCTGGATTCCTGCTTTGTCCAGGCCACATTTTGTCGATCTCCAGTCAGACTGGAGACTGACAAAATGTGCCTGCCTGGAAAAAGGCAGGATTGGCTCCTTCCTTCATGTGATGTGAGTCATGTCTCCTCCTCACCCTGAGGACCTCAGGTGGCAGCCCTGGTGGCGCAGTGGTTAAATGCCTGTACTGCAGCCACTCACTCATAGACCACAAGGTTGCGAGTTCAATACCAGCCAGGGCTGAGGCTCGACTCAGGCCTGCATCCTTCCGAGGTCGCTAAAATGAGTACCCAGATTGTTGGGGGGCAATAAGCTCACAGTTGTAAACCGCTTAGACATCCCATGCGCGATATGAAACGGTATATAAATGAAGCTGGTTTTTGCTTTGCTTTGCCAGGTGGTGGGAAGTGCTGCCAGCGGCTGGAGGTGGCCCTGAATGCTGACCTGGAGGTGGCCCACGCATGGCCCAGGACTGCGGCTATTCCCCGGCCCTGAACTGGGCCCTCTTTGGATGCTTCCTTCTGAGGGTGAGGCAAATTGGTGGGAGGAGGAAGAGGTACCACCCATGGAAGAGGCCCAGAGAGAGTCTGCAGTGCAGAGGCATGGCCCACTGGTTCAGGCAGTGTGGGCAGGCAGGCAGGCAGGTAGGCCTGGCTGGGACCCAGGGGCAGCCTGGTGGTCTGGCTGTGGCCCAGGGGAGGTTGAATGCCGCCACCACCGCTGCCTTCCCAACACTTTTTCCAGTGCAGGCATGCAGGCAAGGAAACCAGGGTGGGGCCCAAGGGCCTGGAGGACTTACTTGGATGCTGAGGTGGGTGGGTTTAAGGCCACCACTGTTTTCCCCGTGTTTTTTGCCAGCTTTTAGTTATTTGTGTCTTCCATTTTTCTTGAATGTCCTACATTTTGTCCATTTCATCCTACATTGTGTCCTACATTGTTTCCTACATTTTGTCCCAGTTTTGTGGAAGAGAATTATAGAAACCCTTTTCTAATAGAAAGTTACACTGAGCAGCTTTTGAATGCTGTGAATTTTCCTCTATTGTGGCCATTATACAGAGGAACCGGCCCCTTGTTAATTTTCCACCTTTTTATGACTCTCCTCCTGCACCTGTTAACATTTCTTCCTTAACCAGATGAAGCTTTTTCCCTCTCACTGATCTTCATATCATCAAAAGCTTTTATCTGCTAAATGTCTGTGTCAGGCCTTGGTTAAAATAGCAGCTTAATTTTTTTTACAAAGTGGCAGTCCTTTCCATCAAGTTCAAGAGGTCTCTTTGTAGAACCAGAGAGCCTACTTATCCAAATGCCCAAATCCTAGCAATACCATTTGCATAGTATGCAAATTAAAGATGCTAATTAAGCAAAGTATTTGCAGTAAATCAGCACACATGATTTGCATATTT
Organism: Phrynosoma platyrhinos; assembly: GCA_020142125.1. Taxonomy (NCBI): domain Eukaryota; kingdom Metazoa; phylum Chordata; class Lepidosauria; order Squamata; family Phrynosomatidae; genus Phrynosoma; species Phrynosoma platyrhinos. The sequence continues at coordinate 185,543,134 of CM034708.1, read as the reverse complement.
TTCTGACTGGCACTTCACTTCTGCTCCTGTTTTGTGGAAGAGATGAGGGGGTGAGTGAGAGAAAAGTGTCAGCCAAAGGCCTTGTCTGTCTGCCTAGGAACAGATGGAAGAGGGGCAATTATGGTAAATGAGGGCATGTTATGAGGAAGAAATGGTTTGGGAATCCTGTTGTTCTAATATATGGATAGTGACATTAGAGAATTTGTAGGAAATGTACAGAGGAGAGGGGCTTTAACCAGGGCAAGCCCTAACCTAGAACTGGAGGACTAAAGATGGTAGTGCATGTACTGGCAACCTAAGGTTGGAATTTTGCAATACACTGAACACTGAACGAACTTGGTACCTCTGTACCAAATTTGGAAACATGGCAGCCAGATTGATTGCCAGGACATCTGGGAGAGATCATATTGTACCAATATTAAAAACACTCCATTGGTTGCCAGTTAGATTCCAGGTAAGGTATAAAGTGTTGGTTGTTACCTTTAAAGCCCTACATGGTTTGGATCCAGGTTATCTACAGGATTGCCTCATCCCATATAATCCCCCCATACACTCAGGTCCTCTGTTGGACTTTCTCTTCAGCCACCCCTAGACTGTGGAATGACCTGCCAGAAGAGATTCAACAGCTGAATATGATGTCTGAATTTAAAACAGCATAAAAGACCACTCTTTTCCAGCAGGCTTATCCCAATGATTTTAAAATTGTGAATTTAGATGATGAAGATGATGTCCTTTTCACCTGTTGCATGTTTTAATTAATGTGTTTTAAATGATATTGTCTACTGTTGATTTGTTGTTGTACCCCACCTCAATCCATGGGGAGAAATGGGTATGAAATCATCATCATCATCATCATCATCATCGCTGGTCCAAGCAAAGCAGCTACTTGAGGCAGCAGATTTCAGGCTGTCATTAAAGGTCAGCAAATGGCTAATTTACATAATTTATTGTTATTGTATTTTGACTGCCTGGAAGGGGAAGGGGCATTTGTGGAATTAAAAGCACTAAAGGAAAAGCTGAGAAGGGTACAGAGGTAGCCTGATGTACAGTGCATTGCAAAAGTCCAGCCTAGAAATGGTTACAGAATGAAAGACTGAAAAAAGAAATAAAGGACTAATATTTGTGGCTGAACAACAGTGCCTGGCTGCATTTTTCTGACTTCAGAGTAAGCTTCTGGGGCTGGCAGTAGACACACCAGGTGGCTTAGCAGGACACCTGTGCAGGCAGCCACCACAGCATGGAAATCTTCTTGGAAGATTCGGAGTAACAGATAAGTTTTTAAAACCCATTTTAAAGGTGTTATACCCCAGTTATGGTGAGGAACGTGCCAGATGTCATCCAGATTGCTTGGACCAATACTAGCATTTGGGCCATGCATCGTTTGAATAGGATGACACCAGAATGGGGGGAGAGGGGTGTTGGCCCTTGCAGTCAAGGCCTGAATAAAGAAAAGACTGAAACTCTTGGCCTCTCGCTATCACTTTGTGCAGCAATATCATGTAAACTGAATATAAGAAACGCCAGGAAAAAGTGGCTACAATGGTCCACTGGAATCTATGCAATAAAAGTATGATTTACTGTTGGCAAAGAATTGATGGGAACATGAGGATGAAAAGGTTCTTGAAAATGGTGGTGTAAAAATTCTATGGGATCGGAAGATTCAAACTGAAAATTAGAACATAAGATGCCAGACATTTCATTTTCATTGAGAAAAGAAGAAAGTTTAGATGATAGATGTGGCCATCTCAGGGGACAGCAGAATCAAGGACAAAGAGAGGGGAAAGACTATGTAACCTACAAACTGAAATTCAGGATCTTTGGGGAAATAAAACAATGGAGGTTGCAATGATAATGATGATAAGAGCTCTCAGAGCAATTTCAAATGGACTGATAAACATCTGAATGAAATAGCCATAAATCACAACAGGAAGGTTGCAAAAAGTGACAGTATTTGAAATATGCCACATTATCCAGGGATTCTTCATGATTCCTAGGCTGCATCTTCATTACAGAAATAATGCAGTTTGACGCTGCTTTAAGTCCCATGGCTCCATGCTATGGAATTCTGGGATTTGTAGTTTTGTGAGATATTTAGCCGCCTCTGCCACAACAAACTATGGATCCCAGGATTCCATAGCATGGAGCCATGGCAATTAATGAGATGTCAAACTGCATTATTTCTGCAATAAGGATGCAGCCTTAGATTCTTGGATAGAATCCAAGTAACTGATGATCTAAACTCTAGTCAGCAACACCTGCAAGAGAGGAGGAGGAAGAGCAAAAACAACTCCATTTATATCCTGCTTTTTCTCCAAAACTGGGATTCAAGACAGCTATGTCCCTCCCACATGCTTTACCTTAGCAGATATGGATTTGGAAAGACATAGGGCCTTTACAGACTGCCAGAAATAATGCAGCTTGAGGCCACTTTAACTGTCCTGGCTCAGTGCTAAGAAATCATGTGAATTTTATTTTTTTCTGGGACATTGAGCCTTCTCTGTCAGAGAGCTCTGGTGCCACAATAAACTACAGTTCCCAGGATTCTTTAGCACTGAGCCAGGACAGTTAAAGTGGTCTCAAGCAGCATTATTTCTTGCAGTCTGTAAAGGCCCATAGTTGTGTAATGTGTACTTGGCCTTCCAGGTTTCTGCCAGAGCTGAACATTTACACATTAGATATGAATGGCTGTGCAGGGAAGCCTATGCACACAGAACTTTGGGTCTCCATTCTGGACCTCAGCACAATTCATTTCTCAGAATAGATGGACATCAGCTTTCTCTTGCCAGTGCCTGAATACTGGGCAGCATGCTGAGAGATCCTGGGATTCCTAATCCAAACTATTTTCTGTTCCAAGCTTTTGGCATGTGGCACCACGTAATCTAGAGGGTGACGTCAGAGGGACAATCCTACATTCCCTTTGTACCTTCTTCTTCATCTGATGCACAGATGAAGGTGACCACTGTTAATAGGGGCCTAAATATTTCACATGCCAAAGCTGGCTGGATTGCTAATTGAACACTGGCAGGGCAGAGCATCCCCACCCACCCCCACACACCTGATAGCAACTGCCCAGTTTCAGGGATGGGACAGGCTATGTGGTGCATGCACCTTTGTCCTCAGAGCCAAGAAGCTCAGAAAGAACAGCCAATTGGCTGCCGTTGCAGTTCCCCAGTTTCTGCCACTTGAGACAGTTTCTTTTCACCATCTGATTATATGGCTGGCCCTGTAACAGGGTTTCTGGCACCACTATCAATGAATATGAAAACTGCAACTTCAGTTAGGTTGTGAGGATCAGAGTATTCCCTCCTTAGGTCGTTCATGAATTCTTCATGTTTATTTATTCAGCCCAAATTGGATGTTGCTCCCTCTATCCCTAAGTTGAAATAATAGCTCATGTTGCCAAGGGAAGTACATTCCAGGGAGTTGCAGGCATACAGAATCCTGATGTTGACTGTACTTTCATTTCAGCCTTGCATTCAGTTCTCAAATGAATAAACACATCAAGGAAACAAATCTGTTTTCTCAGCCTTACTGACAGAGCACCTTCTATGTAGTAGGACCACTTCTAAATCATAAGCTTCAGAGTTGTCTCATATATTTTGATAGGATTATTCTGAAATAATGGTGTGGTAAATTACTGTTTTCCCCAATATCAATCTGTATCCTCAGCATTCATTGTCCAAAGTAGAGTTTCCAGAATGAAAACCAGAGAAGGCTCCTGTATTTTTAATGACTGTGTAGAAGAGCAAATCTCAGCAAGTGTTGCTTGTTACCTGGTTGTGTGACAAGTAGCATCTGCTGAAATTCTACACAACCATCAAAGATATGGTAGCCCTGTCCAGTTTTTCAGTCTGGCAACCCTAGTCCCCAGCAGCATATCAACAGCGTTCCCCATTCTTAGAGTATCCAAAGACATTTTGATGTCTGAGCCAAAAATAAAATGGTGCTCCATTCTGTTCCATCAAGACATGCCAACAGGATTAGACTGATAAAATGGCAAAGTGCCTTCACTGCAGCTGGAAGCAGGCTAGCTTGGAAGGTTCAGGGCAGGCTGTGTGACTTCACCCTTCCTTATGGTAGGACAGTCCTTGTCCACTCCAGATGCAAAGAAACTATCTGTGCATGTTAGAGTCACAACATTTGCATTGTACTTGCTAATAGCTAATGTGCAGAGTTCCTGTTTGCTTGGACCATCACAACCACTCTCTTCCTACATCACTCTAACCTGATGCTGTTTTTCTTTTGTCTTTTTCACCCCCTTTACTTTATTTTATTTTGTTTCATTTATATCCCACCTTTCTCTCAATGTGGGACCCAATGTATTTCACAAGATGAGTTAAAACAAGTTACAGTAAAGCAATAGATAGTACAAATGTTTAAAAAGCAATTAAACCATCAAATTAAAATGATTATTTTAAAACAGTTTCAAAAAGCTATTCAAATATAGTAATACTGATAAAAAATAACACATTCCAATGAAAGTCCTTCTGCAACAGTCATTTAATGCTCAAAGACCCGAGTAAACAGCAAGATCTTCAGCTGCTGGCAGAAAGGGAGCAGAGAGAGGACCAACCTAGCTCCCTATGTAAAGAAATTCCACAACTACTGAGAAGGTTCCCATCCATGATAATGCAGTCCCATGAGGATCTTAAAACCTGGGCAGGGTCATAGTGGGAGATCTTTCAGACAGTCTGAATCTAAGCCATATTGGGATTTATAAATATTAACCAGCACTTTGAATATGCCCAGACCAGTAACTAGTTAATGTGTTCACTGTACCCAGCTCAGGTTAGCAGTATGACCACAATAGTTTGGACCCACTACATTTTCCAAACAGTTTCCAAAGGCAGCTTCCCAAAGGTGCATGAGAGCAATCCAAATGGGATGAAACTGAAGTATGTACCACCATGGTCAGATGTGACAACTTCAGGGATAGTTGCAGCTGGCTCACTAGTTTTAATTGTGAAAATGCACTCTTGGCCACCATTGAAAAATGGGCCTCCAGATTCAGGACTGAGTCCAAGAGTACACCTAGGCTATAAACCTGAGATGTATATCCCTATACCCTGATCTGCCTTTTACCTGAGCAGGAGTACCTCTGTAGTATCTGGATTAAGTTCATTTGGTCACCCTCGGTCATTCCATTACTAACAGCATACATAGATCTAGTCCTGAAACAGCTTCCTTGAGCTTAAGTGGAAAGAAGAGATAAGCGTTGAGCATCCTCAGCTTACTGGTAATTTTGGACACCAAAACTCCAGATGACCTCTCCTGGAAGTTTCATGTAGCTGTTAAACAGCATGGGGACAGAACTGAGCCTCTACAGGCCAATGGGCAGGGTATCAAACAAACATTCCCCAGCACCACCTTCTGATTTGGCTCCTCCAAGAATGACTAGAACCACTATAAAACAGTGCCCCACATGTCCCATCTCAGAAAGGTGGGCCAGAAGGATACCATGATTAATGGTATCAAAAGCCACTGAGAGGTCCACTAGAACCAAAAGGGACATGCTCATCCTATCTAATTCCTAGCATAGGGTATCTACCAAGCTGACAAAAGCTGTCTCCATCCCATAGCCAGACCTGAAGCCAGATTGAAATGGGTCTAGAAGTCAGTCTCATCCAAGAACCAGCAGAGCTGGGAGGCTACCACATACTTTAGAACCTTGCCAAGAAAGTAATATTGAAGACTCTGGTATTTTTTCAATAGTTGCCTCACCACCGTCTCCTTTAGGCAGGATGATAATCCATTTTACTGCAGTGAGGCATTCACCCCTTGCCTTATCCATTCATCCAGTCCCTTTCTGGTTGCTTTTATAAGCCAGGAAGAGCATGAGTCCCATACACCTGTGATGCTGTCACCTATCCAATAATCCTGTCCAGATCGTCAGGCTGTACAAAACATAGCCAGTAGCACAGGACAAACAGGGACAAGGATTACATCCATTAGACCTCTATTTACCACAGCTTTCATGTTAGAGCAGTTCAAGTAATTCCATCTGCAAAGGATTGTGGAAATTCTTTATTGCTGGATTCTGAGTGGTGGACATTCTGGTTTTGCAGAGCAGAGTGTCCAATGTCTTTGACTGCTCAAGACAGCTCTGCTGGATGATACTGGGCAGATGCAATAGTGGCAGAAAATAATGATTTGTTATCACTGCCACCATAGCATAGGCTTTCCAATGTGTTCTGGCCCATGTTCAATGAGACCTGCTCCAAGTCTTCCATCACTTTCACTCTAGTCTCCATCTGCTCAGTTCATTGCCAGCAGCTCCCTAGTAGAACAGGGTTGTTTGTGTGGCTCTATTTTGTGGGAGGAGGCACTCAGAAGCACTAATGTCCACCACTCTGACCATTTCTCCATTCCATGCATCAGCTAGCACTTCAACAGGACCACCTGTCAAGGCAACAGAAAATTCCCCAAAAACAAACCATCTGGATCCATCAGTCTCCTGGGGCTCACCATCATTCCCCCATTCTGCAGAGGGTCAGAATCCCCATGAGTCTAAACCTGACCATGTAGTGACTTATGCATGACAGAATGGTTGGCACCATATACTTCTTGGGACAGATCCATGGTCATTATAGAGTACATAAACCACTGAACTACTCTGCACAGAGTGAACTCAGGATGGATGTTAAAGTACTCCAACATAACAAACCAGGGAGACTCCAAACTGTCAAAACAAGAGCAGCCAGATCAGGAAGAGAGACTGCTGAGCAACAGAGTGGGTAGTACACCAACAGAATTCTTATTCTGTCTCTGCCTCCCCCCCCCCTTCAAGTCCACACACAAGCCCAGTACAGTGTGAGACACAGCAAGGGGAAAGGAACCCAATAGATTACTGCAACATTATATTCTCCCTCCCAAACACACACATCCAGGTCTCTCCTGCTGCTTCACAGACAACCCAAATAAACAGAACTGGGAGAGATTAATACACATACACCCAGCTTCATCCAGCCTTGTCTCTATAATACAAGTCAGGTTGACATGCTCATCCCAGATCAGGTCCTGGTTCTTTGTTATTGTTCCATTTGGTATTGAGCAGCATCTTTTTCAGTCTAGGGGCCTGCTGCTAAGGCAATCCATATTATCTGATGTGGGGGACAGTTTAGGAGCAAGCAATACCTTATTGTCCTTCCCCTCCCACAATGATAGCATTGTCTCCCTTCTCTACATTTGCCTTTACCCATTACCATTTCAACAGCTGCTCTCTGATTACATCCCCTCCTCTGCTTCCCAAATAACACATGTTATTACTATTGCTAGCATTAGGCCATGTAGTTTATTAAGCATATGTATTCATATATAAACCTACTTATATAAGTTTTTACAAAGAAAACTAAGCCCCTCCTTTTCTCTGCTAGACCATGTGTATGAGTAGTTCTGGTTACTGCTCAACTTCTGCCTTGCCAATTTGATTATGCTGCTTGAGAGACTGAGTAATATTTCTCACATTTCTCAACAGTTCATTCCAAACTCAATCTCTAAGAGTCAAAGGTAGGCCAAGCACATGTCGATAAGTGGAGTATTGTATAACACTATATTGACATAACTGCACAGGATTGCAAGGAAGGTGAAGTATCCAGATTTGTGGGTAGAGTATGCCCATGTATTGGTGCCCAAGCTATTGTACAACCTGGAGGATTACTTTCCCAAGGAGGTCTCAGAAACTTCCTTATGCAAGTTGATAAAAAATCCAACTATTTGCATTACTTGCCAGTTACAATAGTGTAAATCACCAATAAATCACCTAACAATAAAATCCTATTGCATGTCTACTTAGGAGTAAGTCTGAGCAAGGTCAATGGAGCTTATTTCTGGAAAAGGAGATGCAGAATTCCATCCTAAATCACACAATGGATTGTGTTCCACCTCAGAAACAATTCCTGGTGCTATGAAGCATGTAACAGAACATGTCTCCCACATTTTGTATATCGCTTTCTCAATCCAATATCATTAGCTTACCTGTTGGTAAATTACAATGACATCACAACTCCCCATTGGTCATTGCATAGGTCAAAATTCTGTTCTGAGCACACAACAACCACAAGCCCTCTCCTCCAAAATACCATGTACGATGCGTGAACACACACACGTACACATACACCTGCACCAAGGCTATTTCCAAATTGTTGGAGAACAGGAGAATCAGTGGCAATGCATCCAGCTATTTTTCTTTGGCTGGATGTGCTGCAAGGACCCAATCTGTAGGGATGTTCCATGGACCCCAGGTGGGTGGTGCCTTTTGCAGCATGACCAGCCAAAGGAAGAATACTGAATGTATCACTGCTGATCCCTCATTCTTAAACAACCAAGAAATTGCCATGGTGTGTGGTGGGGGCTTACAAGGTGGGATTAGGGAAGGGTATGTTTTGAGACATAGCTACAGAGATGTAGCTCATGACACACATTAGTCTCCTGATCTCAGCATTTATTTTCACTGAGATAGGAAAGGACTATGTGTAATCTGTTATCATGCAAGTGTTCCCACCAGCTTGGTAACACAATTTTGAAATTCTTTTTTTAAAAACTGGAAACATGGTACACAGTGATTCTTCAAAAGTATATGGGTCATTTCGCATCCTTTAGCCAGCTAGCTTTCTAGAACCATCTACTAGAAGAGTGATTAAAGACAACACACAATGAGAAAAAAACATTTTAGAAAATAAAATGTAAATTCTCTTATCAAAACTACATTCACTGGAATATTCAAACAGTGTCTGATGTGGGTGTTAAAAGACTATAAAGAAGAAAAGAGTTGTTTTAATATTTATGACACCTCATTTGTTAGTCAATGGACTAGTGCAGGCATTTACTGAACCAGTGGGAGTGACCATTTGCATGATAACAGAGTATCCAGAGACACATCTCAGTGCAGATAATATTGCCTGTGACATGAGTGCTCCAGTAGCAGAGACCATGCCAATTAGGGGATTCTGGAAGTTGTGATCCAAAAATAACTTTCCCATACTCTAAGCTCCCTTACAAAAAGGTCTGTATGTGTGTGTGTGTGTGTGTGTGTGTTTGCGCGTGCGCGCACACACAAAGACTGCTTACATATGGTGCCCACACAATCGAAGTTTACATGTATGATTAGAGCAATGTGTATTCATGGTTTTCCAGCCTATTGTTAGCCCAACAACAGATGTACTCTAAGCACTCTACATTTACTCAGAAGTGGGCCCAAATGTATCCAATGGAACTTAGCTGAAATCTTGTAGGTCAGGATTGGGAACTATATGGTCAATGACAGCTAGTAGCTTCCATGTTAGCAAGAAGCCTAAAAAATCTGAACTTTAAAATAACTCTCCAAGAAGCTAATCTTATTTTCAGAATAAAGTTCAGCACCTTGGATAGCTCATGTAAAACTCAGGCTACAAACCAAAAGAGAGTAATTGCTCCATTGACATGGATACCAAAACAGTCATCATCTGTGGCCCTCCCAGCATGCATCACCATTGGCTATGCTGGCCAGTGCTGCTAGGAGCTGCAGTCCAACAATATATGGAGGGTCACATGATTCTCATCTATGCTTTAGGGCAACACTGAAAGATAAAAGATAAAGGTGTTCCCCATTGACAAATGTATCAAGTCGTGTCTGACTATAGGGGGTGGTGCTCATCTCCATTACTAAGCCAAAGAGCTTCCCACTAAGAAGTGGTACCTATTTATCTACTTGCATTTACATGCTTTTGAACTGCTAGGTTGGCAGAAGCTGGGACAAGTGATGGGAGCTCACCCCATCATTTAGCACCCAGGCCTCAAACTGCCAACCTGCTGATCTTGCAATCAACAGAGTCAATATCTTAACTGCTTGAGCCACTGCATCCCTCAGTTTCTTAGTCCCTAGGCACTTACCAGGGTCTAAGGCCCACTGAACTCAATACAATTTACTTCTTTTGAGTAGATGTACAATTCCAGGCAAGTGTGGGATATTAGCCTAAACATCTGAACTAGCCCTGATTTTATCTATGGAGATGGGGTGGGGAGTCTAAGTATGTTAGCATCAACCATGTCCTGCAAATAAATGTCCTTTGACACTGTAAGAATATCATTTGAGGGGTAAAGGGCAAAATCCTCTGTCAAGTGCTTTGGCATGGACCCTCTTGAAATGAAAAGGATTTGCCAAGAGCACAGAAATATGAGGAGCCATATCCTGTGCCTTTAATTAATAGCATTTCCAACTTTTATACAAATCCTATGGGGATCTTTCTCATTAGCAAGAGGCCAATGACCGTATCTTCTCCTCCTCTGTTCCTATCCCTATCTTCTCCTAGCTATTATGGAAATGAAATCCAACCTTACAGTGTGAATACAGTTTTGGAATAAGATTGTTTAACTCAAAAACTAGAGAGTACAAGATTCCTAATTACAGCTGGAGAGCACACGATTTCTAATTAGCAAATGACGTAAGACTTTCTGTAGGTGGCATAAGGGCTTTTGAAGTTTCATATTTATAGACAGTAACAGTGAGTTGTCACAGCCTCCCTCTGCCAGCAATTATACACACAACAGTGCACCCTAGAAATCTGTCTTGTAGCACCTTTATCCTCAACACTGGTTCATCTGCCACACTGAAATATATATTGCATTTCTGCACAATCAGATACTTGAATGTTGAGGGATTGAGAATAAAACTGCAATTTAATAGTTTTGTCACTGATTTGGGAGGTAAACTGAGCCCTCATTTTGCTATCTATTAAGTAGATTCTGAATCTCAGACATTCTGCCAGAAGCAAAACATCAGGTAATAAAAAATGACAAACAAATAATCCTTTGAGATTGTTCTCAAATGCTTCTATATTACTAGAAGCATTTAGTATAAAATACAGTATAAAATACCATCCTCTTTATTTCCATACAATAGGGCTCAAGTTAAAAGACAGTAGCATTGTGCACCTCTGCAGATGTTCATGGATTATAATTCCCAGTATTCCTCACCCTGGGTAGTGCTGGCTAAGACTGCTGGAACTTGTTGTTGAACAACATCTGTAAGGCTGTACAACTCCCAGCTCTCTACTAGACTCTATCTGCAAAATGTCATCAAGTTTCAGTCACCATGTAATTAGCAGCTACTTGTCTCTGGGATGGGAAACTGTGGCCCTCCAAATACTATTGGACTGCAACACCCATCAGCCCTAACCAGCATAGGTAATGGTAAGTGATGGTGGGAGTAGCAGTCCAACCAAACTGGACAGCCACAAGCTGCCCATTGCTGATCTATCTCTTTGTGCCACTAGTATTATTTTCTCTCCTGTAGGGCCCTCTGGCTGAAGCATGCAGAGTTGTTCATGTGATAGATGCATCTCCTCTCCACTTGTTTACTCTGCCATAATAAGGGACATTTACCAATTATAAATCTTACAACAATGTTGTTGCTTCTATCTCTTGGTACCTACTGTCTCTATACCAGCTATAACAATGATGGAAAACTCATGGTATGAGGGCCACATTTGGCCCTCAGAAATGCTCTGTTTGCTCTACACTTTTCTAGTACAAATTTTAGAAACACCAGAATGGCAATTCTGATCAGGATCATGACTGAACACACCTCACCTGCAATCTTGCATTCAATTGTGGGGACCACAGTTCAAGAACAATATTAACAATCTGGAACATGTCCACGGGAGGGCAACCAAGATGATCAAAGGTATGAAAACCAAGCCTTATGAGGAATAATGCAGGGAGCTGAATATGTTTAGAATGGAGAAGAGAAGACTGAGATATGACATAGTACCCATCTTTAAATATCTGAAGGGATGTCATGAAGAAGATGCAGCAAACTTGTTTTCTACTGCTCCAGAGACTAGAACAAGAACCAGTGGATTCAAATTACAAGAAAAGAGATTCCACCTAAATAAGAAGAAAAACTTCTTTAGTGCAAGAACTGTTTGAATAGGCTGCTTGGGAGGATGGTGGACTCTCATTCTAGGGAGATCCTAAAAAAGAGGTTAGGTACACCTCTGTTAGAGAGCTGAATGGCCATTGCAGCACCTCTCAGTTCTAGGATTCTGTGGTTCAATGACCCTGTGACAAGCAGGGAGACAAAGAAGGCTGTAGCCTCTCCTCTCCTAGCAGTCTCTGTGTTTATACATTCATCTGAAGGTACCTAGACATGTATGAACATATCTGCACATTCGTAACTCTGAACTGACCAAAAGATATGATCCTCAGATCCAAAATGGTTGCACATCCCTAGACAAGTGTGACCCCTCTTTGAGGTTTTTTTAAATAATGTGTTTCAATTCTGCATCCGCTGTAAAGATTTACAGTAACCTTCTGTAAAGTACTTCAAAGGTCAAATGGTTAGCATTTCTGTTGCCTGGCTGCCTGCCTCTTCCTATCTCATTGTATCTTGGTGTTTTCCTTTCCATACATTTTTATTTACCAGCTTTGTTACTATGTCTGGATGTCTGGATGCCTCACATCATTGTGTGAGAGCCTTTTGTCATTGTTGAGGACAATGGTTACTTCTATGAAAAACCAAAAGAAACTACCAGGTGGTAGATAACAGAAAACAAGATGTCAAAACACGTCAAGCCTTGTAAAAATTACTTTCCCTTCCTCATAGCCTTTTGTGTCTGCCACCAGGTCTCCAGACTGCAGACGATACCTTCACTAGGGGCAGTTCAGGTAAAGGAATCCTGGTCTGTGAAAAATAAACAGCCCTGACTCTTACCTGGCGGCAACGCAAGCCTGTTTCCAGCACCGGCTCTCTTTTCGGCGGCAGCGCAGGACAATCATCGCCCCCCCCGGAGGAGCTTAGGAGCAACAGCTGTGGAGGGCGGGGAGCCGTCCCCCAGAAAAATTCACCAGTACCGGCTCTCTCCGGCGACAATGTAAGCAAATCACCAGCGTTGGTTTTCTCTGGCGGTAGCACAAGCCAGTTACTCGACCCCTGGAGGAGCAAAGGAGTAACAACTGCGGAGGGTGGGGATTCGATATTGATATTGATATTTATAAGACTCTAATGTTGTGCTTGTGTATGCTAAAATATATGAATGTTAAACAGCGAAATTAAGAGAGTGGAACTGTGCCACACTAAATGAGGCTGTGAGGCCTGAAAGGCTATTGTGTGATAGAGTAAGTTGCATATATCCTAATTGATCTATGTGTACCCTGGTGGCGCAGTGGTTAAATGCCTGTACTGCAGCCACTCAC
>CM034708.1:185516367-185527247 GCA_020142125.1 Phrynosoma platyrhinos | reverse complement strand
GAGAGAAAACTATTATAAAATGGAAAATAGATGGCATTTAACACCGGCCAGATTAGCCAAAATATATAAAAACAACAAATCAGGCTGTTGGAAATGCCATAAGGAATATGGATCTTGGTTCCACATGTGGTGGACGTGCCCAAAAATAACAAAGTTTTGGAAAAGACTACATGAAATAATTTGTGAAATTCTGAACATTGAATTTGAATGCTCTCCAGAAATATACCTTTTGAATATGTTAGATACAATTAACATGACAGACAGGAAAAAAGTTTGGAAAATATTCCTCTACATGATAACGGCAGCCAGGTTACTGATAGCAAATAAATGGAAATCTGAAGAGCCCCCTACAATAAACAGTTGGTTATTAAAGATGATTGAAATATCAAAGATGGATAATCTATCAGATACAAAAGCAGGAACCAATGTAAGTATAAAAACAGTGAAATGGAATAGATTGTTTGAGTTTTGCGCTAAACTTTGGAATGATTAATGCAAGTAAGCAATAATGTGTTTTGATTTATGACTTAGGAACATCTAAAAAAATAAGAAGTTGTGTCAAAAAATGAAGATTCAAAGATAGAAGTAGTTATGAACTGTAAATATTATAGTAACATGCAGATAGGATATATGGAACAATAAGGAAAACACAACGGATACAAAGAAATAACTGACTTGCTGCTTATGTGACAAAGAGAATGGGAAAACCAGGATAATGAAATGGTTAAATATATGTTGCCATTACTTACCTTTTAGCATTTTTTTAATGCATTGGTATGTGTATATGTAGATGTAGGTTTTGTTTTTGTTTTGTTTTTTCTTTTTGCTCTTTTTTTGTTTATATGTTAATTGGCTTGTTTATTTTATATAGTTATATTTTTTTCGGTCTTTTCCCCCTCTTTCTTACTTTCTCTTATCCTAGACGCTGTCGGGTAGACTCGAAGTGGGCAGGTTGCCTCATAGCTATATAATTTGGAGGATGTGCTTAATATATGTGCTTTATATGTTTTGTATATTTGTATGTAATAAATAGTAATAAAATTGAAAAAAAAAAGAAAAACAAACATACAACTTTTCTGATAATGACCCTTCATCTTCAAAACTGTGGCCTCAAGATTCAGAAGCAGAGAGCCAACTGGAACATGTAAGAACTAGGGGAAGCCTTATAAATACCATGTTCCCCATCCTATCCATCTTGTGTGTCTGCTATCAGGAATAATAATAATAAAAAAAAAACACCAAGCACATCAGTAAAAATCTGGGTGAGAAAGGCCGGTCCTGTATGAAACCAACTTCTTCAGGCCAAAGTCATTTTGTGGAATGTGGTGGAAAATTCAGAAGCAGATTAGACTCATAAGTGAGTTTATAGTGGTTATACACAAGATCTCCACTTCATCTGAAGACAACAGGGTATCTGAGAGCTCTGGCAATTCACCTATTCCTTGCCACTAGCATCTACTGTCTGGGTGTATCCACACTGCAGAATTAAAGCAGTTTGACAGCACTTTAACTACCATGACTCTGTCCCCCAGAATCCTGGGATTTGTAGTTTCATAAGACACCAGAGCTCTGTGACAGATCACACTGAATATTTCACCAAATTACAAATCCCATAATTGTGTAGTATAGAGTCATAGTAGTTCAAGTAGTGTCAAACTGCTTTAATTCTACGGTAAAGATACACCCTGAGACAGCTAACTTGTTTTGCCTAATGGTGGGACTGGTCCTTTATGTCCAGCTATTGCTGCAGCCATTTTCTGAGATTTGCCATGAGCCAGAGACTCAGAAGCTAAGAGCAGCTGTAACATAGGGCAGGGAGATTTATATATACATTTGCCTGTCCATATCAACTCTTGTCTATTTAATGTATTTTAAATATATTGTAAGCTATTTCAAGATCTTTGGCTAGCAGATGGGGTATAATTACAGTGATTTCTTGGTATTCACTGCGGTTTGATTCCAGGATCCCCCATGGATACCAAAATCCATGGATGCTCAAGTCCCATTGGCACAGTAAAATGGTGTCCCTTATTAAAAAAAATGGCAAAATCAAGATTTGCTTTTTGGAATTTATATTTTTTAAAATGTTTTCAAGCCATGGATGGTTGAATCCATGGATACAGAATCTGTGGATATGGAAGGCCAGCTGTATACCTTATGCATGTATGTGTCAATGAATAGATACATATATAAATACGATGCTGTGCATTTAATGACACTTTTTGCCACCTCCTCTTTAGCATGAAACTTACATCATTAGCTGGCAGGTAAGAGCTCCATCTATGTATTTACTGAGAAGCTCAGAAAGAGGAAAACTCCTAGAGAGCTAGAGATGAAGTGTCACAGATGAAACAGATGGAGAAGTGTTGGGAATTAAGAAAATAATGGTGTTGAAGAAGAAACAACTCACACTACCAACAAAAACCTAGGGGAGGGGGAGGAGAAAGATCTAAAAGTTAGACAGCTCTACATCAACACTGTATTTGCTTCATACCAGTTTAAATCAAATGTCTTCCAGCAAAAGAATTCTGGAAATTGTACTTTGGTGAAACTGCAAAAAATTCTATTTGTAATCTCTAGCCCTCTGCAGCCTCATGTAGCATGTGAGGACCCTCCCTGAAGAAGATGGGTAAACCTATTCAGTGGTGTGGATATGACTGTGAGGTATGATGCAAAGATGAGAATCATGTAGCTAGAAAGGATCACAAGATCCATCTCATCCAGTTCCCTATTAGTGTAGAAATCCACAGGTTGATAATTATCCAGTCTTCCAACGAAGAGATCACCATGCCTCAAGAAAGTCTGTACCACTGTCCAATAGCACTTTTCATCAGGAATATCTTACTAATGTTTAGTCAGAATATCCTTTCTTGTCATTTGAATCCATCATTTCAGGTCATATCCTGGGTCTGGAGCAACAGATAATAAGCTTGTTCTATTGCCCACATGTAAGTCCTTCAGATATTTAAAGATGTCTATCGTTGCACCTTCCAGTCTTCTTTTCTCTGGCCAAACATACAGTATATACTCAGATCTCTCATCCTTTACCATCTTTATCAACCTCCTCTGGATATGTTCAGTCTTCTCAACCTCTTTCTTAAATTGTAGTGCCCAGAACTGGTCACATTATTTCAGGTGGGGCATTATTTCCCTTAATTTAACCCTACAATTCTGTTGATGCTGCCTAGAATTGTATAGGCTTTTCTTTTGCCTCTGCATCACACCACTGATGCATAGGGTCTACTAGGTAGCTTGTGGTCCACCAAGACCACTAGATTCATTTCAGACATCCTACAGTCAAACCTGATGTTATTCACCCTATATTTGTAAATCTGATTTTTCCTACCTCACAGTTATTCTCATTGAAATTGATTTTGTTCATTTTGGCCAATTTCCCCAACCTGCTGAGATCCTCTTGGACTCTGATTCTGGTGAGAATTAGATGGGGGGAGATGAGCAATATAAGAGGAGAAGCCACAGTCAAAAGAGGAATGGATTGGTATCACTGCCAAAAACTGTAGGACTGGAAAGAGTCTGAGTTGGATCAAAATGATAAAGGTGGCCTTCCTCATCCTTCAGCTACCCAGCTTTGTCCCTTTTGATCAGTTTTTTTTTTTTTAATCATCGCTTGTCTATGACAAGACAAATCCATTAAGAACTGGGAACATACAGGCTCGTTCTGTTAAGAGACAGGCTTTATCCTGCATCATTTTATTATTTTATCAGTAGCCAGTGATACTGACCACATTTGTTTACAGGGTTCTAATATGCCCATTCTTCTTCCCTTGCTTTTTTTCCCATCACAGTCTGGCAAAACTGAGTTGCCATGGTAATCCAGATTAAACAACCCCCCTTTTCCCCATTCCACCCCGATTGCTACCTCACACAATTTTGTGATCTTATGATGGCCTGTCTAAATGAGCCCCTGGGGACACATTAAACCATATTGATGGGCCCTGGAGCCCAGCAGCTAGTAAAGATGTGAATCTTAAAATAATATAATTGTTCCTCTAGCATCAAATCCCAGTAGATAAGAGGTCCTTATTGCTCATGGATCATGGCATAAACAAATGATTGGTGCTCACAGGAGCAAACAATCCCTTTTGCACAAGGGTCCATAAAGAATGGTACTCATTCCATTTGCGGAGTTCAAGGACACGGGATTATATTGATTTGCTAGCTTTCTGAGCATCCTTTCTGCTAATTGTAATTTTCTGCTTCATGGTTAGATTGATATCCTCCAGCCAATGGATGCTGAAGTACATTTAGCTTTCAAATCATGGGAGTCTCCAATGTCTTACCACAAGCAATGCCCTACTAATATCATTCAATTTTTCATTTTGGCCAAATTGGAAGCATTTAAAGAGGCACAGCTTCCTTAGTGAACAGGGCTAGCCCAAGATATTTTACAAAGCAAATACAGCACAAGATGGTGGCTCCTTCTCCATTCCACATATAGAAGCTGACCAGACAAGCAATTAATTTTATTTGTCACTGGCAACAGCAGTGTCTTTCACAACACCTGAAGGCAGCAAGTTAACTTAAATTCATGGGACAGGCCATGTGGTTCAACCAGCTCTCTTCTTTAAGAAAAGCTAATACTCTGAAGGGAAGTTCTACTATATGTGGTAAATGTGCAAAAAGGCAATGACATATTGGAAAATAATTTTTTAAAAGCCAATACAAGATACTCTGAAAATTAGAGTACAATGAAAGCTGGAACTCTTTCTTTGGAGACTCACAGAGGAAAAGTCTAAATATATAAATTTTAAGATACTACATTATATGATATTACAAGCAAGACTGTTATATGCCAAAATTTTGGGGGGGAAAAAACACTATGCTAATACAGTGTGACTGCTTCATCCGTGGACTTGCCAACTGCAGATTTGAGCTCCACGGATGGCAAGCCCAAACTCTTAAAATGATGGAGTGTACACACACTGGCGTGTGCAGGAGCATACTTCTGTTGGAAACAATGGGACTTTAGATCCCATGTTTTTGCTATCCACAAGGGGTGGTGGTTCTGGAATAGATCCCCATGGATAACAAAGGCCCACTGTAGCAATGAAAGAAGAATGGATACTAAGCTTTTTCCAAATGACAGAAATGGATAAGCTTTCTACATTGATCAGAGAGAAGTCAATAGAAAAATTCCTGAAAGACTGGGAATCTTTTATAGTCTATATCAGGGGTAGACAACCTTTTTGAGCTGGAGGCTGATCCCCCAAAGTCCTACCTTCCGGCAGACCAGGGGAGGGGAATGGCGGCATGCACACTCACGTGTGCGCATGCAAAAAACCCACACACACGTGACACCCCCCCACGCTGCACCCACGCTGCTGCCACTACTGCCGCCGCTACACACGCTGCCACAGCCACCTCCGCGCATGTTGTGGCTGACATTTTGTTCTCCATAATGGTGGCCGCAATGCATTTGTGCATGCGCAGTACTCCTGCGCATGCGCAAATGCGTCGCAGCCACCATTTTGGAAAACAAAATGTGCGGTGGTGGTGGCAGGCAGTGGCAGCAGGGGTCCGCCTGGGCCAGTAAGCACGGGGCCCTGGGCGGGAACCATTCCGGGGGCCATAGGTTGCCAGCCCCTGGTCTATATAAAGAAAAAAAGGGCAAAATTGGTAATAGGCTTTAAGGACTAATGTGCCTTCTTTATACAGTTATCTTGTCAGAAACTGAAATAATGGTAAAGTTACATAGGGAAACATATAGAAACTTAAATACTGTCTTTGATTTGGAGGGTGGGAATCAAATGTTTTATTTACTTTTTGTTTGTTTTTTGGTTCTCTTTTATATTATATTATGCACTACAATATGTAAAACTGTACTTATATATATATAATAATAATAATAATAATAATAATAATAATAATAATAATAATAATAATAATAATAAATTTATTTATACCCCGCTTAAATGAAGACAATCTAAGCGGCTTACATCAGTTAAAAACTATTATGGATTTGATATGACTTGTGGTTATGTTGAGGGGAAAACTTAGCAGCATGTAACAAAGAATATAAAGGAAGAAGCAAAGGAAAATGATGCTAAAGAACTTTAATTTTTTTGACAATCATAACTGTTTGTGCTCACCTAAAGTCTGGATGGATGAAATAGTAGAGGGGGTTGATGCTTCTTTTAAGTGCTCCAAGAATGGGTTAAGCTTTCACCTTTCCTTTTTTGATAAGACTTAAAGTACAGTACTTACATTGACCTGTGGATAAGTTGACTCAGCTTTTAGGGGTTAAGTTTTTTTACTAAAAATTTCTAGATTTATACATGAGTATATACAGTATATCCCACCATTCTTCCACAATGTGATTCATTGGAATCAATTAATTCAATGGGATTATATTTTAAAAAGAAAAGGTAATTGCTGAGGGAGTTGCTGCCAGTGTTGCCTTTCTCCTGCCATCTGCTGTCTGAATCAGCTGCCTCTCACTGGCTGGATCCTCACTGCAGAAATAATCCAATTTGACACTGCTTTAACTGCCCTGACTCAAGACTATGGAATTCTGGGAATTGCTCCCTCAAATATGAGACACAAAGGGAGATCATCAACACAATTTTTACAGTGGTAGTTTGTGAATCCCAAGCCAGTTGGTCTGGGTTTTAGTCCAAACATTAAAAGAGCAACCCAGAGTGCTGGAACTCTTCTCAGGATCAGGGCCAGCATCTTGAATTGTGTCTCTAAAGGTTGGACTAAAATCCAGAGAAGATTCACTGTCCCACTAACATGGAAACCACCCACCTCTGCTGCCTATCATTACTTACTCAACTATAAGATTACCTCATGTATAAATCAAGGGGAGGTTTGGGGGCCAAAATTATGGATTTTGTTATGACTCATGGATAGTTGAGGGTAAAAAATTAGGGGCATATAATAAAGGATGTAAAAGACAAAGCAAAGGAAAATGGTGCTAAAGAACTTACAAAATTCCAGCAGTCATAACTATTTGTGCTGGTTGGATGAGGAGGGAACAATGGTAATTGTGGCTGCATGATGTGTAAGGAAGGTAGCCAGGCACACGAAGGATTAAAAAGATGCACACATGTCAAAAAGAATGAAAAGGCAAAGCAAAGAAAATGGTAAGTATGTTAGCAGTGATTACAGCCTATAACTTTAGTGTGATAACTTTGCTTGATTTTAACCCAGAAAAGCAGACAAACATACACAAATGTTTTATTCAGATCCTTCAAAGCCCAATTCCTCTTAGTGTGCCATTGAGGAGAAGTGACAAAGCTGCCACTGTTGCCATTTTGTTGCTCAGGCATTCAGAAAAGTCAGAAGCAGCACTGTGACAGAAAGACTAGACAAGGTCTATGCTTCTTTTAGGTTATCCTAGGATGGACTAAGCTCTTATCTTTCACCACTCTATTCAAGGAGGAGGATGGCTGCCTTTTTGATGATAGTTAATATACAGTACTTACATTGACCCATGGATAAGTTGACCCAGGTTTTGAGGGTCAATTTTTTAACTAAAATTTTGAGACTCATTGTCATATCCATAGGCATATGGATCTGTCATGATAAAGGAATAGGTTGGTTGATATAGGGATAAATTGATAGGGTGAAATAGCACTATGGCTAAATAAAGAAAGACTGAAGGGGGGTAGTAATCAGAAGGAGAGGCAAGGTTGGGAACCAAACAGGCAATGGCAGGAGGGGTTGCAGTTTATGGTCTTGTCTATTTCCTGTTACAGGACACTGATGGTAAATGAAGAATACCTTCCTTCCTGTGATAGATGAAATGAAAATGGAGAAGGGGAGTTGAGGAAAGGGGAAAAGTTTAAAGAATTGCTTTGATTTAGATCAAAGACCACTGACCATGGTTTGGGGGACTGGAAGAAGGGAATTCTTAAAGGGTAGACTAGTTGGGGAACAATCAGATCTGACACAGCCAAGTCTGTGATGATCTTCTGTCTTGAAATCCAAAATAAATCTTTAGCGTGGTGGTTTTTTTACACTACAATGCTGTCAGTTTTTGAGACCTGAGTCTGCCAAACATGACACTTATACATGAATAGAAACAGTAATTTTGTGGAAAATATGGGCATGATGAAATTACATTAAAAATAATGTAACAAGTAAGAGCAAAGCAACACCTTCTAGTTGTTTTAATTTTTTTTATTTTTAAGGGAAACTTTTTCAGTGGCATCTAGACAGGACTTGTTAAAATTATGTATCAATCCTAAGGTAACTTCTACTTTTGAAAGAAAATAATGGAAAGCATTGGAAAAGTAAAGAATAGAGCAAGGAGTAATGCCATTAACTAGTTTTCCCAATATTGCAGTAAGGAACAACAATAGATTACATTTAAAACCCTATACTGAGTATTTGGAATAAATAACTTTTAAAAAGTAACTTTCCAAGCTCTGGGTTATTGACACAGTATGCCTCCACTACATTGGGGAGTGGAAGAAGAGACATATTGGACATTAGAAGGTTTGTTGGAGCCACAGTATAATCATTACAGGTATCTAGTCAATTATTTTAATTAAATCAGAATTTGAAAATTGATCACTAATGCCTAGTGCTCATTGTAACAGGTATAATGCAGCCCCTTATTTTCTGCACAGCACTTTCTGAGATCAGAAGAATAGGTATGACCAAAAAAAGGAACACTATGAATTACAGTTCTACAAAACAGCTTACCTCTGTTAGGTTAGAGGTTCTTTTCTTTTTGAAACTCAAGGCAGGACTCATTGAAATGTGCTTAGATGACCAATTTTGCCTTCACAAAAAAAAAAAGACAACAGATGAAAAAGGAATGTATGGAGAAAGAAAAAGAGAGAGAGGAATAAACAGATGGACAGACAGGCCAGACATCCTAAACCAGTGCTTCTCCATTATTTTCTGTCACGCCCCCCCCCCAGGAAAGAAGAAAACATTTCGCGCCCACCCACGTGACTGTAAATAGCCGCATGGGTGGGTTTGACCAATCAGGATAGAGCATGTTGGGCTGCTACTGGGGCTGCGCTGGGACAATCTCCCTCTCTCCAGCCGTAACGGGCCCCCCTTTATGGAGCCTCGCGCCCCCCCTGGGGGGCCCGCCCCACTATTTGAGAACCGCTGTCCTAAACCAACAGTAAGGTTCCTATCTATCACCACCTTAACTCCCCCAAATTATGACAAGTATATTATTCTCAGAGGGTTCATCAAATTATATATAAACAAATTCAAACAAATCACCTTTTCATTAAAATCTATATGCAATCATGTATTAACTTTTTAAAGCTTTTAAAATCTATATAAATATTCCAGATACAACCAAGCTTTACAGTAATTATTTTCCAGATCAAGCATTCCCAACTTCTTAGAAATCAGTATGGTCCATCAAAATGGCTAAACCCATTTCAGTTCCCTCAGTGGCTTCACTTTATCATCTTCAGTAAAAATTCATGAACAGTTATCTGTATTTTCGTCTGCCTCAGCATCACCTAAATAAGATTGTTTAAACATGAGAACTTTAAAACATAGGGGATCTTATCAACAGACTGAGACTGAAATTTAGAACCTCAGTGTGCCTTGATACTTATTTAATTTTGTTTGATTTTATTTTATTCTCTATGATGACTCTCTCACAAAAGTGATGAACAGATAGCACTTATAAGCTGACAAATTTGAAATATATATATATATATATATATATATATATATATATATATAAACATTTTTCAAAGACAACAGAAAGAATTATTATATGTATGAAGAAATAAAAGATGAGAAGATTTCTGCACCCTGTCAAGTCTTGTAAAGACAGTGAATTAAACTGGGCTGAAGTTTTACATTGGAATGTTTCAAGTGCTGCCTGTGGGCAAAATGTGGCCTTTGGGGTCACAAAGTGCAGCCCCTGAACACTCCCAATGCCCACAGATTCCTTAAAAATATTTATTCTAGACAATTGTTACCCACCCCCCCAGCGACTCAAAACCTTTCTAAAATACAGTAGTTTTGCTCATCCAATCCCGTCCAATTCAATAATGTGCCTTAGACCCATGGCAGTACAGAAAATATTCAGTCAAAAAATTAGCCAAAATCAAAACTGAAAGTGATGTCATTCATCTTATTTCAATTTCAGCTTATTTTCAGCAGGTTGGGGGTCTTCTGGCATGCTTCTAAGGTATGGGGGGAGCTCAGGGGGCAAGAGCACTGCATCTTGCAGCAAACTGAACCACTGGGGAGCATTGAGGGTTAAAAAAATAACCTGGACTAATATTTTTAAAAGATTTTTTTACTGAGTCTGGGAGTTTTGGTGCATCAGCTGGTAGCTCTTGCCCCCTCCTCATTTGCTCATTTCTGTACTACACTGTAGTTTCACAGCGTGAATCCCTGCCAGAAGAGTTATACATTGACTATATTATTCAACTGTTGTGTTTCATGACAGTACTGCACAAATGAATGTACACCTGAATGTGTCACTAAATACACAATGGCATGCACCATGGCAGTGCATACACAATTCCAATTCCACTATCTTGAACCAAGTGCATGCCAACATTGAACAAATAATGTCCAACAACTTCCACAAGGGAATTTACATGTATAAGACACCAACTGGATCATAGCTACTATTTGCTGTTTGTTTGTATTTCTGAACAAGTTTCACCTTCCACTTCAGCAGAGGGAAATCCATCCACAAGATTAGAAAAGTATAGGTTCAAAATATATCCAACCAAACTAGCATAAATAATGATGATTCATGGATCAGACCTTAGAATTAAATCAGAAATTCCTGCTTATGAACACAAGCTGTTTTTAATCTATGGATGTTATCACACAGGGCAAATTTGTTGGTTAATCCACACAAATCGCAAACAAAAACTGGATTTGTGCCTCACGATTTCACACGACGTCACACA
>CM034708.1:185491857-185509369 GCA_020142125.1 Phrynosoma platyrhinos | reverse complement strand
CACTTTATTATCTCTTTAACAATGAAACTGGCCCATGTGTGATAACGTTCTTGAAAGGGTTATACATTCCAAGTCTAATAGAAAAATAAAGAAATACATTTTTACTACAAGCAGAGGGGCTTTAAATTGCCCATCCAGACAAGTTAGCTTCCACTTTGGATAATATCCCATCAGGAGCTAGTTCTCATTGTCTCAGGGCCTGAACAGACCACCAGAAATAATTCAGTTTGAGACCACTCAATGCTAGGGAATCATGGGAATTATAGTTCTTCTGACACATTGAGCCTTCTCTGACAGGGAGCTCTGGTGCCACAATAAACTACAGTTCCCATGATTCCTTAGCACTGAACCAGGGCAGTTAAAGTGGTCTCAAGCTGGATTATTTCTGGCAGTCTGTTCAGGCCCTTAGTTTCTGTTATCATAGTTGCCTCCACTATGATAAGGTGTATTGTACATTTCTCCAAATCTGCATCTATCAACACAAATTACCAAATGCCAACTTTACGCAAAATGTGGAGCCTTTTTCTTCTTCTCTTGATTTGGTAATGCAGACATAGCCAGCCTACAGAGGAAGGGGAGACCATGCTAGAGCTGCTGTCTGTTAACCCAACCTCCCTCTTTTCCCCAGTATCACATCCTAACCATTATTTCTGAGCCCAGCTCTCCACCTCCCCAATGTATTGTTTGCATCTGTCACATAATTGCAGATGGTTATCTCATGTCCTCTTAGTCATTGCTTAATTGAGCTAAATATACTTCTTTTATATGTCGCTCATAAATCAGTCCCTTTCATTCCAAACTTTCTTCATATTTGTTATTCTTCTATAGATGTACTCTGATTTCAGCTCTAGATTTTTGGTAAAGCAATGAGAAATTAAAAGCTGTATAGACAAGGCTGCCTTACCTGGTGTGTAGCAACCCAGCTTTTCACCTCTGCTGACTAATAACGTCATGTCTGAGTTGCTGTCTGGTGTTACCTTCTGAGTGATGTACAACCATACTTCAGTTAAAAATTAAGTCTCAGACAAATAAGATCTTTTACAAAGTCTTTTATAGCTGTCCAACACCCTCATTGTATTCTGGCTAGATTGAAGTTTTTTGTGTGTTTTTTAAACAGGGTCAGCATTGAGAGGATGGTGAAACACAAACTTGTGGTGTCAGATTGCAGCACTCATGTCTGCAGTAAATATTATAAGTGTGAGCTGGTAAGAATTCTGCTGTGGCTGTGTGTATGTGCCTGTCAAATATAGGTAATATAAACAAACATCAACTGCTTCCAGAATCTCTTACTGAGTATGCACAAACACCAAAGCAGAAAGAACAGAAGAAAGCAAATTAACCTGCCTCACTAGCTACCCCCCATATATATAAACAACCTGGTATATATATATATATATACACCAGGCCTGGTTGTTTTATTTACCATGCCTGTAGTTTGGGATGAAAGGTTTGCTGAAATGTGTTGATGCCCACTTCCCACTTCAAGCTAAGAATGATGTGTGAAAGTTTTTTGGGAGTAAAAAGAAACAGAAACTACTACAGTTTGAGGATGAGGTACATGGTGTATGACAACAGAAATTGAGAATTGCAGTTTTGAGCTCTATAACTTATGTGTGAATGTTAGGGTACTGGCTGGCCATCTTTCAATAGACAACAACTGTTAAGTAATAGGATGTGGTGCTTTAAGTGTCTTTGTATGTACATCCACCATTACTAGGGATGTGTGTGAAGTCCAAAATGCACTGAGTGACACCTGGGGGAATGACACCCAGTAGGGACCTCTGCCTGCTGTTGCGGTGAGGTGTTCCTGCCACCCAGCTCCCTTTCTGGGTCTGGCTGGGCTACTGACCAGCCAAGAAAGGGAGATGCTGGAGGCACCAGTGGCACTACAAACTCCTCTCCCTCCTTCCACCATTGCCTCCTTTTCCTGCTCAGTCTGCTGCCAGGCAGTATTAACAGCTCCCAAACATTAATTCTCTGTCTCTGTTTCTGAACTTATTACAAGTGTGCAAGATGAGCATAGGTGGATGCAGTGGCATCACTAGGGCTAGTGCCATTCCAGTAGAGTAACTCCACTCCAAGTCAGTGGAGAAACAGGAATGAGAGGGGGAAGTAGAGGTACCACCACCTTTTGTTCCTTCCTCTCCACTGCTTTGTGCTCTGTACCTTGGCCAAGACAGCCCAAGGCAGTGGAGGTGATGGCAGGGAGCCAGTTGCAAGCAAGGATGAAGTGAGGAAGAGGCTGCTGGGTGGCACCATCACTCCAGACCCACCAGTGGCCACATCAAGTGGAGGGGGGTGGCCAGAGGGTATGCTAGGCAGCTTGGGTGGGATGAGGAGGATGGTGAGCAACCTTTCCTGCCTGCTGCCACTTCTCCTTCCATCACCACCCATCCCCTCCTGCTCTCTTCCCATGTTGCCTGCCTGGAGGTGACAACAGGAGTTACTCTACTGGGGTGAACCCAACTGTAGTAATGCCACTGCATCCACCTATGCTCATCTTGAATATAATAAGGTCAGAGATAACAAAATGCCATGAGTTTTGAACAATCTTTAATTACAGCACTTAATGAGAAACAAGAGTGCTCCTTGAACCAAAATTTGGGAAAGTCACAAGTTATGGAGTTGTATATGTTTCTAGCTGTGCTTTTAATGCTCAGAAGTCTGACCAGTTCTTGAATAAATGTTGCCACACTTCAGCATAAACCATAGTAAACAAGGAAACAAGCCTTATTTAGATGACTATCTATGCGTACAACAAACACTCATTACTGGCGGAGCTGCAGTGCCCAACCCTGATCTCCTTTATGGAAGGATGTGTTTATTTTATTTTATTTTATGCACAGCTTCAGTATTTCTGTATACAATTTTTTTGCATTGTTTCTTATGTACTTTTGGGCTTTTTGCAGCATATATGTAGACATATTTCTGTTTCCATCCGATGTCATCTGAGGGAAGATGCAGGCCCATCTCCATCGGGCCTAGCATAAGAAGAGGAGCCCTCCCTCCACTCCATCCGACGTCATCTGGGGGAAGATGCAGGCCCATCTCCATCAGGCCTAGCCTAAGTGGGAGGGAAAATGTTGTTTTATGTTATATATAATTTTTATGCTGTAAACCGCCCGGATTGGACTACCAATGGGCGGTATAAAAATAAAATGTATTATTATTATTATTATTAACCTTGTGCTGTGATAAGCACACCATGGCCAGAATTCAGTTGATATACTCTCCAGTAACCCAGGGCTTTCTGCATATATGTTGTTTTTTGGACACTGAAGAAGGAGCTACTGACTAGCTCCTTGTAAAATACCACCACCACCACCTACATACAATACCTGAAGTCTAGGAATGGAAATATTAGAAAATAATATTTTTTTAAAAAAAATCCAATATTGAGAAATCATAATGAGAAGAATAATGACAAGAATCTTCACAGTTTGGGATGTATTCTTTGCAAAATCCATACATGGCTGTTTTGCTCAGAAAACAGCATTTTCTATGCACAAAACAGCATTTTTCAGCATTTCATGCACAGAAAATGTTTCATCTGGGATTTGTTCTGTGCAAAAAAAAATACATGTGGTTTATTTGCATCAAAAACAACATTTCATATGCAACAAGCAGCTTTTTCTGCACAGGATATAATATTCCTTCATGGAAACATTATATTCTACACAGCAGATGCTGTCTTGTGTGCAAAACAACCATGTGCAAATTTTCCACAGACTGCATCCTGAATTGTGAATAGTTTTGAAAACTGTGTGGTTTTCAAAGGCTATCTTGATTCAGAGAAAAAATGGTTAAGATTATTTGTTGCTTCCTTCAAATAGGTCAAATGGTTTCTTTAAAGAATCTGAGTTGCTTGGCTCTATGCAAGGGGGAAAATGTGAGCTGAAAGTAAGTAAACTTTGGAGAAAGATAACTAAAAAAAAGTCACTTTGCATCTACTGCTGTCAGTTTTTGCCACCTGTACAACTTCGTATTGAAGTCCATTTGATGTCAACTTTAGGAGGAGCTGAATCAGGCCTCTCATTAGGAAAGCAGCTTGTGAAAGGAGTGACAGAACAAGACTCTAGGAACACACAGAGCTGAGAAGGAAGACAGGTTAGCAAGGGATTGGTTTTGTTCAGGAGAATATCAACAAAAAAAACCCATGCCAAGCTGACACGTGTCTGTCAGAGCAACCTGTGCATTCAAGACAGAACTGTCAGGGAGCCAAAGAGACTCATTAGAAAGGCTAAGAAGAGAGGTCTCCTGCTGAAAAAGCAAGGGATCTCTTTTTTTCTCTACAGGCTGGAACACTTGCCTGTCCATTTATTGTATTTTCCATACCAAGTCACTGAAAAGGATGTGGCATAAATAACTAGATGCCACTGCAGACTAGGGTTGGCAGACCTCAAAGCCTGGCTCTGAGTCTCCAGTTTTCATGAGGAATTTCCAAGCAGAAGACAAGGGTGCAAATTTTCCAGTTTGGTGGACTCAGCTTTAGTCAAGAGGAAAAAGATACATGCAAATCTCCAGCTCACTTAGGGCCTTTGCAGACTGCCAGATATAGTGCAAATTGCATCTACTTTAACTGCCCTGGCTCAATGCTAGGGAATCATAAGAATTGTATTTTTTTTTCTGAGACATTGAGACTTCTCTGTCACAGAGCTCTGGTGCCACAATAAACTACAGTTCCCATGATTCCCTAGCACTGAGTCAGGGCAGTTAAAGTGGATTCAATTTGCACTATTTCTGGCAGTCTGCAAAGGCCCTTAGAGGAGCAGAAACTTGCTTAGTTCATTTGTTGCTGCAACTTGCAACTTGGTGGTGGTGGTATATATTCATTAGTTTCCTCATTTCCTCCCAGTCATTGTAGCACCAAGGGATCACCCTCCACTCTGCTCTGTATCCACTTTCTGGCTAGAAGCAAGTTGGTTAGATGTTCCTTACCCAGAGTGCAGATTTGTAGTTTTGAGCTTTGGCATTCATCTGCATTCTTTTGAAACAATGAAGAGATGGCATGAGTGGGATGAGACTCAGTGGGAAGAGAAAGGAGAGGCCCCAGATTTAAAAAAATATATTCTTATTATTATTTAAAATTAATTTTTAATTAAAAATTAAATTTGTTATTCTTTTTCAGTTTTCTTTAACCACATGACACAATGTATATGTAAATACATTTGGGCTGTGCATATGATATTGTAATTTAAAGATATAATTTTAATTTTGATAGTTGTTTATGTCGCAACTATTGCCATTACATTCAGTAATATCTAAGAATTATGATTTATGAGCACATTAGTACAAAAAACATTATTAAGGATTCTTTATGGTGTGGTGTGGGAGGAGATCAATGGGGTGCATATGAGACCATGAGTTACCACACCGGGTGACACCAATCTTACTGATGCCACTATTATTCTGCTTTAGCTGCCACATCTCCCTTCTATGGAATCCTGGTACTTGTAGTTTTTTGAGGCACTGGAATTTTCTGGTCTGAGGATTCTAAAGCCCCCTTCCTAAACTGCAAGGGAACTGGAAATTAACCTGGCATTAAAGTGGCTTGCACATTGCTCCTAGCGGCATTCCAGGAACGTGCTTTTCACCAAGAAGACAACTGCTGTCATTGGCAGAGGCACAGATGCACAAAATACACCACATGGACTCTTCATAATCCTATAGAGCCCATAAGCTCCTCATCAGACCAATGGGTAGGCAATGAACTGTTGATGAGAGGAAATCAGACAGGCCTCCTATCAAAATGTGGGTTCCTAGTACCTCTTGTTGCCTCTGCTGGTGTTCATATTTCTATACACCTTTCTTCCCTCTAGATCAGTAACCAGAGATGCTCAACAACATCTGTTGAGAATTCATTTCCTCCTTGCACTAGGAATTAGCAACTATAGCCTCTTGCATACAGTAAGCAAAGGAAAAAGCCATAGCCTAATAATCTTGTAAACAGTAAGCAAAAGGGGGGAATAATGCAGGAGATACCAGTTTTGGCACTGGATATATTCTGCTATACTGCATCACAACTAACTAATAAATGGGAAAAATAATGAATTAATGAATAAGTAAGTGATACTATGGATGGCATTCTCTTCATGGCACATGCACATTAAGTTATGCTATGTAAGTTGGCCAAACTATTAGCCATAGCACACAACAAATGTATTCTGCTGGCAGTGGTGGAAGTAGAATTTTACACTGTGGTTGTGGCTTGTGGTTTCACATTACGCATTACACAACAGCACCCAGTCATTGGCATGTGCTGTGTGCAATGCTGCTATTCTATATGGGGGTTTGCATAGTGTGGATGCAGCACATCTTCACCTACAGATATTTACACTACACTGAGGAGATAATGAATTACAGCCTGTAGCAGTTAGTCACTTATTCATCAGTTATGTTTATATCCCTCTGTTCCTCAAATGAGCTCAAAGCAGCATACATGGCTCTTTGCCACTTTATTCTCAAAACAACTCTGTGAGGAAGGTGATAAGGAGACTGATCCAAGGCGATTCAGTGAGTTTCATGGCTAGAAGAGAGAACTTGAGTCTGGGTCTTTTGGGCAGTAGCATCACTAGGCAAGTGTGGGGGGTGCAGAGTGCACCAGGTGACAGGAGAGGCGACACCCTGGTTGGTCCTCCTCCTGTTGCAGTGGAGAGGCAAGTACTTGGGGTTTTGCTGCTACCAGCTCCCTCTGTGGGAAGGGATCAAAGACAGTGGTAAGGGCTAGGGAGGGGCTTTGTGGCTTTGTCACTGGCCTGGTTCCCTCCCTGGGGAGGGAGCCAGTGTGGCTGCAAGGGCTGCGAAAGGGCAAGCACACCACTTGTGGTTTTGTTACCACCCAGCTCCCTCCTTAGGGAAAAAGCTGAGGTAGCAGCAAGGTTGGTGGAGGAGTAAGTATGCCTCTCATAGCTTTGTTGCTGGCCTGGTTCCATCCCTTGGGAGGGAGGGAGGGAGCTGAGGCAGTGGCAAGGGCAGTGGAGATACGAGTGCACACTTGTGGTTTTGTTGATGGCCTTGCTCCCTCCCTGGAGTGAGAGCTGAGGTGGCAGCAAGGGTGGTGGAAGAGTGAGTGTGCCTCTCATGGCTTTGTTCCCAGGCCAGGCCTTCCCTGGGCATGAAGATGGACTGGAGATGAAGACACAGGGGAAGAGCATTGGAGCAAGGGGCTATCACCACGCCAGACAGCCCCCCCCCCTTTTGCTGGGTGTCACCAAGCCTGAAAACAGACTACTTCTGGAAAATCATCTGTTCACTGCTCATAGGCCCCAAAAACTCTAGCCATTATACTTCAATGACTCTCACACTACAGTCGTCCCTTCCCATTCATGGGAGATCCATTCCAGACCCTCCCCCCCCCCCGCCCACGAATGGGAAAAAACATGGATATTCAGGCCCCATTTATTTTAATGGTGGTGTGCGCTGCTGCACTCGCACCATTTTGTCACTCCTGGCTTGCCATTCGCAAAGGATCAAAATCATGGATGGCAAGTCCGCAAACTAGGAGGGACAAGTGTATTATAATTTTTTCAAACCCATTTGATGCTAGCAAGCACTCAAGATGGTTTGCACAGCTATCTTGGACTATGAACATTTTTTTAAAAAAACCTTGCAAGGTTTTCTCTCCACTGTGCTCTGTTTAGGTCACACATCTGACCAAGATGGATGAGTCTCAGAGTGCCCAGCTTGCATCCTAGCTCCTTTATGATCTGTCAACACTGGCAAGGTCAGAGGGAGGGAAACAGATGAACACCTTGAATATGACCTTTGCCCATCAGAGCCTGGATCACTGTTCTAAGTCCAAAGGAACTTCCATGGCTGCATCAAACTAGCCCAGGAAGCATGGGGACAAAGGAGAACACAGATATTACTAATACAGCTGTGCCTGCAGTATTGTTTAGCTCACCTTTCTTTCCTTTCACTGTGAAGTTTCCTCACCCTGATGCAATAAGCCTACTCCAAACATACAGATAGAGCTGCTCCTATTCTTTCTTCTCCCCAAGCTCCCCTAATCTAAATTTGTTGCCAAGGAAACCCAAATGGTACACTAAGAAAAAAAGATCAGATTTTGCACTCTAATAAAGAAAGGGGGGCTGTTTGATTTTACAGATGCTCTTTTCACTTATAACTCTCATTTTTGGGTGCTTTAGTCATGTTCTTGCAAAATGTGGATACTTTGTGCCAGTTGCCCCTTTTCCTTCTGGCAGTTCTGACAAAGTGCTTGTCTTGTTTTTATATAAAAATTGCATTTCCTCACTAGCAGCTTGCACCCACTTCTCAGAATCTGTCTTTGGCATTCCCTTGATCTTCTTCCAATCAGAGGGTTTTTTGGTATTAATTCTTCTATGGTTTGATAAGAGAATCTATCAGGTGCTATACCTTTATTGGAGCATTCTGACCTTCTTCACCTGAATTTGGATACCTGGCTCCACTTCCTGCATGCCATCCAGTTCCTCTTCGTGGTGGTCCACTGCAGGTGTAGCCCCTTTTGGATGCAAGACTTTTGGAGGACAGAAGAACTCCACTTGCTCTGGTTGTTGGTGGGAGTCTTTTTCTGCAAATATATTTTGATAAACATCTTGATTTTGAATAGATTTGGGTTGTGGTCTTTCATCAATATAAACAGAACTTGTTAATTTTATTGTGCATCAATCTGGATTTAGAATTCTATAACCTTTTTAGCATAGCCAACAAAGATTCCCTCTTCACTTCGGCAGTCATGTTTACCTCTTTTTTGCTTGGGAATATAGGTAAATGCTTTGCTTCCCAAAACTTTCAGATGGTTTAATTTTGGCTTAACTCCATGCAGAACTGGAATGGGGTTACATCTTATTGGTTACACAGGTATGTTGCAGTCATGATGGCTTCATATGAATAGCATTTAGGCATATTAGCTTCCAAGAACATGGTGACTGCCATTTCCTTGAGAGTTCTATTCATTCTCTCTGTCATGCTATTTTGTTCTGGAGAATAAACCCATGTAGTCTAATGACCATGTTCTTTCAAAAATTAATCAAATCAAATTCAGCATTAATCAAATTCAGCATTGACACGTTCAGTGCCATTGTCTGTGTGCAGGCTCTTTTGTTCATAGCCAAATTTGTTAGAGACTCTATTAAAGTACTCTTTGAATTTTTGAAAAGCTTGACTCTTCTCTCTGAGAAGATAAGTGTATGTGTATCTGATGAAATCATTAATAATAATCATAAAATAAAAGTTAGCTCCTGCTGACTTTTGATTCATTGGTCCAGAAAGATCAGCATGTAAAAGATCCAATGCTTTGTTGGATTGTCTCTCAGTAACTGGAGGATGTGAAGCTCTTGTGGCTTTTGCTTTCAAGCATTGTACACATTTTTCATTGTTAGAGCATGCTTTGAATTTAAAGTGTCTTGCAAGCTCTTGCTTTTCCAGTCTCTCAATATTTTCAACACTACAGTGAGCAATTCTGCAATGCCAGAAATTTGAACACTTTTTGTGATGACATCTGGTCACACTGTTCACAAATGAATGTAAAATCTGCATCTGATAACATCAACAAGATCCTAAGTCTGCTCTAAAAATCTTGCCATGAAAATCAAAGCAGGTTTACTTTCTGAAACTGGCATGGTTGCCTCTTGATGTTGTGGTTTGTACACTGCTTGCAAATCTTGTACATAGTAAGCATGGGATTTTTAAAGTTCCTGTTCTATCAGTTTTGTTTTCAAAATAACAGTCCCTTTTCCTTATGCAAAAACTTCATGACCGTTGGCAAGACAGACAGGAAAAGTTACATTTGCATCAAAATCAACAAACCATTCTTTGCTGTTGAATTAATGCACACTTGCTCCACTATCAATAGAAACATAGATAGAATGAGATAGATAAAGGGAACTCCCTGTCTATCTTAGGACGTTATCACATGGGGGCAAATCTGCTGGTTAATCCACACAAATCCCAAACAAAAACTGGATTTGTGCCTCTCATTTTCACATGATGTCGCACAGAAAGTGGACAGAAACTGGTGTTATCCGAGATCTTTTGAAATTTGGTTGTTTGGAGGAAATGCAAATGCAAAATTAAGGTAATTTCGCATTTACTGTAATGTGAAAAGCAAATGCGCATTTGGGAGCATTTCCCTGCTTTTCCCATGGTTCCACGGTGAGCATTCCTCTATCTGCGCATGTGCAAGAAGCTCATTTCTAGTACATTTCGGGCTTTTCTCACTTGTGTGTGAACATTAAATGTGCTTACTTTAATTTCGCAATTAAGGTAATTACGTGTGAAAGCCATTTGCGGAATCAAGGTTTATTTTCGGTTTATTTTCAGAATGCCTCATTTCCACTTTATTATCGCTTTCTGGCCCACATGTGATAACGTCCTTAGGAGGGAAAGGAGAATGCGATGCATAAAATTTCCAACAATATACAGCTAGGATGGGGTATACAGGTTGAGTCTCCCTTATATGAAATAATTGGGACCAGTTTTAGATTTCAGAGTTTTTGGATTTTGGAATATTTTCCTTTTTCCCTTTTTTTTAAAATAAATTTTAAAAAGAGCATAACTAGAAATGCAAATACAGGATAATACATAAATACTTGAGTTTTTAAAATTTATTCCCCACTCTCAACTTTACCCTTCTACCATACCCTTACCCACCTTATCCTACCACCTGTGTCTAAAATAATAGTAATAGCCATAATATTAATTATCTAGATTGATTGTTATCATTTATTCTTTCCTGTGGTCAGTCCGTTCATTGTGATTTATTCTTTTATTCTTAACACTTCATTTTGTTGTAATGTCTATGTTACTTCAATTTTCTTTGAGTTTTCTATATGACCTCACCTAAGAGATATGAGAATAAATTTGTTCATGTTTCCAAAAAACGAAAAAAAGGAAATTCATGTTCTTAACTGCTCCAATTTTCTTTACAATATTTTAGAAGAAAATTCCAGTCTTTTTCGTCATTGTATATACCATCTATTGCTAATAATAGCTTATCAATTTCTTTGGCTTCTAACAATTTAGGGCCTTTACAGACTGCCAAAAATAATGCAGCTTGAGTCCACTTTAACTGTACTGGCTCAGTACTAGGGAATCATGGGAACTATAGTATACCGTGGCACCAGAGCTCTCTGACATAGAAGGCTCAATGTCTCAGGGGGGAAAAAAACAGTTCCCATGATTCCCTCACTGAGGCAGTGATGTTTATTCTCTAGTCCTTATATATCTTGTATTTCTCGTAATTCTTCTTTTCCAGTATTGTTTTCTCTTTTTCAAGATATTCATATACCTTAGCCATTTTTTGTAATGGATTAAATCTGCTTAATAATGCTTCTTGTGAGGATACCCAGCCTGGTATACCTCTGTAAAAGTCATTTTTAATTTTGAACCACGCTTTGAAAATTGGTTTTCTTAGAAAATAATGTTGACAATCTTGATGGACTTTTGCTTTTTCATACCAGAGGCATGCATGCCCGCCGAACCTTAGGTCAAATCCCTCTGGATTTAGTAATTTTGCATTATCCAGTTTAATCCATTCTGTCAATTGAAGCAAGAACATTTGCTTGATAATATAATTCTAGATCTGGAAGATCAAAACTGCTGTTTTTCTATTATCAGTTAGCACTTTCCGTTTTATTCTGGGTTTTTTATTTTGGAATATTTTCATATGCATCATGAGATATCTTGGAGATGGGACCCAAGTCTAAACATGAAATTAATTTATGTTTCATATGCACCTTATACACATAGCCTGACAGTAATTTTATACACAATATTTTAAATACTTTTGTGCATGAAAGCAAAAATATCAGTATCTTAGCCATCCATGGGGACAGTTTTGGATTTTGGAGAATTCCAGAAAGGGGAGACTCAACCTGTATGTGGTCAGTCCTCCAAATGTTGTTGGTCTGTAATGCCCAGCATTTTTCACCATTGGCAATGCTGGCTAGGGCTGAAGGGAGGCACAATCCAACAACATCTCGAAGACCACACATTCCTGATATACAGTCTACATGAACCTGATTTGCTTGTACATGAGGGAGCCTGTAATCTGTGGGAGTTCTTTCTCACACACATACACTCCCCATGGCCTCTCTGTTTGCTGTCAAAGCACCCAAGACATATTTCATGATGAGTGAATAGCCTTCAGGGAGGATGAGGTTCTAACTACTATGAGATTCAAGAGGAAATTTTCTATAGCTCAGGAGTTATGGGCCTTTGTTTTCAAAAGCACAAAGAACAATGCTCTCCATTTAGCTCCCTTGTGTGACAATTAGTAACAATGCCTGCAGTCAGCAGCTGGTGGATCCATTACAGGAGCACCATCTGACTTAGCAAGAACATTCACATGCTG
Organism: Phrynosoma platyrhinos; assembly: GCA_020142125.1. Lineage (NCBI taxonomy): Eukaryota > Metazoa > Chordata > Lepidosauria > Squamata > Phrynosomatidae > Phrynosoma > Phrynosoma platyrhinos. The sequence continues at coordinate 185,497,035 of CM034708.1, read as the reverse complement.
GTATCTAACAGCCTTTACATTTGCTGTCTTTCCTGAGAGATGTGAACCTGGGCAAAAGAAGCAAGCTGAAATTGGAAGGGACAGGAGAGACCTTCCCCACCACATCACACCATCTTTTGAGGCTGGCTTCTCTGTGATTGTATTTGCAAAAGGATGACACAAATATTTCATGAGACAGACAGTTTGAAGAACTGGTAGCTACAGACGGCCTGAAACAGAGCTTGAAGCCATTATTGTTTTGGATGACAGTTCCCCAAATTCCCCCCATCAACATGACCAGGGGTTATGCTGGCTAAGGATTTGGGGGTGGGTTTTTTTTTTTGGTTGTTTTTTTTAAAGTAACAATTCTGCATGAATTCAAACAATAACCAGCATGGTGGTGCAGTGGTCTGAGTGCTGGACTATAACTTTTGTATTGCATCTTGTTTTAGCTAATTTAACTTGCATGCCACTTTTAGTATTATTTTGGAAGGAAGATGAGATAGAAATAAATAAATAAATAAGAAAAACACTAGAAAACCAGGATCCGAATCTTCGTAAGCTAAGGAAACCCACTGGTTTACTTTGGGCAAGTCACATTCTCTCAGACTTAGAAGAAGGCAATGGCAATCCTCCTCCAACAAATCTTGTCAAGAAAACCATAGGATAGGGTTGCCATAAGCTGGCATCAACCAGAAAGTACATAATAAACCATGAACTAATATACTGGTCCTGATGGAGGAAATGAAAATGTCCCAAAGACACACCAGCAAATACTAGCATCACATTTTCTCAGCCTCAGAGGAAGGCAATGGCAAATCCCCTATGAGTAAATATTGCCAAGAAATCCCTAGGATAGGGTGAGCATATGCTAAGTCACCTTGAAGGCACATGACAACAGTAACAGTTCCAGTCTCTGTCCAGAATAAGAGTTCTTTCTTCAGCAGCTGTCATAATGTTCTGTGCATACAGAAAGCAGCTTCTTTCTTCACAGGATATCTGGCTTTTCCAGGATGTGTAGCAAGGAAAAAAGCACCCTTTCACCTCCTCACCTCCATAGGAGTGGCAGCTTACATATCAGTGTTGACATTTGTCTGGCACTGCAGGAGACCAACTGCCATGACAGGGGATCTTTTTGCACAGAAAGTAGAGGCTGATTCCTTTTCCTGTCTGAAAGGCACAGACTGGATCCCTAAGGTGTTCACATCATAACATAATGACATCCCTTTTGCTTACTGCCATCCCATTCTGTGAAGTGACATTCCAGGTCAAAAAAACAGCCAAGAAATGCTGAAGTGACTACTTCTGGAAAAGCACCTGTCCCCTTCCATCTGTCAGGCCAAAACAAACATATTTAACTTATGTTTTTCTTAAACTCACTGGACACTTTCCAAAAAGAGCCATGCTCAAGTCAACCCTTTTGATTTCAATGTGAGTTGTTCCTCAGTCAAGGTGTGCAGGTTTTCAGCCATAGGCATGATGACATTGTTAGGAAGGATGTAATTTGGGGAATTTATAATTAGCTCAAAATATGCAAGAGTGGGGCCCTAACAACATCCTGCAAGAACAGAGTACCATTGTGTATACCAGAGCACTAAGAGATCCCACAATGGATGACGCTGAGACAGGCTTCTTCAATTAAGGTCTAAATGTTTATTAAAGAGGGAAACTGCACACACACAACTATGGCACACACACACACTACACACTTAGAAGCAAAGGAGTGAAAGCGGGAATAGACTGAGATAGGCCAGACTACGGGAGATACTCACTTCTGAAAGGATCCACTGTAGATGTGGATGATGGTAATGATGATCATGGCCACCGAAATGGGGGGAAGGGATGGCCAAGGGAGCTATGATCAGAGCACAGACTGATGTGGAGTCAAGATGCACTCTAAGGAGAGCATGTGGAGTCTAAAAATTTAGGAGTTTATATAGGCAATATCTAGCTTCTGGCTATAGACTTGATTGCTTGGCTGAAGCCTGGACAAAGGCGCTGGTTGCCTGGGCTTTGTTAAGCCAAGGTGTGAGGATTACCTAAACAATGTACTTGGATCTTAACACAATCTAGGAGGGGAGGCTAGAGGAAAAGGGTGCAGTTAAATCTGATCACTGCCCCATCAGGAGTAAGACTCAGGACAAACAAACACTATTATGTTGACTTTTAGGGATAATGGTCTTTCCCCTTTAGCAACTCCCAAACCTGGGATTTTCCAGTGGTTTGAACAGGCCCTCCCTGTGCCTATCTGACTTGCCATCTAGAGGATTATGGCTGACATCCCACAGAGGTCAGTTCGGGGTCATAGAGGGAACTCCACATGTGTCCCAAAATTTTATTAAAATCATATTTGCTAAAAACATGTCCATCAGTCCAAGACATTTCAATGGGCTCAGGTAGATACTTACAATGTGTTTAGATTCCATGTGCATGTCACAAAGGAAATAATTCATTTATGTCCCCTTCTTTCATAATACTAGAATTTAGGGTCATCCAGAGAAGCCTAATTGTGGAATATTCAAGCCAAATAAAAGGAAGAACTTCTCTTCTTCATACAATGCATACTTAAAATTGTGGAATTTACTGTCACAAGAAGTGATAGCTGTCAACTCAAATGGATTTATAAAGGAATTAGACAAATTTCTGGCAGTTGAGATCTTTCATGGGTAGTAATCATGATAGCCATACATCATTGCTAGTATCAGAGGCAGCATTTGTCTTAAATACAGTTGCTGGGGAACAGCAATTGCTGTGGATGTCATTATTGTACTTATGGGGCTCTTTCACACTGCACAACTGAAGCACTATGATGCCATTTTAACTGCCACTGCTACATCCTATGGAATCTTGAATTTGTAATTTGGGAAGGCACTAGAGCTCTCTGGTTGAAAATATTAAATGTCCCTTCTCAAACTTCAGTCCCAGGATTCCATAGGGTGTTCTCATGGCAATTAAAGTGGAATCATAGTGCTATAATTCTGTAGTGTGAAAGAGCCTGCGTGTGGTCAAGATTCATAGCCCAGCATTGCAAGAGGTCAGATTGGTAAGTACATAAGACAGGGCTTTCTATGTAATGGTACCTCAGTTCTGGCACCCCACTGGAAGGGAAATCATACTAGTGTCTCCCCTTTTGAACTTCTGACAGGCTGCTAAAGCTGCCCTGTTTTTTATGGTCTCCAGTCCTTAAAATCACAATTTGCCACAGGCAGGTACTATTTCAATGGCATATTTTTGATGATGATGATGATGATGATGATGATTTTATAGATAATTGTTCTAATTTGTTTTAAAGAATGTGATTATCAGTTTTTATCTGTTGTACACTACCCTAGAAGGTCCCAGAAGGCTGACAGATGATAAACAAACAGACAATATCTAAGATAGTGTTCCTTGGATTACTCATTTCTCCACCAGTCATTTCATATCTTTCATTCCATATTGCTGGAGCAAGGATAACTGGCCTTTGTTTTCAATAGGCAAATGGGTCAGGAAAGAAGAAACACTAGCAAGAGGGCAGCCGTTTAACGCAACTCCAAAGAATCGGAGGAGGAAATGCCTTCTCAAAAAGGAGGAGTAGGAAAAGGAAGAGACCTATGGGTCATATGTATGGATGCAAATTTAGAAATAATTACTAGTATATATCTCAATGTAGTGGAGAAAACTATGGACAGGTACTAGTTTGGCTGCTCACTTCTTGATCAGCAATGTCTAGGCCCCTCCTAGCTCTCCTTTCTTAAAGTGGTTCTTCATTTTCAAACTGGACTAGATCACAACATTTTCCAAACATAGGATGCCATCAAATCCAGGACTGATAGTTCTTGAAACAGAGGACCATCCTTTCTAACTATGACACATAACCACCCTAGAGATAGGGCTACCAATTTTTCAGTTGGCCTTTTCAGGCAAGTTTCACTTACAGAAATTTTTTATGGTTCCGAGATTAACATTATTGGTCACCAGTTCCATCAGACCAAGATGCTTTCTTAAAGGCATATTTACAGAGGCTAGTTGAAAAGTTGGCAAACCTAAGCAGGAAAAGAGGTGTCATGGAACCATCTTCTTTTACTGCTGATGCAGAGCTCTTAGGCAGGGAAAGACAAGACCTCCAGAATTGCAGCCTGGCAAACCTCTTCACAGGGTCATGGCAGGGACACACCAAGAATGCAAAGCACTTTGCAAATTTCTGTATAAATGATTAACAATCATCCTGTAGATAGAAATACCAGTTTCCCCAGAAGTGCGAAAACAGAAAGTGCATGTTTATGTATGTCAAATTACTTAGCTTAATGCAGATTTAACATTCTTCATTGCCTTATATGGTTTGAGAGAGAGCAAACCAGGTCTGGAGAAGGAATACAGAGATGAGTGGAAGAATTGCCAGATGGTAACTATCAGTGTAGCATACTGCATTTCGGGTAAGCCTTTTACAAAATGAAATTGTTTCCAAGTTCGGGATAGTGTGACAATCAAGCGATTTGCTAATTACTGGTTAAATGAAGGGGTTTTAAAACTTGTGCTGCTTTATCGCTCTGATAGCATTGCTGTAAACAATTGTGTACAGCTCTTCAATGCAGGGCATATGTTTTAAATTAAACTCTTCAAACTATCAATGATTTGCCAGTTTATGTGTGCACAAACCTCTGTATGTGTGTGTGTGTTTTAAATGGGGGGGAGACTTCTGTCTTTATAACCTCTCCTTGCCTAAAAGCTGCTGAGAGGTCATGAATCAATCATTAGGATGGCTAGTTCCAAATCCAGAAAGTGTACTTATACCTTTAATAGTAGAAGAGAAGAAAAAACTCCCAACAGCTATAGTTTCTCCTGTCAATTTTTGAAGGCACCAAAAACCCAGGGATGATGAGTGGGAAGGAAGGCAGCACAGGTAAAGAACAGTTATCTTTTAACTGTAACTAGATCATTTTTTACATTATTGATTCCATGTATATTATGTTTTTCACTATGTGTGTGCATGTTCCTCCCTATCAGTGCATCTGAGTTTTGCAGTTTGAGTTCATGTGAACAATTATTTATTTTATTTTATTTTATTTTATTTTATTTTATTTTATTTTATTTCTCCCGAAAAGCAACCCAAGCCTAGACAATATAAAAATACATTAAAACAACATTTTAAAAAACAATTAAAATAGCCTGATTAAAACAGTAAAAAGTTAAAATTTTAAACATACAAAATTTAAAAAA
>CM034708.1:185438215-185470461 GCA_020142125.1 Phrynosoma platyrhinos | reverse complement strand
GCATTTGGTATTTCCTAGCTGCCACGATTCAAACCCCGGGGAAGGGGTTTAAAAAACCAGGGCTTGAAGGAGGTTTGGGGCATGCTCTCCAGCAAGGAGAGAAAGCAAGAAACCTATAAAGCAACTGGGCTGTCTCAATAGGTTGCCTTGGAAAAAGTAATTTGGAAAAGGCATGAAATTTCGTAACGTTTAAAAATTTTCTTGGCAAGGTTTCTTCAGAGGAGGATTGCCATTACCTTCCTCTGAGGTTGAGAGAGTGTGACTTTCCCAAGGTTACCAGGTGGGTTTCATGGTGACCTTCAGGGGAACTTATCATGGCTTGTTGTTTTTTGCTAGGTTTGTATAGAGGAAGTTGCCATTACCATCTTCTGAAGTTGAGAGAGTGTGACTTTCCCAAGGTTTCCTGGATGCTGTTCATGGCTACCTTAAGGGGAACATATCAAGTTTTGTGAGAGAGGGGTTTGCTATTGCTAACCTGAAGCTGAGAGAGTGTGCCTTGGGCTTTCCCCTAGAAGTGCCACCCCCCAAAAGTCCCACCCCCAGCACTCAGTGACACCCGATGCAGAAATGCCACTGTGTTTGGGCACTCAGTTTCTAAAACGTTCACCATCACTGTCCTAGTTAGCTGGTGAAATGTCAGCACCCATAATGGGGCCCACAGTTACAAAATTTCCATGATAAAGTTTGCAATATAAGTGGAAGAGAACTGTATATACTCATGTATAAGTCTAGAAATTTAGGTTAAAAAATTGACCACAAAAACCTGAGTTGACTCATTCACGAGTCAATGCAAGTACTTTACTTTAACACACACACAACTATCCTCTGGTGAAAGAAAAAAGTTTAATCTGCCCTGGAAGCATGACTCCCTTCTATGCTCTCTCATCCATCCAACCTTTAGTATGAGCACAAATAGTTATGTCTACTTGGATTTTATAGGTTTATTTGGTATTGCTTTCCCTTTTTTTTTTTTTTGTCCTTTACAACCTTCATTACATGCCCCTTAATTTTACTCTCGACTAATCCACGGGTCATACCAAAATCCATAATTTTGGCCCCAAAACCTGCCCTTGACTTATACATTAGGTTGATGTATAGTCGAGTATATACAGTAATATGAACCTAGCCCAGAACATAACTTGATTATTCAGACTTTTAATTATTCAGATTAAATGTGTGAAGAGAGGAGTGTGCCAGTTACTACCTTCTGTTTTCTACAGTGCTATACTCTAGAAGCCCAAGAAAAAATCCACAAAATCCCCAGGGCATTGTGTCTTTGAGCCTGTCCCACTTTGAAGAATGAAAACTGGTCCCAACTGAATTTGGGGGGACAGAATGTTGGAATTATTGCTGCAAATTATTTCTGTGTTACAGAGTTCTTTTTATGCGATGTGCCTTATGATCAAGGCCAACCTTTCCATTAGGCAGAGAGGCTGACCATCATAGGTAGCACATTTTCAGTGTCATGAAAAGGTACATGTGTTGGATTTTCTATAAAGATGCCAAACTAACTTTTTTGATATGGACACTATGGACCATGGCTTTGTGGGGAAGCTTATCATTTGCTGTTCTGCCTCAGGAAGCAAAATACTCAGAGAGAATCACAGAGTTGGAAGAGACCATAAGGGCCAATCCAACCCCCTGCCATGCAGGAATAGAAAAATGAAGTACTCCCATCAGGCAGCCATCCAGCCTCTGCTTAAAAACCTCCAAAGAAGGAGAACACCACATTCCAAGGTAGTTTATTCCACTGTTGAAGAGCTCTTGCTAGCAGGGATTTCTTCATAATGTTCAGGGGGAATCTCTTTTCCTGTAGTTTGAATCTACTACTCATAGTCTTGAGCAACAGAAAACAAACTTGTTCCTTCTCCCATACAACATATTTTCAAATATTTAAACATTGCTGTCATGTCACCTCTTAACCCAGGGGTCGGCAACCTACGGCCCACAGGCCGCACCCGGCCCGCCGACCCCCGCCAGCGCCACCGACGACAACCCCTGCTGCCGCTACCGTGCACTCCCGCCGCTGCGCTGCTGCGCATGTTGCTACCACCATTTTGGCAAACAAAATGGCGGCCGCAACGTGTGCAGTGGCGGTGCAGCGGCAGTAGCAGTGGGGGGACTGCGCATGAGCGCATGCACTGCCATTTCCCCCCCACACCCAGCCCAGCGGAAGACCTGGGGACCAGCAACCTGCCCCAGGTATGTGAACTTTGCTGACCCCTGTCTTAACCTTATCTTCATGAGGCTAAACATATCCAGCTCCCTAAGATGCTCCTCATAGAATATGGTACTGAGGTCAGCTGTGCTATCATCTGGAATGCTTTCCCTCTACTTGCTGCTGAAGTAGCTGGAGTTATACAAAAGACCTTGGAAATTACCAGAAATGTTACTTTTTTGAACTACAGTTGCTACAGTCCTCCAGCCAGCATAGCCATGTCAGTTGATGGCTTCTGGGAACTATAGTCCAAAAGTACTATATCCAGACAGAGGCAATTAACTAGTTTTCTGGATCTCCCTTCCTCTTGTAACATCTCATCTAATTCCCACTTTACTGCTGCTGTCATTTTCATTTCCCAAAGTTTAAAAGGCTAAAATGAAAGCATTCATCGATGCTGTATTTTCATATTTCATGAACCTCAAAGGATATGTTTCTGCATCTTCTATTTCTCCACAAATTGGAACATCTTTGTGATATGTGCCAACACAATTTAGCGATAGTAACCTGCAAAGAGAGCCAACAAAATGTGAGATCTTTCTAAAATGAAACAAAACAACCAAAGCATCTTTTTTTTTTTTACAAAAAGTCAAAACATTTCAAAAGAAGAGGATCTATTTCTGTATCTTTACAAAAGAAGCCTTGTTGGTGTAATTAGTTTTGCAAGTGCCTTTGGTCCTTAAACCCTTTAGCCTAGAGATGTGTATGTGTGTTTCTTTGGGGGTTTGCTTCATTAATTGGTCTAGCAGTTGAGCCAAATCATATGAACAAGATCAACTGTTCCTCTCTCTTTTTTTAAAGGGTATTGCTGTACATCAACTAGTCATTCCTTCTCCAAGATCAGGTAATTAAGCAAATTAATGTCCACTGTGGGATTAGCAAACCACTGTGGGGCTGATGATACCGGCTAGCAGTGCTGTGACTGACCCCTTTAAAAAGGAGCAGTACATGGTGAAGCCAAAGGTTAGTCTGGCCAGATGTAAGCATGCAACTTTTTGAGCAGGCTTCCAAGGCAACAGCAAGACTCCACGCTGCATTGACATCTGCCCTGAGATCTCTGTACCAAGTCACCTGGAACTAACAGCAATGCCATGTTTATTTCCCACAATGGACACCCTCCATCAGTCCCAGTTTGATAGGGACAGTTCTGATTAATCCTCTACCATTACACTTTTCAACTGCTTTCAAAATGTCCCAGTTTCTTTCTTTTCCTCCCACATTTTTCTTTCTCCTCAGCTTATTACAACTAATGCAAACAAAGCTTAAAGTGCAAAAGTAGTGTACCGGTAGTTTACTGTAAATTCAATTAATTCAGTGATGAAAGGGTGTGAAATATTACCCTTCCCAGTTGGCTGAGCAAAAAGCAAACAGCTACAACCACTCCTAACTTGAGTGTTCTTCATGAATAACTTTTGAAATCTTGAAAACAGATGTTCCTTGGCCTCATGTGTCTTGGTGTTCATCCATGAAATGTTGGAAGATATGACACTGTCTCAGAGCAATCATACCTGAGAAACACTGTGGAAATTAAAATGGTTGTTCTATTCCTCCTCTTCTTCTTCTTTTTCTGTTGTTCTATTTATTTGTATCCCACATTCACCCTAAAATTGGGACTCAAAAGGGCTCACAATTTAAAAGAACAATACAAGTAAAAACATATAAAAAGTAAATATTAAAATAGAATTAAACTACTTACAGTATTAAAACAATTCACTGTCAGGTTAAAAGAATAAAATGCAATTAAAAAGATAAGCAAACTCTTAAAACAATTCAGTTACAATACCGCGGACCCCAGCCTATTCTTTAAACCTTTTCTATGTTAATAATCAGTCTGAATTAATAGGCTTTAGCCTGCCAATGGAAGAACAACAAGGAGGGGGCTATCCTGGCCTCTGGGAAGGGAATTCTAGGGGCAGACACTGAGAAGGCCCTCTCTCACATCTCGACCAACTATGCTTGGGATGGTAGTGGGACTGAGAGAAGGGCCTCTCCTGATATTCTGATGGTGTCAGAACCACACAGCTCAGACCTGAGCCATATACAGTTTTATAGGTCATCACCAGCATTTTGAATTGTGTCCAGAAACAAACTAGCAGTCAATGAAGCTGTTTCAACATAGTTGTAGCATGTTCTCTGTAACCTACCACAGTGAACAGTCTGGCTGCAACTCTTTGCATCAGCTGAAATTTCTGAACTCTTCAAAGGCAGCCCAAGTAGAGCATGTTACAGTAGTCTAAATGGAATGTAACTAAGGTACATGCCACCATGGCCAGATCTGACGTCTCATGGAGTTGGCACACAAGGTTCAAATGCAAAAGCATTCTTGGCCAGCACAAAAACTTGGACCTCCAGGTTCAAAGCTGAGCCCGGGAGTGCACCCAAACTGAAAACCTTTGTCTTCAGGAGGAGTGTAATCTCATCTAACACAGGCTGGGTTCCTATTCCCTGATCTGCCTTATGACTGACCAGAAGCACCTCTTGTCTTGTCTTGTCTGGATTTGTTTCCCTTCATCCAGTCCAGGGGTAGGCAACCTGAGGCCCGGGGGCCGGATGCGGCCCCCCAAGGCCTTTGGACCGGCCCCAGGCCAGTCCTGCCGCCGCCGCTGCCGCCACCATGTTGATATTAATTATTATTGTTATTACTTGTTTGGGGGGTTTTCTTGGCAAAATCTCCACAGGGGTTTTGCCATGGCTTTTCTGGGGCTGAGAGAGTGTGCATGCATATTTTTAAAATTATTTATTTTTTTAAAAAAAATGATTTTTATTTATTTATTTATTTATTTATTTATTTTTGGTGCTTCGGCGCCCCCAATTGTCTGAGGGACAGCAACCTGGCCCCTGACAAAAAAAGGTTGCCTACCCCTGATCCAGTCTATTACTGATGACAGACAGTGGTTTAAGACCAGAACAACCTTTTTAGATTGGGGTGGGCAGGAGTCATAGGGTTAGGTGTCTTCTGCATATTGGCATACTGCTGTTGCTGCCTGAATCCATCTGTTTGAATTTACCAAGGGATACATAAGTCTGTCAGACTGTGGCTAAAGGAACCACTGTCCCTTGTAGCACTGTGTAAAAGAGCAAAGCAAAACCTCCTGGGGCCCACTGATATAGTGGGAAAACAAGCAAAGGTAGAGGTAGAAGTTGAGCAAAGATTGTTCGTTTGTTGCCTCGATTGTTGTGCAGAGGGGCAGGCTATAAATAAAAATTATTATTATTATTATTATTATTATTATTATTATTATTATTATTATTATTATTATTTAAAGATCCTTTGGGGAATATAGCTTCAAAAACACTTGCCTCCATGCTGGCGAAGGGATTGTGGGAACTGTAATCCAAATTTTTTTTCCAAGCTCTTACCTGGGACTCTTTGCCAAGAGGTCAAAACAGGAACCAACCAAGTAGGTTAATAAGGTAAGAGTGCTAATCTTTACAGACTACTCCACACTACTTTTTCCTCTACGCTCCCCAATTATGTTGCCAATCCTGGGATTCTAAAGAGTTTATTTTCAATGCAGTTTATCCTGCTAATGCAGTTGCCATGTCTACCTTTACCTTGCAGTTGCTAAAGGTGTGGTAGGCTTCTTTGGGTTAGAAGTCAGTATCTTTCCTCTCCAGGTTGAGTAGAATTCTGTCTGCTCCGCTGATGCAGCAAAACCCTAAACTGATGGTCTTTTTTTTTTCATTCCATGCCATCTCATCTTTGACCTCCTGTCAAAGGAAATGCTTAGCACTGATTGTATCATGCTGGCCAGCTCATGAGAAAATGGGATAAACTGTATGTTTCTGCAGGTCTTCAGCAAGCTGAGAAATAATTGCTGAAGATGCTGAAGCAGAACCAGTCAACAGCTTTCAGAGTCAATCCACTTACCTAATGAAGACAACATATTGATAAGTAATGCTCCTTGTCTGGCAGTGTATTTATAGTTCTGCCACTCCTGCCTGGAATCAAAACTCTTCAGACCCATGAAAATTATCCTCAAGTGAGGGCAGGTTATTCCCAGGCTACAGACTTGGTAGTCATTTGGATCAATTTAAATTTTATATAGTTGCCCAGACCAGGGTCGCAGTATTGTAGAGTTTCTCCAAATGCCACCTGAATTTTCTCCCCATCCTTGTTTTGCTGCCAGTTGTGAGACTTGTGTTTTCCTCACACACTGAAATGACTCCCATTATTTTGCATTTTTCCTAATTTGCACATTGATGTGCAATCGTGAGGGTTAACTTTTCCATTTCTATTTTAAAATATGCACATTTTTTATGTACACTGTTTCTTGGAAACATCCCATAAACCTTGTAAATGTGTAAATGCATGAGATGAGGTGTTTGTTCTCTCACAACAAGTATCAGGAAGTGTGATCATACTACTTTTCCTCAAAGCTGTTTTGGCTGTTGTTTTTCCCATCCCCAGACTGGTGGTGTTATGCCATCGTTCATGCTGCTTGTCCAATGTTTAAAATAGCAGACCCCATCAACTACTCTCTATGGAAGTAAGGTGAGCTGGCAAGGAGGAAACACAAAGAAAAGACTAGATATAAGTCTGGCATTGTTAGGGTTGGCCCAAGCTACCTTATTGTCTCTGGCAGAATAAAAACTCCTAATCACCCCCACAACTCTTGAAATGCATAGTATCCAAGGCTAGCTAAACTCTCCTGGTTCTTGGGGGGGGGGAACCACACAAGAGCCTCCTTTGGGAGTAAAACTAACATGAAAAAATAAATGATTATTTGCTTCCTTTTCATCAACACTCCAGTGGCATGTCTACACAGACCATTTAAACCGGTCCCTCCCATGGCACCCTGTCTTCATGACAAAAAGGTTACAAAAAGTAACCTTTTTATATTGTTAATAGAATTCAAATTTGGTCTCCTGGACTTTGTAATGCTTTGTTCCCAGTGCCACATGGCCAGAAGGAGAATGGACCTGCTTACTTAGATATTCCTCCAAAGAACAACACAACTTGACAAAATGCAGGCCTATGACTAACATCATCATTTTATCATTCCTTTCTCCTGTATAACACTTTTGCCTGATGAAGAAGCTTTGAAAGATGGCATCATGTATTTTGTGCATTTTGGTTGGTGCAATAAAGGTATTACTGTTTTGGATGTTATTGTACTTTCTTCATGACAGGCCAGTGGCATACCCCAACTTGGTGTCACCCAGTGGGGGGGGCTTCTGGGGATGGGGCTTCCAGTGAGCCCACTGCACGGGAATGCATGCAAAGTGTGCATGCCGGAAAATTGCATGTGTATGCCCTGTAGCACCCCAGAAAGCCTGGCAGTGGCTGGGCGAGCGGGCCCCATGCACTGCCAGAGGATCAGGAAGCCCCATGGCAGCTGGGAGGGTGGCCCCCGCATACTGCCAGCAGCCCAGAAAGCCCCACGACAGCTGGAAGAGCGAGCCCAAGGCCCCAGAAAGGCCTTGCAGGGGGCAGCGGTCCAAATGGGCGTCACCCCCTCTTCTGTGATGCCATCCCCTCCTTCTGGAGTATCACCCTGTGTGGTCTGCACCCCTGCACACCCCCAGTGATGCTACTGTGACAGGCTAGTTCTGCCCCAAAGTCACCCCATCCCTGACTTAAAATTGATTTGAAAGACTTACCTTTTACTCCAGATTTTCTAGGAAAACCAAAGCACTCTGGAGTGCGGCTGGGCAGCTGTCTAAACATGCATCCTGCTGTGCCACTACCTCTGGTGTAAGTTGCTCCCTTTGAGGTCACAATGATGTGTTCAATGCTGGCTGCCTCATTTCTTACCTCAGAAGCAGCAACTCACACCAGTGGCACCAGGCAGTCCAGTGGGACACATGAGTACACAGCCACCCAGCGTTACTCGGGAGTGCAGAGGTAATGGGGAATTTTGGGCAGTTTCAGGACCAGAATGCTCCAGGAGCAGCCTGAAATATTCTGGTCAGTGTAGACATGCTCCAAGCAATGTTTGGTGTAAGCAAAATACATCAAATTGAGTCATTGGCCTTGCAGTCTTCTGTGTCTTTATATGTGTATGTACTTTTGTGTACTTCAGAGGTTCTTGTGGCATGTTGTCTTCTACACTTTAGAAGTCAAATTTTGTGTCTGTTCCCTCCCAAGTGCTTTATTATCTTTCCTAGCTTGGATTATTTATCCTGTTTCCAAATAGGCTTGGGATAGTCATGGTAAAGGGTACTTGCTAAAGGTGTGCTGGTGAGGATACTGTGTTTAGAAGCATTCTGTTATTAACTCCCATGTTTCAGGGAGGAGTAATTAACTGAAAGCCCAAGCTTGAAAATCAGTCTCTAGGCATTGTCTAAAACAGGGGTAGGCAACCTAAGGCCCGGGGGCCAGATGCGGCCTCCCGAGGCCTTTGGACCAGCCCCAGGCCAGCCCTGCCGCCATCGCCACTGCCGCCCCCTGCTGCCGCCCGCCATGATGATATTGATTATTGTTGTTATTACTTGTTCTTGGGGTTTTCTTGGCAAAATCTCCACAGGGGTTTTGCCATGGCTTTTCTGGGGCTGAGAGAATGTGCATGCATATTTGTTTTTAATTTTTTAATTTTTTTTTTAAAAAAATAGTTTTTTAATATTTATTTATTTATTTATTTATGGTGCTTTGGCCCCTCAGCAACCCGGCCCCCGGCTCAAAAAGGTTGCCTACCCGTGGTCTAAAAAGTTAATTTTCCAAATTCTGGTGAAAACATAAGCCTGTGTCCTGGTAAACTGTTTCCAAGTAACTGTGGGGGGATGCAGATGGGCAGCCCTGGGCCACCCCAGGAAGCAGAGGATCAGGGTCGAGGCTGCCGGAAGTCTTGGTCCCAATCCTCCCTTTTGCCAGCCCGGCAAAGAGCAGCGTAGCTCTTTAGTGCCCCTTCCGGTGCAGCACATCAAAACACTGTGCCAGAAGGATGTCCTGATGCCGCCAGCACGAGGTTGGGGCACCTGGTGTGTGGCTGCTCCTCCCCATCCCTGCCTCCAGACCAGCCCTTTGGGCCAGTCTGTAGAGGCCCTCAGTCACTGTGTTGCCAGTTGAACCATAGAGATGGAATGGGGCTTTGTGGAGCATCAGGTCCAACAGGGATTGATGCAGGAAATCCAGAATAAGAGCTTTCCAAATAATGAAGTTGTTCTTATTGTGGTTGATTCATCTATATTCAACATTTTTGCATAATACTTGGACTGAATGTGGCATAGATAAATTAAAACATATACAATTACTAATTTAAAAGCTGTCTGTCCAGCCTTTACCTCAGAGGTAGGCAAGGGTGGTCCTCTAGATGATCACAGTTGCCCATCCCCTACTCTTAGGACCTTATCCCACGGGGCCAAAAGCAGCAAGAATCCACTAAGAATCAGGCGCTATAGCGCTATACATTCCCGGGTGATCACACGACGTCGCTCAGAATCGGCTAAGAATCAGGCGCTATAGCGCTATAGTTTTCCCGGTGATCACACGACGTCGCTCAGAATCCGCTAAGAATCAGGCGCTATAGCGCTATAGTTTTCCGGGTGATCACACGACGTCGCTCAGAATCCAACAAGAAACCGCTCGGAATGCAGCATCATTCGGGTTCTTTTGAATGTCGGTTTCAGCGGGCATTGCAATAGCGCTAGCTTATCCATAGCGCTATTATAGCGCTAGCGCCCTATTTATACTAGCGCTATAGTACTGCAATGATGCTCATATCGCTTTCTTGCCACTTTTGAGAGCAGCGTGGGATAAGGTCCTAACTCAGGACTTCTAAAGAGGAAGAGTACAAGGTCACCCCCCAAAGGTAATTATTTTCACTGTTGAATTCCTCTTATTACTAAGACATTTCTCCTAATATACACAAGAAAACTTGTCCCCTATAACTGAAGCCCATTAGGCTTTGTAATATGTGTGTGTGTGTGTGTGTGAGAGAGAGAGAGAGAGAGAGAAAGAGAGAGAGAGAGAGAGAGAGAGATTGGTTCAGTTACTTTCTGCTCCAGGCTCCATAATGCAAGCCTTGATGCAATGTTTCTTTATGACAATAAAGCCACAAATCAACACTGGCATGCCTGAGTCCATCTGTTTGAATTTACCAAGGGATACATAAGTCTGTCAAACTGTGGCTAAAGGAACCACTGTCCCTTGTAGCACTGTGTAAAAGAGCAAAGCAAGAAGTTGGCTTGTCCCGAGATACCTTCATAACAATGAGATAGCGCACATAACAATGCAGCCATGTTTCCCTTTCATCTTCTCAGGACAGTAATCTTTTTGTCCCTGCCAGGACTGTCAGAGAGCAATTTTGTTCCACTAACAAAAATCATACACACTCAGGAAGAGCATGGCTGGATCAGACCAAAGGTCTATCTACTCCATCACTCCATTCACACAGTAGGCAACATGAGGCCTATAGGAGGCTACAAGCAGTACATGAGTGCAGTAACATCTTCCTGCTTGTGTTCCCCAGAAATTGGTACTGAAGGTATACTGCCTCTGGTATTAGAGATAACAGATAGCAAAGCTCAGAGACATGCTTAATGGTTTCTCTCTTTTTTTTTTTTAATAAGAAATTTATTGCAAATATAGAAATTGATTTTTTCCATACAGGAATCTCCGATTCAAGGAAAACAATTTCGTGCCATTCAGTTTAAAATGTGGAACGGGGCAGGGGAATAAAGAAAAATAAAATCAAACTCAAACCTAAAATAAAACCAAACTTCAAAAAATAAATCTCCATACACAACCAAAGTTCACAGGATCATTACAGGAGGAGGGAACCCAAGCGGCTGGTGAGGACCCAAACTGACAGCTGCCTCCAATTGTGTATTACATTCAACGGGAGCAGAAGTGGGACTTGAGAAGGAGACCTGGAGGGGAAGGGGCACTACCCCCTACTCTTGTACCCCAATTCTGTGCTTCTGGGTGGAAGGGCTAAAGCTGGGATTCCACCCCTTTTACTACTGGCTCCTTCTCCTCATGTCATCATAAGGTATTGGGAGTGTAGGAGTCACCTGAAAACAAGGCCTCATAATTGAAACAAAGGCCAAGAATGGAGGAAGTAGAGCGTGCAAGAGGCAAGGATCTAAGGAAAGTCATACCTCAGGAAGATGGAAAAGATGTGTATGTGTGTGTGTAAGTTTAGGAAGAAACTTTCATTTGCAGTTCACTTTCAGGTAAGTTTGCTGCCCTGATGTATAAGGAGTTAAATCTTCCTGAATGAGATACAGTAGATTAAGGGGGGAAAAGAAGTGGTGGCGAATAGATGGATCTTGTCCTTTCTTCCAGTTTACAGCAGAAAGGAATGTCCATAAGAGAATGCAAAGTATGTAGATCTGCTCCATAGAGCAAAACTCCACAAAGTACCATAAAAGCAGGTATTTGAAGGTCAAGGAGCATGATGGTGTGGGATGAAAGTTTCCTCAAAGATCACAAAAATCCCCCACCCACCCAGGAAAAAAAAAGAGCTCAGTACAAAACATTTCACAGTGAGATCCATTAAAGAACAACTTCCCAGTGTTGTAGTTTGTACACCATGACTCTAGGGAGGCTGTTTTCCCTGATCCTGGAAGGGTTGCACTTTCATCTATGTGCAGTTGTCATGGCTGCTGAGTAATGGAGTGGTGGCTGCCACATAAAAATGAACTACCTGCATACTCTGTTTACTCTTCCTTTGCACTTCAGGCCAAGAAAGGTGGAGCAGATATTTCTGTTCTTGGTTTCCTTCTGTGGCTGCTTCTTCTCAAGGAGTTTTGGCTGAGCTGGACATTGGTATGCTCATCTAAAAGAACATTCATCTTGGCATTAGTACCTTGCACACTATACCCTATGCTGCCTCATACTGCAACAGTTGATTCTAATTGTATGTCAACAGATGAGATGGTGCTTAAGGAAAATATCCAGAATTGGCTATTGGTTGGCCTCCAAAAATAACATAATGTCTTCTCTGATTAGTTCCTCTGCCCCCTCAAACTTTATCTCATCAGTTTCCTAATCCTATCTGTGTCTCCTCTCAGTCTCTTCTATCATTGTTCATCCTAACATTGTTCTCAGTTTTTCTTTGGAGCATTTATTAAATGGGGGCTTCCCACTTTTGACACCTTAACAACAGAAAGAATTGAAAGGACCGATGTGCTGTACACCACCTCATATTAAGGATGGGGAAAGGCTGGGCCTCTAGATGTGATTGAACCCATGGGTTGAAGTTAGAGAAGGGTGTACCTCCACCACTTGGGAGAGTCTCCCATCAATTGGTCCACAAGCTATTAGTGATGGGCTGCAACTCTTTATCAGCCCTACCCAACATAGCCAATGGTGAAGGACAACAGGAACTATCTAGCATCATCTGGATGGCCACATATGCCCCCAGCCTGCCCTGGGGGATTCCTGTCAATTAAGATGATTTCTTCATATATCATATTGTACCAGCATTTGTGGACATCAGATACTCTGAATCAGTACATCCATGCCATGCTAAAACCCCTGTCTGGACATGTCATCAATCTGGTGCAATCTCTCCAGAAATGTCCTATCCTCTGTCACCCCACGTGTATTTTTCCTCTTCATTCTCGCTACTATACAGTTTCTTTACAATTTCTTCCCTTTGTATTTGAGGATCTCTTCTTCTATTATGTTCTTACATCTCCTGGAACTGATCTTATGATGTCAAAGAGGGAAATTGGTGTCCATCTAGATGTTGGTGAAGTACTGCCTCATCAGCATAGCTATGGATGAGGTGAACTGCAATTCAACAATGTCCAGAGGGAACACACTCTGCATCCCTGCTCTATGGGGAAATTTTAAATAATTTTAGTAACCTCTTATGGCAGGGGAGTTGTGGACTACAACTCCCACAATCCCTGACCACTGACCATGTAGGCTGGAACTTATGGGACCTGTAGTCCAAAGCATCAGATTACTTTATCATCTTATAAAATCTAATAACACCAATTTCTATGTTTTATCCCTGCTGTACCCTCCAAATTTCCTTTACATTTTCCTGTCACCTTCAAAATGTTATGTCACTTGGAATTCTTACCAGTTTCTCAGTGGGTTAAGTTTAATTGATATTTCTTCAAATTTGACCTTAGTTCAGCTGTGTATAGAACAGTGTGTAGACTAAGGAAAAGCTATCTGAGTTTCACCCTGTGTTTGTATTTAGCCTGGCAGCAATGGAGTGCGAACCAAGTGGTTTGATGAAAAGAGAGCCTGGTGGAAAGATAAAGACTATGAAAGAATTCAGGCCAGCTCTATGATGCTTCTCTGTCTAGAACAGATTCTGACTCTGGCACCTGCATATTAAAAATGAGATCCAGCCTCCCAATAAATTGGTATACTAGCTAGTAACCATGACACAGTTTTAAAAGAGTGCTATTTTAAAGTGTTCATTTTGCCATGCAGCTGGTTCATAATCTCCATCCTATCCACTTGTCTCCATGTGTATCTCCATCCTTTTGGTTAACTATTTTAGGCAACTGAGAGTTTCAGTGTGGGAGTGAGAGCAAAGATGCCCAGTAGAGAACATCTAAAATTTGGTTTAAACTGCTTTAGAGGAGGAGTAACTGGACCAAGCAAAGGTGTTACAACCATACATCTATCTTTTCCTTTTCTTGTCCATTCAACCAATATACACTCTCTGCTTTCTCTACTGCTATCACACAATCCCTCTTTGCATTTATAACTCTCTTCCCTTTTATGGTCACTCACTTCTTCTGCTACCACATTTCTCCTTCTCTCCCACCATATGCTGTCTCTATTGTTTTTTGTGGGGTACTGGCTATTACCTCTTTCCCACCCCACATCACTGCCTCTGAGAGCCTCCAGCAAAAAGCCAGCCTGATTAGCATTGCAAACACATTGACATCACCGCAGCCAAGATTCCTTGACATAAATTTTCATTTGTCGTTCATGAATATTTCACGCCCACCTCAGGAGGAATTATCTGGCATAGGATGGAAGATAGCAGAGAATGAGGCAGGAACAGCATTGCAGTATTTGCTGTCGCTGTGCCTATGACGATCTTGCACTGGGATCAGCACAGTGGTTCTTTTCACAGGTTGTAGGTTCAGTGTGAAAGCTCACTTTGTCCATGTTCTCCAGATCCTGTTAGGCCATCTCCCAGTCAGCTCCAGAGGACACCTGATATCCCGATCATAGTCTTCTCAAGACTGCCCACAAGAGGATGGGTTATATCCAGAATCCATTCCATGGGGGACAGATGTCCATACTTTCAAAGCACTGCATTCAAAGGAGACAATTCAAGCTTAGGTCTTCTCTTTCAATGAAATAACCAGAGGTCTTATCAGAATGGAGCAGGAAACGATACCTCTGTTGTCCAGTAAGTGCTAGGATCAAGTGTAGCAAAGAAAGGAAACAAGAACTCCTCCAGAATAAGTATCACATTTGTTCATGCATTTGCCCAAGGAAATTTTTCCCCCAAAGATGTTCTGGTCTCCATGAAAAGAACTACAGAAGTGTGAAAGAGGACAGATTAAATTTGAGGAGACTCATTTTAGAAAAGAAAGACTTCTGTAAAGATCACTTACCAAGTCACCTGAAAATGGATGGGGAAGCACAATCACCAGAGGCTACAACAAATAGAGGGAAGAGGGTGCTTTTTTCTTCTTCATTAAAATCAAATTGCTCTGGATGAGGCCTTCAAAATTTTCTGACATGCCCTTAAGATTAAACTTTTTATTATATCCCTAAACAGCAGTTCTACTTAGCACTGATGGGCCAGAAGTAGATGTTTTGGCCAAGAAATGGGAGTCCTCTTGGTCTAACAGCCCTTGCTTTGCAAGCAGTTCTACAAAACCAGGATTCATGAAGATGAATAACTACTGCAGGATAAGCATAAGTTAAAGGATTTGGACTATCACTTAAGCCTCTGAAAGTCACCCAAGCCAAAACCAGCACACAGATGTTTGCAAAGGGATAAGGGCAGTGTGGACTGGACTGGAAGGGGATAGTGCTATTTTGCTGGTGGCACCGGGTTTGGGTTCTCTTTGGAGTCCGCTTCCTCCCAAAGATTTCAATTCACAATGGTGGTTAAGGGAGTACAGGAGAATTTGTGGGGTGGGACAAGATGGGAGGAAAAAGCAAAAGAGCATGGTCAGATTTAGTCCCAACAAACCAGCACGTACACAAAAGATGTTTTTGCTCAGAAAAATACAGTAATATCATCATGCAAATATAACGCTTAATTCTCTTTTTTTCCCAGACTGGTTGTGTGTGTACTTTGTAGTTGTTCCGAGTCTCAAACTAGCTGCAAGGAAGAGGTTAATAAAGGAGTCTGGAGCAGGCCTCCTTCCCCTATTACCTCACCTTGCCATTCCTTCCCTGTTGGAATAGTCTCCACAGCCTAAAGTTTGCATTGCAGGATACAAGAGGGGTACAGGTCACTTGTAGCCTATAAATGCCCACGCCTTTTCATCAAAGATGCTCGGCTTGCTACATCCTCCACCTCCTCAACCATCACATGTTCTGAATCCCTGCCTCTGTATTGTGCAGACAGGTAGAAGGAGGGAGCCAAAATCAAGACCAACACACTACTCATGCCCACCTTGTTCCTCAGCAGAAATTATGGGGTGGCAAGGGGAGGCTGGGGTGATACAGTAGAGATGGGAAACAAGGTTTGTTTGCACCTTCCTTCCAACTTCACTGCTCTTTACCCTGATTCCGAGTCAAAAGGCAAGTTATCTCATTTCCCTAGAACCATTGCAATCTATATGGGAGTGGTGTTGGCACATATTTTTAAACAGTTACATAAAATAGGACTTTTGCTGTTGTTGATATTGTTGCTGGGTGAGCTCCTCTTCTACTGCAGCAACCCTACTGTGAGGAAAATTTCCCAAATATTCGTTCTTTGTATCATTATTAAAGGCTCAGCTCCCTGTCCCAACTGGATCCAAGCAATCCTACAGCATCTGGAGGACTCAGCAACCCTACCCTTCCATAATTGCTAGAGGCTCTTTATATTTAGTTTCTCCATAGTTTAGGAGATGCAGGACATGTGTCCCTCACCACAGCCAAGGAATACTAAAAAGCTTCCCATTGCTAATAAACTCCCTTCTCCCATGGCCTCAAAGCATCATAAGAGCATGTTATCAAAGATGCCTTCAGCATTCTACATGGGAATTCTAAACTTTGCTTGGTTCTGTGATTATAACTTTCTGGAATCACTGCATGGAGAAACATGCTGACATACAAAGGGGACAATGCAAGACACATGAGGTTTCTTTCAGAACTCCAGTGGAACTCTAGTTCTAGCATCTTTCCAACAGGGATTCAGTTTTGGATTCCAGTCAACTGGATCCCGATAGTATATGCACTTTATCTTCCAGAATATACCTTTTAAAAACATTTCTCATTGGGTAAGATTTTCACAGTGAACATGCCTTCCACCCACCTAATGTTCAGTCACCATTTCCACCAAAGGAATACATTTCTGAGGGTGCCTGGCTAGATAAAGAGAATATACTCCTGGAAGTCTTATTAGGAAAAGATCCTTTGGATGTGACTCACTCATGGAGAGGATCTCCGGAACCCAAACAATTGCCTCTGGTATTTATCTTTGGCATTCCACCTTATCAGAACTTTGGAACAGTATTTCTTTTGGCCTACAACTCCCAGTATCCAACAAGTATCACAACAAGTAACATTTTCAAGCTCTGGCCCCTATGTAACTCAAAGAGCACACTTTGGGAAGTTTCCCCATAGAAAACATCTCCCTAACATTTCCATGCAGTTCCTAACAGGAATGCTTCTCTGGGATCTGCATCTCTGCTTGTTTCTCATGGTGGCAAAATCCTTGAAACTTAACACCCCATCTGAAGATTGCCAGTACCACTTGCAAGCAGCCCAAAAACTACATACTTTTGCTGTTCAAATCTTTGTTGAATGAACAGAAGGATCCTTCTTGTCTAGGGTGGATGCTGTGAGAAGCAAAGAAGTTGGTGTAGGAAGAAAGTGTTTTGCTTGTAGCAAGCCAGGGGGAGGCAACACTCTGCTATTCCCCATATGCTTTCAACTACTTCTTTCCTCAACCTTGGCCAGCATGGTCATGGATTATGGGAGATGTAGTCAAACACAGGTAGCGGGCACTAGGTTGTCTAATCCATTACTAAGTACTGAAAAGTAAACATTTGACTTTTCACAGCAAAGGATAATTCCTGGAAAAGCATGGATCCCAGCTGCCTAGCCTCACTAACACTGCACAGATGAGCAAAGCTATCGGATATGCTACATCAAGTTTTTAAAAATCCAGCTTCACATTGTTATTCCTTGTTGTTGCTATTCTTCCTGCAGGGCAACAACTTATGGGGGGAGGATGCAGCAAGAATCAGACAGATAAGCCTTGATTGCAAGGCATTGCTTTCCTCCTTCCTCATCTTGAGTGCAGGCATTTCTAACCTCTCTTGAGAAGTCTTGCTATGGAAATGGGATCTACAGTTGCCCCTCCCAATTTGTAGGGGATCCATTCCAGACCCACTCACCCCACACGAAAATGGCAGCTTGCAAATATTCGAGCCACATTGAAACTAATGGCGCACGCACCTGCGCACAAGCACGCACAGCCATTTTATGTATAGCCCCTTGTCCCTCCCTGTGAAGAGCAAGACCACGGACTCAAAGTCTGCAAATGGGACGGGACAACTGTAGTTTCCAATCTTAGAACCAGGACTCCCCTAGCCCATCTCTGCCCTTGGGGCAATACAGCCAAAGTCTAAAAATAATCATGAGAAACAGAGGTTTCCTCTTGCCTGGCAAAATTAAATCTTGAAAAGAAATAAGTAGTGCATTCTCTGGTTGCAATAAAGCTTGTGCTTTATTGGTGTGCTTCAGACCATAGAAGCAGGGTAAGCTACTAGTCATGGATCTTTGCTGCAAGGCAGGGATGTGAGGGAATAGCATGGTCATGAGCTAAGGAAGATATCAATTGGTATGATAAGGTGTATCAAATGGTAGAGAGGGTGGGAAGGAAAGCAGAAACACTTTTTGCTTGGCACAAGAATTGGTCACATCTAGGCAAGTTACTCATACTTAGATTTCACTGAAATCAATAGAACATGTTAGCTGCAGCCTCTTAAGCCCTGCTGCTTTCATGTCTTTCCAACAAACTAATTATTCTGCTCCCTATCATTGTCTCTACAAAAGAGAACCATCACAAACTGGATCTGTTACATAGATGAGCAAATAAGGTATAGTGTAGCACTATGCCAAGGGACTACTTAGGTTTTTCCATTTTGATCACTTTATCTATATTAGTTGCTTGATTAAATCATCTCTACCCCTATGGTTTCTGGAGGCCACATCAGAGTAAAGTTTGGAAATGTGACTGATTTGGACTACAGTTTTTACAACTCCCTAGACAGCATGGCCATTGTACAAGCTGGATGGGGCTTTCTGGACGTTGTCTTCTAGAAGTGTAACTTTTCCAGGCTGTGAATTAGTGCTTCTGATTAACTCTCAGTATCCCACCATACCTCTGCTTCCTTTTGTCCCTTTCCCATTGTTTTTCAATCATTTGGTACTTGTTGTATTGATGAGTGGCATCCCTTTCCCAGGTGTATATGGAAGCCATCAGCAGTTGCAATGAAGGCATGTGCATGGAGAAGCAGGAGGCAACAACAAGGTGGCTGGTCAATGGGTGAAGCTGACTGGCTTGACAATGTCACCAGATGATGCCTATGCCTCCAGCCTATCTCCAGTTTCAATTTTGGTACTTTGTTAGGTAGCTTTTATGATAATCCACTATGTAAAGCATTACCGAACTCAGTGCTCATGGCTGAAGGCCTCCTTGAAAAACAACACTCTCTTTCCTTTTCTCCAAGACCATCCCACAGTATTCTGTCCTAAGATTTTCCTAAATTTGATATTCTCTTTCTCCTACTTTAGCCTAACATTAGATTGCTCCCCTTCCTTTTATCCCCACTTTGGTCAAATTCTGGCAGTGATGTGTAAATGAAGTTGAGATTCTGATTTTGGAGATCTCAATATGTATCTTTCCAGTCTTTTTGAGTAAGGAGTCATGACCTAGATCTTGCTCTCTGTCATGAAACTCTGTTCCACAAGCATGTGCAATGGATCCTAGGAGGGAGCTGTGTGCTGTTGCCTAAATCATGGTGCTAAGGTCAAGAATCCTTGAGAATGTAGAGGGGTTGTAGGTACTGTCCTCCTCTCTTTTCACTTATGGTGGTGGTCCCTCTTTCCCTGTGTTGGATAGCACCCTTGTCCCTCTCTTCTTGGAAGACAACTGAATCTTATAATGAGGTTCAGGGGATTCTTTGAAAGTGAGTCTCACTCTATCTCTCTCCTTAACAAATGGGGGGGGGAGGGGAGATACAGAAAAGACAGAAGAACCTCTTATAAGGACACTGCATTTCCTAGGCCCTTCAACTGCAAAGGAAGCCAGTACATCCTTCAGCCACTTGCTCACACCAATCATGGTTCAGGGCAAGCAAGGATATGCCAACGAAACAACCCTCCACTCCACCCACACATTTTGCCCTTGTTTTTGCTTGCACATACCTCAGCAAGATATGGAGGGTGTGGAAGCATGGGAGTAGGCCCAGAAGACATGGTACATGGAGAGGATATTCATTTGTGTGACATCATATCTTTAATTGTCACCATTTGGTGTGTGGGAGTCAGCAGCTCAGATCCAATGTTAGTCACATGCAAAGTAGACTCAATGAAGTCAATTGGTCTGAAATTAGCCATGACTCATTGAGGTCCCATTAATTTGAATGAAGCTACCCTATGTATGACTAAGCCTAGATCCACCCATTTTTCTAACAGTAGTTCCGATGTAGCTGAGATAACGTTTTAAATGACCCAACCACACCAACAGTGGGTCATTATGGTCTCTCCCATGGATTTAGCAACTATGGTCCCAGCAGAGTGCTAACGCCATATTAGCACAATTGACCTCTTGCTACTAGGCTGGGCTGCGTAAACATTATTCTGGCTATGTGTAGTCCATTTTGGAAAAAAGCATCTCCTATGTGCCCCCGTACTGTTTAAAGGGCCCCTTTAAAACATGGGATTGGAAGGAAAAAGAAGGGAAGGATATGAAGGCAGTATCACTACCTCTCACATTAGGAGAATGAGAAAAACCTCTCCCCTTCTTGGAAGAAAAGAACAGGAAAAGAAAAGTGACAGTTAGTATCTTAAGTCTATGCCTGGTTAGTATCCTTCTTCTCTCACCTATGTCCGGCACCCCTTTTACTGCCATTCACCCTCTCTTCACCACAATATAATAGCATATGTCTCCTTTGAAAGAGTAACAATGGTCCCCATAACACATTAGAGACATTCATTTCACTTGTGGTTTTTCCTGCTCTTTGTTTGTTTTGTAAACTTTGATGGTTTTCAGTTTCTTTTGCCAAGTTGATTGGTTTGTTTCACAGTCAGGTGGGTAACTTGTGTATGTGTGTGGGGGTTTTCTTCTTTTCAGTGAGAGAGTCACAACTTTTGCTGAGCAGAGACACCTTTCCAGTAATCCAAGATATCATGGAGATCTTCATCCTTGGCAAACTGGACTTTCTTCCGCAGGGCATGGCCAGCTGCCATGTAAACCTCCTCACGGTGGTGCTTCTTGTAAGGCCGGAAACGCTCCCAGATCTTATGGGTGCTCTCTGAGGAGTACTCTGGGCTGGAGGAATAGCCCGAGAAGTAATGTCTGGGTGAGAGCTGAGAGTATGTAGAGTCCCGCTTAGAACGGGAGAGTGGTTTCAGGAAGGACACCCGCTGGCTTAAGGTGTCCCCACTCTCCTCATAGTACAAAGCTGGGAAGGAATGCCGATGTTCACTGCAATGATAGGAAGGTTTCACCTCCAAGTGGTGGATGGCACCTGGGGACACAAGGGGAAGACGATCCAAGGGGCTGTTGAGTGGGCTTCCTTTCTCAATGTACTTGGAATCTGCCTTGCTCAATGGGGGGTGGTCAGGTACATCAAGACTGAAGACCTTGGCACTCTTAATAGAGCCACTGGAAGAGACACTGCAGGTTTTCCTGGTCACAGCAGCATCCGCACTGAGTTGACGCTGCAGGGGGTGGTGGGAGCTCTCCTTGTAGGGTGGTGAGAGGAAACTTGGCCTCTCTAACCCACCAGAAGAACCAGCTGGTATGGACTGGCATTCAAAAGCCATGTCAGAGTCGACCCCTCCCCCACCCCCCAAGAAAGAAGCTGTGTCCAGCTTAAGGGCATCAATGCAGTTGTTGATTATCTGGTTCACCTTGTCTACTTCCTTGGCAATTGTTGAGATCTCAGCTGCTGAACCTTGCCCATTGTCCAGTTCATGCAGGTCATCATCCCTCTGTGACCTGTCCAGCCCATCCCCACCACCTGTCCGAACTTCAATGTAATTGCCCTTAGTGGTGACCTTGGGAGTTTCCATGCCAGACTCCATGGATTTGGATGAAGGCATCTTCTCACCAATCATGGAGGGAAGTGAAGACATCCGTGATACTGGGATAACAGGTGGCTCTCCTAACTTCTGTGATGGATGTACCATTGAACTGGTGTCAATGTCTGATCCATAACGCATCTCCAGAATGGTTTTCTTGACATTGAGGGATTTTTGCTTTTCTTCTTGTATTCTACGCTTCCTCAGACAATAATAGACAATGCCAAGAATAATAACCATCCCAAAAAGGCAGCCTAAGATGGTCATGATGTAATGGGTTGTAGTGGAGGTGTTGGGCACTGGCTCCTCTCTCCCTTTGCTGCGGGTGGCAAATGAGAGGCAAGTATGGTTGAAGCGTTTGGAGTTGCGTATAGAAGCCACACAAAATGTATAGTCTGTATGAGCCTTCAAATGAGTGAGAGTAACTACTTCCTTCTTCTTCTTCAGAGTCATTACATCAGAGATGTAGCTGTTGTTGTACTGAACCAGCACATACATCTTGCTAAAGGGGGAGGGGATTGTCACCACCAAGGCAGCTGATGTGATAGTCACATGCTGCAGCTTGATGCTAGGGTTGACAGAGGAATCTGTGGTGGAAGATGCTGGAGGTTCAGCTGAGAGGATTTCCCCTGGGCTTATACCGGAGTTCTCAGGAATATCATCTAGGTCTCTCTGAGGATCTGTTATGAATTGAGTGGGTTTGATCCTGGAGATGGGTGGAAAGGTTCCATCACCACACATTGACTTGAAGATGGTGATGGCATTGCGGCTATGGTGTGGTCGAGGCATGAGAAGCGGATACCCAGCGAACTCCCGGGGAGTCTCACACTGCAGGCGGTCATAGTTTTTTGTGACATTGTTGAAGGCCACCAACCACATGAGGAAACCATAGAGGTTGCAGTCACAGTTGAAGGGATTCCCAGCTAGTTCACACACCATCAGATTGCTAAGGCTGATGAAGGTGCTTCCCTCAAGCCGATTGAGGCGATTGGAGGACAGGTCAATGCTGATCAGGCTGGGGCATTCCACAAAGGCATTAGGGGTTACCACCTCAATCAGGTTGTGCTGCACAAAGAGAAATTGGAGGCGGCCCATGCCACGCAGCATCCCCTCAGTCAGGTTGGTGAGCTTGTTATAGCCCAGCTGCAGCACCTGCAGGTTAGACTGTCCCATGAAGGCCCCATCCTCAATGTAGGAGATCTCATTCTTGGTTAGATTGAGGTCTGTCAAGTTCCCAAAGCGATTGAGAGAAGAATATAAGACCACTTTCAGTTTATTCTCATTCAGCCGTAAGTCATGCACAGTGCTGTTGATGTGCTGGGGGATGGTTTCATATGGAGGCTGGTTCTGGCTACAGATTGCGAGCCACACATAACCTTTGTCTCCTTCAATCAGCCAGCAGTCACTATGGACCAAGCCAGGAGCAAAAAAACAGAGCAGGGTAGCCACCCAGAATCCCACACGAAGCATGATGGGCTATGCTGCCCCCTTTTGGCCAAAAGAGGCAAAAAACACAGCCAAAGAAAGAGAGAAGAAATGGGCTAATCCTTTAGACACCTTGGCGCTTAGCAACTGAAGGGCCTGAAGACCCCAGTTCTATTTGATGCCACCATTATCATATGCACCTTTTCCCCACACTGAGATAAGGACAAAAATATCTGGTTCTTGTGTGGTCAACCAGGGTATATGAAAATTTTGTATCTGTATCTGTATGTGTGTGTGTGTGTGTGTGTGTGTGTGTGTGTGTGTGTGTGTATATAAAATTTGTGCTTCTTCTCAAAGCCCAATGAAAACAAAACATTCAACAACAAATTGTCTTTGTGTGACTCCTCCACACCCTGCCCTCAACGACATCATGATGCAGCTGGAAGAACAAGGCAGAACTGCCTTTGCGTCTTGCTAGCGCTCCGTTGAGTGTTGTTGCTGCTTCCTCCTCCTTGTTTTGCTGGTCCCCTCCAAAAAGGCTTCAGAACTTCAGATCAAGCATGTTGAAAACAAAAATATATAGGGATATAGGGAGCAGAGCAGAAAGTGGGGAGGGAAGAAAGGGAGAGAGAAGGAGAGAGAGAAAAGGAGGGAGAAAGAGAGAGGGGGGATCCATCTGTCGCTGAAATCTGGAAAGGAAACACACAAGAGACAAGAAGAGGCATCAGTTAGTGGGGGCTTTGAAATATGAAAAAAGACAGCTAGGTTTGTTAGTTTCACAGGGAGGGAGAGAAGCTGAGCACAGAGCACTGGGGTTGGAGGGGGGTGCTGGATTAGTATTGCCTGTATGTTGATAAGCTTTGGCGAATAAAGCCCTTGTAACATAATCTTGTGTATCATTGATAGCCAGAAGGGTACTTGGGCTGTGTTATGTTATGTTATGTAACAAAGTCACAGTCTTGTGGTGGTAGGGGGGAGAGAATTCAGAAAATGGGAGAGAGGAAGAGAAGGGCATACAGCTGTTGTTTGGTCGGCTTAGTGTACTCCCCCTTCAAAGGGGATTTTCAGCTGTTCCTATAAAGATCCTCTCCCTCAGTCTCTGTTGTGTGTGTATATGTGCATGCACATACACACAAACAGAGAGAAGATAAATAAATCAGGCTTCTAACTAAATGCTTTTCTCTTCCTTGATGTAAAAAAGATAAATAATTCATTTGTTGTATAACCACTCCTGTTCCGAAAATAATTCTCTCGCTTTAGCAGAGATTGGGGAGTGGGGGGGGGGGTCAATATGGTCTTGGCAAGTACAGATGGGGGGACTTTTAATTGGTGGAGAGAATGGTACAGCTGTGATGGTCACAGTTGGCTTAGATGCATGCTGAGGCACAGGGAAGATGTGTCAACAACACTGCTAGATATACCTAGGATTGACTCTCCATTTTAGAATACAATCCCAGACCTGCACAGTGAATGGTGCTGTAGTAGAAGGATCAGTTTTGATGGCCTTTATGGCTAGGAGACCAGGGATAATGGTGACTAGCACAAAGCATCATGTCACAGTGCATAAGGGGGATAGGGATGGGGTTGTTTAAGACCTTACAATCCTTTGTCAACACATTTGACATTTTTAGAATTTTCTCTGGTCGTGGCAGCTAATCTGATTTGGGTGGAGATGTTAACTAAAAACTTCTCTGTCCATTCCTGGTGTGATAACAAACATGGCTACAGTTCAGCTTATCAATTATATGTCCTCCATATCCTCGCAGGTCATGCATTTACTCAGGGTATTTGTCCTGCAGTGCCTTTGCTATAATATTTTATTTATAGTCCTCCATGTGGCTAGTGTGGAAAATGGGATAGCTGACACTCTTTCACACCAACAGATG
Organism: Phrynosoma platyrhinos; assembly: GCA_020142125.1. Classification (NCBI taxonomy): domain Eukaryota; kingdom Metazoa; phylum Chordata; class Lepidosauria; order Squamata; family Phrynosomatidae; genus Phrynosoma; species Phrynosoma platyrhinos. The sequence continues at coordinate 185,445,581 of CM034708.1, read as the reverse complement.
GAGAGCTCCTGGCAACTGGCCCCAGAAGCCAATGCCTGTTGACTTGTGGAGAATTGGTGGGGTGAGTTGTCTGAACCATTGGCTTCACATTAGTTTCTAGTACTAGCATTAGTATATAAGAAAGCTGGTAAGGAGCTTGAACATGACAGTGTATATTTCTCCCATCTAATGGTGATCAGGCCATGGAAGTGTGGAGTTTGATACTGGATGCAGCATTCAGCATGCTGAAGAACTCAGGTGTTGTTGTTTTTCCCTTCCAACAAAGACATGCTACAATTTACTAAGCCTAAGGATTCAGATAGACCTCTGGGAATGTATAGGCAATACCCTGTGAAACATAAGCTGAAGGGAGAGGTTGCAGGGACTGTTCAAGATTTCAGAGTAATCAGGGAATGAAACATCAATTACCTAGCAGGAGTAAGAATGTATTAGAGAAATATCCTAATGTGCCTTAACTGAAACAGGCTGCAGAAGCTCACTTTTCTTAGCAAAGAATTGAGTGTATCTTCCTGCAGCTTCTTTTTTTTGATATGCAAATTATTACACACAAACCAGCTTTTTAAAAACCTGTCTATATGTTATATACCAATCTGAGAGACAGGTTGTATGCTATATAGCACCCTGAGAGACAAAATGATAACAACCATCAGAATCCTGTTGGGGTGTTACATCTTCATAAGTGGACTTATGTCTGCAGGAATTAGAATTGAGCCATTGTGTAATGTTCCTATGCAGTAGAGGGCTGCTGTTATGTTACTAGTGCCCAATGCACTCATGCACTCTTGCAGGTGTCTCATTACACATCTTTGCAATTCAGTAAAGGGATTTATTAGTGCCTCTGCTATGTAGATAGATATATGTAAAGTTACATAATGTAATACAGTAGGCCCTTGGTATCCACTGGGGTTTGGTTCCAGAAATCGCTGTGGATAACAAAATCTGTGGATGCTCAAGTCCCATTAAATACATTAACATAGTAAAATGGTGTCCCTTATATAAAATGGCAAAATGAAGCTTTTTGGAATTTATACATTTTAAAAATATTTTCAAACTATGGATGCTTGAATCCATGGATAAAAAATCCGTAGATACGGAGGGCTGACTGTAGATCATATAGGATTCTAGTAAATATTTTTAAAGAGAGGCCTATTGGATAAGACTAAAGGTCCATCTAGGTAACAGCATTCTGTGTTCCATCAGAGCTAAAAACATGCTTCCACAAGGCTTATAAGAAAGGCATCAGGGCATCAGCCTCCTTCCTAATGAATGTTTATTGCATCTGTGTAGGGAGGTCCCATATAACTCTCCTTGTTCACCATGAATCTACCTTTTAAAAAAGTGTCCATCTTCAAATCTTGAGGCAGTGAGCCCCATAAATAAAATTACATTTTGGATGACAATTCCCAGAATTCTTTGGGAGGCTGGGAGCCATAGTTTGTTTTTTCCAAGCCATGTACATTAATTGTGAATTATATGAGGACTGACTACCTTTCTTGTCTGATGAGAACTTGCTGTCAAGTCAGCTCTACTGTTATGGGAAGTGAGGGAGGGGTGTCTCTCTCTTTATACTTTCTTCTATAGTCTACACCTTGATGCTAAATACATTTTAGTTTGAGGAATTTGGAGCTGGCAATCAGTTCTACATAAATAATCTTTCCCATTATTTCTGCTGTGTGCTTTCAGGTTGTTTCTGTCTCATGGCAACCCTGAGGCAAATTTATCATGGGGTTTTCTTGGCAAGATTTGTTCAGAGAGGGTTTGCTTTTGCCTTCATCTGAGGCTGAAGAGGAAGAATCAGCGTGGCTATGGGCTATAACTCCGGAGACAAAGGTTTGAATCCCCATTCAACCATAGAAACCCACTGGGTGACCTTGGATAAATCATAGTCTCTCAGCCTCAGTGGAAAGCCATGGCAAGCTCCTTCCCTCTGTCCCCACCCAAAAAAAACATGATAGGTTTGCCTTAGGGTCACCATAACTCAGAAATGGCTTCAAGGCACATAACAACAAATACAATTACAGTCACCCCTCCATTCTTGTGGACTTGAGGTCCACAGTTTTGAATATTCACAGAGGGGCAACATCTGTTAAAATCCATGGGGCGCATCTCCATGGGCACCCCATTCAAGCCTATGGGGCTTGAATATTGTTGAGTCTCCATTTTCGCAGGGTAGTAGTGGAACAGATCCCCCATGAAAACAGAGGGACAACTGTATAGCAAAAGGTGCTCCAGAGCAGGTTTTAAAGATAAAGATAGGATTTATTATTTCACCCTCATTCCTTTTGTCTAACAAGAAGTAATCCCATTTGAGTTCAGTGGGCCTTATTGCTAGGTAGGTTGTAACAGGATGACAGCTGTTCAAAATTATCTCAAGTGGTAGTTGGGAAAGTGGATCAGCCAACTATTTGTCATTTCCAAAAATCTGTCAATTCTCACAAGCCAGGACAGAGGGCAGATTTAGCCAAAGAGTACTCCAGTGGCTCTTCCCCTAGTAAACAATTTTCTACCAGTTTTAGTGTGAAGGAAATTACCTGTGCCAGCTTGTGCCTGGCATAGGTTATCAGCCCAATCCCAGGGTCTCTCAACTGAAAGAAAGACCTTTGGATCCAAGTCCCAAATCCACCTTTGAACCTGACCATGATGGGGATTAAATTCTTTGCTAATTTTCCTCTAGAAGGAAGTAACAAGAAAGTCTTGAAAACTGTGCAGGCTATTTGCAATTCAGACCTTATTCTGTGCAAAATTCAGACATGATTTTTTTTTTTAGAACAGGATTTTTTTTCACATGAAACAGCATTTTCTGTGCAGAAAATAACATCTGTAGAAATATTGTTTTCTGCCAAGAAAATGCTATTTTCTGCACAAAAACAACCACATGCAAGTTTTACATAGAATAAGACCAGAACTGTGAGGATTCTTATTAGCCCAAAATTCTTCTTGTCATGATCTCTCAACTCCTGAGAAAACATTTCTCCAGCTATTTTAAACATTTCCAAATATTCTTTCCATCCCTAGCCCCAAAATGTCTTTTCTCAGGGTTTACCACTAGCAGAAATACCATCAACCCCAAACCTATGCTACCAAGCTTTCTATAGGCATACTACATTGCTAGCAGAACTCTTCTTTGTTGGCATAAGAGCACTTCTTCCCCGTTCTAATTTGTCACAGCCATCATATCTATGGGTTACAGTGGCTTTTTTTATATCTCAGTGCTGAAAAAGAAACACTATGATCAAAGTCAAACTGGCAAAACTTTTTTCCTTCGTGTTCAGTCCATAACATGCTTTCCCCTCACTCTTCCACACAGCATATTATGAAGGCGCCATAAGATCATGCATCACTGGGAAATCCAGCTTCAGGAATAACAAAAGGGAGGACCTGACAGAAAGAATGTTCAAGAAACATGTTAGCATGCATTTTGCTTTGACTTAAAAGGCACCATCAATCTATTAATACTTGTTTTACATGTAAGCCTTCTGATTTTTAGATTACAGCCACAGTGACAAGTAAAAAAGTAGGCTATTCAGTGGGAAGGGGGTTGTTTTCAATCCCTCAATGTCTTGACATAAATTTGAATCAAGTTATGATACCAAGCTGCAGTGTTTTCTGCTTTAAATAGCCTTGGAATCTCAAGAAGGCAAGAGTCAATGCACCATGCATCACTGTACTTAGAGTCTTGAGACCTACAGAGCCCTGGTGGCGCAGTGGGTAAATGCCTGTACTGCAACCACTCACTCATAAACCACAAGGATGCGAGTTCAATACTAGCCAGGGCTCAGGCTTGACTCAGGCCTGTATCCTTCCAAGGTTGCTAAAACGAGTACCCAGCTGTTGGGGGGCAATGAGCTTACAGTTGTAAACCGCTTAGACACTGCATAGTGTGGTATGAAGCGGTATATAAATGAAGCTGCTTGCTTGCTAAACCTTGGTGCATCTTGTACTCTGCCTCAAGCCTTACAGAGAGGTGGGTAAGAATTCTTCTTCTCCTCCTCCTCCTCATGGTAATTTTGAGACCTCTGCCTGTAATTATTCTGTGGTTAGACTGCCTACAATCTATTGATGAGGCATGAGACTCCAAGGCAAGGGCACACAGAGGAAAGTGCAAGATAGTAGTGAATTTGCTTTTGAGCTTCTAAATCTAAAAGGAGTTATCCATGGTGTTGAACCTGTGTGGGAGATATGGTTCATCATCTTTGATTGCTCTTTTAAAGTTTGGAATAATATCCAATATGGATTCACTAACCACTGACATGGGAGCAACCAGCCATCACTGATGGAAGAAGAGGATTCCCCTTCATATATACTCATTCCACTGAAACCCTCTGTTGCAGGAGAAGCCAAGGAACAGAAAGATTAGCTGAACTACTCTGAAATTCTCAAAAAAAAAAAAAAAAAAGAGAGAAAAAAAAAGATCTAGTTCACCATGAGATAAATTTGCCTATGGTACATGGGTTTGTTTCTAAGATGATGTTGTCTGGCATTCTGCATGGGATCTCTCAACAGGGATCATGTTGCAATTGTTTGTCACACTGCAGTCCATTGGTGGGGGGGGGGGGCTAGACATGTCATCCTTCAGTGCCCTGCTCACCAGCACTGCAAAACTCCTTCATTTGGTGTGACTGCTTGGCTTTTAAGATGGGTTAGGGGTATTTGTGGGCATGGAAATGATGCCAAGGCTGTAAATGTGAATAGCATATATTTATGAGGCAGTAAATCTATCTTAAGACTTCATAAATACTAAACAGAATGCCAGCCATTATTTTTCAAACATGCCTAGAGGACTATAATGAAGGGTATGTCATTCAGACTTCAACTCTATGAGTGCTTACATGGGAGCCCTTTCACACAACAGCATTATGATTCCACTTTAATGGCCATGGCAATGTCCTGGGATTTATATGTTAGGGTGGGTATTTAGAATTCTCAGCCTGAGCACTGCAGAGCTTTGCTAAACTACAAACTCCAGGTTTCTATAGCATGCAGATATGACTATTAAAACAAATGCATAGTACTGTAACTGTATAGTGTGAGAGAGCTTTTAAGACTGTGGCTGCAGCCATACTGCAGAAATAATCCAGTTTGACACTACTTTAACTCCCATGGCTCAATGCTATAGAATTCTGAGGTTTGTTGTTTCTGTGACACCAGAGCTCTCTGACAGAGAAGGTCAAATGTTTCCCAAGAGTACAATTCCCAAAATTCCACAGCATTGAGGCATGGCAGTTAAAGTGCTATCAAACTAATGAGCTTATTGCATTCTTAAATAACTTGCCTTCCTGATCTGGCTTAAAATTAAATTCGGGCAGCGTCTGGACCCTATTGCAAGGGTTTTGCTGCCAAAAGTGCTGCCTGAATGCAGCCCAGGACTATTCCCGCTCCTAGAACCACTCTGTGTGGTTCTTTTCGAAGCTGGGAATTTTCCAGCTTGAGAAAATGGCTACCGGAGTGGCTCCAGGAGCGGGGATGGCCACAGGATGGTCCCGGGCAGCAATTTCTGCAGCAAAACCCTTGCAATAGGGTCCTGACACCACCTGAATTTAATTTTAAGCCAGATCAGGTAAGGTGAGTTATTTAAGAATGTGATAAGCTTGTAAATTATTTTTGTAGTGTGGATACAGCCTAAATTCCACTGACTTCAATGGGACTAACTTCAGAACAGACATGAACTCGATTGCACTATATGTCTTTATTGCCATGATATAAAGCAAAGCCTCACTCTAATTTTACATATGCACTTTTAAGGTGAGCCAGTGTGGTGTAGTGGTTTCAAATCCCAGCTTGGGCATGTAAACCCACTGAGTGACTTTGATCAAGTCACACTCTCTCAGCTTCAAAGGATGGCAATGGTAAACCCCCTCTGAAGAAACTTGCCAAGAAAACCTCATGATAGGTTCACCCTAGTGTTGCCATAAGTTGGAAATGACTTGAAGGCACAATAACAACAACAACAACAACAACAACAAACTCTTAAAGTGTGGGCAACTGTAGGAGGCTAGGGGCCCACATTAGCACCCCCAGGAGACCTTGGAGGGTCCCACATACACCCTACATTCTCCATCACCAAAAAAAAAGATCTATTTTTGCCCCTCAATGCTCTATTTTTTAAAATGTCCAGAGACCAAAACACGGTGAAAATAATCCAAGGTCCCATGGGGACATTTGGGGGCACAAAATGTTTTGACACCTGGAGTGCATCAGGGGGCATAAAAATATACCACACTTTGTCCACCCCTCTTTTAAGGGATTTATAGCTTAAAGTGAACCAAGTACTCACTCTATTTGGCCTGTGGATACATGTTGTTAATTGGGACAGCAGGTGGGGGGATCATTTGATGAAGAGTGTATAAAACAATCAGGAGAATTGATATTTGGGGAAACCATTTGCATTATGCCATTTTTTAAATATTTCTTCTAACAGTTTTTTCAGCTTTCAGATCACATGAGGTTAGGCATCCAATCAGACATGGAAATATGAACAATAAGGTTGCCCTTGGGAGCAAGTCAAAACCCAAGAGAGCAACCTGAATGCTCTCCTGGATTTCCATCCTCTGTAGGCACCCCTTTTGCCATTGCTAAGGCAAGCAGCTTTCTATAGACAGAAAATACTTGCATCAAAAGCCATTTGTCAGCAGTAGAATCTACAAAGTGAGGATACTCATGGGAGGCTTCAAAGTTTGTTCCTTAAAATATCTCCAATAGGCTTTTATACCTGAAGGGTTGAGTAGGACCAAATGATGGCAGCCAACTTTCTAGGGAGCAACTTGAATGTTCCCTAGAGATTGTGTTATTTAAAACATGGTCAAAAAATTCAAGAGATGCTGCAAAACAGCAGAAAAGGAGGAAACAAGGAAATCTTCCTAGTAAAGAAGACACACACACACACATGCATATATTTATCAGAGAGAGTAGCTAGATGCTAGAAAATCTACCTGGTGATTTGGTTAAGGCATTCATTATTTGATTCAAGCAAAACTTTGGCATAGGTGCTATAAGTAGTACCATAATTCTTAAAATTCCTCTCCAAGTTATTTTACTTCACATTCATGCTGAAAACACTGGCTTGCAGATGGTCTCAAATGTGCACAAACATGTTGGGAATGTCAGCCTAACTCTGAACATCGTTTGGTAAAAACTGCTTCATAAATGTGCATTCTAGAACAATAAAGGCAGAAACCTCACGTTTGTTTGAGAGGTACTTAAAATAGTTGCCAGATCAGTTTACCTTATTCCCATTAGTTAACATACCAAGTTTAGTGATTCTTCAATCAAGCATGTAGGTTTTATTTATACACCACAATGCAGTACAGCACCGTAAAGCTCTGAAACATAATAATAATAATAATAATAATAATAATAATAATAATAA
>CM034708.1:185414024-185427704 GCA_020142125.1 Phrynosoma platyrhinos | reverse complement strand
CCCCCCCCCCCAAAAAATAATAATTCTAGACTAACACATTGCATTATTACCAATTTGCTGCTCTTTGGCATCTCAAACTAAGTCACAGGGTGGCCAGGTATTCCTTTGATCCCATCCTTTTTCCCCCCTGAGGACTGTCCAGTGTGCCATCCAGATTAAAGCTGGAGAAACATAAACAGTTAGGAGGGCAGGGACTTTAAATTTATGCATCACCTGGACCACAGTCTGGATATTTGGGAACATAATGGAAGCCTGCAAGAGGCATTTAGAGATGGAATAGTTACAGTGTCCCCCTCCCCCAATGTAAAATACAGTAATTCTTTCTAAATTTGCACCTATATGTGTAAATTAAAAGCTGCATCTTCTGGGCCAAACTGTGTCAAATCATGTGCCCAATCCTCTGAAGTGGCTTACTCACTTTGCCTCTTTCAGGCACTGTGTTCAGGACAGTTCTTGTAAAAGTGTTGGTGGTGTTGGTGTTACTAAAGCTTACAGAATCCCCAGGGAGCACAACCACTATCCATGCTCCCTGGAAGGATCTGAGAGTTTTAGTTCAAAAAACTAATTTTTCCAAGCTCTGATCTCATAGAGTAATCGCAATCTGGTTTGTGCCTAAAGTGACTGAATATGTTGTTGAGTCAGAGCATGAACCCAGATCTAAAGAATTACACCTTGATCCTTCAGGCAAGGGAAGGGGATGGTTGAATAAACAAAAAAAAAAGTCTCTTCTCCAGCTTCACCTGTTTCACTTCACTTCAGAGATTTCTTATCCAGGCAAAATTTGTGAGTCTGCAAATCTAGCTGACCAAACTCATTAACTCCTCTCCTTCTCCCTGTTGACCTGGACCTCAGCCTCCATGCTCTTTGCTCACCTCAGCACTGAGGCCTGCAGGAACAACCTGCTGCCATCACCCAGTCTTAGAGAGCATCCATCACTTGAGGGAACGAGAGGGAGGAAGGGGGGGGACAGTACCACCATTCCCTGCTGACCAAGACAACCACGCCTTGGCTATAAATCACCAGCCATTTTTCAAGGGGCTATCCAAAGCGATGAACCTATTTTGAGGATAGGGTTTGGCCATTTGGCTAGCTCCTTTAAAATATGGTTGAAAACCTGGAGAATTTTTACTGTCCCTGATGACATGGATGTTACCAACTACTAACTCTGATAGTTGGTCATGATGTGATCTCTCTGGGCAGATGATGAAGAAATCTTGGCTTAGCAACAATTCCCTCTGAGGGTTGCTTTCCTCCCATTGTGGTCCAACTAAACATTCATCTTGATCAAAAGACAGGAGTGTTGCTGGTAGAGACTGGGTGGGAGGAGGCAACAGCCAGAATTTTTGCTTTCAGCACAAGCTTATGGGTGAAGAGCATGCAACCAGAGATCACAACATGGCCAGCCAACATGCTGATCTATGTGAACTCTACTAAATAAGTACTGAAGGTTGCTTAACAAAAACATATCTGAATGCTGTCAGCTAAAACCCTGTGGTAGAATAGACTCCCCTTTCCCCCTTGGGATCATAAGTGTTTTGGATTTCAAATGTTTTCTGATTTTGGAATATTTGCATATACATGTTGAGATCTCTTTGAGGTAGGACTCAAGTCTAAATATGAAATTCATGTAATTACATACATGTAAATTCATCTGTGTTTTGTATAAACCTTATAAACATAGCCTGGAGGTAATTTTATACATAATGTTTTTAAATAGTTTTGTGCATGAAACAAAAGTTTGTGCATACTGACCCACTAGAAAACAAAGGTATCACCATCTCAGCCACCCATGCAGACAATTTTGGATTTTAGAGTATTTCAGATTTTCTGGATAAGGGAGACTCAACCTGTATAAGCAAAAAAGTTAGCTTAATGAGTTGCTTTTGTTGCTAACAATGTGATAAAATTACATTTGAAAAGCTAAGATAACAAGTTGGAATACTATTTGTGGGTACAATGATTAACATTTTTAAAAATTACTTTTAAAGGACATTTTAGAGGCATTTTGAGTATAATTTTCATCCCTTGTTAAATTCAAATTATAATCTATCATAGTTCTATCTTTGTTACTGGGAAATGAATTAATGGCAATAGTCATTTGCAAGTAAATGCTTCCCAGCACTGGTGCTAAGATGCACAGAACCTGAACCAATGGGAAGCTCCTACTGAGAGGTCCCCTTCAGTATATCTGCATTTCAAGCCCAATGGCTCAAGTCACAAGGAACCTAATGGAGAATGAACTGGTTTATCAAAGACCTGCACATTTGGGAATGCATTATTTGCATGCAGCTTTCTGTGATGACCCCCAGGGAATGAAGGCATTAGGAAGCAGGGACTTATTCTACCATCACATAAACTGTGCTAAGAGCCCCCTAAGACATTTATGCTTGACAAAAATGGTCCAGTGCTCAAATGGGGGCCATGGAGACGTCAAAGCAAGCAGAGGTGGTAAGGCACTATCTGACCTTTGCTCCTATCTCATGTTCAAACAGCACACCTTCCTCTAGTGCTAGAGGGAACCTAGGCTTTTCTGGCTATCATAAAATATGTCACCTGGCTCCTTTGTGTGACTGTTATGTTCAGTTTCCTCCAGCTTTCTCAGCCTTAAGCCCTCTGCCATAGGTATATTGCTTGATGCTATTTCCCACAGAGTTCTAAGACCTTTCTAGTGGGACTACTCTGTTGATCATGAATCCTGGAAACTCTAGCAGTGGTGTTGTCTTGTTATTGTTTTAAGTACATCAGTGCTGCATAAAGCAGGGTTTGTTTATGTATGCATAGTTTTGTTCTATTCATTAGTGCATTTTACTTTCTTCATAGCTGTAGAATTTGAAACTCACTGAAAGCCTGTTTTTCACAGATTTGCTATAATTTTCTTACAAGGGCATTTGAAGTTTCATTAGCCTCACTGCCCTTGAGCTTCAATTCTATGTACATGTACCTGGGATTAAGCTCCAGTGAACATCTTTCTCAATGGATATGCAATCTATTGTGATTTAAGGGCCAATGCAGATAGCCCACTTAAGATGGCTCTCAGCTGCCCCTGGGAGCAGCAGATTGGGGCCGCAGCAACCACATGCCACAGCCCTGATCCTCCTTTTTGCCACCCCAAAAAGAACAGCAAAATGTTGCTCCTTTTGGGGGTGGCAAAAGACCACCCTTTGAGCCACCACTGTGGCTCTTTTATGCCCTTTTGGCGCAATGTGTATGCATGCTGTGCAAGGAGGGCGTCCTGATGCTGTGCGCCATGCAGACAGGCGCACAGCATCAGGGAGGCATTGGGGTGGACTTAGGGCAGCTGGTGTGTGGTTGCCCTGCCCCAACTCCACCTCCAGGACAGCCTATAGTGCCGGTTTGCATTGGCCCTAAGTCTCCTTGAGTTCAATGGAATTTAAGCAAAGTTTGGAAACATCCCTTTTTGGGCCACAGCTCTCAGAATCTCACAGCCATCATAACCATTACAGTAGACCCTCCTAGTTCACGGACTTCCCATTCAGGGTCTTGAATTTCTGCAGACGGGAAGCCAGGAGGGACAAAATGGTGCATGTGCCCATGGCATGCACACGGGACTGCGCGTGGGAGCATATGGCCAGTATATCCAATAGAGCTTGGATATTTGCAGTTTTTCTGATTTGTGGGGGTGGTAGTGGTCTGGAACAGATCCCCCATGAATCAAGAGGGACAATTATATATCACAAAATGGGGTGTGGGTAAGGCTATGGGATACTGGCTGCATTATGGGGTTTCAAGTCCCTGAGCACTACAGACTGGAAATCCAGGAACACTGACAGCTGGTAGAATGTAGATCACAGGGAGAAAAAGATCAGTTGCATCCATGACCAGTTGCACCCATATCAACTCCCTGTGTTTTGCAACCAGCATTAGAGGCCCTCTTTATTGGCCTGACATCAAGAAAAGGTAGACTGATGGGCATTAGGTACTGTGCCTTTTGCATGGTGGGCCCAAATTTGTAAAACTCCTTCTCAGTGAAAGTACACATAGCTCATTCCATTGTAGCAAGGGTAGGCATCTTCAACAGGGCCAGTTTTCACTACCTTTCACTTCCAGCAGGCTGCACCTTCCAGCAGGCTGCACCAGAGCATTGCTGACAATGCTGAAGTGATGTCCTGTCACTTGAGGCTTCAGTATTGTGTTGGGAAATCTTCCACCATTTTTGTGAAATTGGGGGCCACAGAGGGAAAGAATTAAACCATTACATTTTCAGTTGGCTATAACATGTTTTTGGCAACTTGGGGGCAAACAATCACTTTGGGGGGAAATGGAAAATTGTGGGAGGAGGTCTGGGGACCCAGAATCATAGAGTTGGAAGCCCTGGGAGAGTGGGATGCTACAAAAATGACGCTGGGGGACATATATATCCCACAGGCCCTATTTTCTGCACATCTGCATTATAGTCTTTGAAAAGGCCTCTGGAGACTTATTTCAGTTGACCTTTAACTGAGAGGATTTTATTCTTTGGCTTATTTTACCTTTATACTAGCTTGAACTGTATTTGATCTGGTTTTATTGGCAATCTTGTGACTCTTTCTTTTTTTAAAAAAAATGTTATTGGTATTTTATTTTAAAACTGCATTAGAGTGCAGAAAATATGATTTTATATGTGTTATAAAGCTGCCTTGCAAGGGCTTCTCCTCCTAAAAAGTGACCTAAGCATTGCATACATACATCCATGGAAATAAATAGTACAATAGGAATTGGAGTTATACTGAGAAGTGAATCAGTGGGGTGGATGAAAGAGATGCAGGGGAGAGAGTGCAGGACTCCAATTCATAATCAGAATTTACTGATAGATTACTAGGTGATCCCAAATAAGTCAACAAGAGTACCTTGCTCACTGATTGACAAATGGTGATCAGTTGCTTCCAAATCATGGGGCTGTGAATCCATTCAGGTGTTCAGCTGATTTGTAAAGGAGCTATCCAAGGTTATGCCAATAAAACCAGATCAAATCCCTAAAATAGATTCAGCTTCTTGGATAGCTTTTTTAAGACTTAGACTGCACACACACTGCAGAAATAATCCAAGTTGACACCACTTTAACTGCTATGGCTCAATGCTATGCAATTCTGGGAATTGTAGTTTGTTGTGGACAAGAGCTGTCTGACAGAGAAGGCTAGAAGTCTCACAAAACTACAGTTCCCATAACTGCATAGCATTGAGACATGGTTGTTAAAGTAGTGTCAACCTGGATTATTTCTGCAGTGTGGATGCAGCCTTAGAGCAAAACACAGAGTGGACTCACCATCCCATTGACATGGGAACCACAGGGATTAACTACAATGACAATTAAATATAATGAGAAAAGAGGGTCTGGATAGATTGTTGAAAAAAATGACAACCACCACAACATTTTTGCTCCATGCAAGAGCAAAATGGCCAGTGCTCTTTCCCCACATACACAACACCACTTGGATTAGATTTTATGCAAAGTACAATCGTTTCACACAAAAAACACTGTACAAAAACAGGGGGTTTTGCACACCCAAATTATGAATCACCCCCCTCCCAAAAAAACCCCACTGAAATATAGATTTTAAAAGTCCCAGATACATAAAAATGCTTGTAATCTTCCTTAGAAAGGAGAAATCTTTTGAAATTCAAGAAAGAAATATGCAAAGATGTACACCATTACTGCATGGGTTCTAGTACAGTTTCTTAATTTTTTGTCCTCCAGATGTTTTGGACTTCAGCTCCTAGAATCCATGAACATTGGCTATGCTAGCTGGTGCCTCTGGGATCTAAAATCTATTTATTCATTCTTTCTTTTCCTTTCCTTTAATTTCATTTCAGTTACATGTTGCCTTTTTCCCAGAGTGAGGCCCAAGGCCACTCCCAGAGAAAGCCAGTTAAAAAACCTTGACAATATAATTTAAATACTGTTAAAATCATCACATAAAACACTATAAAATCATTTTAAAAGCATACAAAAGTTTTAAAAGATAAATAAAACATCCCAATAAGAAGCTAAATCTAAAACTTCTAAAGTACCAAAGGACAGGTTGAGAACTACCTGTGGAAAATAGAAACAGATCCTGCAAGCCTTGAACTTTAAGTTTGCCAAGTCCCAGGCTATCCAGAAGACCAAGTACATTGGTTCTGCCATCTGACTCACCCCATACAAACCAAGATGCTAGAGCAAAAGGCCCATCTTCCAATGCAAACCACAGGAAGTAAATCTGGACCAGGGAATCTTGGCTTGCAAAGAGGATTGAGCAGCTGAAGAGCCCCAAGGCAGAATTCTTATAGAAACTCCATTGCTAGTCTCATCAAGGAAAGAAGTTACTGGAGAGGCTTTTTTGTGTGTTTCAGTTTGGAAAATGGTGGGTGGTGGCTAAGTTTACATATTGCATGTGTAAGAGAGGGAAAGGTCTGAAGGCTCCTTGAGTTTATGGTAGTTATTGTAAATGTTTGTTGGACCCAAACTCCCAGAATTCAACAGCCAGCATAGTCACTGGCCACACTGGTTAGGAGATTTTGGGAGCTGTAATCTAAAAACAATTATTTTTCCCCCAGGAACTAGTTTGCTGGAGACCAGATGGAAAGGCTTTCAGGGTGGGTTTTGTCCCCAAATGAGTATACTGATGGATTTTAGTGGTATGAGGGAAGTAGAAACCCCTTTAAATTTAGGGTAGAATTATTTCTTAAAATGTAGAGAAAGTCTGCATCTGTTCTTTATTTATTTTTGTTTTATTTCTTTGTGCACAGTTTAACCTGATGGTTCTACAGTTGAAGATTCTCTACTAGCAATTTGCTATTTGCCAGTTCATAATATGCTATCAGGTATTCATTGTCATTCATCTTTCCATTTATTTTTCACCCATTCTCCATTTGATACCAATGATCAGTCAATTCATTAACGTGTAATTTGTACTCATTGTTCTTCACTGAGTATACGGCACTGGTGATGCATGATCTGTCCTATGGGCAATTTTGTCTGCCCTTCTTTGTTAGTTCACTTTACATCTTGATTCCTCCCCTCTATGTGTATAAGCTTAATTTTAATAGACCTTTTTGATACAATTTTGGTGTCAATCATCATCCTAAATCCAACTCCTTATCCCCAACTGAAGCATACCTATTGCACCAATTGTTGTTTGCCTTCAAGTCATTTCTTACCTATGGTAACCCTAAGATGAATATATCACTGGGTTTTCTTGCCAAGATTTGTTCAGAGGGGATTTGCCTTCCTTGGAGGCTCAGAAAGTATTACTTGCCCTAGGTCACCCAGTGGGTTTCCATGGCCAGCTGGAGATTTGAACCTTGGTCTTCAGAGTCCTATTCCAACGCCTAAACCACTACGTAACATTGACTCCTATTACAGCAATAGAATTTACCAAAATGTTGACTTGCCATTCAGCTATTGACACAGTAGATCTATTCTAGTTTGGACTTGCAATTGGCTATAGGCCCATGGTTAGTTATTCTGAGCACTCTGAATGAGGAAAATGATGCAAAAGGGGTGCTATTTATGTGGATAGGTGGATAGATAAATAGATATGCATGCCTAACTGAAGTAGATTGTGACAGAGAAGGGGCACCTTCCTTCCAAAGCATAAAAAACATACTCTTTAGACTTTAACTCCAATAATTCCCCAACTAGTATGCCCATTAGCCATGCTACTGGTGAGATTATGGGAGATGCAGTCCAAAAAAGTATGTTTTGTTTGCAAGGTCTGACCTCTCCCAGCAGAGGAGCTCTGCCAGGAGGACTTGTGCAAATGTCTGTTACTCCCATTAAAAGCACTGCAGGCATAAACTACTGATACCCCAAAATGGAGCTTTCCGTAGTCAGGTTCAGATTTACTAAATACAACCCTCATTTCTCCCATGAAGCTTCAAAAATGTGTCCTTTACCTAACTCAGGTTTCAAATACGGTTGCCAGATTGAAAACTAGAAAGGGCCCCCAAACCTTTAATGGTGGTGTAGAAAATGGGATTAACAGGTGTCCCTTAAGGGATGTTCCCTGTTTGAGGATTGGAAAGCTTGTCCTTTTATACAGACTGAATTAGATGTTGTGGGGGAAGACAGCCTGTATTTTGGGTATGAACCGTCTATAAAGAGATAAATTATATAGTTTCATCATATAGTTTATGAATGTGGACAATATGTTAATTTTACAGGGAAACACATGGCTAAGTTAACTGAAATCAATACTTTCATTTGGTGTTTAGGTAAAGCACAAACTTGTTAATAGGTACTTCCTAACAGTCAACCCCACATGTCATGAATTTCAGCAGTTCCTTATTGCTATTTTGAAAACCTGGCAACACTAGCAAAAAAGGGAATTTCAGAAGGTGTTGTTTGTCAAGCAAGCAGGTAAAAAGGTTGCCGACCCCTGTTCTAAGTGGTCTTTTAATGCTGTTTTAACTTGTGTTTTTTAATTAGTTAGTTTTAAATTAGTTAACTGTATTTTAACTGTTATATTAAGAGGTTTTTATTTTATTCTGTTTTTTTTTTAATAATTTAATTAATTATTTAATTAAATTTTGTTTTTAAAGTGTTGTGTGTTGAGTCCCACATCAGGAGAAAGGTAGGATATTAATTTGACTACTGGTTTGACTACTGGACACCATTTCGACCAGGAAAACATGACAACTTTTGTAAGCTGACCACATCTTCAAGATATTGATTTAAATAAAGACAAAAGTACAAGCAATTTAGAGTAATGGCTGTCACCTTCTGGCCCTTCGGATGTTGATGGGCTTCAATTCCTGCAGTTCCTTACCATCAGCCATACTAACTAAAGCTTCTCAGCACTGTAATTCATAACATCTAAAAGGCCAAAGGTTAAGAACCACCATAAAGAGTAGGATTCCTTCAGTATTCTAACAGGAAACAAAGAAAATACAACAACAACAACAAGAGATATTATGGCCTGATTCCTATGAATTAATCTCAACAAGAGTATACACATTCATCAGCTGTTGAGTGGTGAGTCAACACATCAGTAAATTTCACTGATTTTTAGTTTACTGTCTTTTCAGCTAACAATAGGATTCAAATTTTTTGAAGATGCCAGCCACAGATGCAGGTGAAACGTCAGGAATACATTCTTCTAGAACACAGCCTCAGAGCCCAAAAAACCCTCAAAAACCTATGGATGCTGGCTGTGAAAGCCTTCAACTTCACAATAGGATTCAGATTCATATCTCTAGAGAACTGGATTGCCACTCTGGGTTTTCCAATCATGATTATAAAAATTGGCATCCCTTCTTCTAATGGAAGTCAGCTCCAGAGATGGATAGTAGATACTGGCCCATCAGCAGCAGGCAGTCCAAGGGCCCCACGAACCACGATCCTGTCTACACTGCTGCAAGGCAGCTTGAAGTATCCTAGCTCCAGAGCTGCCATGACCGCCCCCCATTGCAAACCTCCATTCCAACGCGGGGACACTGACCACAGACATGTCCCACTCAGCTGGCTGGGTCACTTTGCTCTAAGGTCAGAACAAGTCACGCAGCCATGTGATCAAGTTTCGTAACCTTGTTCTGACCTCAAAGTGACTGACTGGTGGCAGTGATGGACATGATGGGTGGCAGAGCAGGGAGCATTTCAAACAGCTGTTCAGCATCAGAATGGAAGTCTCCAGATCTTCCCAAAATATCCAGAGCATATAGGAAGTTGTTTTAATGTGCCTTAAGGGTGTTATATCCCAGTTTTGGTGATGAATGAGTTGGCTGTCATTCAGTGTGTTCACACCAAACCAGGGTTTGGGCTGTGCATCATCTGGTTTCACCAAGAGGATGAGGGAAAGCTACATTATTTGGTCCGTGTATTCAGGTTCCATACCTCCTATTGCCATTTCTGCTTCTCCAGAATGCAATGTCACTCTTTATCAAAATAAAGAAGCTAATCCACTGACTCCACAGGGCCAATTCTATCAGTGCTGAACAAATCAAAAAGGGGAAAGGCCCCAGAGTGGGCTTGGCTGATGTCAGGAGTCCTGGATTCTCGTCCAAGCATGCTATGTTTGATGAGAAGGTCTACTGATTATAATGCAAAGAATCAGCATGGTTAATGACTCTCTGGATGTTGTTGGACTGCAACTCCCATTAGCCCTAGCCAGTACAGACAAGAGTCAGGGATCAGGGAACTGGAGGGACACAGCAGTGCACATGGTTGTGAGGTAACTCATGTCATTACAATTCATACAGCACGAGCAGGGCACTTCTGGAAAGATTCTCACAGCACTGTCACCTTGCTGCAAGGTTGATCTTCAGAGCAGAAATAAGTGTGGGGTGGGGGAAAATGAAATAAAAATAAAACAGGATTCAAATCAGGAAATTTGCATGCTATAATGCAAACATTATAATGCAATTCAGAATTTATCCTACAACCACTGAATTTGAATTACATCACTGAACGTAAAGATCTAATTCTTCTGGCATTTGGACGGATAGCAAAATCTATCTTTTACCTTGGGGAGAAAGGAGTTTTGCCCGTGGACTTAACATAAAATCTGGACCAGACCTATCAGAAATCCCAAATTCATTGCCTTGAGAACTGAATGAGGTCAGGAAGATGTAGAGTCAGACCATCTCTGCTGTGGGATTCCTTTTGGCCTCCAGTTGATGATTGCTAATTAAGGATGAATTATTTTTAGTTCTGAAATGAGCATTCACCCTAATTAAAAATGCAGCATTTTTGCCAAATGTATAAGCATCATTTCTACTCTGTGTGTATGTGTGTGTGTGTGTGTGTGTGTGTGTGTGTGTGTGTTTTTGAACTGCACAGGGTTTTGTTCATCTTTGATTGTACTGCCATTATACCAACAGTGACTTCCCTGGACTATTGTGAGGAAAAACACAGCAAAAGATGGTTAAGCCCTGTGCAGATTTACGTCATTTCAAAACAAAACAAGAAAAACAATTACATTTTAAATGAGCAGCATGGTAGATATGAGACTTGCAAATATGGCAATTGTTTACAATTTAAATAGGATGAATTTTAATTTCAGAACAGATATTTCATTTTTAGTTATCATCAACTGAAAGCCGAAGAACCAAAACAGTAAATAGCTGGGAAAGTTACTTTATTTGGACTGCTGGCTGGAGAATTCTAGTTGGGGTTTATACTCAGAAGCAGTAGCCTTTCCCATCTCTGCTCCCATCCCTCACAAACCAGCACATGGGAAGTGAAAATAGTCATAATCACAACAGGATTCATTGGAAGTAGAGTTTGATAGATGAGACGGGTTAAGTTTTCTGAGTTGCTAACCAGGACCTATGATGTTCATACTGAAAAATGTCTCTTTAGCTGGCAATCCGGGGTGATTTCCCTCTCTTTCTTTTACATCTCCTTCCCTTCTTTCTGGAGAATAGAAATAACTGTGTGTGTGTGTGTGTGTGTGTGTGTGTGTGTGTGTGTGTGTACGTACTTTCAAGGTGCCTGTCAACTTTGGTGACCACACAGATTTTGTATGCAAGCAATACTCATGACGTGGTTTTGCCCGGCAGCCTACAGCCACCTGCTGACCCTGCTTAGCTTCCAAGACCAGATGGGATCTGGTGCCTTTGGAGTACTTAGGCCCTATTGGAAATATCTACTTGTGTGTAATCAGTTACTTGCAATAACAACTATATAACCAAATTACATTACAGATGTAATTTTCTGAGGATACCTTCACTCCTTTTGCAGTGTTAGTTTAGGGTGCTGTTTCATTCAATGATGAAGGTAAAATTATCACACAGTTGAAGTGACGCCTTGTGCTATGCCTCATGCTCTGTTGTGGGTAGTGAGGTCACAGAATAATGGAGATGGGAGAGACCTCAAGGGTCAGTTAGTCCAATCTGCTCCCAACAGGAGTCCACAACTAAGGCATCTCTGAGAAATGGCCATCCAACTATCTCTACTGAAAGAGAGGCCACTATTCCTCCAAGATAATTTATGCTACTCTCAAACATCTCTCACCATCAGGAATTTCTTCTTCAAGTGATCACAAAGTGAATAAAACTGAGTATGTGTTCTTGTACCATAAGGCAGTTGAATGTACCACTTAGTTTACTTTACAAAAAAGTTACTGAAAAAGTAACTATGGCTGAGATACTACATCACTAAGTGTAGCTTAAGGGTTCTGAAGGCAGAACTGTGCATAGGTCCCCTTTCACCACCAGGGACTCCTGAAGGTTTTGGTAGATTATGTTATCATTCTGAATCTGGCTATCAGGACACAGCCAAACACGTCTATGATCCCCTTCCCTACTCTTCACCAGTCACTGAACGGCCATGGTGGAGGGTGGCCTTTGGTCACTGCAAAGGATCTGCAATGACAAAAAAAAAATGTGCAGGTGCATATTACATTTAAATATATTGAAATTAACTTTCCTCTGACTGAAGTGTGTTCAGAAACTTCAGCTGGTCCAAAGAGCTGCAGCCCAACTGTTAACTGGGTCAGGTTACAAAGACCATAGAATTGTTGTTAGCTGCCCTTGAATCAGTTCTGACTCATGGTGACCTTGTGGATGAGACATCTCCAAGAGTCCCTTATCCTCCACTGCCTTCTCCAGATCCTGCAAGCCCTTGCCCATAACCCCTCCAATTGAGTCTATCCATATAGTTTGTGGTCTTCCTCTCTTTCTTCTAACCTCTACCTTTCCTAGCATTAGTGGTTTTGTTAGTGATCTGTGCCTTCTCTTGATGTGGCAATAATACGATAGTCTCAGCTTGATCATCTTAACTTCCAAGGAGAGCTTCCTTGTTGAAACAACTCCACTGGCTCCTAGTTTTTTTCCAGGCACAATTCAAAGAGCTGGTTATGATGTACAAAACCCTGTCTTCCTGCATGAGTTGGTCCAGGCTCTGAGATCACTGGGAGAAGTCCTTCTCTCAGGTCCATAACTATCACAAACATAGTTGGTGAGGACACAAGAGAAGACCTTCTCAGTGGCTTCCTCTAGATTCTGGAACTCTCTTCCCATGGTGGCCAAAATGGGCCTTTTTTCAGACAGGCTTTTAGAAAAGAACAGTTTTAAAGAATAGGCTGGGGGTGCTGTGTTCTTTTAACTGAACTGGTTTTACGAGCTTTTATCTTTCTAAATTGAAATTTATTCTTTTATTGTGTAATGTAATGGTTTAATTCTATTTTAATGCTCACCTTTTGTATGTTTTCATTGTATAGTTATTTTAAATTGTGAGCCACTTTGAGTCCCAATTTTGGAGGAAAGTGGACATAAATAAATATAATAATAACATCAACAGCAATAACAATAACCTTGTATATATTACTAACAGGATGCCTACCTATTGTAGAAAATTATTTTAAACTATGCAACTAAAATGGTACCTGAGAGTTAGTGTGGTGGACCAAGACTCTGGGAAACCAGAATTCAAGATCCTGCTTAGCCATGGTAATATACTGGGTAACCTTGAGCAAGTCACACACTTTCAGTCCTAGAGGAAGGCAGTGGCAAACCTCTTCAAAATAAATCTTGCCAAGAAAATCCTAGGATTGGGTTACACATTTGTGGCTTTGACTTTTGCAGATGTGATTATTCATAAATGTGAATAATATGTTCTCTCTAGGAATTTCTAGGTCATCTAGCACAACTTTAAGGTCAATGTCCACCAGAAGTCATACTGGATGATTTAGAGCAGGGGTAGGCAACCTACGCCCCGGGGGCCAGATGCGGCCCTCCGAGGCCTTTGGACCGGCCCCAGGC
>CM034708.1:185394990-185405049 GCA_020142125.1 Phrynosoma platyrhinos | reverse complement strand
CCCCCCCCCCCGGTCTTCAGGGTCGAGCATGGCTGCAGCCACACCACACCCTAAAGGCAGGGTCTTTGGAGTCTTTAGGGTCTGGCACAGCTACAGCCACACAAGACCCTAAAGGCAGTCCTCCCAAAGGCTTTTAGGGTCTGGCACGGCTGCAGCTAAAGGCACCACCCCCACAGCAGCCACCACTACCGGGGGGGTTGCTGCTGCCTCCAGTGGGCCTGTTTACAACCTATAGCCCTTTATCATTTACCCAGTAGTCATGCCAGTCCCTCTGGGTGCACTGCCTCACCAGGTGACATCCTCCTGGAGGTATCACCTAGTGTGGTCTATATCTGCCACACCCCTTAGTGATATCACTGTGTATGGACAAGAGATATAGCTGGGGATAGGAAAAATATTGATGCCAATGTAACATTGTTGCAGCACGGGTAATAGTACCTACTGACACAACACTGAGCCAGGCTTTCTGCTGGCTTGCTCCTGTCATGATCCATTCATGTGCTGGCTTAGCAAGCGTCTACCTCTACATCTCTTTGTGCACTGGCAGATGCAGGTCTGTTTGGAATCTGCCTATTTGGATTCTGAGGAACATCATCTCATGGCATGTCCATCCTCTAGATTTGCCAGAAGCATTGTCATGCCACTGTAGTACTGTATTTATTTACCTTTTCCTTTTGTTCTTTCAAGTACGCCTTTTTTGTTTCTCATTACATACTAGGGATGGGTGAGAATGGCAAATTTGTCCATTCACTCCCATTGCTTTGGGCCCTTAACTTTTTCTTACCTGGGTCTCATTCTCTCTGGATTCAATCACATTAATGCCAAATCAATCATCAGACAATCTTTGATACACCCTTCCTCAAATAAAACCAAACAAGCATTAAAAAACCACCCTGAATGACATATATGTTTTATTAAAGCAGGTTTTAAAACATACAATTTAAAATAGCTAAGACCTATCTAAAAAGAGATCTACAACATAATTTTTAAAGGCCTAAGCAGACTGCCAGAAATAGTGCACATTAAATTGAGGCACTGCCCTGGCTCAGTGCTAGGGAATCATAGGAATTGTATTTTTTTTCTGGGACATTGAGCCTTCTCTGTGAGAGAGCTCTGGTGCCACAATAAATTACAGTTCCCATGATTCCCTGAGCCAGGGCAGTGCCTCAATTTAATGTGCACTATTTCTGGCAGTCTGCTTAGGCCCTAAGTGACTACCATGACCATAATGCTTATACAAGCTAAGAATTATGGTGCATAAAAACAACAGCAAGGAAAAGTGAATTTAAGTGAGAGACATTTCCTTCCATATCTCTGAAATTAGAAAAAAAGAAATCTCTCCCTTATCACTACTGTCGTCAATTTGTTCATATCTGTCAATGGGTAGGCCAATGCTGTTCGAAAGTTCTACTTGGAAATGTTGAAAGAATAGGTGTTGGCAGTCCAATCTTTATAAAGATGATCTTTATAAAGATGATAAAAAACAAGCACATGAGTCAAAGATTCTACAATCCCTTCCCCACAAGGACAAAGTAGTTTACAGTAATACTTTTAAACCAGCCATCCAATACAGAAAAGGGTAAACAACTGAATCTAGTGAAGTCGACGGCAAAACTTGAGAAATGCCAAGAGGTCAAACTTCAGGGTGAATATATGGAATACCATGGCTTTAGGTCATTCCTTCTTGGTCAGGCTAAGAACTTTTCAGCACCCTATCATATTTGTAGTGCTTCAGAAAGGAAATGCATTGCATTGAATAATATCAAGGTGATTTGGGGATAAGTCAATCCCTATTTCATAAAATTGAAATATTTCCTACAAATTACCAGGAATGTGAAGCATTTCTTGGCTGAACTTCTTCTAGAGATTTCAATTTTTTTGTGATTAAAAAAACTCTGACAAACAAAGGGTCTGAGCAATGGAAGTACTGACAGAGATGTGAAGTCAAAGGCTTTCACGGCCAGCATCCATAGGTTTTTGTGGGTTTTTCGGGCTGTGAGGCTGTGTTCTAGAAGAATGTATTCCCGACATTTTGCCTGCATCTGTGGCTGGCATTTTTCTCTGCCAGCCACAAATGCAGGCAAAATGTCAGGAATACATTCTTCTAGAACATGGCCTCACAGCCCAAAAAACTGACTGAATCTAGCTCCAATAAAAAAAATCAAATGGTATTTAAAAATAATTAGATTTGCTCAGGTACCTAGCATGATTCCCTGCGGAGGCAAAATGCAAACTCAAGTACAGTAGAGAACAAACCTTCCGGGCAGTAGTCATAGGATATTAATTCCATTAAGGATATTAACATTAATATGACTACTAGTAGGCAGTAGTCATATTAATGTTATTATCCTTAATCCAGCAAACAGGAATAGATTTTGTCTGGTGATAGCCGACAGTGAGCAAAAAGTTTATAGTCATGCCTAAAAGCTGAAGTTTATTATTAAAGGTTCTCTGCTATGAACTAGGAAGCCAGAATAGTATAGACATTTTAGTGTTGGAGTAGAGTTCCAGGAAAATAGGGTTTGAATCCTTATGAGCCATGGAAATTTGCTGAGCCAAGTCTCTCAGACTTAGAGGAAGGTGATGCCATAGTTCCTCTCAATAAATCTTTCCAATAAAACCTTCATCAGTTGGAGTTAACTTAAAGGCACATAACAACAACCCATAAAATACCATATTGGTCTCTATGGAGGAAAAACAGAAGTCCTCAAAATGCATCAGGAAATACCAGCTTCAGTGGATCAGAATTAATACCATTACCACCCTTTTTGACCTCCTCATCTTTATAGGTTGGTTTTTCTTTTTGGGATATGTTATACGGGTTTTATTGTAAGCCGCTTGGATTGTCTGTCAATAAGCGGGATACAAATTATTATTATTATTATTATTATTATTATTATTATTATTATTATTATTATTATTATTAAAACTATGGCAGGAAAGTATGGCATAGCCTGCTGCCACACTGCAGAATTAATACAGTTTGACACTACTTTAACTGTCATGGCTCCATCCTTTGGTATCTTTGGATTTGTAGTTTGTTGTGGCACCAGAACTCTCTGACAAAGAAGGCTAAATATCTCACAAAACTACAAGTCCCAGAATTCCACAGCATTGAGCAATGGTTAAAGAAGGGTCAAATGGCATTAAATCTGTAGTGTAGATACAGCCCTAATCTTCTCCATGGTGGGAATAGCTGCACCATTGAAAATGAATTTGGCCATTGCAAATGGAGAAGAATATTGTTTCAGATCATTTTTGAAGACTTTATCAAAATTCACAATTTGCTTCAGATTAAAGATGGAAAGAAGTTGAGCTTTAACCAATCTGAATGTAGGAGAAACTAAAACTGACAGATTTTTCCTTTCCTATTACTCACACTTCGTTAATTCAGTTATATCCTCAACTCACGGCTTTATGCTATCCTGCTTCCTTATTAGCTTCCAAATCAGTGATTCATGCCCCTCCTCTGTTCTCCTTCATGTGAAAGTCTCTTTTATCCATTGACACACACAGTTATTCATTTCCCTTCTTTATCTAGATGTTTTTATCTAGACATGGAGCCACATTCTCTTCCACTACCATTCAAGAAATTGGCTCCCCAAGACTACATACTCTATATGAGCATATCAACTGTGTGATCTGTGGCCATATGTGGCCTTTTGACAGCTTCATTGTAGTCCCCAGCATTTTGCATCCCAAATGTCAACCCTGCAAAATATTTTTCAGCCAGCCCCCCAACTCAATGCAAGTTAAAAATACCTTGGTACAAAATCATTTTAAATAATCTTTTTGAAAAATGTATGTCAGATATGCAAATGGTGGCAAAAATGTTTAGTCCCACAATTCTTACCTCTTATACTTTTTTTATGCCACCCTCTATTTGTGACAGAGACAAATTTTCCTGATTTAAAAACTGGGAAATTAAAAATCTGTATGATTTCCAAGATTTGTTTATAGTTCAACAACAAAAGACAAGAGCTCAAATAAAACAACTAGTAATATCTTTGATTGATGATTTCAAATTCACCAGGTTTATATGCCATCTTGAAGTTAAGTTTATAATTAATCATTCATTAACTAAATTTCAAGCAATGGTATTCCAAAACTATTATCGATCTGGTGGATTAACATAAAATTTTTACTCTGTTTTGATTTACAATACTTATGTAATGGGTTTAAAACTGATCCGGGGGAAATCTAGGATTGATAATAGAAGATAATTTATGCTTCTCATGATGGAAAGTCTCTCCGTTAAAATAAAATATGTGAACAATGTTTTTAAATGATTAAGCAATGGTACAGTACTTCTCTGAAATTCAGTTATATAAATAAGCAAATATCTACGAAATGTTGGAGAAATTGTAATGATATAGGTACTTACATTCACATGTGTTGTTTGTGCCAGATTTTTCAGTGAAATGAAAAAATTAACAAACCAAAAATTTATACTCAGCAGTACTGGGTTTATTCTCTTTGCATATAGAAGAAAACAAAAACTTATTAGTAAAAGAAACTACTATCCCTTTTTTCCTTGTCTATCATCCCATATGATGACTGATCAAAGATGGAAAGGACAAAGCAATTTCATTTTGGACAGTTGGTATGAGAAGTTGTGGAAAAACTAGCACCAGAGGGTCAAAATTCAAGAAATGAACTCCATGATGGCTTCTTCATTACAGATTGGTTTCCATTTATTTCTTTTATTAAAAGAAACAGAGGTTCTCATGTCACTCTTTTGAAAGGTACCTTAATTTGAAGGCTACAAAAAGAAATGTATATGCATTTATTATATGTTTTGTTAAGGAATGCTGAGAGTCTGTATATTTCATTTAGTCCTACTCAATTTTGTTAAGTTTTATTTCTTTCAATTAAAAATGTTTTTGTTTTAAAAATACCTTGAAGAACTTCAAATGCTGTTTGGAGGGTAGCCCAAAACAAAAACAAAAAAGTTTCAAAAATGTGATCAGGAGTGATACAGTGCCATTTCCAGTTAGCCAAAATGTCATCCATGGTTATGTTTTCTTGCTCTTCAGGGGAGCTGAAAATAGAATACTATAGCCCACTTGAGACCCAAATATGCCCATCCCTACTATATACACAGGATGGACAATACAGATGAAGAGACGGGTAAAAGACCTTGCCACAAACCCAGATGCCAATTCTGCCCACACATCTACTCAGGAAATATCATCACAGGACCTAATCACATAACCCACAATATTAAAGGTACCTTCACTTGCTCATCCACTAATGTGATATATGCCACCCTCAGCCAACAATGCCCTTCAGCACTCTACATTGGGCAATCAGGCCAGTCTCTGCACCAGAGAATAAATGGACATAAATCAGACATTAGAAATAGAAATACAAAAATGCCTCCTGCAGAACACTTCAGCCTTCCTGGACATTCCATCTCTGATCTCAAGACAGTAGTCCTTGAACAAAACAAAAATTACTAAGGAAGACTACAAAGACAAACAGTTGAATTACAATATATTCACAAAAGCTAATCCATCATCAGAGGGTTGAACAAAGACAATGTCTTCCTGGAACACTACACACAACACTGGATGCTCTTAACCAGTTAACATATCTCCTTTCTGGTTTCCAGCTTGTACACACCACATTCCAAAACTCCCTCCACCATTCAGGTGGTCACCCACCCACCCTGGCCTTAGGCAACATCTTTACTCCTGCCTTTTGACGACCAATGAGTATCTCATTTCAATAGGATGGGAACCACTTTCATTTGGCTTCTTACCATGTTGACATAGAAATGTGAAGTACAAAAACAACAGGGGCAGTTGCTTCTGACTCATCACAAGGATGACTTTCACACAGGAAGGAATCAAATAACACATTATCCCCCCACACACACACACACATTTACAGGTCCTCTCTCATTCATGCCAAAATGGCATGGGAAGAAAATAAAGGAAGGAGCTCCCTTCACTATGGTAATAAATCAACAGAGCTCTCAAATGTTACTCTTTTTTTATTATAACTGCAAAGGATTGTGGAAGATGGAGTATGATTTTTTTTCCCCTCTAAGCAATGTACATCAATTCTAAATTTTTAAAAAATTAAAGCAACCTTCGCTAAGCCAGAACTCTCCAGTGGTATTGAACTACAAAGCCTACCATCCCAATAAAGAAAACACAGCACTGTTCCAGTAGAAATCCCACCTGCCAGTGGCAGTTAGTAGCTCCCATGTCAGTGGGGCAGTGAATCCACTCCAGATTTTAATAAAGGAATTAAAGGAGTTCCCCAAAGGGCTGAACAATTTCCATTCTTATCTGATCAGGTGAATAAAAAGGTCTTGGCATGCCCGAAAGGCAAGGGTGGTGCCAGACAGTTCTAAAGCAATCTACTCCAACCTGGTACCCAGAAAGACTGCACTGTGTGGGGATAATGGGACTCGTAGTCCACACCTGGGGGGGATCACCAGTTTGAGGGAGACTGACTAAAAGCTGCTGCCTGTATGTCTAATGATGTGAAGTCTGTAACTGTTTAGCACATTTGGAAGGGTATATATATATATATATATATATATATATATATATATATAAAAAGGGCATTTTAAGAACTGTGAGAATAGTTGCTACCGTTCCTGCATTCTTGTAGTGGTGCTGCTACTATGCTGGCAATGACTTCAACCTGATTCTTGAGGTTATCTGTGCCAGGTTATTAATTTATAACAGGCTGCCATTTCTCAGAGAACATAAACAAGAATCCAGAATGGAAATGGCAGCTTAAAACCATTTGTAATGCAGCGATAAATGGAAGGAAATGAAGATGGACATTAAGTATCTCTGAGGTTAGGGAGAAAATGAAAGCTCTATGAATGTACTCAAGGGTCAGTCATATGAAGCACCAAGGCAGCCTGATCTTATTTGATTTATTTCAACCAAATGTTATTAGCAAGACAGACATGACTCACACCTACAGTTGTGAGGTCAGGCCTAGCCCAAACTCTGAGATTTCAGAGCCAAAATCTGAGTGCCAAGACCCTTATGATATCACAGGAGGTGGGCTCTGGTGATGTTTCAAGAGACAGCCCCTGACTCCATTGTACATATATTACTTTAAGCATCAACTGCACAAAAGTATGTCATTCCAATTTTTATTTAAAAAAAACAAAACACTATAGGCCCTTTCACACTATACAGTTAAGGTGCTGTGCTTTTACATTAGCAGCCATGGTTCCAGCCTATGAAATTCTGGAATTTGCAGTTTAAGGAGGGACATATCAGTCACAGACTCCAGCTGCAAACTTAGGATTTCTAAAGATGCAGCCATGGCAAATAAGGTAGAATTTTTGATAGCACTACAACTGAGTACACTTTTCAAGACAACATGCTTGCCCTGAGAGTCATCTCTCTTTCCCTGAGAGTCAAAGAACAGGGTTCAGGCCCTGATATCTAGGAAGCCTACAGTCACATTAAAATCTATGTGTTGAGTGAGGAACCATGAGGCTTTAGGCCAAATCTGGCCCACAAGTACATTCTCTTTGTCAGAGTTTCCTGACACTTGGTTGTTTTGAAAACTCTTTATGGTCCTGTTCACCATTCTTAAATATGCTTTATTATCTTTAAAGTAGTCCACAGACCCCTTCAAGCACAGGCAGAAAGGCATCTTCAAACAAAAGACCATTATCTGACAGGTTTTCAAACAGAGGTCTATCCTCTATAAAGTCAGTCATAGGGCCATCCTTTCCTCAGTTTACATGTATTGCAGTCAGAATAACAGGACTCTGTGGCCTGGCTTGTGGTAAGCTTGCAATGTGTGCTATTACCACTTATGTTGGGGTTCAGAACTCTTGGCCCTTCAGATGTTTTGGACTACAATTCCCAGAATCCCTTACCACTGAGCATGCCAAGTATGAGGAGGTAGGAGCTGGAGACCAAAATATCTTCAAGAGTCAACGGTTTCCTGTCCCTTATGTATGTAGCAGGTACTAAAACAAGCTACCTGGAATGTTACAGGCTAGGTATCTTACAAAGGTTATTTTATTTTTTTGGCCCAGGCCACAATTTAAGCAAAAGAGGAATTGTACAAAATGGCACCTGTGAGCAGCTATAATTGGTTCTTTTAAATTCTATTTTGTAAAAGGTCTAGAATCCTTGTAGTTAAAAAAATATGCAAAGAAGAAAACAATAAGACTGCAGCTATATACATTATGCACAGTTATATTAACTTGCTTTATTTGCACAATTTATTCTGGTTGCAAGAGATTACATTTTTGAAAAGTCTGGATTTTTGCCAAAGGGTGGATGACTCACTGAAAACGGAAGGACAGCAGGTGGAATGGCAAACAGGACAAAAGCTAAAGTTCAGACAAGGAGGAAGGAACAAGTATGGTATTAAGAAATAGTTGCCTCTCAACTGTTACCCATTTCATAAAAGCAACCTCTTGTCTTTTGCATCTTCAACAGACATACAACCCAGAGTCCTGTTTCTGCACTATAGCTCACCCCAAACTTCCACATGAAAGGGCCACAAAATTCACACCAAGAGGAGAATTTTTTATACTTGTCTTCCTGAAAACATTTAACTGATAGGAACACATTTTATGTTCTACGGTAAAGACAGTATGTTTAACAGTGAAAATACAGTGCTCTCTTCCCCAGACAAAGATTACCTGTCAAGTTTTAAACCAGCTACACTCATTTCCTTTTGTGTGTATGGGTGGAGGGACACTTCTCATTGCCATCTTGAGTATTCATTACTACCTATTCACTCATATTTGCAAAATATCACTAGATCAGCCCTGATGGCGCAGTGGTTAAATGCCTGTACTGCAGCCACTCACTCATAAACCATAAGGTTGCGAGTTCAATACCAGCCAGGGCTGAGGCTCGACTCAGGCCTGCATCCTTCCGAGGACGCTAAAATGAGTACCCAGCTTGTTGGGGGGCAATGAGCTTATAGTTGTAAACTGCTTAGACATCCCATAGTGTGATATGAAGCAGTATATAAATGAAGCTGCTTTGAAGCTGCTTCCTCTGGTCAATAATTTCACCTGATCAATAATTTCACCTTTTTGCTCTAAGAATCCCATGATCAATAAATCACTGATCTTTTATTTCCTGAGTGACACCCAAAATGCTGAATGTTCTTTCAAGAACGAAGGCTAGTCAACATCTCGTATGGTGTCAAAATGGAGCAGCAATGATATGAAGTCTACCGGTGTCCAGGTCTCCAGGGGTGTAATGTGTGCATAGTAATGACCAGACACATGAATCACCATTAAAAATGACAGTCCCATGTTCCATGTTTATTCCCTTAACAGTTACTTCTACAATCAACTATGTTTTACAAGTCAAAATGAGATCCTATTTTCCCTCCCAGCTGCCAGCACAACAACCTGAAAACTGAAATATACACATCACCAGCAACAATATGGATTGGGGATGGTCCTGCTGGTTTTAAAAAAAAGGCATAACCAAGGAGTGTGCATTTGCTCTTTTGTTGTGAACAGGGCTCAGAGAAGGACCAGGAGGAGGGGGGTCTTTTAAAGAGTTTTGATCTTAAATGTAAACCAGGCAGGTGGCATTCCAAAGACCAGGAGGAGAAAAGTAACAGACGAGGCAAACATTCAGTGACCTGGTTGGACAGCTTGGACTCAGCAAGAAAGGAGGGAATTTTCTCTTTATCATTAGCTCAGCATGGGCAAGAAGTCAAACTATATATGCAAGAGAGAAAATGCCATGTGAAAAATGGGGGAAAGCATTATTTAAAAAAAAAAAAGCATTCACTGGGCAAATGCATTTATCTTCATTTCCCTCAACAGCTATCTTAATGTTTTCCTCATTCTGTCTGTCAGTCTTCTTCACACTCATCTTCCTTCCTTCCCTTTTCTTTTCTCTCCTATCCAGAAGCAATCTAAATGGTGAGTAAACAAGTCTAGCTGTTCACTTGAAGACCACTTAATTTGTTCCTTGCCTCACTTGGCTACCTGTAGTAGGGAAAATATATGTTTGAAAATTGGTAGTGTTGTGCACGCCATTAACAGGCTGGAGGTTTGGAGACTTTTATGAAGCCAGGGAGAGAGAA
>CM034708.1:185362218-185382212 GCA_020142125.1 Phrynosoma platyrhinos | reverse complement strand
CCCCCCCCCCCAGTTATTTAAGGTGCTTCCACAAACCTGCCTCAGTGGCCTTCCTTTGAGATTTCCTCCTTCTGAAGACAGGGGAGCAGTGACTGGAAACAGAGCCTATAAAATAGTAGCTCCTCATAAAGAACTATTAGAGCATAAAGAAAAGTTTAATTATACCTCTTGGCCTTCCCTGAGGGTTTACTATTTGTACCAAGGGAAGCATTCAGCTATAGCAGGGGTTGGCAACCTATGGCCCCCGGGCCGGGTCCACCCCCCCGAGGCCTTTGGAGCAGCCCCCGCCGCCCCCTGCCACCGCCACACGTGTCGTGGCCGCCATTTTGTTTTCCAAAATGGCAGCCGTGACTCATTTGTGCATGCACAGTACTCCTGCATATGCGTGAATGAGCCGCAGCTATCATTTTATTTTCCAAAATGGCAGCCGCGACTCGGCGCATGCGCAAACGAGTCGCAGCCACCATTTTGTTTTTCAAACAAACAAAATGTGTCGGCGGCGGGCGGCAGCCTCTGTGTGTGTGCACAGCCGCACATGCACACATGAGCATGCACGCCGCCATTCCCCCACCCCTCGGCCCGCAGAAGACCTGGAGGCCAGCGGACTGGCCCCAGGTAAGAAAAACTTGCAGACTCCTGAGCTATGAGTTTCTTCACTTGCAGTCCATTGTGGTACAGTCTACGTTCTGCTCTATGGGCATCACACCAGCCATACCGGAAAGGAAACTACCTACTCCTGAGGGAATCAACCTACTCTTCTATATGCACACAGCACAGGGAATATCAGCTGTCCAAGGAATGTGTGCAGAGGCTGGAGAGTGTCAGCCTCCACCTTTTCTTTCCGTCCCACAATGTGTACTGAAGTAAAGAGTGGAAAAGCCTTTTCCATTCCCAATTAAGCTTCTTGGCCGCTTATCATCCCGTGACTCCAAAGCCTCCATCTGCTCAATTATGAATACCAGAAGAAGGGAAAACAAACATTTAATGCCTAATCTAATCAGTCCTCCTCTCGCTAATTAACACCTCTGAGAGCACACAGAGGCTTCCGGAGGTATTGGTAGGAACAGTAATGACCCCCAACCTGTGTGCACATATGTTGCAAGAGGAGGAGGGGGAAACTGCCCCAAAACACTCTCTACCACCAAGAAGGCCAAAGGATGGAGGCAGATTTATTTGATATTTATTTTGCTTGGGTTTATTATTATTTTCTCTTTGCCATTTTACTTTCTCAGATTTTCTCTAGGCTTTTGTTACTTTCCCCTCAAGGCTAAGAGAATGGAATTGAGAAGAAATGTGTCTCTATTTGGCAGGAACCACTCCCCCCCCCATTTCTTCCATGAAGGGGATGGGGTACTGGCAGTGATCCCACACTGAAACACACGCTAATGTGTTGCCTCCTGAGCATTCCTGTGTAGTAATGAAGGGCTCCGTTCAGGACACATGGGACATTAATTAGAGGTCTTCAAAGGCAGCATTCTGTAGTGCGCCTTCATAAAGGGAGGTCTGTGGAGTGGGCGGGTGGGGGAGAGGAAGACAAAAGGGAGGGTTCTCTGTTTAATGGAGGAGTTTTGGCTCCTATCCCCCTCATAGCTGTGAAGGCTCTTTCTTTCTCTTCCTTTTCCCCCTTGCCACCCTGGGTCTCCCATGGCAACTCCAGCATGGTATCAAGCAAGTCGCAGGCATCTGGTGGTACTCTTGCAGGTCCTCCCCTCCCTCCAGCAGCTCAGCAAGTAAGGCAGAGATGAGTAGGAAACATCTCATGCCAGGGAGTGAATAGACAAGGCTTGTTTGTGCTTGTAGGACAACAGAAGGAAAACAGAAAACAGGGAAGAGGATGTGGCAAGATTACCTGCAGTGAGGTGGGGGGAGAAAACTGTTGAGGAGCTGAAGAAGAAAAGTTAAATTCATGGATCCCAGAACATGAAGAGGAGCAGGACTTCGCCCTCACCCCCAAAGGCTAGGCTGGGTGACTGAACCTCCCTTGAAATGATCAGGCACCATGGAACTGGAGCACCAAGATTCCAGTGCAATTGAGTTCCCTAAGGAACTACCAATCAGAAGCGCCTCAGGTTTTTGTCATCTTTCCAGTCATTTAATTAAATTTTATATATTCCCCTTTCCTTGATATATCAATTTTATGCTTTAAACAATTTTATAATATTTCATTTATAATTTTGTCATCATCTTCACAGTAGCCTGTCAACTGCTTTAAGTTGACAATATTATTCATATTAGTATCAGTATTATTCAATGTATTGTGTCTTTTTAACGCTTTGTAAAAACATACATGCAAGTCCACAACATTCATAATGTTTTGTATACCAATCTTGATACACACAAACCACCTTAAAAATCATTTCAGGGTCCGTGGCTAAATCAAAGAAGTTTCACCTTCCCCCCAAACAAAAAAAAGTAATTTGGAGAAACTACAGCTCTCAGAATCCCTCAGGCAATGTGGCTGAGATTCTGGGAACTGTAGTCTAATAAATACCCTTTCTCCCGTGTTCTAGGAGGAAATGAAGAACATTTAATCCATGTAGCCCCTGATCCACACTGGCTCTGCAATGTAAGTGCAATTACAGCTCTATGAGGTTTGGTTACAAAAATGAATTATTAACCTGGTTGTTATGGAATACTGTTCTGTTCATCCTTGAATATAATAATCCTAGGAAGGGGGTATATAAATCAACTTGACTTTAGTTTAGATGTGCTTCTGTGGGCAGAGCAGCAAACCTGCCTGTGGAAATTCTGCTGACTGAGGTAAAGAGGAAGATGTTCCTTCCCTCCCATGCACTCATAAGTATACATACAGAAGATGACTGGACTGGTCTTACAGGGTAGGTTAGGGGGCATATACAGCTCTGTCCCCCAACACTCTGTTACAATTTGTGCTCATTCCCCCTCTGGCACTTGAGACAGCTGCTTCAATCTACCTCAGTGGTGGACAAATTTTCAGGCCTCCAAGGCTTCCCAGCCCCAACTCCACATACAAAAAGGGGTGTAGTTGTTTTGCTAAAGATGCACCCCTTTTGGGAGTGTGAGGGCATTTTAGAAAGAAATGGGATAGGGAAGTAAAGCATGGGGTGCATCCCTTTAATGTCCTATGAAAAGGTAATGTGCTCCTCCAAAACCCTGGCAGTTACCCAGACACACTCTGCCCAATGGTAATTCTGGCCATGGTTAGCCAGACTGTCTGCAGCATTGCACAGGGCATACTTTCACTTGGGCTAAAGGGACCCACTTTGGTCTTAGCAACATCCAATTTGTAAAGTAATCAGTGGTGCCAGTCACTAAACCCTCAATTGTGTGACCATATCACAGGTGGGATGATCCCCAGTGGATTGAAACAGATCAACATGGTCTCCTGCTTATGACTAGGAATGGAAAGAATATTCAAACACATTCAAAAAATGGTCAAAACCCAGGTTTCTCAAGGGTTGGGAAACCCTCTCTGAGGAGACTATACAAGCTTCTAATCTCAAAAAATGCTGTTTTATGCTGCACAGAGAACAGAACTTCTCCATTTAAAAATGTTGTTTTCTATGTAGGAAGTTTCTCTTCTGTCAATAAAGTTTATTTTCTGCACATAAAATACAATTTTCTGCACAAAAAACCCAAAGGATTTTTTTTTTGGCATAGTAAAGTTTCAAAATGGCAGTCACACTTCAAAAACTGCAGTTTTCAATGTCTTTCTAGCAGCAAGGGGGGAAAGGGTAAAATTATTCATTCTTAACCGCAAGAACAAAATTTGCAGAAAGGTATTCCCTATTTATGGCCAAGTCTTAGTTTCTATACAGTATAAAAAAACAGCAGCATAGACACAAAGTTCTTGCCATTGAGTCCCTCAGGACTTTTCATCACTTTGTTCTTTCTGCAGGGTGCAAGTCCTTTCTTTTGGAGCACTCATTTGGAAGAAGAACACTGTGTACATAGTGTGCTGGAGTGTGATTAAACCTCCCTCATCACCCAGCCTGAAGCCCAGTAAATCTGGTTACGGCTTTCCATCATAATATTGCAGTTACACACAAAACCTCTGACTGAAAGCCCAACTTAAGTATTTTGGCAATGAAAGCTGTTCAAGGGAGAGAAAGAACAATTCATCTGCAGTCATTGGTGGGTAAAGACAGGAGACTGTTAAGTTTGTTCTTGTTCTCTTCCCTCTCTGTCCCTCTAACTCACTCACTTACACACACAACCACATGCATGGACATATACTTGCAAGGAAATCAGATAGTCCTAAAATAGATTTAGATTCTTGTTTAAAACTCAGCTCCTCACTCTGGCTTTCTCAAACTGCTCTCTCCTCTGTAGCCCTTCTTCATGCATCTAGCTAGTCTGCAAACCACCAAGCTCAACAATTTATGCATGTGTGTATGTTTAAAATTTTATTTGCAGCATGTAGTTATTGCTGGATCTTTTTTAATTTTTTTAAAAAAAAATGCAACCAGAACAAGTTGAGAAGTAAACTATTCCTGAGGTAAAATCTGTTAGCAATAACAAAAGGTAAATTATTGTGTAATAACCGTCAGGAGAACTACAAAAACAATCAAGCAGATGAAACTGTAAAAATTATTTTTGTTTTCCAAAAAAAAAAAAAAAGCCTTCCTACCAAAGAAGATGTGTCCTGTCCAGTGAAAAACAGCCTTAAAAAGGATCCAAAGGTGCTTCACCACCATCATCTTGCATTAGATCAGGCCTAAGAAATGTTGGACAGCAACTCTCACAGTCTATGGACCTTATCACACGGGGGTCTCAAAGCGGCAGAAAAGCGAAATAAGAATCAATCCAGAACTATTGTGGAATAGACTCCACAATACGGAAATAGCGATCAGACGCAACAGGAGTCATTGCGCAATTATCAAAATAGCGATGGAAGTGCATCCTGGATACGTATTTGCTGTTCACACACAAGTGAGAAGATCCCATCCAGAATCATGCTAGGAACCATGGGTCATGACGGGGAAATGCTCCAGGATACATATTTGGTGATCAGACGTACGGCGAAAGTGGAATTATTGCGCAATTATTCTGATCGCACGAATGCAATACCTGGTAAAACCGAAAGACAAAAGAACAGGGATGATTCCCCATTGGTACGGGGTTGTGTCGGGGTTGTGTGCAATGTCGTGTGAACACACAGACAAATAAAGCGCAATAGGACGGGGTTGAGTGTGGATTGTGACTGCTTTAGACCCCGTGTGATAAGGTCCAAAGACTGACTAGGATTGATCAGAGATGGATTTTGAGAACATCTGAAGGGCCAGATGTTACTCAGATCCAGACTGTCTTATGGTCAAGATCTTAAGAGGGGGGAGGAGGCCTGCTCCATTAGCTTAGCTCCTGGCTACCGACCAGTGTCCTGCCAAGAGAACACCACTCATATATTGTTGGTATTGTGTGCCTTCAAGTCATTCCTGATTTATGATGACCCCAAGGCAAACCTGTCACTGGGTTTTCTGGAACTGAGAGTTTGTGACTTGCTCAATGTTACCCAATGAGTTTCCATGGCTGAGTGGGGAATGCAATCCTGATCTCCAGAGTCGGAGTCCAGTGTTCAAACGATTGTATCGTGCTGGTTCTCTGTTGAATATATTTAGCCATTAGGAGGAGAAACTTTGATGCTTAAGATCATACAGAATTCACCAATATCTGAAGGTCTCTCACACAGAAGATAGAGCAGGTTCATTTTTATTACTTCACAGGGCAGAACCAAGAATCATGAGTCAGAACTGCAGAGTAACTCAATTGAATAGTGAGCCAGCATGGTGCAGTGGTGTGAGCATTGTATGTCTCAGAGTATGTCTCTGGAGACCAAGTTCAAATCCTGGATTGGTCATGAAAACTCACTGGGTGATCTTGGGCAAGTCACACACTCTCAGCCTCAAAGGATGACAATGGCAAACCTCCTCTGAAGAAACGTACCAAGAAACCTTAGGGTCACCATAAATTGGAAACAACTTGAAGGCACACAACAACAACAAAGTACAAGAAATCTTCCAAAAGTAGAAGCTGTTCAACACTGAGGCAAAACTGTATTCAAAAGTGGTGGGTTGTCCTTTACTGGAGGTATCTGACCAAGAAGATGGACAGCCATCTGTTCAGGTTACTGTAGCTACAAGGCTACTTCACAGAATAGGAGGTAGATTAGATAACCTCCAAGATCTATTCCAAATTTAAAATTCTATGATTACATTAAATGCCTTAGTTTATATTATTGGGGCACACAGTTTCTTGAAATCTAGAATTTAGGGCAACTAGTCTAATGTTGTTGGTGTTCACTTATTAACAATCCTTCTGTCCCCCTGATTAATCTGGGAGGAGGGAGAAAATTAAGCAAAGGCTGAGGTAGATTAAACCTTCTCCACAATTTTTACCTTCTCAAGCGACCATTTGGCCTGCCTTCCACTCAGAGGTTTGTTTGAAGTTATGCTATCATATCATGGCCCTTTGTACTAACATGCACTTAGTAGTTTGTCACAGGAGAAGCAAGAGATCATATGCTTCCTTTTAAGTTCTCTGGCTGGATGGTGCTGAAAGATTTCAGAGTAGGCAAAAGACAGTAAATGTCAAATAACACATGCTCAAGGATGAATTTTCAGTGGTGTGAAAAGTTTGTGAATCTTATGGGATTTACAGACATTTTCTTTTGATACCCGCTGGCTTGTACATACACCAGTAAATAATGAGTGTTCGGAAGGGCTCAGCCAAAGGATGAAAAATGGGCAGAGTGGTCCAAAGGACTCCAGAAAAAAGGAGGCTGCCGCTTAAATAATGCATTTGTTTCGCTAGAGGGAAACCATGAAAGTAAAGTTGTAAAGTGACACAACCTAACATCATAAAGTGACATATCTTCCAGGAATTATATATATATATATATATATATATATATATATTTCCCTTTCATGTGGAATGTGTCTCTGTGGAACAAGATGAGGATCTTGCTGTGTCCCAAGGCCTGATGAAATATTTATTGGAGCCTACTATGGGTCATTCACAGGAATAAATTCATGTCACAAGAGTGTTTGTGCAATAGTAGTTACTGGGCAGTAGAGCAATATTAAAACCTTTCTGTCTGCTTTGCTTTTGGTAGCATTAGCAGTTTTCAAGCACAAGTCCATTCCAGTGTCACTATCATTTTGCAAACACTTTTATTTTAAGACTGGGTGCATGTGTACACATAAAAGAATTTGTACACATTTGTGCAGGATTTTTTGCAAGCAAACTACCCTAATACAACTCTTTTTATGCACTATTTTATGCTAACATATGTATATTTCCTTAAATTTTCCCTTAAATTCATATTTTTGTGCAAATTGTGTTAAGTGCAGACCTATAATGCAAAACTCAAAGTAGAATCATAGAATCATAGAATCATAGAATCATAGAGTTGGAAGAGACCACAAGGGCCATCCAGCCCAACCCCCTGCCATGCAGGAACTCCCAATCAAAGCATCCCTGACAGATGGCCATCCAGCCACTGCTTAAAGACCTCCAAGGAAGAAGACTCCACTACTCTCCGAGGGAGCGTGTTCCACTGTCGAACAGCCCTTACTGTCAGGAAGTTCCTCCTAATGTTGAGGTGGAATCTCTTTTCTTGCAGCTTGCATCCATTGTTTCTGGTCCTAGTCTCTGGAGCAGCAGAAAACAAGCTAGCACCCTCCTCAATATGACATCCCTTCAAATATTTAAACACTGTAGTACAACACTGTAGTAGTACAAAGGCACACCCTTCCAACATTTCACAGATGAAAACTGAGACACATATGACTAAGCAACATCACAGTGTGGTCAAGATATTATTTGAGGAAGAACAGATAAACTAGAAGCTACAGCAGTTTGCTTTTGCTCCCACTTACAGGAATGGTAAGATTCTGCTCTCCTCTCTCCATCACTTAATTACCTGAGTGTCAAGCACTTTGGCATTTTGAACTCATCTGCATCAAGTGAAGTAAACTGAGAGCAGAGGAGGAAAATGGGAGGAAGAGAAAGACACTGGAACAATTTAAACACAGTCGAAAAAGTGGGACAACAAAGGATTCATCAAGATTGCCCTTGCCAAATTGGGACAGTTGGAAGGTAAGCAGAAAACAAAGAATAATTGTAACTGTATAATGGCTCAGAGAGTACAAATTAGGGTGTTTCATACTAAATTTCTTCCCCATCCCTACGGAGTAGCTCTAAAGCTGAATAACCCTAAGAAAATCCTAGGCAGAGTGTGGAAAGAAGAAACAGCAGTAGAAAAGAATACTGAATTAGAGAAAGGAACTCAAAGGAGGTGATACATGGGCAAGAATGAAGTAAATTTAAAGAGCACTAAGGTTTGGGATTAGAGAGAGGTAAGAAAAAAGTAATGGGAAGCAAGGAAATAAAATAATGAGATGCAACAAAAAGATAGATTTTCACAAAATACAGCTATTTGGTGGCTTATTTATGAACAAAACATATCTCTGATTTTAATGGATGTTACATATTTGATCTCCCAAAATATTTTATAGCTAAGGTCAGCATGAGGCTTCTGATTTTTCATTATATATTAGTACTGTGAGAACTGTAGAAAGTCAATACAGAAATCATATGGTATTGTTGGGAATATTGATTGTCACCAGTGCTCAAATTATGTGGGGGAAGGTAGGTAGGAAGACCAGAACGAAATCCACAGGCCCCAGCTCTTGATTCACCTAAACTAAAGGTAGCTAAACTAAATCTGAGCCTAGAGCTAGATTAAGCTAATGCTGAAGCTGTAAAACAGAGGGTGAGCAAAGCATAGCCCTCAAACCCTTTTCTGCAATGTGTGTCTCCCTGTGTGGAAAAAAATCTTATCCCACCCACCAAAAAATTGTTTTTACTGTTCCTGGAGGATTTATGGAGCACTGCCAAATCCCAAACACCACCACGAAAGCCTAAAAAGTTAAACCAGAATTGGATTCCAGCCTCTTCCACTCTGTTCTTTCACAATTTTACATGTCTTTAGCAGCAGGTGCTGAGAGGACTAAATTGGCCCCTAGCTCATCGGAAGTCTCTCACTTCTGCCCCCAGCAGTGTCAAGTTTAATAGA
The DNA here is from genome assembly GCA_020142125.1 of Phrynosoma platyrhinos. Taxonomy (NCBI): domain Eukaryota; kingdom Metazoa; phylum Chordata; class Lepidosauria; order Squamata; family Phrynosomatidae; genus Phrynosoma; species Phrynosoma platyrhinos. The sequence goes on along the minus strand of CM034708.1, from coordinate 185,373,157 downwards.
GGGAGTCAGCATGGTGTAGTGGTTTGAGCACTGGACTATGACTCTGAAGACCAGAGTTGAATTCCCTGCTTGGAGATGAAACTCACTGGGTGACCTTGGAAAACTCACATGCTCTCAGCCTCAGGGGAAGCAATGGCAAACCTCTTCTGAACAAACTTGCCAAGAAAACCTTATGATACGTTTGCCTTAGGGTCATCACAAGTCGGAAATGACTTGAAGACACACAACAATGAATAAACAAAGTATGAACCTACAGACATTGCCTATGCAGGTTAGTGCTGAAGGGAGTTACAGCACAACATCTGGAGACTGCATTTTACCCAATCTTATGCATTACCAGAAAAAAAAAGTTCAATGTTCTGTTAATTTATTTTTTAAAAAATACTATTACTACATACCTCAGAGGAAAGGCTCAAAATTCAGAATGACCTTAATATATTAGAAAACTGGGCCAAAGCTAACAAAATGAATTTCAACATGGAGAAATGTAGTAAGGTACTGCACTTAGGGCAGTAAAATGAAATGCACAGATACAGAATGGGGGACACCTGGCGTAACAAGACTATGTGTGAAAGGGATCTAGGAGTCTTATAGACCACAAGTTAAACATGAGTCTACAGTGTGATGTGGCAGCTAAAAAGGCCAATGTGATTCTAGGCTACATCAATAGAAGTATAGTGTCTAGAAGTAATAATGCCACTTTATCCTGCTTTGGTCAGGACTCACCTGGAATACAAGGAGTTCATAAAAGTATTAATTATCACCCAAAAGTTATTATGGTGTATTGATGAAATTTTGTCAGTGTCATCATCACCAAGTGACTTTTTCTTTTTTTCAAAAAAGAAAAATCCGTTGCAGGGTCACCAATTTGACAACACAGATGACGTCATTCATGAAGTGGAAGAGTGATTTAAGGTGCAATCTGCAGACTTCTACAATAACAGTATTCAGAAGGTCAAGAAATGCTAGGGAAAATGTGTAAATCTGGATGGTGACTACGTAGAGATAAGTTAACTACAAATCAAAACAAACTTTCTGTCATTTTTTTGTGGGTTTTTCGGACTGTGTGGCCATGTTCTAGAAGAGTTTCTTTCTGACGTTTCGCCAGCATCTGTGGCTGGCATCTTCAGAGAATTACTTTCTGTCAATTTTTTAAAAGAAGATAATTAAAACTTTACGATACTCCCTCATACTGTGTCCAGTTCGGGGCACCACAATTTAGAAAAGATGTTGACAAGCTGGAGCATGTCTAAAGGAAGGCAATCAAAATGATGAAGAGTCTGGAAACCATGCCTTATGAAGAGAGACTGGGAGCCTTCAGCACCTGGCCATAGAGGTGACAAATTGAGTCCACTTTAACTGCCCTGACTCAGTGCTAGGGAATCATTGGAACTGTAGTTTATTGTGGCACCAGAGCTCCCTGACAGAGAAGGCTCAATGTCTCAGAAAAAAATACAATTCCCATGATTCCCTAGCACTAACCCTAACCCTAAAAGTGGACTCAATTTGCACTATTTCTGGCAGTTTGCAAAGGGCCTTAGAGAGCTGGGTTTGTTTAGCCTGTGGAAGAGACAGTTAAGAGGTGATATGATAGCCCTGTTTAAATATTTGAAGGGATGCCATGTTGAGGATGGAGCAAGCTTGTTTTCTGCTGCTCCAGAGACTAGCACCCAGAACAATGGATGCAAGCTACAGGAAAAGAGATTCCACCTCAACTTTAGGAGGAACTTCTTGACAGTAAGAACTGTTCAACAGTGGAACACACTCGGAGAGTGGTGGTGTCTCCTTCTTTGGAAGTCTTTAAACAGAGGCTGGATGGGCATCTGTCAGAGATGCTTTGATTGTGAATTCTTGCATAGCAGGGGGTTGGACTGGATGGCCCTTGTGGTCTCTTCCAACTCTATGATTCTATGATTCAAAAATAATTAAAAATAACTGTTTCATTTCCTTTTGAGCAACTGGAAAGAGTTACTCATTCAAATATAACCCTGCAGTAGTTGTTAATTTGCTGGGCCTTGGAACTATAACTGTGACTAATTCGTTAAAAAAAACAATTTGCAATTCTCTGATTGGTTACAAAACACTCTGGAAACAAATCTGGTGGAAGTATTTCCTTCAGAGGGAGAGAATTAGGGATTCTGGGAAGTGCAGTCCAGAACCAAGAACATTTCCAAGCTCTGACTCTAACCTGCTACACAACCTGACCATTTCTGAAAGTGTCAGATTGTTCCAAAGCCTGTAGTATGGTAGACACAAGGGCTGGCCACTCTGGATGCAGGACAGTAACTTGCAGGATCAGATTAGATTACTTGATACCTCACTTTGGCTACAAGCTTGAAGCTGCTTCAGCTATCCTCTTTGATTTCCATTTTAATATTCTAAAATTAAATTCTTTAGCTTTATTAAACAACCAGCACATTATCTTCCCATTGAATCTCTTGGCTAATGAGTCTGAGCTTGTCAGAGAGGCCATGGAACAGAAATCCCCTTATATTACCACGTTAGGAGGAGGATTATATTTGAAGCGTTGCTCTCTCCATGGTAGTGCCCCACCCTCCTTTCCCACTGTGGCCTCTGTAAAGGTACAGATCTCCCTTTGGAGGAGGAAAAAAGCAAGTCCAACAGCATTTATTTTACATTTCTACCTCTTTGCCTCGTATATTCTCCCAGGCTCTCTCATATTCCTGTCATTTGGATTCAAAGCCTGGGTGTTGGAAGGTACAGTAAATGCATACTAACTAGAACCTGCAGTTTACTAACCCAGTGCTTTTCAGGCTGATGTTGGGGGATAGCAATTTTTTCACCAATGTGTCAAAACTGGTATTACATTTATGCTCATTGGGTACAAATATTTGTTTCTTTTCTGGACGTTTGCCAGAGACCAGCAGCCAATGGTTCAAAAACTGACATCGCCTTAAGCAGTAGTGCAGCAACCATAGCCAGGTACAAAACTGACATACAAGCACACACACACACACAAACCAAACAAACATGGCAAACATAGAACTATAGGACCAGGCCCTTCTGAGTTCATGCTCAGCCCACAAGTCCATTCTCAGCACCACAGCAGAATGGACACTCATGCTTGAAACATTGCACATGGAAAGTTCTCTTATTTCCCCCTCCAGCTTTCTTGCTTTCAACAATCTAATTTAGGAGATAAATAAGTATTTTTTGTTATCAGAGTTGTTAAACTGTGCCCTAGACAGGGGTGTCACTAGAGGGTGCAGGGAGTACAGGACAAGCCAGGTGACACCCTAAGGAGGGGGTGCCACCACTGCTCTCCAAACATCTGCATTTTGGCAGAAACAGGCTGTGGCATTACACTGCATCCCTTTAAAACACTGGAGCTCAGTAGAAGCTATGGTGAGTGAGACAAGACTTCATGGGAGGAGAAAGGAAAGTCCTTAGTTTTTTAAAATAAATAAATAAAATTAACTTTTAAAATACTTTTTAAAGTTTCTTTAAAAAACATCATATCTTTTCAAATTTTCACTTTAACCACATGAAACTATGTACATATAAACACATTTAGGCTGTGCATATTATGCTGTAATTTAAAGGTATAATTTAAATTTTGCTGGTTGTTTATGTCACAACGATTGGCATTCAGCAATATATGGGAATTACGCTTTATGTGTAACATTATTACAAAAACATTACTAATGTATGGTGTGGTAGGGGAGGAGGTCAATGGGAGGGGGTGAAACCATGAATTACTGAACTGGATGACACCAACCCTAGTGATGCCATTGGCTAGAACAGATTAATTGGGTCCTAAAACAGATCAAGCCTGAGCTAAATTGAGACTTTCATAGGAGCTTATCGGTTGGAATTTTAAACCGAATCAAGTCTCCCAGGCTGCAGCCAGGAGGAGGGGATTATTGCATGCTGAATCGCCACCGAATCGCCAGCTGCCATCAGCCCAGGTCCCAGCCAGGCTCAGCCAGCACTTTTTAGAAATCGGAATGCTTTCTAAAAGCATTTCTAGAGGACAGGAGGGCTTTGAGATGTCTCATCCATAGGGTCGCCATGGGTCAAGACTGACACGAAGGCAGTTAACAACAAACAAACAAACAAACAAACCACTGGTAATCAGAGAAACCTGCTGGTCAGCAAGATTTACTAATTGGTCAACAAGATTTACACAGCCAGAGATTTACTAATCTCAATATGAGAAATGATAAAATTATTATTTGATGTGGAATGCTACTTGGTGGTAACTTGCTTCCTAGTAAATATTCATAGATGATGTTTTGCTGTGTTCCAGCTCTTAAATTACATAGCAAAGGGGACAGAGCTTTTGAAACATACCAAAATTATACCATGGAATTGCCTCACATGGGAGAGAGAACAGCACCCTCTCTCCCTGTTTCTTTCAAAGGGATTTGGAAACAACCCTCACATCTGGCCCATTTTAATAGAGGAGGAAAGGGAGCCGCATTTAAGCTGGCCTCTGTACTGAGTGAATGCAGTACTCGGCACCAGAAAATCCTCCCTCCTCTTTTCCAGGCTGAATCTTTCCTACCCTGAAGAGGGGATAAAAACTGTTGAAAAGGGATTTGAATTACTCCTCCACTTGAGGTCATCCCACTTAAAAGCAAAGCTTGAGTTTATTATGCTGAGACATCTCTACACAATACAAAGCAACAGCAACAGGATCCAAGGACATGTGGAGAAATGAGAGCCAAAGGCAGGGGGTATGGTAATAATCCCTCTGCCTTCATGACAGGTAATACACACACACACACACACATGAACGTCTAGTACAGGAAGTCTACATCCTTTCCTTCACAGGAAATGGCTCCCCTCCCTTTCCCCTGCAATTCAAAAGCTTCTGATAACACTGATGCCTTTACTAGATAATGCTGCTCTGACCTCCCAGCTCAATAAAGGAAATCCAAGCCAACCTGAGTGATGCCTTCAAAGCCGCCTCCAAAAACCTTTCTTATAAATGTGCAAGCACTTTCAATCTACATTGGACAGCTAAGGGGTATTATTATAGAAAGAATGCTGACTGAGCGCATACACACAAACCTTTCAAAGTGGAAGCCTGCTTATATGCATGATTTCTTGGACAATCGTGGTTATTTCACATTCCCCTTGCAAGCAGGTAATCTCAAGGGAGGTCAAGTGATCTGGCAGATTCAGGAGGAAATGTGAAGAGCAGCAGCGCATGGGGGGGTGGCTGTGGGTGCACAGATGGGTAATAGGTGCTGTTGAGCATAGACATAAAGGCTAATGCATACATATTAGTAGATGCTTCATTAGCACATGTGGAAGAATGCTAGGCAAAATTTAGAATATTCATAAATCTGGGGCAGTGAACATGTTGAGTGAATGTCTGCATCAGCATGCATCAGAATATAGGAAGGTGTGAATAAACATGTTTTATACACATGTTTACCAGAACGTCTTTTTTCCCCAAGCTTAATTTAAGCTGTCTAAAGAATTCCTGTGGGCTAAATGAAGCCCGAAGGGCTACCTGAGTCTCCTCTATTGCCACCCCCCCCCCAAAAAAAACCACCATTATCCCCATAGGGAATTGTACCCAAGAATTCTCCAGGATGTGAAGTCTCCATTTTAAGCATCAAAAAAAGGATGGGGGGCCATGCCCCTAAATAGATTTTTTATAAAGATGGTTGTCCAATCACCTCTGGTTTTGAAAAAACTAGTTGCTTGCAGCTTGGGGGTGTCCAAGAAGGCTTAAAGATGGACCAGAGTGACCTTCCTGGCCCTTCTATATTGCTCAGCCCATTTTTAATCTTTAAAGCCCTAAACAGCTTGGGGCTTGTGTACCAATGGGAGCTAGGGTTGCCTTAATAAAAAGTGAAGAAGGTTCTTATACCTCCAATAGTTGTTGCATTCCTATAGACATTCTCACACACAAACTGCTATATAGGTCTATCCCTGGACTTTCCACTCTACCACATGCGTCTGAGGAAGGAGGCTCAAGTCTACAAAAGATCATGCTACCAACTTCTCTCTTTCAGTTACTCTTGGTGCTACAAGATCTCTTTATTTACATCTAGATTAACATGGCTATGGTGTTTGAACTCTGATAGATGTGTAGAAGACAGAATTTCAACAGTTGCTGCTTGTCATGAAGCAAGGTAACAAGCAACATCTGCTGAAATTCCTTCTTCAACATAAAAATTAAAGGAATAGGAACCCTTGCCAGTTTTGATTTTAGTAACAGTAAAGGGAATACTGATAGACAGCATGGTGTAGTGATTTGAGTTCTGGATTTTCCAGTGACTCTGGAAAGCAGGATTCCTCACTCGGCCATGAAACTCACTGTGTGATCTTGGGTGAGTCACACACTCTTAGCCCCAAAAATGTCCATGATAGGCTTGCCTTAGGGTCACTGTAATTCAGAAAGGACTTGAAGGCACTGAACAAAAACAAAAGGAGTACCTATCTCATTATGAATGTTTCATATTATTAAGATCCACAGGAGAGATTCTTTTGAAGATGTTTCCACTTACCCTAATGAACATGCATGAGAGGGCTTTATTCTGCGTCACTCCCAACGCATTTTTTTCATAGTTCTTATCATTCCTCTACTCTGCTTTCAGAAAAGGTGTCTAGACACATCTCTTTAACTGGGTCTTTGAAATCAATTGTAGATGTATTTTTAATTATTTTAATTAAGTTTTTAATGCTTTAACAATATCATAGTTTCTGACTTGTCAATTGTCCTGGCAATGGGAATTATATTTCTGGTGATTAAAAAAAGGCAGTACACTCAACCCTCACCGTTCATGTCTTGCTGTTCACATCCCTCCCTTCTTCGCAGATGGCAAGCTGTGAGGGACAAAATGTGTGCATGCCTGAGGCGCACGTGCCAATCAGGCTCCAATATTAGTGATTTTCCTAATTCATGGGGGGGAGGGTCCAAAACGAATCCCCCATGAATTGGGAGAGGCAACTGTATAAAAATATTAAAAATACAGACACATGAATCATTCAAACAAAACTAAGCACCACTTTCCATATTTACATTAGGGAAGCACATCCCCATAGTAGATTTAGCATGACAGAACTGAGCTACCTCGAGGAAAACTACAAGTGAGTAGAATGCTATTGTGCCAGAATTGCCATTTGTATAGTACTACCTACACCCAACCCCACATCTGCTAATCTCCAATCTTCCATCTGGATTATAAATAACCAGCAACATCTTTGATCATGGTTGCATTTCCAGTAAATGACAAGCCTCTCTCAAATCCTTAAAGACCTGTATTTGACATCACCACTACATCTGATTCATAAAACATATACAGTATGAACATCTGTCTAAGTAGTCATCCTGGGGAAATAATATGCATGCTATTGCACGTACTTGCTAGGAAAAGTTCTTGGGAATCCAACAAGGGGAAGAAAAATATCAAGAAAATAACTTCCATGAGTTTTGACTTCTAGTCATCATCATCATCATCACCACCACCACTATCACTGCTACAACATCTTTTTGCAAAAGTACACAAGGGTTACTTACTCAAAGCTAATACAGCAGAAAATAAGAGAAAAACACAAGCTACAAAGAAAATGAAACTAAAGCAGCAACTTTCACACCCAAAGATTGGGAGGCATGGAGATGCTGCCTCCTTTTCCCTTCATCCGCCTTATATTTCTCCTGCTCTTAAACATGATTTCAAGCCAGGATCTGAGGCTGTTTAGGGTTAAGGCAGAACCTCTTTAACTTTACCTTGTTGTTAACATCGGTGCTGATGTAACACAAAACCACAGTTACAGCTGGTGGGTCTCTTGTGAGAGAGGGGCAGGGTTTTAGCAAGGGGAGCACACAATCTGTGCCCTCCATGCAATTTCATAACCTTGGTTATGGTATCAGGATGGTTACACCTGCAGTGGGTCTCCATACCTTGTTCTTTTGTTATATCCAGTTCACCTGATGTATGGGTTAATTTACTGAAATGTATGTGTCTGAATACAAGTGCATGTGAAGACGTGACTGCAGAAGCCACGGGCACACCATTTAGCTGGTATGCTATAGAATCTTCCAGAGAAACTCAATGACAGCTGCTCCCTTGAGTCTCCTGGACACCAATTTTTTCTCTCTCTGTTTCTAATCTCTGTGATGTAAATCCATTTGCAGCGAGTGCCTAGAGACTTTTAATTCCATCGGCATTAAATGCACTAAACCTCTATTACCAAAAGCTTTTAGGATTTTCCCCTGAATCTACAAAGTCAGGTTTGCAACATGACAAACTCCAGTCTTGGGAGCTTGTGAAAATTAATTTGTACATCCTAAATGCCAGGATCACAATGGGGTGGCTGTGACATTTCCTCATTTCTAACTGTAAGCTCCAGCCACTGATCTATAAAGGGGTCTGGACAGGCATTGTGTCCTCAGGTACTACATTGAGATTCAGCTGCCAAACCTCAGTGATAAAAGTTTGCTGAGGCTGCAGTATAGGACAGTGGGCACAATGCCATCATATTTTAGGGCTGGAGATTCCCAATTGCCATAATGGAGAAGAAATGATGCATTTACAATTTCTATGCCAGACCTTTTCTCATTTAATTGCTTCTTGCATAAAGCAGATGGAGTGACATGATTTCATCACAACATTTGAGTATCTCAGACATAAATCAAGAGGGAGAATGATGCAGATTCATTCTGGTGTTTCAGATTTTCAGATATTCAAAACAGCGGAGAGACTATCTGGCTACACTTCCTTTTTCAGGGAGATTCCTGGACAGTGTGGGATATAACCAGGAAAAAAAGATCTAGAAGAAGAAAATGGAAGACTGATTACTGGGATTACTGGTGTATTAATACAGAAAATGATGCAGATGTAGCTTGGCCCTGCAAGAGCCAAGGCTGTAACCTACAGGATGCAATGCGGTTGCATCTCTGCTCCAGCTGCTCCCAAGTGCTGCAATGTAAATTACCAAAAGCTGCAATCTACAAATTACGGAGGCAGTCCTGTAGCTTTTCAATGAAGCTCTTTAGCAATAAGTGATTTGTGGATCACAGCTAAGGATGTAATTATCAGTGAACTGCTGGCTCCCAAGCAGCCCCACTGAAATTAACAGAACATTCAAGAAAGTTGCTAAAAGGTTCAAGGACTCATCCAGAGAGTAGGAAAGACTGGAAGCAAGAAGAACCAGGTTCAAAATAGCAGCATATTATGGTTCTAATCATAAGCATACAATGCACTTCCAGTTACACCACTACAGCAGTCGGAGCAACTACAGTTAACAAAATTCTCAGTCTTCCACAACCAAAAGCACCGGGAATTGCTGCATCAAGCAATCTGAGTGCTATTTCTAGAAATAACTATTTAGAAATCTGTTTGTATCCCAGTGGTGCTACACAGATGTATTATTCACCTGACCCTCATACTTTTCTAATACTTTCTCATGTCAATTTTGGGTGCCTAAACAAAGAGCTATAAGACTTCTCACAAGGGCTGTCCTTTAGATGAGAGTAGGAAACAGTACCTTTTAGATTTTTTTTGGGACTGAAACTCTCATAATGCCTCAATGTTGGCTATGCTGAAAGCTGATTTGGACTCACAAAATCATCCGGATAGGTAGAGATGACTAATACTGCCTTAGTTACAGAAATTGCCACTCTAAAAAAAACCCAGGATTTAACATCCAGTTTCCTCAGTAGTAAAATCATCCTTCAACTACTCATTTAGTCTTCCCTTGAAATGTAGCCAGCACCACAATAATCTAGAAATCATAGGAGGAACTCCAAATGCCACCTAGTCTAACCCTCTGCCACTGCTAAAGCACCCTAAGAAGTGGCATCTATTCTTTAACGGCAAAGGACAGTTCCTCACATATGGGAATATATTTCACTGTCAAACATTTCTTATGGTCAGGAATCTCTTCCTAATATTTAGTTGGATTGCCTCTTAAATGAGGAAGGGGCTGGGCTTGGTGGGTGGATGTGGTCAACAGGCCTCTACTGAGTAAAAGAGCAGTAAAACGAAACTTGTTATTATCCAGATTTAAATGCCTAGACAAACAGAATTGCCAAATCACAGCCTGGTGATCTGTGATGTATATTTACAGTGATTGATACAGTGGGAAATAAGGAAGCTTGTTGTTATTTTACCAACTTGTTAGCCAGTCTTGCTGTCTACGTGCCCTAACTGCCTGCATGGACACATCCAAAGTCCTAAAATAGGCAAGACAGAGCAAAATCCCAAGCCGACATTTTCTCTCATTGCATATGAGGATTTAAAGGGACACTAGTGACCAAGAACAAGCCAAGGGAGGTATTCTAGGCATAAGGTGCCTGTGCTACCAGTCACAAGCAGAATATAGAGTAGATACGTTTTGGACTGCTTGATCTTATGTGCCTTTAAATTACTTCTGACATATGGCAACCCAATGGCAAACTTATCACAGGGTTTTCTTTGCAAGATTTGTTCACAGGAGGTTTGCCATTGCCCTTCTCTAAGGCTGAGAGAGTGTGACTTGCCTAACGGTCAAGTGGGGATACTAACCCTGGTCTTCCAGAGTCCTAGTACAACACTGAAACTACAGTTTCCAGAATCCCTTGTCACGCTGGCTGAGGGATTTTGGGAGTTGCCATCCAAAATGTGTGTGTGTGTATGCACATGTCTGCCTTAAAGTTGCTTGTCTACTTATAGTGACCCCATGAATTTCATAGGTTTTCTTAGACAAAGGATACTCGATTTTGCCTGTTCCTTCCTATGAAATATAGCCTACAGCAGCTGATATTTATGGGTGATTTCCCATCCAAGCAATAAAAAGGGCTGACCCTACTTAGCTTCCAAGATCAGAAAGTATCTGGTGCCTTTAGGATATATAGGCCCTGTCATCCAAAATAGTGACCTTGTTCAGGCTTTGCAAAAGGCACAATGCTATAGCTAAGGCTGGACTTTGTAGCCAAAGTTTGGCACCCTGCAGCTAATGGGAATGGTGGAAAGAG
>CM034708.1:185333038-185358002 GCA_020142125.1 Phrynosoma platyrhinos | reverse complement strand
GGATTTGTGTGGATTAACCAGCAAATTTGCCCCGTGTGATAATGTCCTTAGGGCCAAACTATGCAACAATATCAAATCCATCTTTGTTTTTGTTGTTAAGTGTCCTTGAGTTGATCCTGACCCATGGCAACCCTGTGAATGAGACATCTCCAAGACTTCCTGTCCCCCAGTTCTGCTTAGTTCCTGCAAACTCATACCTGTAACCTCTCTAATAGAGTTAATCCATCTAGCATGTGGCCTTACTCTCTTTATACTTCCCTTCACCTTCCCTACCTAGCATTATTGTTTTTTCCAATGAGATCTCCCTTCTCATGATGTGCCCAATGTACGACAGCATCAGTTTTGTCATCTTGGCTCTCAAGGAGATCTCTGGCTTGATCTGTTCTAGGACCCGTTTGTTGTTTTTTGGCCATCCATGGAATCCTTAGCACTCTTCTCCAGCACCACATCCTAAATTAATTGATTTTCTTCCTATCCTGTTTCTTAACTGTCCAGCTCTCACATCCATGCATAGTAATAGGGAATACAATGGTTTGTATGATTCTAGCTTTTGTGCTGAGTTGTATATCTTTGCCTTTTAGGATCTTTTTTAGTTCTTTCATAGCTGCTCTCCCCATTCTTAATCTTCTTCTGATTTCCTGGCTGCAATCCCCATTGCTATCAATATTTGATCCCAGGTATGAGAACTCTTTTACTATTTCTATTTCTTCATTATCTAGGCTGAATTTGTGTAGATTCTCCATGGTCATTATTTTTGTTTTCTTTATGTTCAACAGTAAGCCTGCCTTTGCACTTTCTTTGTACAGGTTTTTAAAATGCAAACTGTATCAGCAGCAGGAGGAGGCGGGAAGGAGGCTGCTAATTAATCCATACAAGTATAAAAGGGTGGATTTCACCATTTCTACCTATCCATGGCCACCAGAATTTGATTATGTATATTATATTGTTAGTTTCTTAGGAAGACACATTTCCTATAAGGCTGCCAGGGCACAGTGGAAACTTACCTTACTCTGCAAAGTGCCATGTATATACAGAAAGAGCACACGTGCACACATACGTAAAGAAAAATGTATTTCAAAAGTTTTTTGTTTGCTAGATGAGATTGTGAAAGTTTTTGTATTTTTTTTTCAAATTGTCATTTGCATTTCTTCAAAAACATTATGAAAAAAATGAGTTTTGTGCAAAAAAAACCCCACTTGTCTTAGCAAAAAAAAAATTGGTTTATTTCAAAAGCAATTTTTAATGCAAACATTCTTTTTTGCAAAAGAGAGAGAGAGAGAGACTGAAATGCCAAAAAATTTTACCCCAATCTTAATGTGTCAAGGCATTTTTCTTAAAGTCTTAGAAAATTTGTGAGTATATTGAAGACACCACAGACAGACAGAGTTTGCTGAGCAAATGGGAATCTGAATGAGACAGGGCTTTGTGGTAAATGTAAGGTAAAGCTGTCCTTGCTGTTTCACCTTGGGACAGGGAATCAAATTTCAGGAGTAACAACATCGACCTGTGTTCCTGCACAGAGCTTAGAAAAGTTACTTTTCTCAACTACAGCTCCTAGAATCCCCTGTCAAGCACTATAGTCCATAAAAGGTGTATAGAGTTGTAATCTAAAATGATAACATTTCCAGACTCTGCTCTCTCAGTTTCCTTGCCTCTGGCAGCCATTACTTTGGGGGGGGCATGCTCTGGGCTCCAAGGATCATGATGTGTGATTTGATGCATTAGAGGACCATATCTTCAATCACATTACTCAGGTGGCCTTGTTCTCTCTGAGCATAATTGCATTCCTGACAGCAGCTGGGGATGTTGGAGAGAAAGGATTGTCCCAGCATCAATACAGTTGTCCCTTCCAATTTGTGAGAGATCCGTTCCGAACACACATACACACGAATCGGGATAATTGCCAATATTGGGTTCCCATTTGTTTTAATGAGGGATGCAGTGGCTCAAGTGGTTAAGATACTGATTCTGTTGATTTCAATATCAGCAGGTTGGCAGTTCGAGGCTCGGGTGCTGCATGATGGGGTGAGCTCCTGTCACTAGTCCCAGCTTCTGCCAACCTAGCAGTTCAAAAGCATGCAAATGCAGGTAGATAAATAGGTACCACTTTGGTGGGAAAGTAAACAGTGTTCTGTGCAATCATGCTGGCTACATGATCACAGAGTAGCCTCTGACAATGCTGGCTTTTTGGCATAGTAACGGAGATGAGCACCACCCCCTATAGTCAGACACGACTTGACAATCTTGTCAATGGGGAATACCTTTTCCTTTTATTTGTTTTAATAACCATGCGCTCCCGCACACGGCGCTGCGTGTGCACCGTGGGCATGTGCACCATTTTATCCCTCCCCGCTTGCCGTCCATGAATGGGTGAGACTCCAAGTCTGTGAACAGGGAGGGACAACTGTATATTATTGCAAACAATCCCTACTGTAATGCAGCATTTAAATATTTTACAGTGAACAAGTAAGACCCATTCACTTTACAAAAGACTTGCTCCTAGTTAAGTGGAAAAACTGCAAGATGTGGTTTGTTGAGTTTGAGATAAACAATGATTTATTTTAGTTTTGGAAAAGGAAACTCCCAGGAAATATTGAGTCCCTGTCCTTACATACACTCTTTGGGGGGTATACCGTATCCCTCCACTCTCCCTGTGTCATGCAATCTCATCTCCAACATGTTAACAATTACACTACTCTTTGCTATCTCATTGTTCTATAACTGGCAGCTGCATTCTAATTGACTGGTTTTTATGTTGTGTAGTGACACTTAGGGGAGGAGCACACACAGAGAGATTAATAAAACTGCCACCATTTCTGGATTCTTCTTGGCAGGGACATGGTTGTGCAGACCATCCTGATGCAAATCAGCACTTCAAAATTTACCACTTAGATTAAATCTGATGAACTCCATGAACTCTTTCAGGGAACAAGGTTGCTCTTCCCAACAGGAGTAGGAACCACATGGCATGTGCAACATGGGTTTCACAGACCCAATCCACCGAAGAAAAATATACATGAAGGACTGAGTATATCCACACCTTTATCTTCTCCCATTTTAGTTTCCCACCCTCACAAGTTCTTTCTCTCTCTTGCTCATTCTGTCTCCTCTTTCAAGATTTTCTCTGGCACACGAAGTAATAATGCTGGGATATACACCTCTTCACATGCAGTGGCTCTTCTATGGAGGCAAAGTGCAAATCTACCTCCCTGGGAGAGCCGTTAAAAGCCATTTTTAAAAAAGCTAATAAATAACCTTTTTGACTCTGCTCTCCAGCTCAGGTGCTAGTTATTGCAGGGTAGAAAATTCACATAGAAAATCCAATTTATTTTCAATAATCATTTTAATTGAATTTGCAGGCCTTAAACCTCAGCAGGTATAAAATTAGCACTGGCCTCCACCAGCTGAAAATGTGCTCCTCAACATTTTTTGCCATTTAGTGACTAACAATGAAAGGGGAAGGGAGACCTCTGTATTGAAATTGTCCAAACCTCCAAGCTGAAAACCTAAAGTCCTCCATCAAATTAAATACACCCAGCCCCCTGCATCCACAGATTCTACATCCATGACTTGGAAATATTTAAAAAAAAAAAAAAAGTTCAAAGAGCAAACCTTGATTTTGCCATTTTATATCAGGGATGCCATTTTACTACCCCACTGTATATAATGGGACTTGAGCATCCACAAATTTTTTTCATCCAGGGAGGGGTGGGGTGGGCTCCTGGAACCAAATCTCAGCAGATACCAAGGACCCACTGTACACCTATATCTTATCTTGCATCCCAATTTCTTTACCTTTCAAAATATGTGTTTTCATAGTCTTTAGAACCTTAGGGGTGCAGTGGAGGAATCAATATATATTTGGACCAAAAATAATAAGGCACATGGAGAAGGAGAAACAAAGGTGCTAATTTTAAGTGGTTTGGACCCCTGTTTACTGGAAACATTGCAAGGTTTCCCCCACCTTACTCACCAAATGACTGAATTTTAGAAACCAACAGCTTTAAGTTCTCAAGTTTTTCCTATTTGGAAATAAAGACATGTAACAAAACACTGTATGAGATTATCAGACTTTCCTAATAATAATAATAATAATAATAAATTTTATTTTTAGCCCGCCTCTCTGCAAGGCAATCGAGGCGGGTTACAGCAAATTAAAATAGTACAGCTAAAAACACATTCCCTCCCTCCAAATCTGCCCACCCGCCCCTTAAAACAAGATTAAACCAAGAGTTAAATTAAAACAACAAACCATTAAAACATTATGCTAAAAGCCAACTGAACGATTGTGAGCATCAGACAAAGTAAAAACCCATCTCCTATGGTGGTTGTTGTTCCGGGAAGGCCTGCCGAAAGAGATCCGTCTTTACTGCTTTCTTGAAAGCAGCAAGAGTGGTAATAAAACGGATCTCATCCGGCAGGCCATTCCCGGAACAACAACCAAAACTCATTTTTTAATAACTTTTTTCCTACCATTAGGTTTAGAAGCTTGATCTTCTTAAAAATGAAAACAGAGCCTCTTCTTCTGATTGTTCCACTAAATTAAGTGCCAGATGATAACACATATATCAGCATCATGGCCTGTTATGTTCAAGAATATATTCCCTGGGTTGGTTTTCACTTATGTAACCTTTCACAGATTTTTGAAAGGTTACTTTTTGGACTAGAATTCCTCAGCCAGAATCACATTTTGTCCTCCTAAAAAGTAGCATTTAAAAGCTCTGTCTTTTGTTGAAAAAGAAAAAAGGGAGGAAGGCTGGGTGAACTTATTCCTTCTGCAATATATTGCCCATTGAACAGTTTCTAGATCTGTGAAATAGGGATAATAAAACCACTTCAAGGATTCAAGATAAAGGTGCCCATACGAAAGAGAACAGGGGCCCCTTTATTTTTAATAGCTGTGTGGAAGAAGAAATTTCAGCAGGTGTAATTTGTCTTACAGGCTACTACACCTGATGAAATTCCCTCTATCACACAACTAACTATTAAAGATGTGGGAGTCCTGTTCTTTTTTTCATGCGACCAGCCTAAACTGTGAAATGCTTTCAGATTCCTAAATGCAATCTGCATAATTATTGAGAAGGGATAATTCTATACAGAGGATCAAATATATCAATGGAGATGTTTTTTTCATCAATGATTATTTATCACATGAGCAGATAATGAAACATCCACATTTAAGAGCAAGATAGCAGATGGTAGAAACAAGGAATAGGTTGGTATATCCAGTGCTAGGTCTACCTAGAACAGGCTCACTGAAATCAATCAGACTTGAGTAACAAATCTCATCCATCTCCAAGGCTCTTTTCTAAATAAAATTAACTGTGGATTTCACGCGGGGTCTTGCTTTCTCTCTTATGCCCTGTCATTGAGCTCTGCAGATGTATGGCTGGGCACTGCTGGATTAAACTGGCATTTAGCTTGACCTAGCTTGGCAGTTCTTATCAGTATTCATTTGAAATGCTCCCTTGATTATAGTTCTCATTTTTATTATGCTCTATCTTTTCCCCTGCTTTAATCCAAAGGAGAAAGTCAGAGTGATAAACAGTCCAGAAGAATGACTCACCACTACTCAGCCTCTGTTCCCACCACACCTGGGAGGAATAAGGGACCACATAAGATGGGAGGAATAAGGGACCACATAAGATGTTCTAGCAGCAGCCACATTGTACATTGATGTTTGTCCCACTGACATTTGAGAAATGGGAGATGGAGGGGAGTTCTGGTTTTTACACCAAGAATAATGTGTAAGGGATGGGAGTTGATTTCACCATTGCTCTCATAATATATTGCTTCATGCAGGTTTCTTATCAGCCACTTCCCAAGCAAGGAGTTGCAGAGAGATGGGGTGAGGAATGGCAGACCTCTAAAAAGTAGTCTTTTAAAAAAAAAAAAACTACAGTTCCCCAAAACCCTTGCCAGCAGGCTGGGGATTCCAGAAACTGCAATCTCAAAAAGGTAACTTTTCCAAGATCAAGGTAAAATATGGCTTAAGCTAGCTTTGTTCACCACAACATAAAGAATGACTCCCACTACAGTTATGGTTAAATGTGGATAGGGCAGATATCATCCAAAAGCAGCCTTTCTTAACTTGCTAGCATGGGATTTGAGGAGGTTTAGCCTTAAAAAGTTAACTTTTCAAAGCCTGACCCTCCCCACTTTCTAGATGATGATGATCTTGATCTTCTTCTTCTTCTTCTTCTTCTTTATTATCATTATCATTATCATTATCATTATCATCATCTCATTTATTTATTTGTATCCAGCCTTTCTCCCAATATGGTATCCAAAGTGGTTTACAGATGTAATTTAATGTAAAGCAGCTAAAACAGTATGTGGTGTGAAATTTTTAAAATCAATCCAATTAAAACATTAATATGAAAACAATTAAAACACTTTATAAACATATTATATGTAAAAAAAATCGAACTCATTGCATATCTTTTTACTCCACCCAGTTAAAAACTGAAGGCCTCTTTGCCTACTGGCTAAAAGAAAACAGAGAGGGCGACAATCAAGTCTCCCTTGGACAGGAGTTCCATAGCCCTGGAGCAACTACTCAGAAGGTTTCTATATGTCCTCACCAAATAGTGTGTGAGAAGGACTTTGTCACATCAGCCTGCTGTCCCACCACAATCCACTAGTTTCAGAATGGAAGCATACTGGCTCACTTCTTATCACACTTTTCCCCATGATAGTGCTTTGGTGATCCATGGTTGTGTGATCTGTCTTCTGCACTGCCAAACACTGACGTTAGGAAGAAGGAGGGAACAAGCACTTGCGGTTGCACTTGCTAACCACCTCCCAAAGCTGCTGCTGCTGCTGCATGTAATCTGCCATTCCTCTCCACTTCCAAATCATACACAGCAGCCCCTTCCTTCAGGAGGAAGGGGGAACAAATGATCCCAACTGCCTTCCAAAGCTGGCTGCTGTGTGAATGTGCACACAACAACCATCTTTAGGAAATTTTTGGCAGCCCAATTGTTGTGAGGGGGAAGGGAAGCACATCCACTCACACCACATGACTGCCTGAGAAGTGGAAATGTAGCAGAAGGGACCTATTGCACCAAGAAGATTACTGCACTATACTCTTATAGTTCTGCTATTCCACTTTTACTGCTCTGGCTGCTTCCTCTTGCATTCTGGGGTTTGTAATTCAGAGCAGCCTAAGAGCTCTCTCGCTGACATTTCTAAATGCCTTTCCCTAAACTGCAAATCCCAGAATGTAACAGGAGGCAGCCAGAGCAGTTAAAGTGGAATAGCAGCACTATAAGGACGTTATCACACGTGGGCCAAAAAGCGAAAATAAAGTGGAAACGAGGCATTTCGGAAATAAACGGAAATAAACGAGGCATTTCGGAAATAAACCTCAATTCCGCAAATGTCATTACCTTAATTGCGAATTTACAGTAAGCGCATTGAACATCCACACACAAGCGAAAAAAGCCTGTAAATGTACTAGAAATGAGCGTCTTGCACATGCGCAGATAGAGGAATGCTTGCTGGAACCATGGCAACAGCAGGGAAATGCTCCCCAATGCGCATTTGCTTTTCACATTACGGTAAATGTGAAATTACCGTAATTGCGCATTTGCATTTCCTCCAAATAACCAAATTTCAAAAGATCGTGGTTAACACCAGTTTGTCCACTTTTTGTCCAGTTTCTGTGTGACGTTGTGTGAAAACACGGGGCACTAATCCAGTTTCTGTTTGGGTTTTGTGTGGATTAACCAGCAGATTTGCCCCCCGTGTGATAACGTCCTAAGAGTGTTGTGCAGTAATCTAGGAAATCAGTCATGAAACAGCAGTGAGATTGAGAGCCTGTTGATGTGTTTCACCTATCTATGAAAAGATCCACTACACTGTTCATACCACAGTAATGAACAGAATGCAAGGCAGCAAGAGGATAGGCACAACATCCTGTGAAAAGTACCAACTAAATATGCCTTTGTCTTGTTAAAATTCTGCTTTCTTAGCCTCATGTGGTAAAATCCAAAGAAAAATCCCTTCTCCAAAGATTGTAAGAGTCATGCAGGCTTGTATGGGAGACACCGGCTTTTCAGATAGCATGGATCCGAGCCATGGCAATCAGCATTTTGAACTGTGCTCAGAAACAGATCCATAGCCACTAAGATGTCTGAAGATACTTAAGATTGCTCCTCCAATGCTCCTGCTGGCTAGGAACTAGAGGAGATATCCTCCAACACATCTAGATGCTGAGTTGGGAGAATGACTGGCCCAAGGTGCATATTTTCAAAGGCCAAAGAAATTTGAGTCTTTTGCCCACAAATGAAAATGCTGAGCCTGCCTGTAAAATACTCTCCATCTATTTTGCCAAAGGCCACAGCTGAAAACTCTTCAGTATCCAATGCTGATTCCTAATGACAGAACTAGCTTGCTTTCCAGCTATGGCTCAAAGGAGTAAAGGCCAAAGGCAAACACAGAAATACCCTGTAGATTGGGGAACAGAAATAGTGGAAGAAAGGGGGAAGTCAAGACACTGGTACTTAGAGTGGCTAGAAAGGTCCCAAGCATTTAGCCTTCTCTGCCAGAACACTCTGGCTCCACAACAAACTACAATTCCCAGAATTCTATCACACTGAGCCATGACAGTTAAAGTATCAACATGGATTATTTCTGCAGTGGGGATGCAACCCTAGAAAGCATATTCACTATGCACAGCTTTCTCCCCTAGACTTAGCTCATGGGGAAACTGTTGTGATTTTCAATAGAAAATATAATTTTCCCTGTACCAATTGGGGGGGGTGTGTGTGTGTGTGTGTGTCAGTCAGTCAGTCACAGCACTAATGGGATAATCCTGCTAGGTTCAAATGTGGAACTATCTCATCTCTTTTCTAGGGTATGGCTATACCTGGTACTGATGGCTGGACATTAGGTACATCACAAAATCACCTCTACCTTTCCACAGTGAAAGAAAGAAGCTAGTAGCATGAGTTTTTGTGGACTTGGGTCTACAGATGCATGGAGTGGAGTGAAATGTCCCATGCATCTGAGGAAGTAGACTCAAATCTATGAAAGCTCATTCTACTAGTTTCTTTCAGTTCTCAAAGGTGCTACAAAATCTCTTTGTATACTGATTTTCCAAACTAACATGACTATGGACGTTATCACACGGGGGCAAATCTGCTGGTTAATCCACACAAATCCCAAACAGAAACTGGATTTGTGCCCCGCGTTTTCACACAACGTCGCACAGAAACTGGACAGAAAGTGGACAGAAACTGGTGTTTTCCAAGATCTTTTGAAATTCAGTTGTTTGGAGGAAATGCAAATGCGAAATTAAGGTAATTTCGCATTTACCGTAATGTGAAAAGCTAATGCGAATTTGGGAGCATTTCCCTGCTTTTCCCATTGTTCCAGTGAGCATTCCTCTATCTGCGCATGTGCAAGAGGCTCATTTCTAGTACATTTATGGGCTTTTCTCACTTGTGTGTGAATGTTAAATGTGCTTACTGTAAATTCGCAATTAAGGTAATTACGTGTGAAAGCCATTTGCGAAATCAAGGTTTATTTTCTGTTTATTTTCGGAATGCCTCATTTCCACTTTATTATCGCTTTCTGGCCCACGTGTGATAACGTCCTATGTATTTGAATTCTTTCTGCAGTGTAATTGTAAGACCTTTTTTTAAAATAAATAAATAAATAAACAAATCTAGTACACATTGAAAATGCCAACAAAAGCAACCTGCCTGAACCGTCTGGGAAGGGGCTAAAAATACAAAAGGCAGTTAAAATTTGATCTGAGGACTGCATATGCATCATTGAATGCATGAGGCATGCCTACATAGGGCCACCCCACATCTCATGTCAGGAAGGCATCTCACAAGATCTCTGGGCAACTATGAGATTTCAAATCTTGTAGGAACCCAAAAAACCATGCAAATCTTATGATGGCACACCAGCCATCATGAGATGAAAACTCTGCTGCTTAGCACCAACCCTGACAGAAGATGAGAAGGAAGAAAGACAGTGCCATGCCAATCACAATTACAGCAAACAGTCCCAGGTATTTGGTATATACAGTTTGATTGCTGTGTACATACTAAAAACCTAAGGATCAGCCTGGTAGGAGCATGTCTGGTGTCCACTCTCAAATATTGGATTTGGGACATCCCATATAATCTTATATCACCCGAATCTTGCTTCCTCTTTATCTTAGTCTACATTTTTCATGGGGGTAGCTGCTTATATATAATTTACAGTATATGCCTAAATTCTGCCGGCTGTTCGGCCTCAAGGAGAGAAGAGAGATCAGGCCAAGAATGAAAGGGAGTAAATCAGAGCTTTTGAGGTGAACAATGCAGAGCCATTAGCTCCATTGATTGCCTTTCAGCCTTGAATCAGTAGCAGAGGTAAAGAGCAAGGAAACTCTAGGAAACTGAAACAAGTAGCTGCATTAGACAAAGGAGTTTATCACATGGGGGAAATCCCGTGCAGAAATGGGGCTTTAAATTAGAAAAAAAAAACACAAAAGTGGTTAGTTTTTCAGATGACGTTGCTGTTAAAATGGGGTTAACCCGACTGGAAAGTAGTCAGAAACTGCTTCTTTTTACTTTTGGAAAATCCCGAAAGTAAAAAGAAGTAGTTTCTGACTATTTTCCATTCAGGTTAACCCCATTTTAACAGTTCTGGACTAGAACTCCTCGTATCCATAAACCAGCATAGTCCATTTGACTTTCTTGTAGAGCAGAAAAGCAATGTTTCCAGACACTGTGTTATGTGTTTGTTGTTGTTGTTGTTATCTGCCCTCAAGTCAATCTCAACTCATGGTGACCCTATGGATGGGTCATCTCCAAGACCCTCTGTCCTCCACTGCTCTGCTTAAATCAGAGGTAGGCAACCTTTCCCCTTTAAGGGCCGAGGGACTTCAGCTCCCAGAATCCCAGGAGCTATTGGCCAACATGGGACTATTGGCCAACATGGCTGAGGCTTCTGGGAGCTGAAGTCCCTCGGCCCTTAAAGGGGAAAGGTTGCCTACCCCGGCTTAAATCCTGCAACCTCCCTCCTCTAGTTTCTTTGCTTCTTTCTCCATGGTTGGGGGAGGGCAGAGATGGCTGGTTGCCTTCTTCCTTCTTCTGCTCACCTGCCTGAGTTATGTATTAAGCATACAAAAATAAAAATCAGAGCTGTTACAAGACAGTTTGCTGCATGACCAAAAGGACAAAATGGTTTCCTCTCTGTTCCATGCACAGAAGCTGAATAGACTGACAGCTGAGTCTTATGTTGAGATTAACAATAGGAGGAAATTCTCAGCCATACTTGGGGCTCTGGATAGACTCTGTGACAGTGACATGCACATCTCTGTCCCTCGAGAGAAGGAAATCACCAAATACCTAGGAGAATGGTGGTGGGGTGGTGGTGGTGGTGAGCAATTTTTGTTGCTGATGTTAACAACTGTCTAGTTGACTTTGACCTACAGTGACCCTATAGATGAGAGACCTCCAAGCCACCCTGTTTCAATAGCCCTTCTCAGGTCTTAAAGATGTGGGGCCATGGCTTCTTTGATTCTCTCCACCTGTAATGGAGTCTTCCTTTTTCCCTACTGCCTTCCATCTTACCAAGCCTCATTGTCTTTTCTAATGAGGCATGTATTTTCATGATATGGCCAGAATACAGCTGCCTAAGCGATATTACCATCAGCATAGCCTCTTGCCTCACAGGAGCACTCAATCCTACCACCACATAAAAGTAATGCCAAGGTGGGGAGAGTCCCTTACTGTCCCTCTTCTCCAGGACTGACCATCAGTTGCCTCACTCTGCTTCATGATGGAGGCTGTCTCTAACAAAAATACCCACCCACCCCAAAATTAGGCTTGAAACAAGCGATAAAGCAGAAATGTTCCACCCAAGTAACAGAAATTTATCGTATTGCTACTTTAAAATGGATGTGAATGTTTTAAACATACTCAGTGTTCCATCAGATGCCATACTACTTGACCATTACGTAACATTAATGTACCTGAATCTTATTTTTTTTTTTAACTTTCTTTTGTCTCTTTGGCCCTCAGCATCATGTCTACTAGACTTTAAGTTGTTCTGGCAGAGGCCTTTCTATTTCGTATTATTGCATAATAAGACTTAGTGGAATTTTTTAAATAAAAAAAACCAGCCTCCTTCCTAGTTTCTGAGTGTGTGTCTTCTTCTCCTCATTTGCCTTCATACCTTCTCACTATAGCACTCCTGGTGTGTTGAAATTCTTCCCTCTCCTTCAAGCCGCTCCCTCGCCACCTTCAAAGGTTTAATTAAAACCCACTTCTCTTTCAATGTCTTCCCTGAACCTGTAATACTGCATCTATGTATCAAGGTGACAACTTGATGTTTAAAATAACAACAAAGTAACTTCATTAACTGAGAGCTAACACCTAACGTAACTAGCAATTTGGAGTCCCAGATCTAACTTGTCAACTGTCATACACAGAATCTGTCACATCGCTTACCCAGGTACTTCTCTAAAATAAAAAAGGCACACTGAGCAATACTATCCCAGGCACTCCACCCTTTTTATTCCTTCTGCCAGCAAGAAGATTTCTTCTCCAACAAGAACCTTGCGGGGGAAGGATTGAGGGAGGGAATTAGGCTAGGAGACAATGGCTGCATCTACACTGCTGAAATAATGTAGTTTGGTACCACTTTAAATACCACAACTTCATAATATGGAATCCTGGGATTTGTAGTCTGTTGTGACACCAAAGCTCTCTGACAGAGAAGACTAAATATCTCAAAAAAAAAAAAAACACCTACAAATCCTAGAATTCCACAGCACTGAGCCATGGCACTTAAAGCAATGTTAAGCTGCATTATTTCTGCAGTGCAGATACAGTCAGTGACTAGCCTCAAGTGACTTTCACAACTCAGTGGGGACCAGAATGTGGATTTCTAAAATCTCTGTCCAGAATGCTGACTACTACACCACACTACCCCCTTCACTCTGCAAAAAGGAAGGGCAGTTCTCTGACCAGCCTTTGTAGCACATGCCACAGTCCTCCAGCCCATCTTCCAAGCTGGTGTTTTCACGGCTTTTGATTTCCCGAGTTCTCTCTTAACAGTTGCATCCAAGATTCATTTCAGGAATTCCTTGAATAGAATTTTTGTCTCATAAACTGACAAACTGGGAGCTGTTTCAGATTAAAGAAGGGGGAAAGGGAAAAGAGGAGAAAAAATATCATGTCTGAGGGGGATTTAGAGCCTTGGATTCCCAATTCCCATAGCAATCTCAGCCTACTGCTCACTTATCCAGTTTGCAGAGACCCTTCTGGAACACTTCACAAGTGCTCTGGATTTAATTAACCTGGCTTTCATTTACACCAGTGCTACTCAAAGTGGAGATCCCTGAACCAGTACCAGTTCACAGGACTTTCGCTGTCAGTCTGGGGAGAACTTCCAGGAAACAGAGAATCACTTGTAACCGATGGGCACAAATATGATACTGGTCCCTATCACTACTGGTCTTCCAATTTGATAGCATGAGAAGCACCACTTTACACCACCTACAAATGCTTCTGTCTGACTATCCACTCCTGAATATAGATAAATTACACTAAGTAACACCAATCCCAGCCATTCCAATACATATCCCTTTGGTACCCACAGTTTGTTTTCCCTCCAATATAAACACTACTGATTCTTGTCCTCTGCTTTCTTTTACATCCTGACATCTAGGAGGACTTGGCCTGTAATCCCTGGGACTGCTGTCAATTTGTACATGTGCAATTCAGAAGGCTACCGGAAGTGCCATAAGAAGGCCCCGACACAAGGAGCATTTCCTGCTCTTGGTTGGTGTTTATTGCTACAGCTGCAGTTGCTGCTGCTTCACTCAGCACCAATTTTCTATTTTTTCAATCTCAGCAATCAGTAATTATCCCACAGCCACTAACTATACATGAGTGCCATAAGGCGGAGGGGTCCCCTTGATTTCCCTCCTAAGGTTTGTTTTTTTTGTTTTGTTTTGTTTTGTTTTGGGGTTCCCCTGCATGTCCCAATATGTCCTTCTTGTGTGTGCTTGCTGAACATACAGAGATCCACACTTGAAAAAGTATTTTGCTGCTAACATCCAGTATAATAGCCCCTGTCTCTTGAGTTGATACTTTCTGTATCAACTTTCTGTTACCAAAGCAAGGGTGGGAATGATGCTCCAGATTTTAAAGGATCTTTATATCGATGCAAAGGCAGTTAACAACAACAGAACAACAAAAAGCACCTTTGAGACTAACTGAACGAAAGAAGTTGGTAGCATGAACTTTCATAGACTTCAGCCTACTTCTTCAGATGCATCTGAGTCTCAAAGGTGCTACAAGATCCCTTTGCATAATGATTTTCCAGACTAATATGGCTATGTCATTGGATTCTACTCCAGATTTTGTTGGATTGTAACTAACCAACATGACCAATGGTGAAAAATGCTGGGAACTACAATTCAACAACACTCTCGCCTGAACTATACTTTGTGTGAACTGGCAGAAGAGCTTAGAATCACTACTTTTGGGACTGAAGCTCTCAAGTCAGCATGATCTGTGCCCAAGTTCTACTAGCAGCAACCAGAACAAAGATGGCTTCCATGAATGGATGATTGGTGGAGGACTGGCATGTGTCTCTACCACTGATTTTAAACAGGGCTATTATCATATATATATATATATATATATATATATATATATATATATTATTTTAGGAAAGCTCAAATATATTTTTCATCTTTGTATTTAACTAGTTGTTTTTGTCCTTTAATTATTAACTTCTGTCATACTAAATTCCTTGGTGGTCAGGGAAGTGTTTCTTTAATGTTGACAAATGCTTGCCAAATATAAAGAACATCTGAGAAAATGAATTTTCACAACTACAGATCCCACAGTCCCTCAACCAACATGACCACTGAGTGTGGAGGGGCATAATCAAATTTTCAAGTGTGTGTGTGTCAAGACTCCAGGTTAGACAAGGGTGGAAGGGTAGCAGGAAAAAAATAAATCCTGCCACAAGTATAGGCAGACAAGAAAACAACTAAAAAAAGCAGAGAGGTGAGCACTTAAATAAGAAAGAGCTCCACGAACTCCTAAAGGGGCAACAGAAACTGTGGAGACTTATTGGCAGTCAAGATTGCAAAGGAATGGAGAAGGAGTCCTTTAACAAAACTAGTGGCTTACTAGATTTAATCTAGATAGGAGACTGGTGAATGTTGCATAGAGTGAGAGTTGATCTTGTCCAAATACAACAGTAACATCCATGGAGATTGGCAATTTAGTGCTATTGCTGTAGAGAGGTTTTTTAAATAATAAAGAATCCAATAGGAGGCATTTCGAGGGCAGAATCAGAAAGAGACCATGGATTGCAAAGCATATCTGGAAATTAGGGGAGGACACACATTCACATGAAACATCTCACCCAATATCACAAGTAAGTGTTCACTCATCCCTCCACATTTGTGGCTTTGACTTTTGCAGATTTGATTATTCACAGATGTTATTAATATGTTTTCTCTAGGAATATCTAGGTCCTCTAGTGCAACTCTAGTCAACTTTAATCAAAAGTTGCACTGAAGAACCTAGAGATTCCTAGAAAGAATGCTCCATTAGACCTTGGTAGCTCCTCCAGAGCAATTCTATAGCCAATGTCTGGCAGATGTTGACTACAGAATTGCACTGGAGGACCTACTGATTCCTAGAGATATGTTCTCTCAGGTAAAAACATAGTGGTGTTGTTATTTGCTGTTTTTCCACATTTACAGAGGTCATGTGCCCCTAACCCCAGTGAATGTGGAAGGACAAGTGTAGTTGATTAACACTGGACAATATCAGTTTCAAAAAAAAAGAGAAGTCTTTACTGGTAGTAATGAACAAGAAGAAGAAAAAGAAGAGATTAAACTCATAAAGTCCCATGAGAAACAAACAATGAAAACTGACATTTTCCAACACATTTGGCCAGTATAATAATAATAATAATAATAATAATAATAATAATAATAATAATAAAATTTATTTATACCCCACTTAAATGAAGACAATCTAAGCGGCTTACATCAGTTAAAAACCCCATACAACCCCATGTTTGGATATGCCCACATCTTTAGAATGTATATCAGTTAACAACAGTACAATCTGAGATCTTTTGAGATGCATATACAGATATATAATTGTATGTGAGTACACATACCAACAGCAATCAGTTTGTAGGTCTTATAATCACAAGCACATTCCTGCACACATGATCAGAAGAGATTCTGCATATCCTACATTTTCCCTACTGATACATCTAAACTACACAGGCAACCAGCCTCCACCTGATACATCTAGGTTCATGATTGCCTTTCTGTAAGGCAATCTTACAGGATTAAACTAGTCCCACTGTTTTAAACTAGGATTTCAGAGACTTGGTGCTACATATTATAATCAATTATCATTATTATCATTCATCCAGTTTAGACTATTATGGTGTATATTAATACAGCCCCGTGTATTAGTGGCACTATCTGGAGGCAGAAAGATTTGCAACATCTGTGTAGGATGTTGTGAAAAATTCGTATCCACCGAAGATTTGACAGGTGCTGCCAAGCAGCAAGTCAGACTTTCACAGCAGTTGTTACTCTGTAATTTAGTTTCCATTATACAGGTTTTATGATGCCTTTGGCCCTGAGCTTGTAAACGTTACTTTTCTAGAATGCAACTCCCACAATCTCACAGGCAGGATAGCTTACAATTCATTTCAACAGAGAACTTCTGACAAGTGAAGAGAAAGATGTTCTCAAAGCTAAATGTGTGACAGATCTCTCCCCCACCACCACACCCCAGCACCCTACCAGATTTGAAACTGGTAGAATAAAGGCATTGTTGCTTATAGACTCCCTATCTGAGCTGACGCAACTGGTCTCGGAGTTGCTGTTGGAGTCACTCAGACCTCTTGTTCTGGCCGACCTCAACATCCCACTCAAGACTAATTTAACAGGTATGGCTCAGGAGGTCATGGAATCCATGACAACCATGGCCCTTTCCCAATTGGTCAATAGCCAACACGTTATGCAGGTCATACTCTCGATGCGGTCTATGCAGGAATATCCATGGGCAGAGGTAGTTATCCATGGACAGATCATTTCCAGATCAGGGCAGAACTAAGAGCCACTGTTTGCCCCCTCGGGGTGGTGGACCTATTAGAATGGTCTGCCCTTGAGGGCTAATGGAACCAATTGGATTCCAGAAAGCCCTAGAGGGTCTATTGGTTGGTAATGCCAGTGACTCTGTCAAAACCTTGGTGAATGTATGGAACACCAATCTTATTAGGGCTATCGACACAATTGCTCCCAAGTGTCCTTTCCTTCCTGCTTCGAATCGGAAGCCCTGGTATACCAGAGAGCTAAAGAACATGAAGCGGGTGGGATAACAACTAGAGTGCAAATGGCGCTCAACTGGACTCTTATCTGACAGAACTTCTCATAAGAAATTTCTTTATTCTTATAGAGAGGCAATAAGAGCAATGAGGAGATCTTCCTTCTGCTTTTATTGCATCTGCAAAGCCTTGTCCAGCAGAGCTGTTTAGCATGGTGAGCGAACTGAGTGATGCCATCTACCCAGAACCCTCTACTTAACCCAACAACAGCCTGCTGTGATGCATTTAACAACTACTTTGCAGGTAAAATCTCTCAGATAAGAGCCCACTTGGATACCAATATTGGGGCAAAGTCAACTGATGAAGGGTCCAGTCTAGCTGTTTATGAGATTAGACTGGATCAATTTGAGCTTGTGAGTACTTATGATGTGGACAAGATCCTTGGAAAGGTGAGGAAGATGACATGCACCTTCGATCCCTGCCCATCATGGCTGGTCATCAATTGGGGGTGATGCCTTGACATGTCATCAATGCATCCCTTAGGGAAGGTCATCTACCATCTTTTTTAAAGGAAATGGTCATTAGACCACTCCTGAAAAAACTTTCCCTGGCCCCCCTGGGCATGAAAAACTACAGGCCTGTATCCCATCTGCCATTCTTGGGCAAAGTGATTGAGAGGGCTGTCGCTCTTCAGCTCCAAGCTGTCTTGGATGAAGCCAATTTTCTAGATCCATTCCAAACTAGCTTCAGGATAGGATATGAGGTGAAGACTGTAAGGCAGTGCCTCCAATTCCTAACCCTCTTGGAACGCCTGAGAGGGTTAGGAATTGGAGGCACTGCCTTACAGTGGTTCCATTCCTTCCTCTCTGGCAGATTCCAGAGGGTGATGCATGGGGACAGCTGCTCTTCAAAAACAGAGCTTAATTGTGGCGTCCCTCAGGGCACCATCCTGTCCCGGATGCTATTCAACATTTATATGAAGCCACTCAAAGAAATCATCTGCAGACATGGGGCAGGATGTTATCAGTACACTGATGACACCCAAATATATTTCTCCATGTCTCAGTCATCAGCAACAATGACAGATGGCATTTCTCCCCTCAATCAGTGTCTTGTGGCAGTAATAGAATGGATGAGGGAAAACAAGCTCAAGTTGAATCCTGACAAAATGGAGGTACTTACGGCCCTTAAACCAGGTATTGGGTTGCAACCTCCAGTCCTAGAGGGGTTCATGCTCCCCTCAAAGGACTGTGTTCACAGTCTGCGGGTGCTTCTTGATTCGTCGCTTCAGATGAGAAATCAGGTGAAAGTGATGGTCAAGAGCGCCTGTTATCAGCTTTGGCTGATATGCCAGCTCCGCCCTTTTCTGGAACCGGGTGACCTTGAAACTGTAGTACACACTCTGGCAACCTCAAGACTTGACTTTTGCAATGCGCTCTACATGGGGCTACCCTTGTGCCAAATCCGGAAACTTGAACTGGTACAGAATAAGGCAGCCAGGCTGATTACAGGAACAACCAGGAGTGACCATATTACACCAATATTGAAGTCACTCCACTGACTGCCTATTAGTTTCCGGGCACAGTACAAGGTGTTGGTTATCACCTTTAAAGCCCAACATGGCTTGGGCCCAACCCATCTAAGGAATCACTTGCTTCCATATAATCCGCCCCCTGCATTCAGATCCTCTGGGAGGAAACTATTGCAACCAGTGAAGACCAGATTGGTTGTGACCTCCCAGAGGACTTTTTCTGCAGTCGCTCCCACCTTATGATAATTCTGCCCACTGTTACTGTAATATTATAGTATTATTGTGTGTGTTTTTAATGATTCTAATTTTAATCTTAATACAGTTTAATTCTCTTTTTTTAAGGGGGGATATTGTATATATTTTGTATTATTTTAAATTGTTATATGCTGCTTTGATCGATTTTACAAAAAGCGGTATATAAATAAGTTTTATTATTTATTTTTATTATTATTTATTAGAAACAGGCCTCTCTTTTGTTCCTTGATCACCAATGGACCAGGATTTGGTATTTGGCTGTTTCTGAAATACTGAAAAGGTCCTCAAAACCTCTTTGAGCCACAAGTGAATGAGTGCAGCACAAGCAGTGGTGCCTTCAATTCATATCACCTTCACCCCCTAGGGAAAAAATCCTATCATTTATCTCCAGCTTTTCTTCTGCTGGTGGTATTGTCACTATTGAGAGGGATCAATTCACACTGCCAAAACTCTTTCTCTATGCCATGCATCCTTGGCCATTTCCATGAATGATATGACATGTAATGTCACAAGGCTTCCATGAATACAGCCAAAGCTTCTCAGCAGCCATTTCTGTGATCACAGAAGCACCTTCTGCAATAGCTCAGAGAAAATCACTTGTAGGCTGAATCCATGGATAGTTAGCTATATGTGATATTTTCTATGCCAATGCATTCTCTGGTGACAGATTTGACTAACCACAAGGAGGATGGTTCCAATTCTGTGTAAACTGGCTCCCAAAAGTGTATGGTTGGTTCTCTCATTCATAGTGGGATAGTTCTCCGGTGTGTGCACGTACAGGCACACATATACTGTATTAGAAGGCCACTTTTAAAAATGTTACAGTTGCTTAAAAGGCAACTAAACAGAGATAGGTTGCTCAGAATATCTAACACAGGGGCAGGCAACCTTTTCCCTTTAAGGGCTGGGGGACTTCAGTTCAATTATAATGGGAACGAGGCCATATATCCTTCCATGCTGAGTTCCATGCTGAGGACTTATCAAAAAGCCAGCCTATTATTCTGGAGAGAGAAGGGAAAGGAGGTTGTAACCCTCTAGTTTTCCAGACTAGTTATACTAGACCAGTCCCTCCAGCCCCAGATCATAGTCATCCAAGACACGATCCTCATGTGGCCCCATCAATTGATGGGAGGATCGTTGTGCCAGGCTTCTGGAGTCACTGGGTTGGGTTGGAGAGTTATATATTTTAGCTTGAAATCTGTTTTATATTGTTTTGATTTAATCCTGTTTTAAGGGGGGGAGGAGCTTGTTTCATATTGTATGTTTTACTCTGTATTTGTAGGTTTTAATTGTAAGCAGCCCGGATTGGATTACCAATGGGCGGGGTATAAATAAATTTTATTATTATTATTATTATTATTATTATTATTATTATTATTAACCCTCTCAATGGTTCTAGATGACAACTGCCTTCATCTTTCACCACTAACTACACTTACTGATGGAAGATTCAATCCAATAACATGTAGAGTGCTGTTGCTCATATTCCACCAAGCTGGCTTTGATCTATGGTGACCCTGCAAATAAGAGACCTCTAAAAATCCTGTTATTAACCCTACTCAAGTCTTTCAGATTCAGGGCCAAAGCTTATTTACCAAAGTTACTAGAAAGCCATAGCTGGAACCTGTCATTCAGCTCAACATATAAGTAACCCCCTTTTCTTTTTTCTTAATATAAATCACCTTTTTTTATACCTCCACTTCCTTCTTTCTCACTCTGTTCACTTCCCCCTTTTCTCTCCATGCCACTCCCCTATCCCACTGTTTTGCTTAATTCTTTCTCTTACCAGTTCCTTAAAATAAATAGCCATTAGATACCCAAACGATAATGGCAGCCCTGATGTAAGCTCCCACAGTTAGTCTTGAAATCTGGTTTTAAAGTGTGCTCATCAGCTGAAGGCCATGGGGCAGAGGATGTGAGCCAGGTTTAGCATGGATTCAAGTCTATATTCAGCCATTAAGTTCACAGGGTGGCCTTTAGGCTCCATGAGATTACCACATGACTGCCTGTTGTACAGCTGGGAAAATCAGTTTTTAGGACTATGTCTCCCAGAATCCCCCATTCAGTGTGGTCAGGGGGTTCTAGGGGATGTAGTCCTAAGAGGCAACTTGTTTGAGATCCATGATTCAATGCTGTCCTGAACACCATGGAAGAAGAGCAGAATCCAAATGTGATTTTTTAAAAATACATACCGGTAATTGAATTTCAAAGCTCCGTGAAACCATTTATCATGAAAATTCAGAAACTTTCCAGAATGTTTCCTTGACAAGTGGCTATTGTTCCAGGGACTGAGATGAGTTGAAGGAAAGGAGCTTCACAAAATCATAGAATCATAGAATCTTGGGACTGTAAGGGACCACAAGGGCCATCTGATCCAACCTGCTCCCATGCAGGAATACACAAGTAAAGCACTCCCAAAAGATGCCCATCCAATCTCTGTTCACAGACCCCTGAAGATGGAGAGTTCACTAATCTCCAAGGCAATCTATTCCACTGTTGAACAGCTCTTACAGTAAAGGAGTTCTTCTAATTCTGCAAATTAACAGGTTACAAGTAACAACAGAGGTAACAATGATACTTTCAATAAGTTACTTTTGGGGGTATTATGAGGACACAATGTTGGTTCTTTTGCAATGCAACATAATGACTCACCCTTTTTATGTTACAAGTGATACTTACCTGTCATCACTCATTCGGAGGAATGGGCAGGAGGAACTGTGTACCTTAATTATAGGAATGGCCTGAAGGGCTTTCCTCTAGTCGTCCCTCAAGATTCGTGGACTTCAGATTCATCGTTTTGATTATTCATGAATCCCACCCTCCTATCCCTTTAGCTAACAATTGGAAGCCAGTTGAATGGACAGAAGGTTGAGAGGATGAGGAAAAGGAGACATGCACCTGCCTTTCCTAATCCCCTCACCCTCCTGTCTCTTCCCAGAGCCAGTTGAAGGGATAGAAGGGCAAGGTGATGAAGAGAAGCAGGCACACGCCTGTGCCTCTTTCCCCCCATCCTCCTACCCCTTTAAAGGGCTTCCCAGGGCCGGTTAAAGGCAGGGGAGAGTGAGGGAAGTGCCAGGTCCCTCTGGTCCCTTCCATGCTTCGGACAGGCATCCGACATCGGAGAGGAGATGGGAGGGGCTTACCTTATTTGCAAATTTTCTATATTTGCGGGAGTTTTGTATTTTTTTGTTTTGCTTTTTAATTATACCTATCCCTCCCCATTCTCAGGGGATCCATTCCAGACCCCTCTCTCTCACAGATAAAAACCACAAATATCGAAGCCCCATAGAGTATAATGGTGGTGCGCTCCCACTGGCATGCGCCCCATTTTGTCCCTCCTAGCTTGACATCTGTGAAGGATCAAGACCAAGGATGGCAAGTCCACAAACAGGGAGGGACAAGTGTATATCAAGACCCCTGCACTGCTCACAGCCACATAGGACCCTGTATTTTCTTATCCACATCATTCAGAAGAGACTAGAATGATGTGACACTTTAGCCAGTGCAGGAACTGTGGCAGCAATAACTTCTAGCCACTGCAGGAAGAGGGACAAGGAACATCATATGTGAGCAGTGCAGGTATTGGAGGAACCTAATGAGGAAGCCAAGGGAACTGGTTTTTGTAGGAGGATATGCAGGAAAGGAAAGCTGAGACAAAGAGATTAAAAAATCAGAGCAAGTGAGGCTTTGAATGGGAGGCAGGCAGAAGGGCAAAGAAACAAACAAGCTGCAAGAAACTAAAAAGAAATGAGAATATATCTATTGTTATCTGCTAATATATTCAGCAGCTTTGACTCATTGTAAGGCAGGTCAGGTGGGGGAGGGAGCAATTTTCCATGCTACTGGTGAAGTAGACACAAAATCAAAATCTTTAATTGGTCTCTATACCTCACTGACTTTTCGAAAGAAAGAAAAAACAGCAAACCATAGCACTCTCAAGCCAATGAAAAGACAGCTAATGTCTTTCGTTATAAGCTCAAGTTTAATCCAGCACTACCTTTTTTGGATGGGAGGAACAACTGGGCAAATTCAATTTGGGACTCTTCTTTCTAGGATCAACCTCTTCCTTAGCTGCTGTGTACAACTGGCCCCTGCCTGACCATGGCCTACAACCATCACTACTACCCCATGGATAGATTCTTAGAAGAGTATGTGGCAGACTCCCCATCTGCCTAGCCCCAATAACCTTTTGGGTTAAGTGAAAGAAGCATCGTGCCTTTTAAAACATCTTCAGAACTTTTTCCTTTTCTACTTTCCCTCCCTACTCTGGGGGTTGTGTGTTTACCCACCATCATGATCGCTAATACAAAGGCAGGAGTTGCAAGCATGCAGTTTTAGACAGTCCCTCTAGCCATCTGCTAAACTAACAATGAAAAATTGTACCCATCACCTTATTAAAGAAATATACTAGAGCCAAACTAGACAAGGTATCATTCAAACAATTAGCAATTGTGTGAATGGCTTTTCACAATGAGAATTGAAAGAGCAGGAAATAAGTGGCTCAGATTGGCATCCAAGAAGAGGCTTTAGCTCTTTGCCCCTACTCCATATCAGGGTTCACAGTCTTGCTATTTGCTTTGAAAGAAGCTTTCCTTTTCATGCCAATGAAAGCTGTCTTTTCAATACAAAAGCAGGTGTGGGGTGCCTGATCCAGACTGGTTCTGCAACCAGAGGCAAAGTGTTAAAGACAATTCCAGTGAAAGGAGTCTGATTCAGATTATGTATGTGCATGCAGCCACCACACCTGCTACTCAGTTTTTAAAAGCCACTAGCTGATCAATCACATAATGTTTAGGCTGCACATCTGTACATACTTACCCAGGATTAACAGTAAGTGGAAATTATTTCTGAATATACACACATATATAGGATAGCATTGTTAACTGACCAAATGTGCTTAATTAGATTTAAGTGGAATAACATTCTTTGACTGGGGGTAGTGAGTGTGTGGTAGCAATATTATAATAGAATAAAAATTCAGTCAAAGATGAAAGAGAAGACAGAATGTTTTTTTCTAAGATGGTGATTGATGTGAACAATTTTTAGTAGTTAATTATATTTAAAATCATCCCACACCTGCTATTTGTATTGAAAAGATAGCTTTCATTATATTTATATTTATATTAATTATATTTAAAATAATTACTGTAATTAATAATTGTAAAGGTGCTGCATGATCAATGAGATGGGAACTTTGCCAATCTAGTATGTTAAATTCTTGAATAACAAAATTCTTATATCTTATTTGGTAGTAAATTAATCCTATTGAAATGCTACAACCACACAGACAGAATCAGGTTTGGTGTTAACTAAAATATGCCAAAAATTGTGAAAAACAAAATGATGGCCAACAAACTGGAAATAATCAGTATACATGCGCCTCCACAAAAAGGAAACACAAAAAACTGCAGCAACTATAGGACCATCGCATTAATTTCCCACACAATAACATTATGCTTAAAATTCTGCAACATAGACTCCAATCAAATATGGAGAGAGAAATCCCAGAAATGCAAGCAGGGTTCAGGAAGGGAAGAGGCACTAGGGGCCACATTGTAAACATATGGTAATTAATAGCATGCACCAAGGAATTCCAGAAGAAAATCAGTATGTGCTTTATAGACTATAGCAATACCTTTGACTGAATATATCATGACAAGCTATGGAATGGTCTCAAAGACATGAGATGCTCCTATTTCCAATAGTCCTGATGAAAAATCTGTGCTTATGACAAAAGGCTACTATTAGAACACAATATGGAGAAACAGAATGGTTCCCAATTGGCAAGGGGTAAGGCAAGGCTACATTTTATCACCTAACTGTTGAACTTGTAAGCAGAAAATGCAA
>CM034708.1:185317049-185330800 GCA_020142125.1 Phrynosoma platyrhinos | reverse complement strand
TGCTGGACTACAATTCTCATCAGCCATTCTGATGAGATTAATTACTTTTTAAATACAGTTTTCCATGCAATACTCAAAATATGTAATCTCAAGGGTCATATGTTCACACATTTGGCCATCCTGCTTCCACAGCCTTTCTGCATTCAACTATACAAAAGCTATGCCCTCTTCTTTCCTAACGCTTATCCTATGGACACAAGAAGAGCTCAAAATCCTTTCTAGACTACAGCTTCCTGAATCTTCCAGCCAGCACTGCCAGTGGTTATGCTGTTTGGAGTTACAGCCCCAAAAATAAATGTTTCCAGGTTCTATGCATGAGGTGCAGTGTTCCATTGCCATCAATATGGGAACCAAATGGCTTAGTTCTAGAATTAGAGACAACCTCTCCATAGGGGGTTGCAGACTGCCAGAAATAGTGTGAATTCAGTCCACTTTTAGGGTTAGGGTTAGTGCTAGGGAATCATGGGAACTGTTATTTTCCTGAGACATTGAGCCTTCTCTGTCAGGCAACTCTGGTGCCACAATAAAATACAGTTCCCATGGTTCCCTAACTCTAACCCTAACCCTAAAAGTGGACTGAATTCACACTATTTCTGGCAGTCTGCAACCCCCCCCCATGTTAGTTTTTTGTGGGTTTTTTTGGGCTGTATAGCCGTGTTCTAGAAGAGTTTCTTTCTGACATTTCACCAGCATCTGCCAGCCACAGATGTTGGCAAAACATCACAAAGAAACTCTTTTAGAACATGGCCGCACAGCCCAAAAAATCCACAAAAAACTATGGAAGCCGGCCATGAAAGCCTTCAGCTTCACACTCTCCATGTTACTTTCTTCCACATTTCAATCTCATTGACTCAAAATGACTGCTATGTGTTAAGTCATTAAATTAACACAAACATTAATTGTTACTCAATGAAGCAATATTTGTTAATTGTTGAATTTTTATTCTAAAGGAATTGAATTTTTTTAATGAATTAGGGATAAATAAGTTAATATTTAATTAATTATTTCTAAGTCTGAACCAAAATAGTCCACATCCAGAAGACAGCTGTGCTGCAGAAGCAGAATGCAGCTGGTCCACCATCCAAAAAAAAGAAAAAAGACCTCAAATGCAATCACTCAATGAAGACTCATTCGAGACAGTAAAGTGATGGTAAAGGCTGTTACTTTATTTATTTATTTATTTATTTATTTATTTAAAATATCTCGGTATCACCTATGAGCCTCCCACAAAGGCTTCCCAGGCAATGAACAAATAAAAACCATTGAAAAACATTTTTAAAACACATTAAAATACTCTTTAAACATTCTTTAAAGCAGTCTAAAGCAAACAAAAAAAGCAGTGCAAACAATTGTGCTAAAATGTATTACCTCCCAGGTAATAAGTCGGGAGTGTAGAGATGAAGAAAAAAAGTCTTCTAGATATAACAGGAGGGAAACCTATCTAACATTTCCTCCTCTGCATTATATAAACATTGAAAAATGAGAATTGCAGGCCTAGGATGTGTGTGTGCCTATGACTAAGAAGTGAAGTGAAAGATAGAACTGGGTAAGAGGAACAGAGTTATAAACAGAAGAAGCGAGTGCACGGTGACTCAAGGCTCATTTACTAGCAACAGGGAGGCAAAATGTGTTTTTGAAGTATGAAAGAGCAGCAACTTGTGCCAAGCTGTACAACTCCTAATTCGAGGAAAAGTCCCTTCAGCAAAGAACAGTTACTGAGCCAACATTATCTGCCAGACAATGCCCTGCAACAGCAGCAATGGCTCTAGTGAAAGGTGAATGCAGAGCTTCAGAGGCAGGGAGATTAAACCTTTTGCATACTCACAGTTAAGGTGTCAACTCCTACATATTCACCTAAATGTGCAAAGAAGTGGGGAGGAACTGCAAAATAAAAAGCTCAAAGGTGTGAACCTCCACCTTGCAGGCAGACAACAGAGAACTGCACATAAAACAGACTTCCAAGGCAGACAACACAGCTTTGCTGCTGAAGGTAAGCTAGCCTGATCCACTAAGCAGACTGAATGGGAGGCTTCTTCTGAAACAACCCCTTCATGGGAATGTTAGGAAACACCATGTAACCCTCTTTGGGTTCTGTTCTCTTCACCACATTACACCAATTGGAAGAATCCCACTCAGGACTGTCAGACAGCAACCCAGATTGATGCTGTTTCCTGATGCAGCAGTCATGGCCTCTCAGTTTTCATTACCCATCTTACCTACCCTGCTGTGTCTGCTGTCATGAGCAAGTCTCCAGGTGTAAGAAGGCAGACACTGGGGTTGGGGGAGTGGGATGACAAATAGAGGAGCCATGATTGGTGTTATGTGCTTCACTGGGGGGGGGGGGAGATTCATGCCTCCATCTCAATGTCATAATCATTGCCATCACCACCATTGGGTGGCTTTTCAGCTTTTGTGAGAGCCAGCGAGCATAATGGTTTGAGTGTTGGACTATGACTCTAGAGACAGTGTTAGAATTCCCACTTGGCCATGAAAGTCACTGAGTGACCTTGGGTAAGTCACACTCTCTGAGCCTCAAGAGAAGGCTATGGCAAACCTCCTCTGAAGAAACTTGCCAAGAAAACCCCATGATAGGTTCGCCTAGGGTCCGCATAAGTGAAAACAACTTGAAGGCACACAACAACAGTGTGTTCATTCCTATTCTAAAAGGTTTAAATGCCCCTTTTAGAGGTTTGGTAGAGACAATCAGAATTTTAAAGCTAAAATATATTAGCATTTTTCATGCCATCCTTTTTGCCTTCAGTCCTGCCAACCACTGGAATATGAACCCTGAGAACTAATCTGAAATTCAATCTGGCCCTCAGGCTGAAAAAGGTTCCCCAACCCCCAGGTACAGCATCCATCAAGCAGGTAACCTTAGACACATTACAGCAATTGGGTACTAAAGAAGGCAGCAGACTCATGTCTAATTCAGCACCTGGCCATAGAGGTGACAAATTGAGTCCACTTTAACTGCCCTGACTCAGTGCTAGGGAATCATGGGAACTGTAGTTTACTGTGGCACCAGAGCTCTCTGACAGAGAAGGCTCAATGTCTCAGAAAAAAATACATTTCCCATGATTCACTAGCACTGAGCCAGGACAGTTACAGTGGACTCAATTTGCACTTTTTCTGGCAGTCTGCAAAGGCCCTAACCTTCTTTCTGTTCCTACTCCTGGATCCTACTGCCCTCTGCTGTAAGGATGCTTGATACCTCTCCTCTCTTCCCCAACCTCTGTCATTCCCTTCTGCAGCATGTGGGTGCCTGGTCTGTGTTTTGGAACATGAACTCAAGTGGGATTTTTTTCAAGTGCTTGCAATCAATATGCCAAAACACAGTCCAGGGTAAATTCATTGTGGAGCAACAGCAGTGTCTCACCAAAGACTGACCTGGCATAAAGTGTCTGAAACTTGGTTGATGTGGGCTGAAACCTTCTCCAGAATAGGACTCTAGTTGAGGTTATGAGTCCAATTGTTTCTCAGCCAGAGACAATGTTTCAGAACAGATAACCATCAGAAAGGCGACCTACATGAAGTCCAGAAAATCTACCATTAACAAAATCAGGGGACCAATGCCATGTTTGCTGTCATCTATCAGATTATACTGATATACCTCAGTCAACAAAGTAAATGTGTTCCTGGTCTTTATGTCTTTAAAAGAAACTTTAATAGAAGTAGAAATAACATGGAAAAAATATGGACAATTCAACATATTTCACCAAATGTTTTACTCAAAATTAACATTATGCACATGTAAAATAAAACAACCAGGTCAGGTAAGCCTTGCCTAAGAAATAGAAACATTTTGAGACTTCTTGGGATCACTTGTGAGCTTCTTCCAAAATGCATTCTGTGATTATTTTTTCCCTTCAACAGCCTCCACTTGTCTTAAGACTTCTGTTTTGGTGGCAAAAATTACAGATCTACGGTATGCTTTTTCAACATGCCAGTGAAGCAGGAGAATCTCCTTTACCCTTTTTTTGCTTGTTTTGCTCTTCACATATGCTCAGTAAATAGTTCTGGAAACAGCTGTTTACCTTGCCTGTTGTGTGAAAGTACACACAGCTACAGTAGGATCACTTAGAGTGGAATCCCATTCTTTCCCAGGTCAAGCTTTACTGCACGGTTTACTGCAGACGCAATGCTTCAGCCCAACAATGAAAGTCTTTCCCAAGTCCTCCTTCACAATCCTCCCAATGCCAATGCTGCAAAAACTTCCAGCTACACAGAAGACAAGAAAAATGGGAGAGGGGCTGGGCTGGGCCCATAAAAAGACTTTATAAAATGTAGCTTCTTGCCAGAGGCTTTGTTAACTGAGGTATGCCTGTAATAAGTAACAAGAAGGCAGGTCTTTGTCCCAAGCAGCTTATACTCTGAAATTCATCACATGGGAAGTAACTAAGGATGTAAATATTTGCTTGTTTCACTCTCACATGCAAAAATAATTTCAAAAGTGTTTCTCCTTGCTGGGAAAGATTACAAGTGTTTTCGAGCATTTCTTAAATGAATTTCTGCACTTATAAACATTTTTATAAAACAAAGCAAAAGCATCTTCATTTATATACCGCTTCATATCATGCTATGGGATGCCTAAGTGGTTTACAACTGTAAGCTCATTGCCCCCCAACAGCTGGGTATTCATTTTAGCAACCTAGAAAGGATGCAGGCCTGAGTCTAGCCTGAGCCCTGGCTAGTATTGAACTTGCAACCTTGTGGTCTATGAGTGAGTGGCTGCAGGACAGGCATTTAACCACTGCGCCACCAGGGCTCCTTAAGACTTCCGTAAAACACTTGTGACAAAAAAGAAAAAATAGTATAAATACAATATTTGCATAAATAATGGTATGTTTTTGCAATATACGTTGTTTTCTAGACAAAAATGTTCAGTTTTGCACCAAAAAGAGGATTTGTAAAAATACATTTTTTATTTTAAAAAGTCCCCACATGCAGAAAATCTGACAGCAACTGATCCCTTTTTCAAGGGAAAGCACTGTTATTCTGAGACAGCCTTTTCCGCTGGGGACAAGAACTTTTGTGAGTATTCTGTATATCCCTAAGAGCAATGGGAGGGAAAGAAAATAGTAGTAGGAAGGTTGTGAGAGGGAAAATGTCCATAGTTTGTATTTGTTTATACTTATTTATTTGTTTATTTAATATTTTATCTTGCTTTTTCATCATGAGGGCAGTATCCACACTACAAAAATAATCCAGTTTGACACTGCTTTAAATGCCATGGCTAAATGCTATGGAATTCTGGGAACTATAGTATGGTGAAACATTTAACCTGCTTTGTCAGAAAGCTCTGGTGCCATACCAAATTACAGTACTCTGAACTGCACAGCAGTGAGCCATGACAGTTAAAGCAGTGTCAAGCTGGATTATTTCTTCAGTGTAGATGCAGACAAGATCTCAAGGCAACAGATGGATAAAACAATATAAACAATTTACATAATTCCAGATATAAAGAGTCCTGGTGGCACAGTGGTTAAATGCTAGTACTGCAGCCTCAAGGTTGTGAATTTGATCCCAGGGCTCCAAGGTTGGCTCAGCTTTCGATCCTTTCATAGGTCGGTAAAATGAGTACCCAACTTGTTGGGGGCAACTGGTTTACAGATTATAAACCTCTTAGAGAGTGCTGAGTTCACTATTAAGCGATATAGAAATGTAAGTGCTATTACTATTGCTATTGCTAAAGTCTATGAATGATTAAATAAAAGTAAAGGTATTCCCCATTGACAAGATTGTCACATCGTGTCCGACCATAGGGGGCGGTGCTCATCTCCATTACTAAGCCATAGAGCCAGTGTTGTCAGAAACTACTCTGTGATCATGCAGCCAGCATGATTGCACAGAAGGCTGTTTACCTATTTATCTACTTGCATTTGCTTGCTTTCGAACAGCTAGGTTGGCAGAAGCTGAGCCTAGTGACAAGAGCTCACCCCCATCATGCAGCACCTGGGCCTCAAACTGTCAACCTGCCGATCTTGCAATCAACAGAGTCAGCATCTTAACCACTTGAGTCACTGCACCCCCTGCATCACTGTATGATTAAAACTGAGATTTAAAAACATATCAAAAAAACTCAACATTTAAAACAACTTTAAAAAGGCTAAGCAGGTTCTTAGAAAACATGTACATGCTTAAAACTAAATTAGCCCCCAAATGCTTTAATAATGTCTTGACCTGGTGTCAAAAAAAAATCAATACTGGCAACAGTTGGGATTCCAAGTAGAGGGCATTCCATGACAAAGGTGCCACAGCTTTTGGCAAGGCCTTCTCCTGTGTCCTCCCCCATTGTATTGCCCCACTGGTGGGTCACAGAGGAAGGCCGCTCCAACATATCTCAATCCTGGGGCAGGTATATATACAAAGAGGCACTCCTTCAAGTATCAAGGACCCAAGCTATGTAAGGCTCATCTGTTTAACCTGTGGAAAGCCTGGTTTTCGGTGCTAATCACTGGGTC
The DNA here is from genome assembly GCA_020142125.1 of Phrynosoma platyrhinos. Lineage (NCBI taxonomy): Eukaryota > Metazoa > Chordata > Lepidosauria > Squamata > Phrynosomatidae > Phrynosoma > Phrynosoma platyrhinos. Next base: position 185,324,339 of record CM034708.1, on the reverse strand, counting down.
ACTTTAAGCAAAGGTTCTTTTGGTGTTTTTTGTTTGCTTGCTTGTTTGTTTGTTTTTAAAGGGGGTTAGAATGACTGTTGTCTACCCATGGTCCTTCCCTTTTGCTGAAGGGTAGGGAGAACCCAATATCAGCATTTCCTCTCCTTTGTAGCAGAAATATTTTGTTGTTGTTAGTCTTCTTCTTTCCCCCCATTTTGAAGCCATTTGCTTTCACATTTTATGAGAAGGATAAGCAATAAAACAACAGTATACTGTAGATTTTTAGCCAAGTGAGTTGCTTGTTCTTCTCCTGTCATTCCCTTGAACACCCACAGTAGGGCCCACATGGCCCACACATTTGTTTATCCTCATTTGCCTGTGCCATCTCCACAGCCATCAACACTCAGTTTCTGTGTTCAGACTCTGACAGGAGGCAACACAAGGCATTTTGCTACCTAAGGCAAACGACAATATGATGAATCGTCCCTATTCCACATAAAGAAGCAAACTGGACTAGTAGTTGAATTTTATCTCCACACTGGTGACAGGATTACATGTATTAGCATGCCATATCCATTGTAAAAACACATCCTGCTTCTTTCCACAGTAATAACATTTAATAATCAAAGCAATCCTAACTGTGACAGCATATTTAATCAATAATAAACTATTTAAAATTATCATTGTGTGTAGGAACACTCAATAAAATGGTTCACTAAAAGTGCATCCATTTAAACAAGAGGGGTTAGGCATCAGTTGTTTGAACATATATGGTGTATATGTTTTCACTGTTTCTGTAGTATTGGGACAGAGAATGGTGGTTATCTAATAGCAGCATGTGAAAACAAGCTCAATTAAAATGGGATATTACTGGGAGTCAATAAATGGTGTGTTTGGCTTTTGCTAATCATAGTTTGTTTGCTTTAGTTTCACTTTGGTGTTATTGCTGCTTTTATTAATATGTTATTAATATATTGATTAATAAACATGCCTATTTAGACATTAGAATAGCCTTTTGTGTTTTAAAACTGTATGAATACATTTCAGTTATAGAAATTTGCATGGTATTAATGGCATTGTACCTTAGAATTTTCTTTATGTAAACTGCATACAAATCAACTTTCACAATATAGTTTTTATAAACAATAGAGTGATTCTGTTTCATCAGTTCTGTGCTCTTCAGCACTTTGAAGGTTGTTTCATTCAGCTTACAGCTGTTGCCTTTATCTTGTGTTATTTATCTATGTCCAAGCACACACACTCCTGCACAGGGATGGGAAACAATGCCCCTCCAGATACTTGGACTACAGCTCCTATAATTCTTTACCATTGGCCATATTGGCTACAACTTCTAAGAGATAAATTCCAAAACACCTGGACTCAGATGTGGGCCTCTCTACTCCTACCTTAGCAACACCCTCTCCCATTATTAACTTGAGAAGTAAAACATATCCTGACAGTCAGGGCTTGAATTCTCCAGTCGAACTGTAGGACAAACAACTCTGAACACAAATCTTTAAACCATGCCAATGTGATTAGCAAAGACCTACATGTCCAGCTCAGGTTCATGGTGGGCAGAAAGGACATTTTTTAAAAAAATCCATTGGAGATTCCCAGGCACAAGTTCACCTCATGACAAACATTACTGGCAGGGGCCCTGATGGGATGGCATCTCTTCCATCATCAAGGCCTGCAAGCAAGTGCTGTCTGAAGTGTAACATCTGTGGCCTGATGCACCCCATGAATGTACCAGTGCAAGCAGAATGCACCAGTGCAAGCAGGTATGCACAGAGTGTGGAAGGAGAGGGGTTGCATTGCCATCACTTCACTTCTCAAACTCAAGACAATCAATGCTTGTTTCATAAAGGGAGAGGCAGAGATGCATGCACTGCGGGGGTGAGAAGTGGAGGAATGAGAAGGAAGGCAAGAAAGAGATAGGTGGTGAGAGGAAGAGAATACAAGGAAAGAGAGAAACGCTCTGGATTGTACACAGCAAAACTGCACCAGGCTCCCTCCTACATACTGATTTCCAAAGAGCAGCTGCATGCTGAGCTGCCAAGGGAGGCTAGGCAATTTGTAGCAAGCAAAAGCATGAGTTCAGCAGAGAAAGTGCAGTGAGCACAGTTCCCCCCTCCTCGCCTTATATGCACCTCTGCATAGAGAACAAATGTGTGAGAAAGGAGAAGGGATAGGGAGCATCTCTCTAGGCAAGAAGGTTCTCTTACCTCCTCCAGATGGCTGTGCTTTGAACACCAAATTGTGAAGAAGCCGGGTCAGGTAAATCCGTGTTCCCTCTGAGCTTTGGAAGAAAGGGATATTTAATCACATTTAGGAATGGTCTGTGCCTCGTCGATTGGGCTCTTTGATGGATCGGAGCTTCAATGGATTCATTGCTAAGCTCTTCATCTGCAAGGGAATGGGGGGGGGGAGAAGAGAGAAAAAAACAGAGTTGGAGGGTATATTCACTTCTTTCTTATGTTTCCAATGGCAACAGGATATGCCATAAATGAATAGTGAGCACATTTGAGTGCATGTATGTGAAAGAATGAGAAAATGAGAGAGAGTGGGGGGTGCACAGCTGCTTAGTCCACAGTCAGTGTGGGGTGTAACTCAGCAGAACATATCAGTAATCATGGAAAGAGACAAGTGAATGCAAAGAGGAAAGGGCCTACAGAAGCTGGTGCATGAGCCAGAGTGAAGCTGGCCTCATCTGGCAGCTGAACACCTGGCATAAGGTGCAGTGTAAATGGATTCCTCAAAATGTGCTCTGGTATCCAGATTCAAGAGAGACACTCACACAAAATGTGCTCTGGTATCCACATTCAAGCAGGTACTACTCTCATTTTTTAATGCATTCCTGCTCAAGCTTTGGCAAAATTGTTCCCAGTCATTTCACATACTTCAGAGGTAGCACTTTGGAGGCACTGGTTGGATTCAGGCCAGATTATTAGGCCCACATGCAAACTGCCAGAAGCATTGCAAAATAACAGAGATGCAGACAACCATAGGAGTAATTACTATGTGTGTATTCTGGGCTGTCCCACAATAAGACACCATTTGTGTTGAAACTAGACAGTGTACTTTGATCCCACTTGTAACAATGCAAAGATCATACCAGGGCCTGGATTAACATTGGTGTGAAACATGTGGCCAAGCACCTATTTCACATACCATTTGGTAACATCATGCTGGAAGTAAATTCTACAGCTCTTTCCCATAGTACAATGTTCCTTCTAACAACTGGAATAAAGAGCTACAGCAAGGCTGCTACCAACATGACCACAGAGGCCCAGCCTGCAATTGTTCCCAAGATCCTAATCAGAATGGGGAGGGGGACAAAGGCCCTTGGAAGTGCGCTTGCAACTACATGATGATGAATGTAGCACCTGCCTCTTGCTAGGCCAGTGGAGGAGACATAGTATTGGCAAAAGTTGTTTGTGCTGGTAACATACTCTTAAAAAGGATGATAAGACACAAGGTGGTTACAGAAATGTAAGTGTCATTTATTTTCATACCAAACCCACAAAACTACCATCGGGGAGGGGGGGGGCGTGGATGACAATCCAACATGGCTGATGTCTAATAATGAGAGGAGCCTGGCCTAAATGACATTTTGAATACCTGAAGCACTTCTAAGTAACAGATCCTAAAACTTTTACCTGCCAAGGGATTCCTAAGGCAAGGAACAAAACACTTGGTGGAACAAAAGATTGCAAAACTCTGCATCTCAGCAAAAGATCGTGGAAAATCCTCAGATTAGACAGATTCATCAGAGGAATCAAAGATGGTGTGTGGCCCTAACAGAATGAACAAAGGAGGGAAGAACAGAACCTCACAACAGCAGATCTCTCTTTTCCAGACTTATTGGAGAAACTAAGAGAGAAATTAGTGAAAGACTTCCAAAAGGACTGGGCTGCTGCCCTTGAGTTGGGAGACGCCAACTACTAAGACAGATTGGAGACATAGAAGAGGCTGCAAATGCAGCTCTGTGACAAACTTCATCCCACTCCAGTAGGACTGAAATATTAGAAAACTGTCTTGACCACCTTCAAACAAAAATTGAGGATTTGGAAAACAGAGACCGCTGCCTCAATATCCACTTGAGAGGTATGGAGGAGCATGAAGGATCAGTTAATCTTCTGTCTCTCATGATTACGTAGATTAAGGACATCTAACCTAATTTAAGCCTCAGAAACTCGGACATAGAAAGGATTCATAGATCACTTGCCCCAAGATTGGGAACATCCACACAGCCATGGGATATACTGATCCAATTTGCACATTACCCCACAAAATCTCTAGTTCTGAGCAACCTCTCATCTAATAAGGACTTATCATACAAAGGTCATAAAGTCCAGGTATACCAGGATCTCTCACCCAATAAACTGAAGTGAAGATATGACCTCAAACCACTCACTTCCCTTCTACAGGAAGCTGGGATAAAATACAGTTGGGCTTCCCATTTAAGCCAACTTTCATCCACAAGAACAGAAACATGATCTCATCAACTAAAACCCAATTGATCAAGATCTGTGAAGCTCTAGACATAAGAGTACCCAGGGACCTAGCGGAAGAGGCAAAATATGAAGGTAAGCCCAGATTTTATCAAAATACTTCTGAACGGAAGATGATAACTAAAGGAAAAAGAAATGCAAGCATGAAGAAATTACCTCTGACAGACTGAGGGATACCCTTCAAGCTGATCTGTCAAGCGCTGTTGAAATGGAGTAGACTAACAAACACTGATTCACCCTGGATGTTGGATAAGCTGACTTCAGATTCAAGGGGCTGAAAAGGCCAGCATAAAGAGCCAGCCTGCTGCAGAGGGGGGGGGGCGTGGCGATTGCACACTGGCCGCCCCAAATCTGCCCCCATGCCAGCTTCATGCCATGCACCCCACCACATGGTGGGAGGCATCAGGGCACTTCCTTGGCGTGGCATCCACACACACTGCACCGAAGGAACGCAGAAAAGCTGCTGTAGCGGCAGCAAGGGTGCCCTTTCTGCAGCACAAAAAAGAGCCACTTTTTGCACCTTCTTTTTGTACTATGGAAAGGTCAGATTGGGGCTGTGGTGTGCGGTTGCCACAGCCCCGATCCAGCAAGGAAATGAGTGGTGTCCCGCTGCTCTTTAGGTGCAGTCTGTACAGCCCCAAAGATAAGCTAAATGAGAAGCCATCTGCCCCTAAACATACAAGAATTACAAACTACTTGAGGAAATTAAGACCCAATGTCACATTTCTGCAAGAGACACACAAGAAGGGAGCAGGGAATACACTCTCCAATTCCAGGGGTCAGCAACCTACGGCCCACGGGCCACACCCAGCCCGCCGAGGCCTTCCAAACAGCCCCTGCCCGGTCCTGCTGCATCTGCCACCGCACGCGAGTGCAGGCACCATTTTGGCATCTAAAATGGCGCCTGCATTTGCGCATGCATGTGCATGATGGTGGGCGCCATTTTGGAATGCCCAATGATGCTAGCGTCGTGCGCATGCGCACAGCACCGGCACCATTGGGCGTTCCAAAATGGCGGTCACCATCGTGCACATGCATGCGCAAGTGCGGGTGCCATTTTGGACACCAAAATGGTGCCTGCGCTCACATGCACATGCACATAATGGCGGGCGCCATTTTGGAATTCCCAGCGTCGTGCACATTCACACAGGCGCCATGCAATTTCACACAGTGCCAGCTCCGTTGGACGTTCCAAAATGGCGCTCTGCATCACGCTCATGCGCACAACACACGGGGGCCCATTTTGGAACACCCAACGCCACTGGCATCATGCGCATTTGCATGAGCACATGATACAGAGCACCATTTTGGAACGCCCAATGGCACCGGCATTGTGCTCATTCACACGGCGCCAGCAGCGTTCGGCGTTCCGAAATGGCGTCTCGCCGTCGTGCGCATGTGCACGCAACACGGTGCCCCCCCACGCACACATGCATGTGCACAACAGTGGGAGTCGTGCACATGCGCTTGCCCCCAGCACCATTTCCCCCCTCCATCCCCGCCTGCCGGCAAAAAAAGTTGCCAACCCCTGCTCCAATTCAGTGTTCCCAACCCAATACAGAACGGGAGACTTTATGAAAGCCAGAGAGGTAGCAATTCTGCCTGATAAGTCATGCCCTTTTGCAGAAGAACATGTGATAAGAAACCTAGCAGGGTGCTTTAGAATTTTGCAGGGCTCTACTGCAGGCAGGAAAGACACCTGTGGTACTTTTTATTCTCATAATAATGATTAACAGACTTTTTTACAATCCTTTATTAAGACTCTTCAGGACAATGCAATTGGTGAAATCATCATTGGTGGTGATGCAAATGAAGTCCTAGACTATGATCTAGACAAGTCTCATCACCCCATCAAGAAGAAATTGAGAGCGTCCTCCCCCCTATCTAACATCATTCCCAAAGCTGCCCTTATTGATCTCTGGAGAGCTATGCATCCACAATATACTTTCTTCTCTAATGCCCATAAATCATACTCTAGAATTGATTATTTTTTCATTTCCAAAGTGCTCCTTCCTGAAGTCACTGATATTGAAATCAACCCTATCTCCCATTCCTACCATAGGTTGGTAACCATGAACTGGAGACTTGGTCCTGGCACCCCAAAAATACGGATTTGGAAATTCAACCCTTCCTTCCTGTCTCATGTAGACTTTCAAAAGCAAATTAGAGAGACCATTAAGAATTTTTACAAAGAAAAAAAATACAGACACATCAGAGGTTCTATTGTGGGACACTCTACAAGCAGTATTCAGGGGTTTACTCATCCAAGAGGGAGTTAAGAAAAAGAAATTTAGAGATTTGGATAGACAAATCCTTATGTCTGAGATTCAACAGTTACAACAGGCACACATAAACACCAAAAGCCCAACCATATACGCAACACTTCTCAAAAGAAGGACAGAACTAGCAGATCTAGACAATAGGAAAATCCAAGTCTCACTACAATATACCAAAGCATATTAGTATGAATTTAACAACAAAAACTCACACCTATTAACCAGAGCAGTTAAAAAGAAAGCGAATACAAGATTGATTACCAAAGTATCCTCTATCAAGGCTGACTTAACCACCCTTCCCAACTATATATTTAATGAATTCCACAGATTCTATAAAGATTTGTACACACCAGAAAACACATGTGATTCATCTACAATTGATTTCATAGAATCATAAAAAATAAAGAAACTCTCTGAATCACATCATTCTTTTCTGACAAACCAATTGAACTGGAGGAAATAACAAAGGCTATAGGCCAGGGGTAGGCAACCTAAGGCCCGGGGGCCGGATGCCCCCCCCC
>CM034708.1:185262754-185275282 GCA_020142125.1 Phrynosoma platyrhinos | reverse complement strand
TTTTTATTTTTTATTATTTTTAAAATTCTTTTTAAATTCTTTTTAAATTCTTTTAAATTTTTCTTTAAAAACATCACACCTTTCCAATTTTTCACTTTAACCACATGAAACTATATACATGCAAATACATTTAGGCTATGCATATGATATTGTAATTTAGAGGTGTAATTTTAATTTTGCTAGTCATTTATGTCAAAACTATTGCCATTACATTCCGTGATTAGTGGGAAATAGAATTTATGAGTAACATTAGTACAAAAGAATATTACTAAGCATTCTGTATAGTGTGATATGGGAAGAGGTCAGTGAGAGGAGGGACACCATGAGTTAACAGCAGATGATGCCTACCCTAGTGACACCACTGAGGACGTTTTCACACTTGGGGTCTCAAAGCCACCTGGAAGCAATCAAGAGCCATTCCAGAATGGATGGCACTGGATGGGGCGGGGCTTGCTGCGACGTCGTGTGAAAACTTTGCAAAGGAGCCGGACTGGGGCCGGACGGAGGTAGGATTGCATCTGCCTTAAGCCCCGTGTGAAAACGTCCTGAGTGAGGGAGGAAAGGAAAGGAAAGGAAAGGAAAGGAAAGGAAAGGAAAGGAAAGGAAAGGAAAGGAAGAAGGAAGAATCTTGCCATTCCCAGTAGGCTCAGGTAAAAGCAAACTACTGCAGCCTCTTTTAGCTCCTGTGTTCTTCCTCATTAATAATTTTTTCCAGTTAACAGCATGCTGATGTTGATGGTCCAAATACATCCCAGTTTTTATTTGTAACATGTTGGAACATATGTATCAAATGTTGCTCTGAATGTGGCAGGACCAAGAAAAGGATCTCTCCCAGAAATGAATGAAACAAATGGTACCTAATCATTAAATCTGCCATCTCAAGTAAAAGTCAGACAGACTTCAGAGACCAGAGGAATCCATTCCAACAATATAAGAGAGACCATAAAAGAAAGGAAGACACTGATGTTTCTAATTTTTACTGCCATAATTTTGTGAGGACAGACGTTAACACTACTGCTCCCCTACTCAGATCCTCCACTCTTTAGAACCAACCAGTACAAATAAAGCAACAACAGTGATAGATCACTCTGAAAAATCAAATACTACAGCCATCATTTGGGTTACTTGGCAGTCATGAGGCCAAAAGGACAATGATCTACTAGACTCTAGAGTAAAGGCCCAGGTTTTTGTACTTCATTTTTCCTTTTTATATTCTAGCACACATCAGGCTGTGCTAGATGCATACTAGAATATTTATGCCATGCACTCCCCATTCCTGCTTTTGAGACAATAAGCTTAGCAATATTTGAAAATCACCACCATCACTGCAAATGTGCAGTTTGCCCAATCATTCAAAGTAATTTACCTATTTATTAAAATATTTATATCCGTCCCTTTATCCAAAGATCCCAGGGCAGCTTACAATAAAATCTACTTTAAAAAATAATTACAAAAGTTTAAAAGATTAAAAATATATTAAATAGTTTTCAACTTAAACCCAAAAAAATTAAAACAAACTTACTTGATTAGTATAACCATAATACATGTGCAACTTGGATAAAATCAGGTTGGCTCAAAGGCTTTAATAAAAAGCCAAGTTTTACTTGGCACCCAAATTATTCTAATGTTGGCACTAATCAGGCCTCCAGAGGGAGGAAATTCCACAATCAGTGTGCCACCACAGAAAGGCCCTCTCCCATGTCCTCCCACAATGTATTTCCCCTATTGATGGGGCACAAAGGAGGACCTCTCCAATAGATTTTGAGCAGGCATATATGAACACAGAGAAGTGTTCCCTCAAGTATCTAGGTCTCAAGTCATTTAGGGCTTTAAATGTTATTGCTAGTATCTTGAATTCATAATGGAAATGTATTGGCAGCTAGTTTGTAAAGAATCCCAGTGAGCAGTCCAGCTCCCTGGTCCAGCTCACAGTCCAGCTCACTAGTTTGTAAAGAATCCCAGTGAGCAGTCCAGCTGCTGCATTTTATATTAGCGCAGTTTTTGAGTTGTCTTCAAGGGGCAGCCTCATGTATAGTGTATTGCAGTAGTCTAATCAGAGTACCAGTACATGAATTACTGTGGCTAAGTTACGGTATCCCTTTCCAGGGAAGGCCTTACTTAACTGGTGGACCAACTGAAGTTAACCCCAAGCACTCCAAGTCATCAAGTCTCTCTGAACCTCCAGTGACAGGGATTGATCTAGGTGTACTCCTAGACTATGCACCTGCTCTTTCAGTGGGAATGCAACCCCATCCAAGACAGGCAATCTACCCAATTTCCAGATTTGAGGACTACTAATCCAGTCTGTCTTATTGGGATTCAGCTTCTGTTTAGTCACCATTATCTAACCCATTACAGTGTCCAGGCACTATTCCAGCACCTCCACATACCCAGCTGATTCTTATGACAAGAAGTAGAGCTAAGTGCCACCAGCATACTGGCACACAACTCCAAAACTCCTAATGATATTTCCCAATGGCTTCATACTTAAAAATTAAACAAATTTATCCCTTTTCTGTCCTATGAACCCTCTTTCCAGAGCAATGCACAACAAAACATTCCAACAAACATTTTAAATTGTTGTTAAAAACAATTTTAAGAACCAAATTTTTAAAAATAAAATTCTTTGAAAACAGTTCAAAAACAATTTTTAAAACCCAGCTTTACAATCATCTTACAAGACTGAAGAGTATCTGAAACACTATAGTTTTGGCTGCCGCAGAAAGCTCAACAAGGACTGAACTAGCCTGACTTCTTTTGAAAGGTGTAATTTCAACCATTGAGGTGCTGCTACAGAAACATCCCTGTCTCCGCTACCCATTAACTAGCCTTAGTAAACAATAATGTCTGGTCTAAGAATCAATCTCATATTTATTACTCATACAAGAAAATATGTTTTTCCATCACTTATGTAAACATAATGGGAGACAAATGTTAGAAGAACCATCATAAAATGTGACATTAAAGGGGGGAAATAGTAATTTCCATTCATGTGACCAAAAAAAAAGACAGTACAAATCTCTCCTAAAGAAAAGGAATCCCCCTATGTTGAAGCCTTCCAGTATCAAGATTCTTCAGATGGGACTAATATTTATCAAAAAATGACCGTGATTATGCCTTGATGTTGCTCTTCTGCTGGTTGACTACTCATTCCTTAGATCAGGGGTAGGCAACCTTTTTGAGACCTGGGCCGGTCCCCCTAAGTCCTGGTCTCCGCCGGGCCAAGGGGGGGGGAATGGTACTCCTGTGCATGCGCAAATGCATCACGGTTGCCATTTTGGAAATCAAAATGGCAGCCGCGGTGCACATGGCCGCATGGAGGCCAAAATGCGTGGCGGCGGTGCGCAGCAGCGGCAGCGGCGGCACGGGTCCACCTGGGCCGGTAAGTCCGGCGACCTGGGCCGAAACCGGCCCGGGGGCTGTAGGTTGCCGGCCCCTGCCTTAGATGGTTAGTTAATAACCTAGGGTGTTTAGTTAATAACCCAGTGTGGTTGGTTGGGAGGTCTCAATAGAAGCAAGAGGAGGGAAATGGTAACCCTTATATGCTTTTGAAGGACATAAATACTTCAGTTTCAGGAAAGAAATGCCCCTCCAGCTAAGGAGAGTAGATGGAGGTAAAGAGAATGAATAAGAGAAAAACACAATAGGTTTACAGTTTGCAAATGTCAGACAAACCAAATACATTTTTTGCCTCAAGCAAAAAGACAATATGGCATTCCAAATTCACTCTCTATATAACTTGCCTAAGAGTGGAAACATCTCACTTCAGGATTCCTTTAAGAAAAGTTATAGGCTAGAGAGGGTGCTATAGCCTCCCAAGTGGCACACAAAGTTCTGATTCCCAAAAGCTGTCCTGATATCTGTTCCCTGAACAATGAGCTCATTCTGCCTAATGGTAGGGATAAAAATAAAATGTATTATTATTATTATTATTATTATTATTATTATTATTATTATTAGGGCCAGGCTGTAGCAAACTGTAGACTGGTTGAAGGTACCTAAGGTTCTAATATAATGTAACTGCCATTCTTTGTTAGAGTCGGTATGGTGGTATCCTGTTCCAATAGTCTCCTTCTATATCTGTAAATATTGCAGAAAAAATACTGTAAGTCTATCCATCACTTTTCATCCCAAGGAGGTCAGACCAGATACCCCTGGGAAATGGGGAATCCACAAGAATATACTAATGAAAACTTCTAAGAAGCGGGTATTTGAGGACTAGATCAAAACCCGTAGTTGGACTGCAATCCATTCTGAGCCCTGATTAGTCATAATGGTTAATTTAAGCATGTATAAATATTAATTGGGGTAGTGCAATGTGTAGGTTTTAATGTGTCTTTAATTGTTTTAAAATAATGTTTTTAAATGGTTAGAATTTAATGGTGGCTTTTTTGAAGTTTTGTATTTCAGAATGTTTTAGCTGTACTAATGTAGGGTCTGAGCTGCTTTATGTCTCTTATGGGAGACATAAGTGGGATATAAAATTAATAAATAAATAAAGTATTGGACCCTTCTGGTGAAATTGTAAGACACACATGGGCCTGGTTTTTGTGGCCTCCATGCTGTGTAAACTTTAACACTTTCTAAGTACCTCTTTGTGCCACATTAAAACATACTGAAGCAATAGAGTATGTCAGTTTTAAGAAGCCCCATCCCATTATAAGAACAGTGTTTATTTTAGTCTCTTATTACCACAAATTTGTAATTTTAATTTATTTTAGTAGAAGCCCATCATAATATGATAATAAGCAAAGTAGTTTGCTTAGTTGGAGTATAAATGGAGCCCAGGATATCCCTCTGTTAAAAATCCTGTGCTCATAAAAATTTACCAGGAGAGGTAAACAGAGGACCTTTGGATATGAGGAAGGGGGGGAGAATTACAAGGCATAGAAATTGCATGTAGATTTAAAACAAATTAAAGGATAGCAATAAGCCCTTCTCCATTGATGAACAGACCCAATGCTAAATAATATTAAATGGGCTCAAGACGACAACCAGATAGAAGAAAGGTCCTGGTAGGCATGATGACAAAATGTGTCCATGTCTGTCCCACCATCCACCAGCTTTTAAGAAAAATCTCCAAACACCACCCAGAGGTTTTCTTTCACAGCTCCTAAGGCTGCTGCCAGATAAGGTTTTTAAAGTAAATTGCCATGCCTCATTTGTATATGCTTCAGGTGACTCCACCACCCAGAGATAATCCCCTCATATTTCCATTGAACTCCATTATTATGGAATTTGGAGATTGGTTGTCCCAATAAAGGTATCATTGTTTAGATGTTATTAGATTTGCTATATGACTACCCCTAGATGTTCATTATTGTTGTTGTTGTTGTTATAGAATATGCATTAACAAAGGAAAAAGAACAGCTACATGAGCTCTTTGCAGGTATGGTCAGGAAAATAATAGACTGAGGCACAGTGGAAAGAATTACCCTGGAGAAAGTGAATGACATGTAAGAGATTTCCCCTCCCCATTTCTCCAGCACTTGCTGTACTTTTCTATTTTCAGAGGCAATTAGGAATCAGGGAAAATCAAGCCTGGAAGATTTCTAGCTGAGTTTGAAACTGACTGGAATGGGTTATTAAACTAACTAGATCAGGTTAATTAGCTCTGTTTGAGAAATTGACTTGACTAGACTAGACATAAGGCATTCTCAAATAAAATAGATGGGACTTACAATTTTGTAACCACTTTACCCAGTAGTAATTCCTGTCACCGCCCTCTTTCCTTTGTAGTACAGGTACTCTTAAAAAAAAAAAAACTTTCTTTACATTTGTGCAACTGCTCTGTTTCAAAAACTACATATACCGTATAAACATATACCGTATATACTCATGTACAAGTCGATCTCATCTATAAGTCAAGGGCAGGTTTGGGACCTACATTTTGGATTCTGATATGACCCATGGATAAGTCGAGGGCATGTAACAAAGGATGCAAAGGACACAACATGCACTCTCTCCTTGCAAACCAATTGGGGCTTCTTCCCTGCGCAAGGGAAAGAGGGAGACTTATACACACACACATACACACATGCCTTGTAAAACAACTGGGACTCCTTCTCTGTGCAAGGGAAAGAGGGAGATTTAAACACACATGCGCCTTGCGAAACAACCAGGACTTTTTCCGTGCTCGCTGGGAAAGGAGAGACACTCACAAATTCTTGGCTGAGCAGCAGCTGCCAAGGTGAGGGGAATGGAGTGTTGGGACTTCTTTCTGAGAAGTATTACCATAATGACCCATATAGAAGTCGACCCAGGATTCTGGAGTCTGTTTTTGGCATACATTTTTTGAATTATAGATGAGTATATACAGTACACACAATACTAAAATAGCCCAGAGAAGCAACTGCTACAAAATGTCAGGAGATGTGTATGCCTGTGTTGAGCAATAAAGAAAGAGAAAATGAGAAGACACAGTATTGTTTGCCTACTATCTATGCTACACTTGCCAGATGTACAGAACATAGTGAGATAAAACTGATGACTTTGATGCCAACAGGTAGTGAATCTCCTCTGGGTTTTAGCCTGATCTTTAACAAGGTGCTAAGCCCTATCCTTAAACTAGGTTCAGCACCTTGGATAGATAGTTTACAGTTCTTAAAAAAACCTTTTAATTCACAATTTCATTGAGATTGGAACCATCACCTCACCATCTCCCAAAAATCACTACCTCTGATTTGTGGATAGCCACCTATTGCAATTCTGGCTTCAAATGACAACAAATAGGCAATGATAAGTACCACTAGGAGCCATCTGTCTGTAAGCTTCTCATGACAACCTCTTCACAATCTTGTTCTCAAAATAAGTGCTTGAAGTTTTCCAATTGCTACTATAAGTCTACAGGTATCAGGTGGACTCCTGTGTGCATACTTTCACCTTGGCTTGGCTATAGTGTTAATTGCAGAAATACTATTATGAATGTTAAAAGAAACCCTTCACATAAATAGATCCTGATAGCATAAAAGACAGGGCCAGGAGAAGCCAAGGAGAGGAAGTGGTTTATATTTTGGATGCCAAGTGAAAAATGGAAGCCGGAAAATTGAGAAGATGCACTGAGGCAATGACACATGCAACCATACTCAGGCCTCTAATCTTTTCTAAGCTCTTGCTTGCAGCTTTCAAAGCCAGCCGGCTAACCATTCATTTCAATAGGAAATGTGTGTCTAACCCCCTTTGCAAGCCTAGAGAATCCCAGCCAACAGCTATGACTTTCACACTCATTGATAACATAGCAGTACATTACTTTTGCCATTTTTAGCAAGCCCTGTTTCACCCTTTTCTGCACTGAGGTAATACCCATGTGGTGCTGTATTAGCTTCCTTCATCTCAGGAGTTTAAAAGGCAGACATGCTTTTCTCAAATAAGAAAGACTTCGCCTGCCATCCCATTCCTCTTCTCTACTGGACTTTCTGTAATACTGAAGTTGTCTTTGATACAAACTGCAGTCTTGCTGCAACAGCAATCTTCAGATCTTCAGTTCTCTGTGACCCTGTTGTTGTTGCTACAGCTGCAATCTATTTGACTATATCCACCTCTTCCCCAATAGTAATACATAAGGTGGCTTACAAAATTAAAATAAATCATTGTTAAAAGATTCTCCAGAAACCTTTGAAACATATATGGTACATTTAAAGAAAAGTAAAACAAGCAAAAATGATTAAAAATTATTGTGGTCATTTCGTAAAACATTTTACTTTCTGGCTGAAGGACTGTAAAGAGGTAACCCTCCTGACCTCTCTAGGGAGGGAGTTCCAAAGGCTGGGAGCAGCCACCAAGAAGGCTCTCTCTATTCTTCTTTCCTGCGACCAGATGGATGAGATTCCAATCTATAGCTGCACCTACTTGCATTGCATCACTCAAAACACTGACACTATTCTCACTCAAGCTTACATTTATGTAAGTATCACAATCAGGAAAAACATGACAGCTGGGCTTTAACTCATGGGATTTGTAACATGGAACACTGAGTAATTTATATATTTTACAGCCCTTGCATTTTATTGGCACAGGACTGATGGATGCTTGTCCAGAGCTGATGAACTTTCTACTGTGATACAATAAGTAATAATCTCCTTAGTGAGAATTTAAGACAGAGCCTTTCCCTCTTTCTAAAATCCCCCAAACCAAGGTCTATTTTGGGGTGTGGAGATAGGAAGATAAGAAAATCAGAGTTCTGTTGTCTAGTTTTTCATTTCATCAAAAAAACAATACTTCCTCAATCCCCCCATCCAAAAACTCTCTCTCTCTCATTCTCTCTCCCCTTCTTCCCCCCCCCCCCCCGCCATCTCTATATATATTGCAGCACCACAGTAAACAAAGGTTAGTTTAGCACTACCTTCAAACATTTTATCCCTCAACTCTAGGGTGTAAAATTTAACACACACACACACACACACAAAAGAAAATCAAGTTGAAATGGCAGAAATATATTGGTTTTTCAGAGCCATGTTGACTAAGACTGGAAACATATCAGAGGAGAAGTAAGAAACAAGAAAAATCCCATCAAAGACACACCTGAGCTCTTGCTGAGGAGGTGGCAGAGATAGGTGAGCCCTGCTTGCTACAGCAAGTAAAGTTGCCAATCTACCCAGGAGTAGAATATGTACAAGTATATATGTTTGTAGACTAATGATGACTACAGTGACAATCTTTCCACATGTTTTGGTACAGGATTGTTTGCTTCTTTCACACACAAAAGCATGGTTCACTGCAATTCAACTGAACTGTGATACAGCTGGACGCTAAAAGTACAAGAACTGTCAACACACATCTTTCTCTATCACCCTGATGTATTGCACTAGACACTGAGAAGAGCAACAGGGAATCGCCACTGACTCAAAATTTAACATGGCTGGAGTGAACTCTATGACAGAGAACCTGTATGCCAGGGTGAGGAACCCCTGGATCGCCAGGTATTCTGGACTTCAACAACAAGAAACCCCACCCAAGTTAGTCACTGGTAACAGCCTGTTGTCCAAAACATAATCCTTCTATAAGACATGTAATGCATTCAGGAAGGAAAGAACTTGATATGGGAATGGAAAGACAGAATGTGGGAGAAAGTCAAACTGACAGATCCATCCAGACTGGAGTTGAATCCTTGTGTATTCCACCATGTTAGTTCTGAATTGGGACTGCTACCTCTATTTACATTGCTTTAACTACTTTGTAGCAGTAAGAGTGACCAACAAATAAAATAAATGAATGAATAAATGAATGAATTAATGGTGGTGTCAGATAGATAAAACAGTGGTGGCAATATGAAGAATGGAAGTATCATAAGAGGAAATTCTCAGCAACTAAGCCACCCTACATTGAACGCTCCCACCCTTCCTTCTCTTCTAAAGCATCTTCTGCTACCACACCACCATAAAACAAACACTCCCCTCAGACCCAAAACTTGGGAAACATTATCTTTTCTGATTACAACATTAAAAATCCCAAACTTGCATGGCTACCTTTGACATGCTGTAATAGTCTAGAAAATTAATAACATCATCACCACCACCACCACTTTATTTATATCTCTCTTTTCTCCTAGATTGGGACTTAAGATGCTTAGAAAAAGCAGAAAATCATAAACTTTTCCAAACTCTGCTCAGACCTTTGTTTCAGCATTCCCTATATAATGCAAAAACAAATCTTATGGCAGGTTACAGACTAATGCTGAAATCAAATTGCTAGCCCCAATAAGAGAAGACCCATTGAATCAACTGAATTTCTATTTACTATTCAGCCAATGATTCAGCAGATCTATTCTACCTGGGACTAGTAACTTGGTTTAGGCCTAATAAGTTTTATTCGGTACTGAGTTTCTTCAGGAAGCTAATGGATTTCCACTCCATATGGTTAAACTTGGTATGCCCCACTGTAACAGTTTCTGGAATGAGGGTAGGATTGGAGGATAGCAAAACAGTTACGACTCTTATGTCACTTTAAAACCTAGCTAGTTTTATTGGACATTTGGGTGCATTTCTTTATGAAGTTCCTAATTTTAATCTTTATATTGCCTCATTGATATTTTTTGCTGCAATAGACTAGCATGGCTTTCCCACACACAAACATACACACACACAAACCAAAAAAGAAAAATACTGTAGCAGCCAGGGTCTAAGAGTTTATTTCCTTGAAATCCATATTGCTAACCATTTAACCTGCAGTTCCAGTATAAGACTGCCTGTGGCAAAGCTAATCCTACTCTAACCCTGGCTTTCTGAATTTACAGTCTTGATATCAAGATTATTAGCATGTCAGGGCTAATCTCTTGTTATTATCAAAACCCACCAGGGTCTCAGTACTTGACTGTCCCAATCCTTCAGCTCATGCAGTTTCAAACCCACTAGGTCAGGGGTCGGCAACCTACGGCCCGCGGAGACCTTGTGACCGGCCCGTGGAGTCCAAAATGGCGCAAGCAGGTGCGAAATGGCCCAAATTCCCCAGAGCAGATGTGCTGGGGCCTTCCCTGGGCCCTGGCAAGGCCGCAGCATGCATGCACCAGGCGAATTTGCCCGGCACACGTGCCCTGCATCCTTCCAAAATGGCGCCCGTGCTCGCACGCATGCAGGCGCAAGTGCGGGCGCCATTTTGGAAGGCCCAACAATGTGGTGCGCATGTGCACGGAGCTGTTGGGTCTTCCAAAATGGCTCCCCCCACGTGCACGTGCATGCACACGACGGCGGGCGTCATGCACAAGCGCGGGCGGGGGGGAAGTGCACGCGCATGCAAGTGCACATGCAAGCGCGCACACCCAGCCCCCAAACCATTCCCCCCGGTCCCCCAGCAACAAATGTTGCCGACCCCTGCACTAGGACATAATCGAATCTAACATAAGCCAATCAATCTTCCACATTTTTAACACTAACATTTTTTTTCTGTTCTAACCCTGGTGGCTTGAACTATACTTTTTTATTTTTGAAAAGATGAAGGGAAAGGGAAACAAATTCTCATACTGCAAGATATGAACTTCTGTTTCATAGACAGATGGGACACATAGCACTGCTAGGGAATTCATCATTCACCTTTACATCCAGTGTGAGTAGGAATATTGCCAACATATCACAAAGCCTTAACAGATTTGCAATACTCACATATTCATGTTACTCTCCAGCTCTCTATATACTGGAAGTGTCAGTGATTAATGACTTAACTATTTAGATTGTAGGTCTTTCCAGGGTTTGAAAAAGTTACTTTTTGCATGAGAACACCAGTTGTTTAGTTTATTTTTGGTGTTGTAGACCAAAACCAACTACTCCAATCTCTGGGACTGTGAATAATCCTTCTCAAGAGGTCTTGCTCCTTTCACATATGCCGGGATTACATGGTACATAGCCAATCCTCAATCAGTGGTTCTTAAATTGTGGTCCACAGACTCCTGGGGTATTGTCACAGGGGTTTCTCAAAAGCTTGAAGAAATGTTATGTGTTTTTACAGCTAGGGAAGGAAGGAAGGAGGCAGGCAGATGGAAACATGGACAGATGGATGATCATACATTGATCTCAATGAGCAGGAGTCTTTTGCTGTTGATAGACATCATTTGTACCAAGTTTTATTAAAATATCTCAAATTATTCTGGGCTCACTTACAAGCAGATTTTCTGAAACTATTGAAGAGGACTATGAAAGTATTGATGCCTTCTGTATTGACATACTTGTGTGAAAAACCATTCATTTATTTTAAAAATTACCATAGAAACCAGTGGGAAGCAGTGATCAGAACTCAGAATACAAGTTTCAGCTATTAAGCCCAATATAACAAGGCTTGTAAGTGAAATATGGCACCAGCCTTTTCATTCATTCATTTATTCATTCATTAAAATTAACAAGTAATATTAGGTCATGGCTCAGTGTATTATTATTATTATTATTATTATTATTATTATTATTATTATTATTATTTCAGATTTGTATAGAATCATCCAAAAATATAACAGGATTGTGTGCATTTACTTTTTTCTCTCTTCTCTCCAAATTTGAAGACTCTTGATGAGCAACTTTAAATAAATATTTGATGCACTTTATGGTTTTAAATCTTAAATTAAATCTTGTTGGGCCACAGCAACAGAAGATATTTAAAAGTGGTCTGTGGTAAAGAAAAGGTTAAGAACTGCTGCCCTAGATAAATGAATTCATTTATTTTTGTAGTTCAGAGTAGTACTTAGATTATTGAGGGAGGCATAGAATGAGACTTCCCATCTTTCATGATGATCCCACAAAATCCTCCTTTTAGACTGAGCTAAATCTGGGACTGTGGATTTCATTAGGGGAATCCCAACCCAAATTATGATGATTCTACCAGAGCTTGCTGCTCTCAGTAACTTGAGTGCAACACCTCTTACCAGACACCTTACTTATGACAGATATGTTAGGTATAACCGTGTTACCCAAACAGTGATTCCAGCAGAGTTAGAGTACAATTCCTACCACCTCCAGCTACCAGAGTGAAAGTCCACCAATGTAGATCTCACCTTTTCAGGCCAGACATAGGACCTTATCACACGTGGCCCAGAAAACTGAAAATAAAGTG
>CM034708.1:185164403-185192135 GCA_020142125.1 Phrynosoma platyrhinos | reverse complement strand
GAATTCTCAAAGATTATTGCCAATGGTTCCGATATTACATTTGCCAATGGTTCCGATATTACAAATCAACTTGTCTTTTTTCTTTTATGCTTGTGTATGTGCTTATTTTCAGAAAGAGAGAAGTTGCTAGATACACTTTTGTACACATTGTTCAAAAAACAATGGAGAGACAGTGCTTGTTGTGTCTCTCTGGGTGTAGGGGAATTAGGGTCTTTCACAATCCTCAGTAGGCCATCTCAAGACAACCTGTCTCAACTATGGGCAAAATTTCTTAACAGCTGTGCTCACTGGTTTCAAAAACCTACCCATGTTAGTCTTTTCAGTATAAAAAATGAAAGAAAGAGATGGAATTTCACCTTTAAAACTAGGTGATATATTTTAGCATGAACTTTTGTGAATTTCAATCTACCTTTTCACATAGATTGATGGAATACAATTTCAAATTGGATTGGGATGGATGTTGATTGTGTTCCATCAAAATATTCGAAGAAATGAAGTCCATGTATGTTTATGTTCAAATAAACCTGTGAATCTTAAAGATACCACTAGATTCCTCCCCTGCCTTTTCCTTTTTCCTTTCACCAGTGCTATTTAATATGAATATGAAGCTAATGAATGAGAGTTCAGTGTTGGAAGTTGGCTATCACCAAAACATTGTTGTCTGTAAGGAATATATCAACTTATGACTGATGAGGGTTATCATTTCCCTTTTAGATCTAGTAAAGAACCTAGGCTCATTCCTTCATTCTGGTTCACTGAGAAGCAGAGTGGAGCTGTTGCAAGGATAACATTCTACATCTTCATCCAGTACTTTCAGTCCCATGTCTCACCTAATCCCTTCCAGGCAGGTCAAACCTAGCTGCCATTTCTGTGCCTCTTGGATTTCCAGTCTTGACTACTGCAACTCTTGCAATGTGCTGCTGACTGAAAGTCTATTACCATGTACAGTTATAGCAATTTGATACCACTTTAACTATTATAGATCCATTTTATGAAATCCTGGGATTTGCAGTTTGGGAAGGGACTAAAATTCTCCATATACTCCAACAAAACTACAAATGCCAGAATTCTATGAGATATCTCCATGGCAGTGAAAGTGGCATGAATCCAATATAATGGTGTAGTGGAGAAAGCAGCCTAATGCAGAAACTGGTTGCTGAAGAATGAAGCTGTATGTCTTATTATGTGCTGGGGGCCATATTCAGCTTGTTCTGGGTCAGTTGCAGTTGTTGTTGCTACTGTGTGCCTTCAAGTTGTTTCTGATTTATGCTGACTCTAAGGCAAACCTATGGGTTTTCTTGGCAAGATTTGTTCAGGAGGTTACCCTTGCCTTCCTCTGAGGCTGAAAGAATGTGACTTGTGCAAGGTTATCCAGTAAGTTCCCATGGCCAAGTGGAGATTCAGACTCTGGAATCTAGAGTTGTAATCCAACACTCAAATCACTACACCATGGTGGTTCTTATTGCATGTGTTACATTTTCTTTCTCAGTAGAATTCAAGATGTTCATTCTAAACTTTAAAGCCCTACATAGCTTGAAACTCACATACCTTGATGGCTACCACTAAGGTGCCTATATATACCTGAAGAAGGAACTAGATAAGATCTTAAAGTGTAAAGATATATAATTGGATAACAAAGTCAGAATCATCCATGCTACAGTATTTCTGATTTCCATGCTAGGCTGGGGAAGCTGGTCAGTGAAGACAGCTGACAGGAGGAGAATCAATATCTTTGAAATGTGTTGCTTGGACTGCCAATAAGACAAATAAATGGTTTCTTAGAGCAAATCAAGCCTGAATTCTCCCTAGAATCTAACATTACTAAACTGAGACTATCATACTTTGGACACATCATAAACAACATGACTCATTGGAAAAGATTATAATGCTCAGTAAAGTGGAAGGCAGTAAGAAAAGAGGAAGACTACATTACAGGTGGATTGATTCAATCAAGGAAGCCATGGCTTCCCTAAGTTTGCAAGTACATAGCAGGGCTGTTGATCACTAGGGCTCCTGGAGATCTCTACATCAGGTTGCCATAAGTGGAAGCTGTTGTTGTTGTTGTCTGCCTTCAAGTTGCTTCTGACATATGGGTATCTTAAGGGTCATGGGGTTTTCCTGGCAAATTTTTTCAGAGGGGGGTTGCCATTGCCATCCACTGAAGTTGAGATAGTGTGACTTGCCCAAGGTCACCCAGTTGGTTTACATGGCGAAGCCAGGATTCATACTCTGATCTCCAGAGTCATGTTCCAAAATTCAAACCACTACACCACAGTGGCTCATACACATTGAAGCTGACTTGATAGCAAATAACTATAACACATGAGGTTTGGCCATCAAGTAGCAGAACCCAAACAGACCATGGTAGCTTGGAATCTCATGACAGTTTCTATCAAGCTTTCATTTCTTCTGCTTGAAGGCTTAGAAAATCCCCATCCTAGCAAGGGTATACTTTTTTCCCCTTTATCTGTGGCTGTTCGAATGCTTTGATCTGTTTTGTAGCCGTTCTCCCTTTTTTTTAGCTGAATTTACTTTTCATTGCTATTATTTATTACTCTGAATAGTTTTTAATTATTGTTCTGCTTCTAAAGGGTTCCTAAATCCTTGTTTTTGAGGTTAATTGCTTTAAAGGTATTGTTTGTTTCAAACATTTTTATCCCACCTTTCCACAACGCTCAAAGCACCGAACAGCAGATAAGAATGATAAAGAGGAGAAACAAAGGAAAACACTAAAAAGTAGCAATTCAAAATGCACAAACCACAGCAGAGAGAGCTTAAGCAACTTATCAATAAAACCACGAGGAGCATTTCTGAAATGCTTCAAAAACAGAGAGAGAGGAGAAGAGAAGAGGAAAAAACAACAAACCATCCAAGCACATCAAAAGTGTATGGAACAAGCAGTCTGCAAACATTTTGAATTTTAAAAAAATAAACAAACAGAATTTGAGTCTACAGACAAATGGATATATGTTGCCTGTCAACCAATTTAGATTTGTGAGCAGAAGGATTCTAATTATTATTCTATTTATAACAGTGTTCTGAGGAATAGTCTTACTAGAACAGCTGGGAGAGTAAAGAACCTAATTAGTGTTGAAGCTGAGAGGCGTGTTCAATAAGTTTTTTGATCTAATTTTTCAGTTGTCTCTTACTGAGGCTGGATAATGACTTCCCCTTCCCAAGGGCATTGTATGACATTGGTGCGGAGGGAAAGTTGACAGTTTTTCAGTCTGTGAAATGGTGACAATACTTTTCAAACTTGCTATTCCCATGATGTTAAATCCTCCAACATTTCAAGGATGAAAACCAAAGTACGTGTAGCCAAGCAACATCAGAATGTGGTCAAAATGGTGCAGCCAGGCAAAAATTAGACACAAGTTATTGATGATGAAACACACACAATACTACTATTTTAAGCAGCAAAACCCTGCCTTTGGTATCTGTTGAGGTTTGATTCCAGGAAGAAAAAAAAAACCATAGATATCAAAATTTGTGGGATGCTCAAATCCCATTATATACAACAGCTTAGTGAAATTGTGTCCCCTATATAAAATTGCAAAATCAAAGTTTGCTTTTTGGAATGTGTATCTTTTTTTGAACATTTTCAAGCTGTGGATGGTTAAATTAATGGATAAAGAAACCATGGATATGAAGGGCTGACTGCTGAATACAGAAAAAGCTGGAAAAAAAATAAAAGCCCAATTAATAAATGCAACACTCTGTGTCAGTGCACATATGCCCACACGATGACAAATAATAAATACAGGCCAAGATTCTACATTTACAAGCAAAAGAGGAAACAAGTCTTCATGTGCTTATTGATGGCTGCATTTTATTCCTTTAAAACATTTTAAGAATATCTTGTTTTGTAATGAGCCTGATGCATTTCGGCTTTTTATAATACCGAATGGCCTTCTTCAGGGGCTATACTTTCAGTCTTTGAACAGTTGAAATTTCTGGAGTTGGCTAAAAAAAAAAATCTCTCTCCATATAACTGAATTGTTACACAATTTTTAAAAAATTAAACTAGTTTTTATTGTATATCAAAACAAGATGATCATAAAACGTTTTTAAAGGAAGGAAACACAACCAACAATAAGCACATGAAGACTTGTTTCTTCTTTTCCTTGTGGATCCAAATATGTGCTTTCCAGTACTGGTTTGTGACAAGATCCTACTCTATCAGACAATGGAGCTACATCACAAGCTACTTCTGCTATGCCACCCCCTCCAAAAAAAACCTACCTCTTAAACCAGTGAGCACTCCAACAGAAGGGTTTCTAAAGCACTGCAGCTCAGCATACTGTGAAATCATGGCTGCAGCTCTCTACTAGGGCTTATCTACATACTAGGGGAAAAACCATACCACACCACCCCACACTGAATCTGGTGTGATGTAGCACAGATGTACAGCCCTATCCACACCAAACTCGGGGTATACCACATTAACCTGGATTTTAAAAGCCTCACAGTTTTTCTCCAGATTTTGCAGGAAATTCTGGTGTTTATTGTAGTGTGAACAATGGATCCACCCTGGATTCAGAGTGCGGAGGTGGAGAGACAGGACAGATCACTTCAGTGTCCTGGCCACTAGCCAGTCCCCAGCCCAAAATGGTTACAGAAAGGTTTTTCCCTCCTTGCTGCTGACACTGGAGTGCAGCCACTTGCTCTGTGCCAAAATCACAGTGGCACCCACCTTTCTGTAACCATTCCAGGGTTCCTGGCCTGGACATTGAGGTAAATGGTGGTGCCCGCCTGGTAGCAATCTGTCCTGGCTCTGCCAGGGAGCTGATGGAGGAAAGGCAGTGACAGTGGACCAAAGCAACATCCAAGTGCAGGGATATGTGTAGACAGCTACCTGATGTCCAAGCAGAGAAACAGGTAGGGGAGTGGCTCCAGGGCAAAACAGGTTGGGGAGTCCATTTGAATTTTTGTCGCCAGTGTAAACAAGCCCCCAGTCACAGGGTGCTTCCACAGCTACTTGTATCAACATGCCCTACAACCGGGATAGACCTGCAACCATAATTTCTGTGTCCTGTTCTGCAGTGCCTCAAAAACCCTTTGATTGGGTGCTGCCTGACCTAAGAGATAAGATTTTGGAGCTCACCTTTGCTCAGTAACTGTTGACATGAATCCCAAAAGTTATAAGAATGTAAGTCCATCGTACACACCATAAAGACTGAACAAGATGCCAGTCAACTTATTACATAAGACATTATTATAAAATCAAAATGCCTTTATCAGGACTGATCAAAATTAGAGCTTTCTCTCAGATCCATAGTTACTGCATAAACCCGGTGTTCATATCACTCCCACCCCCTCTGGCCAAAGCACATTATAGATCAAGGCCCTAAGCAGACGACTAAAAAAGTCGTCTTCTGGGCAGAGAAGAGGAGGGGCAGCCGCACGAGCGGCACCCCTTCCTCTCCCCGAGGTCGCCCCCAGATGCGCCGGCCGTCCGCACGACCGGCGCATTGGGGATGACCTCACGGCGCAGCGCCCACATGCGCTGCGCCGTTTGAGCCGGGGAAAGTGCGCCCGCCGCTTTTGGGGTGCACTTTCCCTTAGATCTAAAAGGAGCGCCAATTTGGTGCTCCTTTTAGATGCGCCGACGGTGCGCCGCGGTGCGGAGGCTCCGCACTGCCGGCACTCCGTCCGGCGGCGGCTCCAGGGCCTCCGTGTGCTGAGGCCCCAAGTCAGATTCCCAGCTTCTCATAACAATACTCACCCTAAACTACAGTATTCTGAAAAGTTGTTGTTAGTATAAAAATAGGGGAGGGAGATGGGAGGGATAATATGCAATATTTTCAGCTCCAAGAGATAAATGAAATAGAATCAGTTAAGAAACATGTAGTTGGAAAAAACATGATTGTCAAAAAGAAATCCATGCATTCCAGTAATCTTATACACTATCTCAAGCTACAATCCTATACGCTTCTATCTAGGAGTAAGTCCCACTGAACTCAGAAGCAAACCCCTGCATAAATATGTGTGTGATTACATTGTTGATATAAATGGAACACTGCTCTGCAAAAACAAAAAAACAAAAAAACCACTCTCTCAATATTGAATTCTATCTACAAATTACAGTTTGCTCCTATGACACATCCCAAGCAAGCAGATAGGCACACACACTCACCCACGCACATGCATGATTAGTAGGAATGAGGTGGTGAGAAGAAATCAGTAAAACTAAACCTTAAAATATATGGTTTATACAAATCTCAAAAACAAAAATCAGAACTGAAAGGAGGAGAGAAAATATTTTAAAATCAGGAATGCTTTTCCGCAAAATTGATCCTATTTGGGGGAAATTAGAGGTGGAGGGGGAAATTAAAATCTATTCAAGCAAGAAGGGGATCGGTCTGAGAAACAGATTGAAAGATGCCCTACAGTTCTGAAGATTCAAAGGGGATCATCTCAAGGAAAGCCCTTTTTTGTTGTTTTGTTTATTGTCATGACTCTCCACCTTCCCCTTCTCATTCCCCCCCCCCCCCCGCCATCAACATTTCACAGAAGAAAATCTAGATGTGTGCAGCCAAGCAACATCAGAGGACTTTATCCCATGCAGAAACAGGGGATAAATGGGGGGGGGGGACCCACAAAAGCAGGTAGATTTTCAGACAACATCACTTTTAAGGTGTGTTTAACCCAAACAGAAAGTAGTCAAAAGCTGCTCCTTTTTATTTTCAGAAAATCCCAAAAGTAAAAAGAAGCTGCTTTTGACTGCTTTCCATTTGGGTTAAGCACACTTTAAAGCGATGTGTGTGAAAATCTACCTACTTTTGCAGGTTTTCTCCACTTTTTAAATGCCATTTCTGCACGGGATTTCCCCTGTGTGATCAAGTCCAGAGTGTGGTTAAAATGGGAAAAAACTATTAATGAGGAAGAACACACAAGCTGGGAAAGGCTGCAGAAGCTTGCTTTCCCTTGTGCCTACTGGGAAAGGCAAGATTCTGGCCCCTCGCCTCTTGCCTTCTTACCTCTCCAGAATGCAAACTGACCCCTGTTAAGGGCTTTGTAGTTAAAGAGTTTGCAGCAATTGAACTAATGAGAGAAGGAGGGGAAAGTGAGATATTTTAAAAGCAGCAGAGAAAGCATGAAGGCAGAGAAATAAGGACAGTTGCCTTGGCTGAACTGGTACATTTGCCTGATACATGAATGGTAAGTGGATTTATTTGGCAAACAAAAGATTGGTGCTTAATCCAATAAAGATAGTTGTGATGAAGTCCCACTGGAGTATATATTCACCATGACTAACCTAATCCATTAGTTTCAGTGAGACTTCATCATAACTCAATTCTCTAGAACTGGTCTGGAACCACAGGAGGTCTCCTTAGAAGGCTACTCCAAATTACACAGAATTTGCCATTTTCTAGCATGGGGGGGCAGATAAACTGCATACCCTCCAACATTTCACAGATGAAAAATAGGACACATAAGGCATCAACATCAGAATATGTTCAAGATGACAAATGCTATTAGTAAGAAATAATGCACAATCTAGAAGAAGCTGCCACAGTTTACTTTTGTCTCAACCTACTGGGAAGGGGAAAGTTCCACCCCTTTCTCTTCTCTCATCTCCTCTTCCCTCCACCATTTGGCATTTTTGGCAGTCTGGATGGCCTCATGGGACCCTGGAGCAGAAAATTGTGCCAACTACAATTTTCTTCCCTCGCACATCCCTGGAGGATGGCTTTGAGATGGAGTTTCCCATTTTTTAAAAAAACCAAATAAATAAAAATACTATTATTTTAAAGTGTCATAAATCCAATTTGATAATAAAATGAGCTACTCCTTAAAGATAAGGGAAAAGTCTATTTGAATGAGCATTGTCTTGAAAGCCAGTATTCTAATGAGTAACAAATAAAATCCATCTTTTCACAAATTTGTTTGACAATGTCTCCTCTTTCATCCTTATAAGTAAATACTGTATAGTTCAAAGAGCTTATGTCCATATTTATTTATACCCACATCCAACAAGAGTCATGCTTTCTCTGATCGCTAAGATGAAATAATGCACATCTTGACTGGAGGCAGCAAACAGGTAATTAACCCAAGATCATGTTCCAGGGAAGAGTTTCTGAGAGAACTCGAGCATCATCATTCATAAAGAAATCACATACACAATAACTCACACATAAGTACTTGCACACACACTTATTTAATCCCAAGACAAACCACTGCATTCAAGGCCTCGGTGTCTGGATATACGATAATGTAGGCAACACCACAATAAAACAAGTATAATTTACAAAACAGACAGATACCATTAAGAAACTGCAAATCTTTGCAGGTAGAGAACTATCGCTTCATCTGCACTGCAGAATTAATGCAGTTTAACACCGCTTTAATTGCCATGGCTCAATGCTATGAAATTCTGGGATTTGTAGTTTTGTGAGCTATTTAGCCTTTCCAGTCAGAGCGCTCTGGCACCACAACAAACTACAAATCCTAGGTTTCCATAGGATGGAGCTAAGACAGTTAAAACAGTTTCAAACTGCATTAATTCTGCAATGTGGCAGCAGCATATCTGACCATTTTTATTAGGGCTGTTAAATTAGGGGCGGATAGAGTATAGCCTTGGGTTCACTTGCAGCCCACAAAAGCTGTTTTTGCACACACACACACCATGCAACTGCCCTTTTTATTGTGAATTTCCCCTTCTGAAGTCCTTTCACACTATGCAGTTACACTGACATCCCTAGGATTGGTGTCACCTGGTGCAGTAACTCATGGTGTCACCCCCCCCCCATTGACCTCCTCCCATTTCACACCATACAAAATCCTTAGCAATGCTTTTTTGCATTAATGTTACTAGTAAATAGTAATTCCCATACTAATGAAAGTAATCCTAATAATTGTGACATAAACAACTAGCAAAATTAAAATTACACCTTCAAATTACAATATATAAGCACAACCTAATTGAATTTACATATACATAGTGAATATTTGGTTAAAACATGATGTTTTTTAATGAAAATTTTAAAAGTTTTTTTTTAAAGTCAAAAAATTAAATTTTGAAATTTTGCAATTTGAAATTTTAATTTAAAAATTTGGGGCCCTTTTTCTCCTCCCACTGAGCTTCACCCCACTTCCACTATTTCTTAAAGCATTTTAAAGGGAAATAGATGAATGTCACAGCCCATTTCTGCCAAAAGGTAGGTGTCTGAGGAGCAGTGGTGTCAGCACTACCCCTTACAGTGTCATCTGGTATGGTCTGAACCCCTTGCACCCACCTAGTGACAACACTGTGCAGTTATAGCACTATGATTCCACTTTGACAGCATCTTGCGGAAACTTGGAGTTTGGCACTCCAGCTCAGTGGCTGGTAATTCTAAATGCCTCCCTTCATCTCCAGATTGCAAGATTCCATAGGATGCCACAGTGCTATAATTGTATGATATGAAAGAGGCCCCAGAAGCCTTCAGAAGTGATGATTCACCCTTTAAATAGGTTACTGTCTGTATTGGGACACATTAAAAATAGGTATTTTTTTCAAAACCAAATGCAAGCTTCCTGCCACTTCTGGGATGTTTCCTTGCTTTTTGTTTCGCTTGTTCACTTTTTGTGACAGTCTGTGGCCCTGCAGGACCCCAGAGGCAAAGAACTGGGCCCGAGAGATGCCAAGTTGGCCATCCCTGTATTAAATATTCTGATCCAATGAAGGCTCACAACACACACCCATACTCCTAATTGTATAAGTTATAGCTAAATTTACCTACTGAAACAGCTGTTGTCCTCTACAAACAGCAACAATGGACCATGAGCAGATGGCTGCTGCCACAGATGGTGTTCCTTGGCCTCTCTCAATTTATGGAAATACTTATGGAAAACAGAGAGACTTCAGAACTTATCATCATGAAAAATATTAGCATCCGAATCAAATTGTTAGTTCCAGCTAGAGTTGACCCAGTACATAACTGGAAACTTGCTAAGCAATGCCATCACTAGGATTGGGGCCACCCCATGCAGTATCTCATGGTGTTACCTTCACATTGACCTCCTCCCATACCACACCTAGACAGAATCCTTAGTGATGTTTTTTGTACTGTTAGCCACAAATCATAATTCCCATATAACATATACAATTAGCAAAATTAAAAGTATACCTTTAAATTACAATATCATATGCAGAGCCTAAATGTATTTGCATGCACATTGTTTCATGCAGTTAAAGTAAAAAAATTGGTAAAATGTGATTTTTATTCATTATTTTTATTAATTTAAAAATATAAATAAAATATAACTTGTATAAACATTCAGTCTTCTTAATCCAATACATGTATACATTTCTATATATTTCTCCATAGTTCTTCAAAAGTAAGTACACATTCTTGTTTCTTATAAATTCTATTTTTCTATATCTCTATATCTATATTTCTATTTTTCTATATCTCTTAATTTATAGTGAGAATAAACCATAGCTTTAAAACAGTTATTTTTCCACATCCTTCTAGATTAGTTTTAACTTCATGCCTTTGCCAATTTATTCCCATCTTAGTTTTAAAAATTCTTCTATTGGAGCCCATTCTTCATTAGTCAATTCTGGGTCTTTATTATTAAGTATTCTTGTTAATCTATGCATCTCTTTCATTTCAACCATTTTTAAAAGCCAATCATCAATTGTTGGAGTTTCTTCTTGTTTCCGCTTTAGAGCAATCTGTATCCTTGCCTCCGATATCATATAAAGGAGGATCCTCCAATATTTCCTTTCTATGTTTGGGTCTATTTTATTTGTCATGTTTAATAAATATAACTCTGGATGTAACTCAAACTTGACTTTTAATATATTTTCAATTGTAATATGTATCTTTTTTCAATAGGTTTTCATTTTTAGATATCTCCACCAAACATGGTACCAAGATCCTACATTCTGTTTGCATTTCCAGCATTCATTAGACCAGGGGTAGGCAACCTTTCCCCTTTAAGGGCCAAGGGACTTCGGCTCCCAGAATCCCAGGAGCTATTGGCCAACATGGGACTGACTATTGGCCAACATGGCTGAGGCTTCTGGGAGCTGAAGTCCCTCGGCCCTTAAAGGGGAAAGGTTGCCTACCCTTGCATTAGACTTTTTATTATAAACTTTTGCAATTCTAGCTGGAGTAAGGTACCATCGTTGTTCCATTTTCCATAAGTTTTCTTTTAGATCTTGTGAGAGTGTGAATTCTTCTGTTCTTTTCCTTGTTCTTTCCCAATGTTCTAATTTTATCGTTCTTCCAATGTCCATTGCCCACTTAATCATGCTATTAGATATTTTTTCAGCTTCCTGTTTCTGTTGCATTAATATCTTGTAAAGTTTACTTATTCTTTTTTCTCGTGTTCCTAATAGTACTTTATCTAAGTCTGTGAGTTCCTCTTCGAATCCTTGTAATTTGTTCTCTATTTTAAATCTTTCATTTAGTTGTTTAAACAACAACCAATGCATTTTTGGATCTAGTTGTCCAAGTTCTACCATTGATTTAATTTCATATTGTTGTTTATTTTTCTTTAGGATTTCTTTGTATCTTAGCCATGTTTTGACTGCCATCCACCTTCCATAAAAGGCTTCATGGGGAGATCTCATGGGGAATTTTCCTATATGTTTCTCTTTTAGTTTCTTTCCATGCTTTCAACAAAGCTCTTCTTATCACATGATGTCGAAATTCCTTGTGGATTTGATCTTTTTCATACCATAGATAGCTGTGCCATCCAAATCTATTATTGAAGCCTTCTAGGTTTAAGATTTTAGTTTTCTCTAAGGTCACCCATTCAGACAGCCAATCTAGAACATTTGCTTTATGATATAATTCCAAATCTTGTACATTTCTTCCTCCATCTTTTCTTTCTCTTATCATTGTTTTCCAGTCTATTCTTGGTCTTTTATAATCCCAAATATAATCTCTCAAATCTTTATGCCAATATTGAAATATTTTTTTTATTATGGACAACTGGGATATTTTGAAATAAAAAGTTCATCTTGGGAAGGACCATCATTTTTATTGTTTCTATTCTGCCAGATATCGAGAGCTTCAGTTTCCTCCATTCTAGTAGATCCTTTTTGATTTCTTTCCACTTTATTTTATAATTGTTTTCAAAAAGGTCTACATTCCTCTTTGTTATCCATATTCCAAGATATTTTACTTTATTTTTCACCTCACAAAAATTTCTAATTCCATTTCCTCTTTTTTCTTCATGTTCTTAGTTATAATCACTGTTTTGTCATAATTAATTTTAAATCCAGCCACTTGCCCAAAATCTTCTAGTATTTGAAACAATTCTTCTGTCTGTCCTAGAGGGTCTTCTAAAATCAATGCAATGTCATCTGCAAATGCCCAAAGTTTAAATTCTTTCCCCTTTATTCTCAGGCCTTTTATGTTTGAATTTTTCCTTATCTGATTTAGTAATATCTCCAGGACTGTAATAAATAGGAGTGGTGACAAGGGACATCCTTGTCGTGTTCCTTTTGAAATGTTTATTTTTTCCGTCTTGTTGCCATTGATTATTAAATGTGCTGTTTGTTTACTATATATTTCTTTAATCCAGTTACAAAATTGAGTCCCTATATTCATTTTCTCAAGAATTTTTTTATCATAAAAGTCCAATTTATATTATCAAAAGCTTTTTCAGCATCCAAAAACATTAAAGCCATTTTTTTCATTATTTTTATCATAGTATTCAATTGTGTTAATTATTACTCTGATGTTATCTTTTAGTTGTCTCTTAGGAAGAAATCCAGCTTGGTCATCTTGAATTGTTGAAATTAATATCCATTTTAAATGCTCTGCCAATATTAAAGCAAAGGTTTTGTAATCTTTATTCAATAGTAATATTGGTCTGTAATTTTTTGCTTCTTTTTTGTCTCTTCCTTCTTTAGGTATTAATATTATATTAGCATTTTTCCATGTATCTGATAATCCTTAGTTATTTATCTGATTTAAAGTTTCAAGTAGGGGCATTTTCAACTCTTCAGAAAAGGTTTTATAATAGATGGCTGTATATCCATCAGGACCTGGTGCTTTATCATTCCTTAATTTCTTAATCGCTTGCATTACCTCTTCTTCAGTAAAGTCTGTGTTTAGTATGTTTTTTGTTTTGTTTTGTTTTTTTGTTCCTGTGTTATTTCTTGAATGTCTTATTTATCTATATATTTCTGGATTTCATTAAAATCTATTTCTTCTTTTTTATATAAATTTGTGGGGGGAAAAATTAAATATTTTCTGAATTTCTTCTTGTGTGTGGACCATTTTATCACCGTGCTTTAACTTCGTAATCAGTCTCTTGTCTTTTTCTTTCTTAAGTCTATATGCTAGCCATTTTCCTGATTTATTTGCCAATTCAAAGTGGTTTTGTTTTATGAATTTCTTTTTCTTTTTTTGCAATTTCTTCTGTTAAAATTTTGTCTAGTTGATTTCGTAGCCATTTTAGTTGTTTATCTTTTTTGTCATTTGTGGGGTCTTTTGTTGGTTCTTCTTCTACTTTTTAAATCTCCGATTCCAGTCTTTTAAGTTCCGTATCTCTCTGTTTTCTTACTTCAGAGGCTCTCTGGATCAACATTCCTCTTATAACAGCCTTACTAGCATCCCATATAATCTTGGATTTTGTTGGCATCCTCTTGTTTATCTCAAAGTACTCTTTCAATGCTGTTTTTAGTTTTATTACATTTTTTTTATTTTTTAACAAATAATCGTTTAGTTTCCATGTATGTTTCCTTTTCGATTTGTTCATTATTAACAAAATTGGATTACGGTCAGAGATTGTCCTAGTTAGTATTTCCATTTCTTTGACTTTTGTTTTAAGGTCCTCTGATATCAAGAACATATCAATTCGTGAGAGAGATTTATGGGATTTTGAAAAGAAGGTAAATCCATCAGTTTGAGAATAAAGGTCTGTCCAAACATCTGTCAAATTTAATTGTTCTTTAAGGTCAAAGAAGGATCCTGGAAGTTTTCCCTGATTTTTCTTAATTTTCTTCTTTGAAGTTCTGTCTGCCTTAGGATTTATGACTCCATTCCAATCCCCAAGTAAAATTAATTTATGATCATCATTCTGTAGAGTTAGTATTGCCTCTTTTAGTTTGTTGTTTTTCCTTGGGGCTATATATTCCAAGTAACAAATATTTGTCTTCTTCAGTCTGCATTTCAACCCCTATGTAATGTCCTTCTTGATCATTCAATACTTCTGTCGCTTTATAGGTTTTTTTGGATATATAATACCACTCCACTTTTCCTTTTTACATTTGCAGATACAAATATTTGTCCTAGTTTCTGGTTTTCTAAATACTTCACTTCATTGTTCCTGATTCTGATCTCTTGCAAGCAAACCACTTGTGGCTTCTTTTTTTGTAACATTTTAAAAAATATTAAAAGAATAAAAAAATTAATAAGACTTTAATTTTTTAAAAAGTAAAAAATTAATTTTTAAAAAGACCTGGGTCTCTCCTTTCTCATCCCATTGAACCTCACCCAATCCATGCCATCTCTTCAGCACTTTAAAGGGATGCAGGTGAATGACACAGTCCATTTCTGCCAAAAGGCAAATATTTGGAGATCAGGAGTGTCACCCCTTCGTAGGGTGTCACCTGGTGTGGTCCATACTCCCTGTATCCTCTTAGTGTTGCCCCTGTTGCTAAGCCAAAATTTAATTAAACTTTAGAGATTATCAGACAAGGGGGGAAAGCCAGGAATAAAAGGCATACTCCCGGCATAATTGCACAATCACACTGAAGATTTTTAGACACATCACGCTCATCCAGGACTTATCCCATGAAGATCCAGGAATGCTTCCACAGGAATGGTTTGTTGCTGGAACATTCCTGGATCTTCATGGGATAAGTTCTTGATGAGTGCAATGTCATCTGAAAATCTTTAGCGTGATTATGCCAGGAGTATGCCTTTTACTCCTGAATTTTTCTTACGTCTGATAATCTGCTATGATTCTATAAATCAACACTTTTGGATTGGATTTATCTTAAGTATTTAGGATTGCTCATAACTCCACTAGAAAAAATTATTTGAAAAAACAGGGTAGAGGACACCAGGCACCCCACAAACACACACACAAACATACACATACACACCCCCTCCCAGGCATTTAAAAGCAGGAGTCACTGAAGCCCAGAGCTTTCTTAAAAAAACAAAGAATCAGAAGGAATAATTTCAAAGCTTTAAATTGATTTAAAAAAAAAAACATTTTCAGTTAAAAGTATTGGCCAGAGAAAGAGGGAGTGTTTCCTAGCAATGCTTAGGGCAGACTTAATAAAGCAGTCTTCTGCTACTTCAGGTGAACTAGAAAATGAAATTGACAAGCCACTAGCTTGAATAGGAGAGGAACTGACCTGCCTTTATTCCTATTCAGCTGCAAAGTAAGGGGAGATGAAAAAAAAAACAGCCAGAAAACAAAATTGGATTTATTTAACTTTTAACAAGAGATGAGCCAAACCAAAATCAAATATTGAACACCCAAGAGTCTCTGGCTATTATTGAAGCTTTGTATCTTTCCTAGTTTTATTGGCCTATAAGATGAATAAGGCAGGTTATGAAATGTTTGGTAAAAATAGATAAGCATTAACTTTACAACACCCATGAAGAACAGTTCTCACCAGGAATGCAGAACTTCAACAAAACAAAATAAACCCCTTACAGTTTCTCCATTGTATTTTTCTAGTGCAGTTTTTTTTTATTTTTAGAAATGCTGACTTTTTTATTTAAAAAAAAGATTTAGTATCAAGCACAGTCTCCTTTTCCCAATTTGTACAGCAACTCCCAATACTGATGGGTAATTCAGGAAGAAATTTTCAAGCTATCCTCACAATGAACAACTCTATCTTGCTATTGCTTGTGTAATACTTTCAGTGTGCATGTTACCTTAAAGCAAGGATGGGCAAAATTTGGTCTGTAGGGTGTTTGTGGCCTTTGGGTTCCATTTCTATGGCCTCTGAAGCCTCCCACAAGTCCCCCAAAGCCCCACAAGCCCAGCTAAAACAACTACCACCCATGATTTGGTTGTGAACATCAAGGCCAAAGTGCTATGCACTACTAACACATGGGTGGATAAGCCAATAGTCTGGACCTGTCCCAGCTTTGTCTAACTGGATACTTAGTGCAGCACAGATTCAGGGAGGTCCAGGGGGAGACTTGCCATCATGCATAAAGATTATATCTCCTGCACAAGGAAACCATCTACCCTAACATCAGTTTTGTAGGCCTGTATCTGTCATCCTGCACCCGCCACCCAGCTCTTCTGAAGAAGAAACAACTTTACCAGTGGAACAGCCTCTGCACATGCCTGAAGACCAGCCAAATCCTCCTGTTCAGCAGGTCATTTTCAGGATCAGAGCAGGAGGAAGAGTGGGAGGAAAGGCCCTATGAACTAGAGAAAGGCAGCAGCCCAGACCCCTTTCCTCAGACACAGTGTGTCAAGGTCTTAGGAGGAACACACCTGAAGGACACTGTCATTAAATAATCTGAGGATCTGGGCATGGCAGGACATCTCTACTTATAAAACACAGATGTGAACACCAGCTTATTGTTTAGAGTAGGGGTAGGCAACCTTTCCTCTTTAAGGGCCGAGGGACTTCAACTCCCAGAATCCCAGGAGCTTTTGGCCAACATGGGACTATTGGCCAACATGGCTGAGGCTTCTGGGAGCTGAAGTCCCTCGGCCCTTAAAGGGGGAAGGTTGCCTACCCCTGATTTAGAGCAACACAGTTCCTGGCTCTCAGCTCTTGGTGTGATTCCTTTGTTCCTGATGGACATACAATTCCAAGATTACTGAATGACTTGGGGTATGCTCCTGCTATATTGCTCATCCTGTTACCTAGCAGTCTACCTGCTAAGGTAGATTTGGAGGTGGTGATGGAAAACCTCACGATTATTGTTTTGAGGAAGTTCACCATCCACATTGAGTTTGTCCTATGGAGCCTGTTCATAACTACCATGACAACCAAAAGGATATCTCAGTACATCATCAGCACATAACATGTAGCAGAACATAACCTTAAGGTTATTTGCTGTTGGATAGATTGAGAAAAATGTGGCAGATGGTTCAACAATCCTGTCATTGTGGTTGGATCATTTCCTTTTGTTTTGGTTTGACAATAGCAGACTCTCTACAGACTACAGAAATGAGGGACTGATTAAGATGGCCTTACTAAAGGCCACATTGAGTTTGTCCTATGGAGCCTGTTCAAATGACAAATCCCAGGATTCCATAGGATGAAGCCATGACAAAATGGTGTCAACCTGCATTAATTCTACAGTGTGACAGCAGCCTGAGCCATAGGTGTGTGCCATCTACTTTTCCATATAACTGGAGTTAGCTTGGACTGTGCAGGTGCTGAATCAGTGTCTGGATGATGTAAAGGGCTAGGTAAAGGCCAAGAAGAATCCCAACAATATGATGGTTTGGTGGATTGGTGATTTCCAGGTCTGGGAACTGGGCAAGTGGTCTGCCCTAGTTAGGTTGCACTCTCTCTGAAGGAACTGGTGTGTGACTTGGGAGTTCTGCATCCATGTCTGTCACCGGAAATCCAAGTGACTCCATGGTTCAGAGTGCCTGGGACTATGGACTCTCTAATAAGTGGATTATTTTACAACAAGAAAATGTGATTGGGGCAAATGTAGTTATCTTAGACAGAGATACCTTGGTCACAGTAATCTATATGCTGATAAGTTTCCAGTTAAACTACTGCAATGTGCTGTGCTTGGGCTATTCTTGAAGACAATACAGAGGCTTCAGCTAGTGCAGTCTGGAACAGCAAGGCCTCATTCCCACTACGTTATAAACCAGATTGCTAACCAGTTTGAAGTGGTTTAAATGAACCTTGTTCACACTTGAGCCAAATCGCTGAAGCAGTTTGGTGAGGGGGGCGGGCTGTGCTAGACCCATTTAACACATGTCTTTTTGACACTCATTTTTTCTGTGTCTTTTGCAATAAATCGATTCAGCGCAAGTGTGAACGAGATACAAGTGTGAACGAGATAATAAGTGGGTTATTTTACAACAAGAAAATGTGATTGGGGCAAATGTAGTGTGAACCACACTCTGCTGTCGAACCAATCAATTGATTTGGTTCGCAAACTGATTTATTTGTAAGTGGGAATGAGGCCTGAGTTTATAAGAACACCTCACAGAAATCATATGACCCCAGTTTTAAAGGATCTGCACTCCCTGCCAATGTGCTTCCAGTGAATTCAAGGTACTGGTGATGATATTTAAAGCCCTAAATGGTTAGAGACCTTGATACTCAAAGGAGCACTTCCCCTGCCAAATACTGAAATCTACTAGGGGGGCTGTTATGTAAGCCTCACCACCACTGGCAACAAAGCACAACATGAGACATGGGAAAGAGCCTTCTCTTCTGTGGCACCCCAGTTGTGGAATACTCTTCCCTTAAGGACCACCGGATTAGCACCTTGTTTGATTTCCTTTTGACACCAAGTTAAAATGTGGCTCTCTACAAAAGCCTTCAGGATCTTGGCTTCAAACTGTATATGGTTTAAACTCTCCCAGTTGTTTTTTTAAATTATTTCATTTATTTTGAACTGCTTTAAATTTGGCTTACTATTTAAAGACATAGCCGTGTAGTCTGAAAAATTAGTATGCAATGGGATCTTGTAGCACCTTTGAGACATAAGAAAATCTCAAAAGTGCTACAAGATCCCTTTCCATACTATTTAAAACTATTTTAAATTGTGTTTGTTTCTATCTCTGTAATCATTCTATGTCAGCTATCATCTGTTGAAAATTATTTTATTGTAAATCACTCAGACATTTTACATTATACAGTAGGTTATAAATGTTTTTAAAAATTCAAATATATAAATAAGACAAAAGGAGAACACAGCAGGGATTCTACCTTTGTTGGGCTTTGGAGGCAGAGAGTCACATGTTCAAACATTTGGAAATCTGTCATTTGGACTACAGCTTCTATAATCCCTTTATCAACGTGTGGCTATGATAGATGGGAATTTTAGAAATTGTAGTCCAAAACCTCACCTTTTCCCAAACTCTGAAGTTCCACATTTCCCCATGCCTGATAATTCAATGTACAACAATAGGATCTGACTGTAAAGATATATCAGAAACCAGATGATAAGCCTGGCTTTAAAGATGCACCCAAGGGAGCGAAACAGACTTGATGATGACCCTGACACATCATTCTTTATTTGAGCAAAACTCTGGGGTCCAGTTATCTGGGAACATCTAAGTTGCAATAAACTTGTCCTTGCCTTTAACAGCAGTTTGGAGAAATCCAAGGGGATATGGGAAACTTACCTTACATACCTAAATAGTACTCACCAGCCCCTTATAAAAGCAACCAGTGGGAAGTTATGGGGAAGTTTCCTTATACTTGTACAAAATATATAATTTCTGAG
This sequence comes from Phrynosoma platyrhinos, assembly GCA_020142125.1. NCBI lineage: Eukaryota > Metazoa > Chordata > Lepidosauria > Squamata > Phrynosomatidae > Phrynosoma > Phrynosoma platyrhinos. Next base: position 185,172,777 of record CM034708.1, on the reverse strand, counting down.
GTTTGGTCTGGGGATTTGGAGGATGGTTTCTGATCCAAGGTTTGTAATCTCCTTTCCTCACTAAACAGGTATCCGTACAATTTCCTGCTTCATGACAAACGTCGGCTATTTTTAAACCCCTTGTCATTCCCTAAGACTATGATGCAAATTAGCCTTATATTCAGAATTCCCTTAATTCAAAGGTCAGCTTTGTATGGGTTGTCAGCTGTCCATGGCTTGTACTTGTTTCTACTGTCTTAATGGATTTAAGCACCTCTGTTTAAGAATGACAAACCAGCAGCATTCTTTAAAAGGTGACATTTGACTGATAGAGGTGCAGAGCAGAAAACTGGCCTGGAAAAATGGCTAATGCTTCCACAAACTCTTCCAAGCTCTGTCAGTTATATAAATGTCACAGCAAATGAAAGGAGTCCCCACTGAGAGTAATGTGCCTGATCTCAGTGTGCAGCACTCTAGGGCAAAGACTCAATGTGCAAAGACTCTCTCTCACACACATACACAGACATCCCTTTAGAAATGATAGGCTGAGAAGGCCAAAAGAAGCAAGAAGACATTAGAAGTAGATGAGAAAAGAGAGTGACTGTGGGGTGCATGGGTACAGACTGTACAGAGGCAATAAATAGAGGTTAACAAGTGACTGACACAGCAGCAAAGTGGACTCAGGAAGGGAGAAAAGAGAGTTAAATCTCAAGAGAAGACAAACAGATCCAGGCAAAATAAAATGGCTGGGGATGTGGGTGGTGGAATTTAAAAAGCTCAAATACAGAAATGGATGCATATATAAGAAGAACACGTGCCCTCCAACAGTTCACAGATGAAAACTGGGACACATGTGGCCAAGTAACATCAGAGTGTGGTCAACATGGCAAAAAACTATTAATGATGAAGTACACAGAAGTGAGGAGAGGCTGCAGAAGTGGGCTTTTGCCTGAGCCTACTGGAAAGGGCATGATTGCTTCTCCCCATCTACTCTCCCTGGCTCAGTTAACTGAGGACAAATTGCTTTTGTATTTTGAATTCAGTTTGCAGCAATTGAGGACAAAGGTAGAAAAATTGGGGAAGGAGGTTAAAAGCAGCTGACAAAACAGGACGATAAAGCATTAATCAGGGAGATTTAAACCCACCACCCTCCAGACTAGACTGGGCTACTCCCCAAATGATCTAGCAAAACTGGATTACCTATGCTATGCAATAATAATGATAATAATAATAATAATAAATTTATTTATATCCTGCCCCTCTGTCAACCAATCGGGGAGGCTTACATCAGTTAAAAAATCCATACAATATAAATCAACCTAAAATACAGTCTAAAAACCCAAAACCCACCCTCCCACCCCTAAAATGATATTAAATCATGTATCAATTAAAACATATAAAAAGATCACAAGACAAATAATAAAACAAGCAAGATACAAGACAAGCAGGGCAATGACAAGAGCCAAAAAGCAAATGGCTAAAACAACTACTGAGGCCAGGAAAATCTAGTCAGGAAAATATGTTATGAGCATATTTTAAATGCATATGATTGACTATGAATGAATGATTTTACATAGAAGTTACATAAATACAGGTAGATAAATGTCATTTACTGATCCACTTATTTCACATCTCTTTTCTGACCTTAGTATCTACATGCTGCTAGAATATTTTAGATCATGAAACTCAAGCAACATGTTTTCAAAAAAAAATCCAATTTGATTTCTTTTGCTTTGTTTGACCTGCCATTTCAAAACTTCACACACATCCATGTATGGTGCAATTCATTCATTTAGTTTCTAAACACTGCAGCATTTTAAGGACAGTACTTACAAGATAGTGTAGAAACAAGAAATAAAATATGACATTAGTGTGAAATAATTCTTAAGCTACTCATGTAAAATGAACAGCACAAGTCTATGGGCCTATTAATAAAAACAGAAAAATATCATTTCAGCTTAAAAGGCTGCAGCTTTATGTTTTTTAATTCCAAAAGATGGAAATGCATGAACCAAAGGGATGAAGCAAACTTTTAAATGTAGTTAAACCTTCTCAGGATTATCAAGCAGAAGTGTGCTAAATGACCAAGGCCCTGTCTACACTGGCATGGGGCAGCCCAGACCCTGGGTAGCTGACCAGACACATGTCCCAGTGAGCTGCCCAGTACATCCACCACTGCCACGTTTGTTTCATTCTGAGGTCAGAATCAAGGATGGCACTAGGAGGGTGCAGAGGGTTCGAGCCACACCAGGTAACAGCCTAAGGTGGGGTGACACCACTGTTCCCCAAACACCTGCCTTTGGGCAGAAATGAATGGCTGCATTTACCTGTGCCTCTTTAAAATGCTGAAGAGATGATCTGAGTTGGACAAGGCTCAGTGGGAGGAGAAAGGAGAGGCCTCAGGGTTTTGTGTTTTGTTTTGGTTTTGGGTTTTTTTATATTAAAAATTAAATTTAAAAACATAAAATAAAAGTTTTACTATTTAAAAAATTTTTTAAAAAACATCGTATCTGACCAAGTTTCACTCTAACCACATGAAACTATGTTCATGTAAATACATGTAGGCTTTGTGTATGAGACTGTAATTTAAAGGTATAATTTTAATTTTGCTAGTGCTAGGGAATGCTGGGAATTGTAGTTTATTGTGGCACCAGAGTTCTCTGACAGAGAAGGTTAAATGTCTCACAAAACTGCAGTTCCAATCATTCTCTAGCATTGGAGTTGGGGCAGTTAAAACAGTCTCAAACTGGATTATTTCTGCAGTGTGTTTTGGACCCTTGTTAAGAATAAACTGTACTGAACATGCACTTCTCCAGGCATATTGCGCTTGTAAGAAGTCTTTGTATTTATAGACATCTGAATTATAATTGATGGGAAAAGTAATTTGACTTTCTCCTGCAAGTACCTACAGCTAGGAAAAATTAATAACAAACTGCCTACCAATATTAAAACAGTCCTGGGGTCCTTGAAAAAGAAAGAACAGGAGCCGAGGAGTTGTGTAATGTCAAAGCTAATGGAAAAGAGGATTTATCTGCAAATGATAACCCAGTCTCAGCTGCAACACGGGACCTGCTGCATTTAGATTCATACAGGGTATGAAACATTTGTTCTTGAGACAAAGGGAGAGAAGGACCAATAAAACAAAGTCTTTGCTTTTGAGGGAAAACAAACACACTCCACATCCTTTTTCCCCTCCTTTTCCCCCCAGATAGACTCTCAAGTGGTCTAAAGAGCTTCAGACCAAATCAAAGCAAAAAGGAGCTTTGAGATTTCTGGCCCTCCTGCTGTTGAATAAATAGTTAATGCATCCTTCTTGCAAACCAGTGGTGAGAGTCATGTGGCTCTCCAGATGTTGTTGGGTTGCATGTTTCAGAAGCCTTAGCCAGCATGGTCTATGGAGAGAATGCTGGGAGTTGCTGTTCAGTAACATGTTGAGGGCTATGTGATTCTCACCCCTACTCTAAATAATGTAGGACCTCAGGCCCCAGGACTGAATCTGAGTCCCAATTTAGCCACCCGGGGCTTCTATAAAATGGCCATACACCATCCTCCATGACATGGTCATTTGAAGGTAAAGCCTTCCCCCCAACTGCATTCTAAAAACAACATGGTTGTCCTAAAGTTTAGTTCCTGCCAGTAAAAGCTTTAAACTGAAATATGCTGGTATTATTGTTTCTACAATTTCACCTTGGGGCTGCTGTTGAAATGCAGCCCCAAGAACTTCTCTGAAAATGAATGTGGCCCTTGGGCCAAAATATGTTCCCTACTCTTGCCATAATACATACATGGGATACATCTATCTCTTCCATCCTGTGATTTAGGGTAAGGGAGATAAAAGGTCAAATTAGAGAATACTGTCAACATATATATTTAGAAGTGGTGCTCCTTTAAATGGTGGAAGACATTTGTTTATCATAACATGTGCTTTTCCTCCCCTCAGTAGCATACTTTACTTTGTGACTGGTTGTTGAATGGTGAACAACAAGGCTTACTTTGTACATCTAATTGCTGAGACATCCATCTCTGAAGAAATCCTGTCACTGGATGAAAAATGTGTTAATTCCAGGAAATAAACCTTTTCTATTAATGTCCAACTTGAACCAAGGGACCTGCCAATGCATTAGAACAGTTTAATAATGGTGACTCTGGGGGGTTGCAGACTGCCAGAAATAGTGCAAATTGAGTCCACTTTTAGGGTTAAGGTTAGTGCTAGGGAATCATGGGAATTGTTTTTTTTCTGAGACATTGAGCCTTCTCTGTCAGAGAGCTCTGGTGCCACAATAAATTACAGTTCCCATGATTCCCTAACCCTAACCCTAAAAGTGGACTCAATTTGCACTATTTCTGGCAGTCTGCAACCCCCCTCTGTTACAAGGAAACAAAAATTGGGGGGATGGCTGGGGCAGTGGAATTGTGGTATACAGAAAGTCCCAGCTACAGAATTCTCTCCTCACAATCACCTTCACCAAACAGATTAGATATTTGTCCTACTTTACAGTGGTCTCTCCTCTGTCTGAAAGGCTGTGCAGCCCAAGTCAGGTTTAAAGATATGCAAAAATGGAGAACAGGGACTTTGAAGTCATCCATCCACTATTAGCACCTGGACAGCAAACTGAGAAGTCACAAGTCACTTGATTACATTTCATTTTTATTGATTACATTTCTTTTTTAAAAAATGTGGATCTCTCTCTGAAGCATTTCCTTTGTCTGGTGATATGCAAATAGCCACCCTTTTGTAGAGCACAAGAAAAAAAATAGAACTCAGTTTCAGATTATTCAGTAGGAAAATAAATGGGCAGAACCTGCTTTCCATGAAACTTGCCTATTTGAGGGTTGTAGGTTGCCTTTTCTCAGGGCACCAAGTAAGGTCTCAGGGAATTGCTGTGCCTTTCCAAATCTCCAGACAGGGCAACTGTTCTCAACAAAAGTGGCACTAAGGGAGAATAAAGACTAATTTTTATTATGTGTTGTTGCACTAAATCCTGGGCACCCATTTCCTCCCATTCCCAGCTGGAGGTAGGGCCCATTGGCTCAACTTTAACATGTTTATCTGTGTGTTGAGCTAACTTCACAATGGACTTGATCACACAGGGGAAATCTATAATTTATCCCATACAAATCCCCCAAAAAACACATAATTACGGGCAATGATTTCACACAACATCTCACAAAAACTGCAATTAAAGTGGTCAGAAAGTGGTGTTATCCCAGATCTTTTTACTTTTGGGATTTTAATGAAAATGCATTTTCGATATTACTGTAATTGCGCATTTACTCTAGTGTGAAAGTCAAATTCAGTTTATTCACACAATAACCCTTTAATTTTTTTTTCTGGTTTTCCCATGGTTCTGTGGGGCTGCTTTTCTTCCTGTTTTGCTTGGGCGACAAACATGCCAGGCAGACATGAGCCTCTCTGCTTTCTCTTTCTGAGCATGTGCAAGTATACCATTTCTAGCACATTTACGGATTTCTTTCACTTCTGTATGAAATGTAAAAATGCCTTTTTATCGCTTTTTGCGTTATTTCACATTTATTCTAATTACATGTGAAATTCATTTGCGTGATCAAGCTCTATTTTTGCTTTATTTTCGGGATGGTTTATTTGCACTTCATTATCTTTTTAAAGACGAAACTGGCCCCCATGTGATAAAGTCCAATGACACACCAAAAGGGCAGGAATGATGGAGAGGGACTGGGGAGCAAGAAGATGGGTGCTTAAACTTGGATCCATCTTGCCATTTGGAACATGTCAAGAAGGGGAAGGGGTGCCAGCATCATGACTCATGGGTCTTGTTACTATAGCCCTGGCAGCAGTGGCAAAGGACCTGAAGGAGGAAATCTCCCTGGATGCTTGCAGCAAAAGTAGAGGACCCAGAAAAATTCATGTATCATGTGTGATTTAGGGAAGGCCATATAGATGATACCCTTGCTAGACCCACACCATACAGTCTAAGACCCACACCCTGGTCTCACATTTTGGCCCTGAAATCTCAGAGAATGAGAAACCTACTGATGGGCAGGGGTATAGCTATGGGGTGAAGACAAAATAGAGGCATTGCCCCACAGTAAGAATTCTGTCCATTAAAGTGAAAATTTTCCTTCAGTTCCCAAATTTCTAACATTCCAGAGAAGGTGACACTGGAAATCATTCACACCTAGAACATATATATTTGCTGCATTTAAATTCACTTGGGAACTTCTCCAGCTTCCTTTCTTTGCATGCCAAGACTTTATTTGTAAATGTGTAACTGAAGTGTTAAGTTACTGTAATGCTACAAATTTGAAGATTAAAAGAAAATTTCATTGGGGCCATAATTATTTTAGAGGAGGCAATGACCTCATTTTTCATCCAATCATCGTGCAACACAAATGCACCAAAGAGAACTGTTTCCTTGATATGCTTACTTCCATGGGCACAGATCCAGAAATATTCTGGAAAAATGAAGATGGTGGCAACTCAGAAAACCAATATTTCATTGGAGACAGTTCAAACAAAAATCTTTGCAAAGCTAAGTTTGTATTTGATTTATTTGTGTGTGCTATGATATATGTTATGAGTGTGTGTGTGTATGTGTGTGTGTTGCTTTTTTATGTACATGTCTTTTGCCTCTCTTTTATGCAGTGTGTGCTTTGCTTTGTGTATGGGTTATATATAAGCATACAGATGCATGTTTTGTCCAGTATTGGTTGGGGTGTGTGTATGAGTCAGTGTGTTGTTTTTCTGTTTTTCTGAAGTTTTTCTGTGTGTTTGTCTTTTGTGATATGGTTATTTTCTTACACCTTGCAGGGCCAAATACATGAGTTGATATTTGAATCTCAGATGCCCACACTACTTCGCATTGTACATAGCTGCTTGGCCAAGTTACTTTTCTTTCTATGCTTCATGAAGTTCTATGAAATTTCTATGAAATTTCAACTTCAATGCTGCAGCAGAAGTCTTTCAGTGTAATAGAGCACATTTGTGTTTTAGAGCTCAGATCACATCTCAACTTGCATTAAGGTTCTTGAGAAAGTTACTTTTCTTTAAGCCTCATCAATTTGCGCCTTCTGGAAATAGTTGATTTGAAACTCACCACATTCACCATGGTAGCCATTTTGTGAGAGCACCTATGACACTATCAAAATTCTACATGTGCTCAATGGCCCAAAAAAGACTGAGCTGCCCTGATCTAACATCTGTTGCCCACAGTACTGTCCTTGGGTCAACCATGTGAACCCACTATCCTGAGGAGCAATATCAGATCAACAGCTTAGTATCTATGGAACTCACATGGCAGAAACAGTTGTCCTTATTTTGCTTCTTTACAATATACTGAGCTCAGGAAAGCACTCATTAAGCCATCATTGGATATTTTGGTCCAAGATGATGAGTGAGTTAAAATAATTTTCATCCAACTGAGAGAAAAGAGTTATATCCAGAGAGGCAAGATTCTCTGTAGTCATGCAGCAACTGAGAACAAAATTTATTGTAGCAAATGTTGTAGATTGTCACACTGTGCATATATCTTTTTGATGAAGAAGACATGATTTTAAACATATGGCATGCCTGGATAAATTATGCTCACTTTGCGGTTAGTGAAGCTGTATCTAATCCCTTATTTTTATTTATTTATTTAACTGCAATGATGATGAAGCCTTGTTATAACATCATAATTAGTTCACTGTTTCCCTGAATGATTTAACCAAAAACAAGAAAGCAATTCCTCACTAGTGGTAGTTCCTTACTAATTCTAATAGAAGTAGTACTAGCAGTAGCAGTAAATAATACCAAAAACAAGAAAGAGATTCCTCACTAGAGGTAATTAATAACACCAGCCTCCATCATCTCCTCTTAAGCTAAAAAGATTGTGATTGTTGTTATTGCTACTATTACTACTATTATTGTTCACTTATCAAATTAACAAAAGTTTTGCTGGGGCCAAACATCATCTTAAAGTTTTGAGATGTCTAACCAGAAAATCATGGTAACTACAAGGAGTGGTAGAAGATACACCCTCTTTTACCCAATATAGACCCCTTTTACCCAATCAAGTGTGACATCACCCCAAGATAAAATGCCATTCTTACATTTAATTTATGATGAAGTATTGCCTTTTCTTTTGACTTATATGATTGATCACACCTACGGTGCCCTCATCCTCTGGGCCACCAGCCCCAGTAGGCAACAATTACCATTGATGGGACAAAGAATCTGAGACAAAAAAGTAAAATCTGATTTTATTTAATTTCTCCAAACCTCACCCACATGTTCTTCCCAAACTTATTTTGCATCAGCTTGTGATACTTTGATTGACATCTTAATTACTGACTTAAACATGTGCAAGTCCAGCTTATGTCTGCATAAGTCAATTTGCAGAATATGTGGATTGAGAGAACCATTTATGTGACAGGATAT
>CM034708.1:185144736-185157338 GCA_020142125.1 Phrynosoma platyrhinos | reverse complement strand
CATGGTAATAGTGAATACAATGGCTTGTACGATTCTAACTTTTGTGCTCAATTATATATATTTGCATTTTAGAATCTTTTCTAGTTCTTTCATAGCCACCCTCCCCATTCTTAATCTTCTTCTGATTTCTTGATGGCAGTCCCCATTCTGATCAATGTTTGATCTCAGATGTAAGAACTCTTTTACTATTTCTATTTCCTCATTGTATAATTTGAATGTGTGTAAGTTCTCTATGGTCATTATTTTTGTTTTCTTTATGTTCAACAGTAAGCCTGCATTTGCACTTTCTTGTTTGATCTTCCTTCTTGTTCCAGGTCTGTGAGGTTTTCTGCTAGTATTATGGTGTCATCAGCTTATCTCAGATTGTTGATATTTCTTCTTCCTATTTTCACTCCTCCCTCTTCCATGTCCAAGCCTGTTTTCCTTATAATATGTTCTGCATATAAGTTGAATAGGTAAAGTGAAATGAAATGAAGCTGCCTTTTGCTTTGATAGGATGCAGCCTTGTCTGACTCTTTTGCCAATTGGGAACCATTCTGTTTCTCCGTGTTCTGTTCTGACAGGAGCCTCTTGTCCTGAGTTCAGATTCCAAATTAGGACTATCAGATGGGTTGGCACTCCCATGTCTTTAAGGGTGTTCCATACTCTTTCATGATCTATGCAATCAAAGGTTTTCTATAGTCTATAAAGCACATACTGATTTTCTTTTGGAACTCCCTGCTACATTCCATTAGCCTTCATGATTCCTGGTACCTCTTCTTTTCCTGAACCCTCCTTGGACCTCTGGGATTTCTCTCTCCATGTATGGTTGGAGTCTATGTTGCAAAATTTTGAGCATAATTTTGCTCATGTGGGAGATTAGTGTTATCGTTCTATAGTTGCTGCAGTCTCTTGTGTCTCATTTTTTGTGGATGGAGATGTATATAGATCACTTCCAATCTGTTGGCCATCGTTTTGTTTTCCATATCTGTTGACATATGTTGGTTAGCACTACAGTTGATTTTGTCAATGTGTATTGCAACAGTTCTATTGGAATATCATCTGCTCCTGAAGTCTTGTTTTTTGCCATTTCCTTTATTGCAGCTTCCACCTCAGTTTTTAGAATTTGGGATTCATCTTCATATGGCTCTTGTTCATTCCATGTGTCCTTCATGTTGTCATCTCTTTTATATAACTCTTCTGTGTATTGCATCCATCATTTTTTTTATTCCTTCCTGGTCTTTAATTATGTTATTTTTATTGCTGTAGAGAGCGTCCTGGTCCTTGGTTTGAACTGTCCCTTGATTTCTTGAATCTTCCCTTTTTGTTGTTGACTTCTATTTCTCTACATTTGTTATTGTAGTAATTTTCCTTATCTTTGTGCATTAGCCATTGAACTGTTGCATTCATGGTTCTTAGTTTATTCCTATCTCCTTTTTGTTTTGTTTCTCTTCATTCTTTAATGCTTGTAGCATTTTATCTGTCATCCATGGTTTCTTCACTGTCCTTTTGTCTTATGGAAGTGTCTTTATGCATTCTTCTTTTATTATGTCCCTGGCTTCAGACCAAAGCTCTTCCAGTTCACAATCTATTATTCTTAGTACTGCAAATCTGTTCCTTATATTGTCAATGAATTCTGTGGAAATGTTATTTAAATCGTATTTTGGTATGATGATTGTTTTTGTTCTCTTCTTGAGTTTTACTTTTATTTTTAAATGAAGCCTGTAGCTCTTTGTTAAAGCACTAGATATGTGCGTCTTTACATTATTCATTCCCAAAAAGGAGAATACATAATTTAATCATTTTTCTCCCCACTGCAGGACCTTTTTTGAAACCTATGCAGTTTTCAAAGATGTACTTGTGAGCATCCCCCCAGCACTGACTCACCTTTTAGCTAACTCCCTTGCACAGCCATGTAGTGGCTGGGTAGAAGGAAGGGGGGCAGCCAAGCCAGGATTGACATCACTAGCTAACTTCTGACATAGCTCATGACAATCCTCACTCAGATATGCACACACTCATACACACACACAGAGGGTCAACACAGCCATGTAGCCAGCAATGGCAATACTCACTGAGTTGCCCTCCATCCTCTGCCCAGCCACTACATGACCATGTCAAAGAGCAGGGCACTGTGTTTAATTGTTTATTTCATTTCTTTCTTTTCTGTTATATAAAGTTGTATGTATGTTTTTTCTCACTTCTATATTTTAAATTCAATAAAAAAAAGAGCAGGGCATTGGCGACTATGGATCATCATTGTTCTGACAGCCCACACACAACAATGAAAGCATCATTTGAGACCTTTCAAGGCTCCTCTGCAAGTCCCAGAGAATGAAAAAAGAGGGCAAAGAAAGAAAGAAAGACCTGAGCAATACCAGGAAAAATTCTAGAATAGAACATTAAACAGTCAGTCTGTGCACACTTATAGAAAGGAATGCTGTGATTATTAAGAGCCAGCATGGATTTCTAAAAAAAAAAAAAGTCATGCTAAAACAATCTTAGCTCATTTTTTATAGTTACAAGCTTGGCAGATCAGAGGGGTGCTGTGGATGTAGTGTAGCTTTATTTCAGTGAGGCTTTAGACAAGGTCCCTCGTGATATTCTCGCTGACAAGCTGGAAGACTGTGTGCTAGACAGTTCTACTATCTGGTGGATTTGTACTTGGTGACTGCCTAAACCTAGAGAGTGCTTGTCAATGGTTGCTTTTCCTTCTGGAAGTAAGTGGGGTGTTTCAGGACTCTTTCCTGGGCCCAATATTGACTTATATATTGGAACAGAAAATGCTGGAACAGAAGGCATGCTCATCAAAATTGCAGATGACACCAAATTTGCACAGTGGGGAAATACACCAGAAAACAAGATCAGAATTTCTATGTATGGTTGTGAAAGCTGGACAGTGAAGAAAACTTATAGGAAGAAAATGAAGTCATTTGAAATGTGGTGCTGGAGAAGAGTTCTGTGGATACTGTGGACCTCTAAATAGACAAATGAATGAGTCCTAAAACAAATGAAGCTTGAACTCTCCCTAGAAGTCAAGATGACTAAACCGAGACTGTCCTGCTTTGGACATATCATGAGAAGGCATGACTCACTAGAAAAGACAATACAGGCTTCCTCCACTTTTTGACCCCTTGCTTTCTGATGATTCACTCCTTTAACTCTTGCAAGTTACAGACAAATTCCATTAATTCAACAGAGGTTCCTCTCTCTTGTTAGTCCTTCTTGTCTACAAGACTTGCTTGTTCATACATACATATATAGTTAATTTAGCATTTGCACACATTCAAAAGTGATATATAGTGTGTTATTTACATTTTCAGTGGCCAAAATGTATTTGCAAACTAAAAAAACAAAATCCTGGGTTCGACTTTTCAGACAATTCCACTTTCTGACAGTCCTCCAGTCCCTAATCTGTCAGATAAGTGGGGGGCTTTTTGTAATGCTTAGTAGGGAAGAAGGCAGTAGGAAAAAAGGAAGCCCACATTCCAGGTGGATAGACTCAATCAAGAAAGCCATGGCCCTGAGTCTTCAAGACCTGAGCTGTTGATGATAGGATGACTTCAAGGCTTCTTATTCATGGGGTCATCATATGTCAAAGTCAACTTGACAGCAGTTAACAACAAGCCAGTCAGAGAAAGAAAAACCAAGATAGAGAAAGAGAGAGAGAGAGAGATCACCAATGGAGGGAGGGGGCCTTTACAAATGTCTAGCTTGAAAGATGGAACTGATGGGCCATAAAGAGACATTAAGCACAATGTCACCTATGTCAGGTCTTTTCTGAGTGAATAGATTTCCCCTGCTATCACCATTCCTCCCTTTGAGCAAATGTCTGCTCAGTTTGCTGTGGAAAAATAAAGGACAATCTCTCTTACAGGGCTCTTCACAGGCACTGTGGTAATAACCAAGCTAAGCTGATGGGTGTCCATACAGCAGCACCAGGCATATGTACTTTATCGAGCACAGCCATGCCCTCCCTGCTGCGAGAGGCGCAGCCGTTGCTGAGAAGGGGAATGTAAATAATGACTGCTCCAGCATGCGCAATTGCTCCCCAGAGCAAGAGTAACACCTCATAAATCAGGCAAAGCGCAGGCACAAGAGCCAGGAACCCAGTCCATAAGGAACAAGGGAATTTAAACTCTATGTGCTGAATGAAGGTGGAAACATGGCAGGAGCATATATTGTGTTCCTGTCACATCTGGCAGGGTTTCTGTCTCCTTTCCACCCTTCTTCTATTTACCTTCCATATACCAAAGAGATTTTGAGCCAGACAAAAATGGAGCAAAGATTATTATGCCTGAATTGATTCATCCTCAAAGGGGAACTAAACCTTGAATGCAAAATAGATATACTGAGATCTGTGCAGAGCTTGAAAAGTTCCTTTTTAAAATTAACTACAGCCAGCATGTTCAGCGAGAGCAGTAACCCAGAAAGTAGTTTTTCAAGCTCTGAATCTGGCAAGCTTGCTCTCATTGAGGCTCTCTTTTTCAGGTTTACACCAGATTGCAAGTCTTTTTCTCCCCCAGTGTTCAACATTGACATTTGTGACATGTTGCACTGCACATTTCTCAAAAGTGCACTCTACATGGAGTTGCCCTTAAAGACAACTCAGAAACTGCAGCTGGTACAAAATGCATCACCTAGATTGCTGACAGGATTGTCATACAAAAACCATATAACACCAGTTTTAAAGGAATTGCACTGGCTGCTAATATGCTTCTGGTCTGAATTTAAGGAGCTGGCAATGACATTTCAAGCCCTAAATGGCTTGGGAGCTCTATACTTGAAGGAACACCTCTCCATATATGTACCTGCCCAATGTTTAATGTTTGCTGGAGGGATGCTCCATATGTCAGTCAGAGAAATATGCTGTGCAAGGACATGGAAGAGGGCTTTCTCTGCTGTGGCACCCCAGTTATGGAACAACCTTCCCTTGAAGGCTGGACTGGCACCAACATTGCTGCTATTCAGGCATCAAGTAAAAAAAAAGCATGGTTGTTCATGAAAACTTTTTGGGCTTGATTTGGTTTACACAAACCCTTCTGTGCACATGGTTTTAATTCATTTTAAATTACTTTAACTCTTTTGATCTGTCTTTTAATTTGTTCACTGACATGGGTTTTATTTTAGCCTTCTAAAATAATTTTAATTATACTGTCTTAAATTTGTTAGATTTGTTTCATTGTACACTACCCTGAGATCTCCAGATAAAGGGCAGGGTATAAATAAATAAATAACTCTAATGCATTTTAATGCTTATTTTTCAATTAAATGGATTGTGTTTTCTCACTGACTGAAAGTATGTCCATTTCTTCCAAATTGCTTTTCAGAATATGCTTTTTTCCCCCTTGTTTGTTGCAAATGTCATTACAAGCTATAAAGCCTATCATTTTCCAGCTGCAATCTGCATTCAACTGAGTTTGGATCAAGGATGGTGGCATTCAACTGTTAGCCCTACAAATTTTTCACCCAGTCACCCCTCCCTAGAGCAGAGCACACAACAACCCTGTGCAGTAGTGGTTGGTTGGACAGGGAACCCACTCCAGGTTTTATTTCAGACATTAAAGAACCTACCCAAGGTGCAGAACCCTATTCCCCAAATTGTTTCAGCATTTGTATTGTTATTAAAGGTTTAAACTGAAAAACAGACTACATTCACAGTCTCACTGATATCCACTAGTAGTCACTGGGCCTGTTTGCTACCAAATGTGTCATTCTGAACTAGACCTGGGAATATTCTTTCCTCACATCCAAACCATTCTAGCCATGAATGACTCTAGTACTAGCAAAACTCTCTAAGATGGTTGTAAGGAGCTGGACGTCTGCTGCAGGTAGATTGCTCCATGGCAAAACCTGAACAGTTGTACCATGAAAGAATTAGCTTGCATTGGTGACCTTGTTGAATATTTTTTGCATTCACATTGCAGTCTGAGGACAGGAGAAGATATGAATGCTGAGAATGGATGGGGAAGCATTCTCTTTTACTAACTTGCTTGTACAGTTCTCATTGCTGTTAGGGGGGAGATAGGTTATGCTTGCACTTTTTTTATTTTCTTTGATTTCCTTTGTTTGCTTCTGCACTAAAGAACTTTTCGGAAGCTATCTTCCAATTGCCTTGACCTGAGAGGGGGTATACACCAACCCAGGTACCCTATATATCCAGCTATAGGAATCTGATTTTCTTGTCTGCTGAAGGGACAAGTACAGGTGGAACTCATGTAGAGGTCCAGTTCTACCACTGGCTGTGAGGGATGCTGGACCTCAACAGTGAAAAGGCTGGAATGCTTCCCTCCTATGTGCCATTATCTGCTCCATTCACCATCAATAAAGTTTATGCTAGAGTAGTAATATGTGCCAGCATTCGGCACTGGGAGAACTTTTGGGGAGGTCTGGAACTATACTCAGTTCCAGACCAAGGCTGTGTCTACAGAAATAGTCCAAGTTGATACCACTTTAACTGCCAGGGCTCAATGCTATGGAATTCCGGGAAATGTAGTTTTGTGAGACATTTAGTCTTCCCTGTCAGAAAGCTCTGGTGCCCCACCAAACTACAATTCCTATATTTCCATAGCATTGAGCCATGGTGGTTAAAGTACTGTCAACCTGGATTATTGCTGCAGTGTGGATACAGCCTAAAATAACAGCCTTCTATCTGGTGCCCACCCACCCCCACTGTCTCCAGAAGTTATACATCCTATTAGCATCGGGAATGGTTGTCCACCATTTCTGGAGGACACAGGACTGCATAGGAGGGACAGTTTTTGGCATCATAGGGCTGCAATAATGAAAAAAAAAAAGGGCAAGGAATTGTTGTAATGCTTTAAAATTTTGGAGATGGGATTAGGTAACCTGTTTTCCTCCAGATGTCTAAGGCTACAACTTGCACCTGCCCCCATCAGCACATCTGATTATCAGGGATTATAGGACCTGTCATCCAAAACATCTGAAGGGACCTAGGTTGCCAAACTTAGATATCAAGATGTGATGTAAATATATACAAGAGCCAGCATGGTTTGGTAGTTTGAGCATTGGACTATGACTCTGGAAACCAGGGTTTGATTCCCCACTTGGACATGGAAACCCACTGGGTGACCTTGTGTGAGTCTCAGTCCCAGAAATCCCTGTGGTAGGTTCATCTTGTTGTAGTAATAGTGGTGGTGGTGTGCCTTCAAGTTGTTACTGACTTATGGTGACCCTATCATAGGTTTTTCTTAGTAAGTTTCTTCAGATAGGGTCACCATAAGTTGCAAGTGACTTGAAGGCACACAGCTACAATGAAACAGATACCAGCATAGCTACCTTGCATCTCACAGCTTCACAATGAATAGTGCAAAAGGCACGAGGGCTGTGAGCTCATTTGTTGCACACCTGTTGATAATTTGCCCACCTACCGAGTCAAAAGTGAGAGAGGGGGCTCTGTGTGCACACAGGGAAGATTTGCAGCACTAGAAAACACACATGCATAACCTATGAGAAAATATGCTTGTACAGCTATTTATATTCTAACCTAGTACCCCAACAGGATTTCTTACCATCTTTTCTAAATATATGGTATTCAGAACAGTTAATTCAGAAGCGTATTTTTTCCCTTCACTGTGTATAGCCATATAGAGACATCAGGGTTCCAACAGAAATAGAAGCAAACTGGAAGAAGTCATGAACAAGACATTCAACTTAATTTGTCCAGAGAGTTTATTAAATAACAGGCATCCAGCTGAAGAGGCACAAAATGATGTTTTACTGCATTCAGTCTAAACATTTGACTAACTTGCCTGACCTTGTTAAAGCCTGGAAAGCAATTTAAACATCAGAGAGATCAGCAATCAACAGATCTCAGGCCAGTAATTAATAACATACAATTTCAAACATTGAAATAAATTAGTTCTTTCAGAGAAGGTTCTCCCTCAACCCCCAGCACATAGGTTAAGGTCCTTCTGACAGATAAAAGGGTGGGGGGCAAAAAGACGGTAACAAGAAGTGCTTTGAAAAGGCCTTGTTTCTTCATAACCACAATCTAATTCTGAGAATGTAAATTTCACTTAAAGCAGAGTCAGGGAAGTTTTGGGGGGTTGAGGGCTGCATTCATCCCCTAGGGGAACTTAAGAGTGCTACATTCCCACTACCCACCAACTAAAAAAATTGAAAAAAAATATTTTTGGGGAGAAACGTCTTCAAATGTACTCCTGAAGTGGGGCAATTTTGCCATGGTGTTTTGGCCCTTTCTATGCTGTTTTAAGTCCAAGGGAGGACTTTTTTCAGCAGGAGGTGACCTGAAAGTTAATAGCCCAGGGGCAACATAAGTAGCAAAACTGCAATCCACCCTAACTAGCTAGAGGGCATTTTGGAGAGGGGAAAAATAGAAAAAAGGAGAACCCCTGAAGACTGTTAAAATTGCCCTGGAGGGCTGTATGTAAACCACAGGCCACATTTTCCCCACTCCTGGCTTAAAGTGAAAAGGCTGAGAGGGAAACATGAAGGATGGCATCCCCTTACATAGTGGCATATACAGGTGTGAATTTGTGTGTGTCTTTTTTCTTCCTTTTCATTGTGGAAGTCAGAATTAAATTCCTTCCCCATGCAATGACAAAATCCTCTGACAACCCACCATATTTCTGTGCTCTGCTCCTCCCATGGCCATGACATGGTTGAAGGAGAGCAGGAACAGCTGAGAAGCATCTTAACTTGATACACAACAAGGAAGCATCATCTGGAATTTTCTGGGCATCCTCAAGAGGTCCTGGAAAATTATATCATTATTGTGTGTCTAACTATAATCAGAATACTAGACTCTCTCTGGATGCCCTCGACCTCCATCCAATTACTACATGACTGGGGGGACAAGAGGATGATGAGCCTTTGGGAGGCAATGGCGGAGACATTTCATAGTTCTGTCATGGCAGAAATTTATGATACATCTCCCAATGCAGGATCTCAACGGAAAATAGCTTGTCCCTGGATCATGAATGAGAAGTGTGGCCTGTCATACATTTTTGGACTGCAACTCTCATGTTATCTCTCCACTGGCTACACTGGGTAGGACTGATGGGAGCTGCAACTCAACAAAGCCTAGAGAGTCACTTAACAAAACTGGAACTCCTGTCTAGGCCAGGGGTAGGCAACCTTTTTGAGCCAGGGGCCGGATTGCTGTCCCTCAGACAATTGGGGGGCTGAAGCACCAAAAATAAATAAATAAATAAATAAATAAATAAATAATATATATAAATTAAAAAATATATGCATGCACACTCTCTCAGCCCCAGAAAAGCCATGGCAAAACCCTTGTGGAGATTTTGCCAAGAAAACCCTAAGAACAAGTAATAACAACAATAATCAATATCACCATGGTGGGCAGCGACAGGAGGCAGTTGCAGGACCTGCCTGGGGCCGGTCCAAAGGCCTCAGGGGGCCGCATCTGGCCCCCGGGCCTTAGGTTGCCTACCCCTGGTCTAGGCAGTTCAGGAAAAAGCTCAGGGAAATGTATACTACTGACCAAGCTCCAGCCCTAGCTGTTCTGGCTTGTTGTTTTCATTGTTGTGTTTTGGACCCTAGTCTCTGGAGCAACAGAAAATAGGCTTGCTCTATCCTCAATATGACATTGCTTCAAATATTTAAACATAGCTATTGTGTTTATCATATTAACCTTCTCTGTTTCCAAGCCACTCCTCTTATGGTATGGTTTACAAACTTTTCACCATTTTGATCACCCTCCTCTGGACACACTCCAGCTTGTCAACATCCTTCTTGAATTGTGGTGCCCACAACTGAACACAATATTCCAGGTGAGGTCTGACCAAAGCAGAATAGAGTGGTGATATTACTTCCATTAAAGTATTATCATATTATCTAGTCCCAAATATTCGGCAATGTACTGAGGAGCTTATGACAAGATGGTCTTTCCCTTTCTGCTAGATGTCTGAAGTGACTAGATGTCAGAGATGGAGCAAGTGACCTCTGTTGCAATGTGAAATAATGGAATATGTTTCTGCTATGACATTGCAACCTCTATTAAGAATTTACTTGGGAATGTAACTTTCAGATTTGATTTTATTTTTTACCCTCCCTTGCTTCTTTCAATCCTATCTTCCCTCAAGTGCAAAAGCATTCCCTTAGCAATACAGCAGAAACCTGTGATAATGAGAGCATATAAATCAGTAATGCACCAGTGCAACCCAGGATATAGACAACTGCTGAGGACAAGGGACTCCAGTATCAGCAACTCTGATATTAACCCTTGTTGTCTAGGGAATTCATGAAGATGTAGACCATAAAATGTAAGGTTTCCAACTCTTCTGGTAATAACAGTTCCAGAGGCACTTTTGTTTCCCTCTTCTAATAATGACCTTACATTTTAACTGTTTTAACCCACACACACACACACAATGGGGCTTCACTAACCCTCACAAATCTACTCCTGGTCTGCAATCCACCCACTCCTGCCTTTCTCCATCTCTTCTTTCCCTGAAACTCTGAGGGGAATGCCACTTGCCAAGTCAAGTCAACATTAGCTATAGTAGCAGGGTCTGCTGGGAGACATAGTTCTGCCAGAAACTTCCCTTTGTTTGACAGATCTTCCTAAGCAAAATAGCCAAGGTCAATAACAGCTGTGTTTTCCTTATGGAAGGTAAGACTATAAAGGGGTACTAGGCATGCCAGGATCAGAGGTGGCATGCCTCTGAATGACAATTGCAGAAGATCAAAAGGGATATGGCTCTGTTGGCCTTAAATCCTGCTTAGGGGTTTGATAGAGGCTGAGCATTGTGGGAAACAGAGTGCTGCGAAATAGAAATGGGCAACTTGTCTCCCAGTGTTTTGGTCTATAACTCCCATCAGCTTTAGCTAGGTCATCTGATATTATTTGCATTTCCGAATAAAATATCTCCTATGTCCATAGAAAAATGATCCCCTTGAAGAGGAAGCATCAAAACTGAGTGTGGTTGCTTAAAGAACAGTATGAATTTATTAAACCATCATATGTGCAAACAAATGTATATATTATCTAAACTGGCCAGGAGATTCTGGGAGTCCTACTACAAAAGTAACTTTTGTGGCCTAAAAGTAACTCGAAAAAGTTTTCCCCTTTCTTTCCCCCCCCCCCCGGCCTTATGGTTAGAATAGGAGGGTAACTAGGCTCTCTGGTTTAAGGGGTGTTTTTCAAGTGAAATCAAATGGTGTACCTGGACTCTGATCCCCTTGAACATTCTTGACATACTCCTTTTGTAATCCAATTTGCCTAAGGGTAGACTAATTTGCATGTATTAAGCAACTGCTTCCTGTATTTAAATCCATGCCTAGCCAAAAACTTTAAAATACTTCAGGGACTGTGTTCATAATAAACTTGTTCTGTTGTTTTTGAACAGAGAATAAATAACAGATGGTAAGAAGAGCAAATTACTAGGAACTTCTGTAATTTATACTGCCTTGTTCTCACACTACAAGAACTACATTCTTTTGTATACATGTATTTGAATCCTGATGATATTCATGTCACTTTTCTAATCCATGCTTTTTATGTGATAAGCATTTTTTGAATATTAAGCATATGTCCTTGAATGTCATGATCAGAATAAGTAAAGCAGTACATAATCTTTGTATGTACCATATTTTCCAGCGTATAAGACAACCCGCGTATAAGACAACCCCCCCATTTTTCCAGTCAAAATATAGAGTTTTAGCACCTCTATCCTCATTATCCTTATATCCGGCGTATAAGACAAACCCCCCCCCCACTTTAGCCACAGATTTTGCAGGTAAAAAAGTAGTCTTATAAGCAGGAAAATAAGGTAATTAGCACATTTTGGAAATTTTACTTTGGGACAACAGGCCCCAGAATCTGCCACCTAGTATAGCCACAGTGACTGAGGAATTCTGGTGGTTGCAGAAAATTACTGAAAAGTAATTTTTTCCAAGCTTTGGTAAATAGTAGAATACATACATCACTGCCCCAAACTCATTTTTTTAAAATCAAGGACAGGGAACATGGGGTCAGCCATAGGTTTTTGGGTTACAACTCTAATCAGTCCCAGGCGATATAGCCTATGGTGAATGATGATAGGAGTTGCAGTCAGTGGTACCTGGTGGGCCACACTTTCCCCAATCCTGATATAAAACTATCAATCAAGAGATTTGCAAAATAAGCATTATTCTTACTTTATTATTTATATTATAACCCCCCAAATTCTTTTGTCTTTGCTTCCTTTATTTTTTCACTCATGTCCTTATACATTCCTGTCCATGATCTTTATTCATTCAGTCCCCCTGTTTTCATCCATTCAAAGATCTCTTGACTTCACAGATCCCACCTTTTCTGTTTTGCTACTATTTACATCTGGAATTGCCTCCTAGGACATTGTTGTAAGACTACCTTCCTCACTTTCTTCAAATTTCTCCTCTAAATGTAACTTTTCCATAAATCTTTTGGGAAATTTACTCAGTCTTCATGTGCACAGTAAGTAAACTGTGGTCCTCCAGATATTGTTAGATGCCCATCCCCCTGAAAGTCAAACTTATGGGCCACAGGCTGAGACTAGTAATGAATGGGAGACCATGTTGTCTTGGTCAGTCAAAGTCTAGAGGTCAAGGCAGAGATTTTAGGGCAGAGGTAGGCAACCTTTTTGAGCTGGGAG
>CM034708.1:185076234-185110224 GCA_020142125.1 Phrynosoma platyrhinos | reverse complement strand
TCCCCATTTGTAACCCGGCACCACTGCTGAGGTCAGAACAAGGTGCCCAGTCATACTTACCTTTTGTAAGCCACCTTGATCATATCCATGGAAAGGCGGGGTAAAAATAAAATTTATTATTATTATTATTATTATTATTATTACTATTACTATCGAAATTGGGCATCTTGTTCTTATCTCATTGATTTGTGCTCACAACAGTGACAATGGGCAACAGATGGGGACTGCAAGTGAAAAGTCAGCCTCTGTTGTTGCAAAAAAAAAAAAAAAAGCCCACTCCCACCCCCCAAAACCCACACCAAATGCTGAGATATTTAAATGTGGGTTTGGGAAAGAACCCCTGAATTGGGTGCAGGCATCATGAAGATACTCCAGAGCCAATTTGGGGATCTGGCTCTGTGTCATTTAGGCAGGACACAGTGAGTCCATGGGGAACAGGGTAAATCACCAATGTAGACCAGGCCTATATGTGGCAATGGCAGCATCATTTGAGAATCAGCACAAATTATAATAATATTCTTCCCTTTGATTGTATCAAAATGAGGGCCATCTTCACCTTCAAATGAAGTAAATTTGCATAAAGCCTGTTCATTATATAACTTAATCTGCTTTTGTTCAGATTTATTTACTCATCTATTTATCTATTTTTATTTATTTATTTATTATTTTCTTTTTCTCCCAATATGGACCACAAGGTAGAAAACTGTTTTACTTAAAAAATAGAAAATGCTGTATGGAGAACTCATGCCCAATACCACATCACTGAAGATGTTACTAAAGTCCTCTACCTGCATAACTCAGATTTTACCAGACATTGCTCACTTTCATCAGGCCTTATCTATATGGCCTGAAGGGCTAGAAAATTGCTTTTATATTTAGAGTAATAGGCGTAATTTTTCAGGAGGCTCATTTCCATTCCTAGTATCACATTTCACTCTTTTACAGAAAACAATTCAATTATCTTCCCCTTTCCCTTTCTCTCAATAGTAAGATATTTCAAGGATGTAACACTTACTAGGTTTGGTTTTATTCTGGAAGGATGCAAATTGGTATTTTTGTTTATATACACACATATACTTTGAGCATAGGTGTAGGATAGGGAGGTCACTTTTACATCATCAAAGAAGAGGAAATGCAACAGCAAAAAAAGGACAATCAAAACAGCCATGACACCTGTGGCACCTTAAAGACTAACAAGTTTTATTTGAAAGATGTATTTGTGCACCCTAGCCCACTTCAATCCACAAAAATATATTATTGTTAGTCTTGAAGCTCCCATGAGATAGTTGTTCTTACTATACTACACAAATGCAGCTACCTTTCCTTGAGAGAGGACACAGGTTTGCATTAAATGTGTATGTACTAATCCATATAGATGCAAATAGAGGAAGAATTACTAAAATGTGTATGGAAATCCACTGCATCTCACCATAAAAGGAAAGATTGGCCAGACGACTTCTGTATCTCTTCAATCTGCTACTCACATGATCCCTATGAAAGACAACTTCAGGGATTCATCAGCCCCTCCTTTGTTATGATTATTTTTAAAACATAAATAATGTTTATGTCACCCCCAGCTCTGTCACCAGCCGTTGCTGCTGCTGCTTCTCTTCCTCAATCATTTCTATTTGGCATAGAAAAAGCAAGCAGCGAGCAGTGGGATCTACCACAAATCCTTCTAATCAATATTGCTTGGCTGCTATTCCACTGGAAGAAATGGGTGAACAAGGAGACTGCAATAGTGAAGAGGAAAAGGAGATTTGGAGGCTCTTATCAGGGTGCCCCTGATGAAGTATGGTTATAAGCAGATGGTTAGCCATACTGCCTCTTGAAGCTTTTTTGGACATAATAGTAATAAGCTGCCAGTGGTCCATTAAGCTCAGTTATTATCTATACAGTCTGGCAGCATCTCCTCAGAATGTCAGGGTTTCAGATAAGAAGTTTTAATAGCTCCACTTCCAGATGCCAGGAATTGAACCCTGGCCTTTCTGCATGCAACACATGCAACCTGCCACTGAGCAATAGCCCTTCCCCAATGTTGGCAATATGTCAGAATACTGTTAACCAAAGAGGTTTCCCAATACACAGCTTAAAGAAGTAGTTAGCAGATGTTGTGCAATGCCAAGGGCTGGATTACCCAGTTTTTCCTGCAGCTCATCATCTTCTTTATCTGTGAAGACATGTGTCTGAGAAACAGAAGAAAAAAAGGGGTTATTCCAGTGTCAAACATTTGCTGAATTCCATACCTGCCATCCTATGACAAGCCACATAACTTGCTCAGCCTTGAGCATGCATTGTCTGAGATGGATTATTACTGAGGTAATGTACATGAAGTGCTGTGAACATTCAGAAAGTGTTTTCCTTTGTACAAATAGAAAAAAATAATGCCTCCCCTCAATATCCCAGGGATGCTGTGAAATAAGGGTTTTAATGGGTTTGGATATTTTTAAAGTGCTATATTATTATTTGCAATAAGCATCTGGCCCATCTTCTTTGCAGAGAGAGAGGGGGTGAAGAAATAGAGACAGAGTGGGGGTTGAGGAAAAGTCTTCTTTACAGATTAATAGATAATCATTTTTTTATCTTTTTTAAAAAAAAGATTTGGTTCTCTGGTGCATTGTTTGTTCTACAGTGCTAATCTAAACCAATTTGAAAACTGTTTTTTTTAATGGTGTCGTGACTCCTCTCCAATAAAACTTGCTTTTATAATTTTGAATTTTTATCATTGTCTGGAACACACCTCTAAAGTCTTCATGAAATAATAAATGCAATCTCCCACCCCAAAAGAATTTTTCATTTAAGTGGTTGGCTTGCCAATTCAGTAGGTCTGAAATTGGTTTAATGATATAGCATACACCAAGGCTGACACCAGGACTGAAAGGGATCCACAACCAAATGCCCTATTCGATGTCTCCTCTCTCATAGATTTATCTAGTAGTCAAGGTAGGTAGCCATTCTAAACTTCCCATAGTGCCCTAAAGTGATGCTACACTTGAAATGGAAAGTAGGGGAGCAAGATAGGTTTCAGTACCAGTGATAGGCCCTTGTCAAAACACCGATGCCCCAATGCCAATGTCAAGGAAGTCCCAGTCCTGCTGATACCAACCCTGGTGTAGATATGGGCCATTTAAATGCTTCTGGACACCAGCCTTATTGGCTGAAAGATCTGGTCTGATTTAGCACCTAAATAAATCATGAACCTGAGGTGTGGTGGTCAAACTAGTCATGAGAAACTAGTCACTTCTGTTTACTCTACAATATCTTATAGCCGTCAGAGCAAGATTTTTCAGAAGCTTTGTCATGAAAGAAAACTTGAGTTTAGAAAGGAACATCTGTTTGTGTGCAAAAGACCTATAAGCTCTTTGCTGTTTCCCAATCTTTTCTCCTCTTCCCCCCCCCCGTCCCTCCCTCAGTCCCTCTTGACAACATTATGTGGCATGTTCTCCCATCCCAAGGGCAGAGTGGGGATCAAGTCCAGCAAAGAATAGCTCCTCTCAAGCAGAAAATGGGCTTTCAGAAAGCCAAGGGGACTGAAAGAGAGAAACACAAGCGTTAAACAATCTCCCCACCAGCTGCCTGCAGGCTGGTTAAACACTGTACTTGCATTATACATTGAAAGAAGGGCAAAGTCATTCAGACAGTCGCCAAGGCACGTGGGCCTCCCCCTCCCCCCGGGTCTGGCAACGGCGGGGCCTTTTTACATATCCAGCCGTAATTCTATTGTACTAGTGTGGCTCTCTTGTCTCCAAAAGAATAAAAGGAGCTAAGGGACAACTATAAGGGAGAAAAACCACAGGAAAAGGCGATGCAAACAAAAATATCTAAGATAAAATACACCTGCAGGGAATAAAAGGGGGTTGAGAGAATATGTAGGGCAATTGTTCCTTAAATCAGTGATTGGTGATGACAATTTCTAAGCTTTTCAACAGTCAGAGGTGTCCGCCCCTGAAAGAGATTCAGTGCTGATATTTTGGCAAACTGTCTGTGTACGTCTCATACGTGTTCAAGATATTTTTCCTCAACTTCTTGGTAGTGTGTGAATGCAAGTAGATAGACACAGATTCATAGGCTTTTTTCACACATGAATGAAATTAATTCTGCATCTGTCACATGCCACCTTGCTCACAAATGTATCTCTATGAAACAAGCATTTCCAGACATTTTGTTCTGTCCACATTTTACCTCTGTAGATGTATACCTAAAACTATAATGTATGAAGAGGACCCCAAAGCATAAGGTTTTGTAAACATCATTTTTCTTCAAAAATCTTTGTCTTCAAAATCATCTGACGTTAGTTATTCCCCCTTTATACCATTTTGTGGTCCTATCTCTTTTCCTGCTTCTTTAAATATGGCAGCCATTTTGCAATACACCCTTATTGCTCCACACACACAAACATATGCATATATTTTCAGCATGGTTTGCTCCTGCAAGCTAGACACCATTTATTCCTCCTGGCTGATTTGATTCCTTTTAACTACCATCCCTGACTAGTTACTTTTCACCCCATCCTGGAGAAAATTGGCCCACCATGGGAAACTCTTTGATGAAGCATCCATAACAGATCATTCTCTGCAGCCCAAAGCAGCATGCTTATCTGGTTGCCTAATACAGACGTATGGCAAAGTGGGATGAAGAGAATTCTGAGTGAGAAGTATCGGAGAATTAATGCAGTAAGACAGTTTACCCAAAGCATATGCTTAAATCTGGTCACATCTTCATCAGATTCACCCAGCAGTGATGAGGGTGAGATACTACCCTTATCAGGACTGTCCTTACCATTAGGTCAAATGGAGCAGCCACCTCAGGTGCAGATGCTGGGTTCGTGAAAAAAAACACAAAACTGTTAGTTGCTATTTTTGTCATTTTTTTTCTGCCATGAAGTAGAGATGCTTCTTGAGTTTCTGCCTTCAGTACCAGAATAACTTGGTTAATTTGTGAAAATCTCACAAATTAAGTGTGGTATCATTTGCTGCACCATCTCAGGCAGCAAAAGGTTTTGAGTCTGCCTTAAATCATATTCTGTTCTGAATTCCTCCCTTCCTTTTATCCATCTGTTTCTGATCAGGTGTCTTGTTTCCTTTACTTGCTTTCAATTTAAGTGAGAGGCACTGATGTTATTTTTCCTGGGTGAAATAAAATGATGGATGAGATAGATCAGCAGCAGCATAATGAACAGTGGAAAGACTGGAATATTCGAGGAGCTGAATGTATGTGAATTTAGTGGCAGCAGACATTCACTCTGTAACTGCTTTGTGCAGGGATGGTAAACACTTGAGCTTCGAAAGTTAATTTTTAAAAATAATTCATCCCCATTACAAGTTATTTTATCCTAGAGATTGTTCATTGCTTTTACTCATTATGATAATTGTATAAGTAGCTCATTCTGTTACTTGCCATTTTTACATTACTCTCCATTACCTTTCAGAGGAACAACCATAAAACTGATAAGAGAATAGCATTAGCTCTCAGAAATTCCTGCCATCATGCCTCTAAAACTTGGGGGAGGAGATTACCAAAAAAGCTTTAAAGATCCAAAAATGGCCCCAAATGGTCATAAATCTCCCAAAATAACCCCTGAAAACAGATAGATCTCCTGACATTGTATGCATCTACAAATGGGGACTTTTAAATCTAACTAAAAAACTTTATTCTTTACACCAATAAGGTAATTAAGTATTCCCTTTTGTTAGGATTGCCAGTTTGAAAACTGGAGAGGCCTTCTTTATTTTTAATAGTTAGGTAGAATAGGGAGTTTCAACAAGTGTTGTTTATTACTTGATTGTGTGGCAAGAAACATCTGGTGAAATCCCCTCTTCTACATAGCCATTAAGGGTACAAGAATCTTCTCCAGTTTTCAATATGGCAACCCTAAAATTCCCTTAAGCCTGTTACCCAAAAAAGGTAATTTCCCCCATTGATAAGTTATATTAAATATAACTAATTACTTCCAAATTCTGAAGAAGAGCTGTGCTGGATTACATTAAAAGTCCTATTTAGTTGAACATTCTGTTTCCAGAGTGTCTAACTGGATGCCTCAATGAGAAACTCACAAGCAGAACATAAAAAGTTACTTATGTTCTCCAGCAAGTGGCACACAGATGTGTACTCAAACCACCTCAAACACATGAAAGAGCATAGATCTGTGTTAGATCATATGTTTTACATGCATAAGATTTCAAATTCAGCTCATGGAGTTCCAATTAAATAAAGGGAGACAATGGTCCTGTCTGCAAAGGCAAATAAACCAGCCTTCTCTGTCTTCTCAGTGGGGAGACCAGACATGCAGGGCCCAATCCCTGAGTCTAGCAAAACTTCTGGATGAAGTCCAGGCCATTCAGCACCAAACCCAGGGTATACCCCTCCTTTAAAAAGTCCCCATTTGCTCCAGATCTTCCTAGATGCTGCCATCTGTTTGCATGCATGTTCCACTCTGCTGCATGGCATGACCATTGCCGCCATGGGTCGCTTGACTCTGAGGTCAGACCAATGTGCCCAGCCATGGGATCAAGACAGGGCAGCTTCTTCTGACCTCAGAAGTGAGTGATTCACCACCACAGTGACCACACTGTGTGGCAAAGTGGGTCACACATGTGAACAGCTACCCGTCTTCATGAGGGAATGCTGGCTTCCCTCTGTTACCTTAGGCTTTCCCCAGAATAACCAGGCCAGTGCAAACAGGACCTCGAGTAGCAAGTGATGAAACAGCAGTATCTGAAATCCTAGAAAGCCATTCATGGTCATCTACTCAAAACCGTGTCGGTCAGAAAAATAATTGGATGTGAAATAAGGATGTTTATTATGAAAAACCTGTTCTCTTTCCTTTAAGTGAAAAGGAAAAGTTTTTCTTTTAGTATACCTTAATTAATAGAGGGCCAAAGTACTGAATCTACTTCTAGTTCCCCTATTTTGGATATTTTCTACACAGAGTTCAGTCAGTAAAATGATGAAGAGCCTAAATTACCAAACGAACCCCAAAATAAGCTTTGGCTACCACATATTACATATATATCAGTGATCAGAGGACTGTCTCCCTCAAAATAAGTAATAATTCTTTCCCACTGAAAACAGCATTATATTGCATGCTGCACATTCATTCCTGATGGTGAGCTCTGTTTTGAATTTTTTAAAAATAAGATACTAGTAACTAATTTCAGCACCATGATTAAAAGCAGGTTAGACCAGAGCCTGAGGACAAATAAAATGACTTCAGGGGGTGGTTTCAGCCTTGTGGCTGCCAATTTCCCATTCCTAGTTAAAAGCAAAATCTTCTAGTTCAATTGTGAGTGTGTGAATGAATTACACACATACTATATGTTTGTTGGCCCCTTGGTGGTTCCTTCCTTGGCTTTCATCCACAGAATCTCACAAGTTTCACTTCCTCATAAATGAGCTGGTTTCAGGGGCTTTGCTGTCTCAAAGACCTCAAAGAGTTTCAATTCTGAATTGTCAGCACTTTCCTCCCTGCAGTGTAGGACAAACAAGGGTTGGCATATCATAGAAAAGAATTGGACCAGAATGGGGCACTTCTTCTGCCCCTGACTTTCTCCAAAGCCTGTTCCCAAGGTCCCTCTACATGAAAACTACTATGATTCCCAATCTTCCTTTTCTGTGATATGCCAAGCTTTGATGTTCTTACATTGCAGGGAGGAAGCTGTGAACAATTCAGAATTGAGGTCTTTGAGACAGCAAAGATCCTGAAAGACACCATTTGGAACAACTGGCTAGGTTTGTGCTTTCCTATCTGTGGACTATCCCATCTGTGCTTACTATATATCACTCAGTTATCATCTACCTGGTGAATAAAAAGAGGATTCAATGGGATGGGCATGAATGCTAATGCCGTACAGTCTACAGGTCTACAATGAGAAGAATCAAATTTGTGCATTTCTTTAAAGTATCAGATTCTAATCCTTGAAGACTCATTCTGCAGATCCTTATACAGCCCAGAAGCATTTTTATTTTTTTTTGGCACAACCTTGGGCCATCCACAATCACATCTTCACCTATCTCACATGATTGTTATAGAGTGGAGAATCATATCTCCCATTAGAAATAGCTAGTAGCTTGCATTTCAGGAGGAGAATGGATCCATTCTGCTTTTTAATTCAAACTTGAAAGGGGCTTTCAAGGATACTTGAACAAATCCTCCCAAAATAATTCAGCATCTTTGTTAGCTCCTTTAAAATTCAGAATAAAATCTAGAGCAGATGTCAGTCCCAGTGACATTGAAAACATCAACCACCTCTGTATGTCAACCTGAACTTCTTGGGGAAAAGCATTACATAAATGTAATAAATACAGACATTTTGCAATGGGAATATTCAAAACCTTTTCAAAAACTTGACACAGAGTTGTCCTTGCTTGAGAGGCATTTCTCAGTCTCACTCCTTTTCATAGCAATAATTCAATTCCTCTAGACATCCTTTGGCTTCTGGTTCCAATAGTTCAGATTTTCACAACCTGATTCCTCCATATGTATTGGAAGACTACCCATTATCCCAAACCAGTTTATCTATTTGCCTCCTGGTTTGAAATAATGGCAACACATCTGAAAGGCACCAGTTTGGAGAAAACTGCAAATAATTTGTTTAGTTCTCTTTCTCAACCTCATACCAACCTGTTGTTTGAGTCGAGATATCCAGGTATGCAGCAGTAATCCCATCCTGGACTGGTGGAATTTCTGGGTTGTCTTTACAGCAATGAAAAGATCTTCAAGCAACAGACCTTTCCCAACAGTAGAATGGGCTACATGGGCCATGGAAGTTTTGTTTTCTGCCTCTAGGTAACTACCATAGTCCCTCACATCCACCAGGCTCATCTCCTGTTGTATCAATCTACTGGGTGTTCCTCCTGCATGCTTTTGGAAGTCAAAGGTCTCCTCCTGGATGCCATAATGCCTTGTGGAGAGCAGCATCATGCTCGCAAGAAGAAGGATGACTCCAGAGAAAGCCCGGATAAGACACCAGCGCATTGCTTTCCTCTCTGGATCCCACAAAGAGAAGACCAGCAGTGGTAGATCTTCTTTCCCACGTGTAGTGCAAATCCTGGTCTAGTACATTTACCTTCCTCCACATGTAAAGCGACAGAGGAAGCAGACAGAATGTAAGAACAGGGGCCTTTGAGGTTCTTAAACAAAACACTACCATCCCCAGCAATACACACACACACACATTTCACCACTCACACCTAAGGGTATGGGAAAGCCCCCAGGGTAGAGACACGGGAGCTAGGGAGACCTGATTTTCCAGATAGCAGAGGACAGGTGACAGATACTGACAAGTAAAGATAGTGACAAGTAAAGGGACAAGGCAATCTGAGCCCAGATGACCACAGTTGTGGGCTCCACAGGAGAGAGAAGTCAAGGACCCACTGTGACAAAAGTCCATCACAAGAAGAAAAAGTCCAATAAAAAGAAAAGCAGCAGACCAGTTTCTAAGAAACACCCAGAGTGCGGAGCATGGCAGACTTAAGGCAGTTGATCTTCCAAGCTGTATAGCACTGACCAGATAGAGAGCTGTTGCTGAAAAGGGGACTGCTTTCCTCCAGCCCCCCCCCCCCAGCTGTCTGCTGCCCCCTCTCCTTTCTTATTGCACATTGAGCACAGGCTCCACCCTGCCCCTTTTATGGGTACACAACAGAGCTAGGCAGGTCTTTCTTCTCTCCTGGGAAATCTCTCATCTAACAGACGTCTGCCTGCCTGTACTCCCAGCTGCTGCCCTCTGGCCAGCTTCGTCAAGCAGAGAAAAGTACCCTCACTCTCCACTTAAAAAGCAGCTTCTCACTAATGAAAATATCAGGCTGGCTCTAAGCGTTGAGTTCTCAAGTGGACCTGCTCCTGTATAAGGGAGCCTCATCAAGTAGGGCAGAGTTAGGGGACCTGTGACTCTGCCAATGTTTCTGGTGTGAAACTATCAGCAATCCCAGAAAGCCTGACCACCACTCCAGGATGGGATTGCTGCTGCACACCTGGATATCTCAGCTCAAACAGCAGGTTCGTATGAGTTTGAACAAGAAAACTAAAATGAACTATTTGCAATTTTCTCCAAACTGGTGTCCTCCAAATGTGTTGCTATGGTCTTCAGAGTGATAGTCCAGCACTTAAACCACTACACCACACGTGTATTCTGAAAGACTACAATTGTGAGCAGACATGGTAAGGAGTATTTCTTTTGTCTTGCATTATAGAACTAATCTGAATTTGATTTAGGAGATTACACTACCTTCAAAATGCATTAAAAAGAGACTTACCTTGCCTGAATTGAAGTAAAATTCAGACTGCATCCGGATGCTATCACATGGATTCCCTGTCCCCAAACAAAAACAACCACCATCCAGATGCAGCCCAAATTCAACCAGGCTGACTTAACTTACTCCACTGGCCATTTTTCAAAGTTGGAACGAAAAATGGCCGCCGGAGCAAGTTAAGTCAGCCTGGCTGAATTCAGGCTGCATCCGGATGGCGGTTTTGAGGGGGGGCAATCTGTGTGATAGCATCTGGATGTAGCCTGAATTTTACTTCAGTTTAGGCAAGGTACCATAAGTCTCTTTTTGATGCGTTTTAAAGGTAGTGTGATAATCTCCTTAGAAAACAGAAACAGGATAAAGTAAATGTCGAGGAATGAGGAACAGAAATAAGGTATGTTTCACATGGCACCTTCCAGGTGACTTCACATACCACAGTTTCAGAAAGAGGACACCACAAGCTGCTCTATTCATCTTTAGGTATGTATTGAAATCAGGCTTCCCCAACCCAGCACCTTTCTGATGTATTTGACTACAAATTCATCCGCCCCCTAGCTCTGTGGGTGCAAAAATAAAATAAAAGTGGCCCATGCCTCTGAAAGATATGTGGGGCATTTTGATTTTAAACATTTTTTTAAAAGAAGGAAAATATTTTAGAATAAGTGTGTTTGGGGGACTCTTTCCTGATTATAAGAGCTGTTTGATAATGGAACAGCTTCTCTCAGAAGATGGTGGAGTTTCCATCGTTAGATATTTTTTAAACAAGGGTTATATAGCATCTTTAAGGGGTGCTTTAGTGGTGGATCAATTTCATCCCATTTTCCCCTGAACTTTCTTAAGGGCAGTTAAATCTGGTCATTTCTGGGTTTGGAAAAGCCTCCTCCCCAAGCAGCTCTGTAGGAACAAATAGGGCAGAAGTGGTCCCACACTCCCTTTTAAAGTACAGTGGGCTCTTGTATCTGCTGGGGTTTGGTTCCAGGACCCCCATGGATATTAAAATCCATGGATGTTCAAATCCCATTAAATACAATGGGTGATAAAATGGTGACCCTTATGTAAAATGCCAAAATCAAGGTTTACTTTTTGGAATTTATGTCTTTTAAAAATATTTTCAAGCCACAGATGCTTGAATCCATGGATAAAGAATCCGTGGATACAGAGGACTGAGTGTAAAACATTTGGAGTTTAAGGGAAGCAATGATGGAGGCACATGCAGCTGGTGGGCCACACTTTGCCTACCACTGGTTCAAAACACAGTATGTATGGTGGACTGTACTGGGGGGGACCCTTCTCCAACTCTTTCCCAGCCAAATTGAACCACGAAAAGAAAAAAATAATTGACTCCTACCTTGGTGGCTAGTGCTATCCCTATGAGCAGGGCAGAAAATCCATTGTGGGATGGGGGGGTATAGCGGGTTCAGACCATACTGGGTGGCACCCAGAATAGGGGTTGCACCTGGCTGGGCCCTCCTTTTGCTGCAGGATGAGAAGAGCTGAATGGTCCCCTCCCGACTTTGCTGCGGTAGCGCCGGTTTCCTCATGAGGAAGCCAATGCTGAAGCAATAAAGAAGAAGGCCAAGCATGCCCTTTTGACCACCCCCCCAACATGTGTTCAGCACCTTGGCTACTTCCCTTCAGTCTACAACTTGGACCAGGCTGACTAGCCCACCAACACAGAAGTCACAGTTGCCATGGGCCTTTATAAATTTAGAAGAGCAAGATCCCATTTGCTCCTTCCACTTATACCAGTTGCTTGAGCTGCTAAGCATAATTTGCAGTAGGTTGACAGGCTTGGATTTCAAAAGGAAGGAATCAGAATTGGGCGAACCCAAGATATTTGAGTCTCATTCACTCAAATCCCAAGATTTCTCCATGTACAAAATGTACTCCCCATGTAGAAAATTTGACAAGGCTAGCAACTGAATCTTGCTTCAATACTGGCAATGGGAAAGCATCCTCTACTCCACCTGAAGGCAGCAGGCCAACATAGGTAGCAGAGCAAAAGTTAAGTGGTACATAGTTCTTCTTTCCCTAATACCTTCCTGCTACCATTCAGTGCCTTGCTCTGCCTAAAGGTAAAACCCTCCCTGATCTGTGTGCCCTGTTGAGTTGTTGCAGTGCTTTCAAATAACAAGAAAGTAGCATTACATTGACTGTGTTTTGCATTGTTCAGCAATAAGAATCCTCTGGAATAAGGGTAACTGGCTGAGACTGGCAAGAGTAGAGACTGCTCATGGCTAACAGTGCAAATCCTGACTGTTTTGTCCTTGCATGCAAGGAAGAATAATTACAGTAGTTTCCCCCACACCATAGGAGAAAATGAACATTTCTTTGCTATATTCTTCCCAAATCTGAATGTCCTGAAGTGTTGTAAAGTAATTACTGTATTCTGTGGAGAAAAACATGGGGGTTTGGCACAAAAGACTTCAGTTGTTTTTTCTATACAGAAAATGGATCCTGTGTGCACACACAAAATGTGATTCTTTGCATGTGTGTGTGTGTGTGTGTGCAGAAAATGGGTTTCCTGTGTAAGAAACTGTTTTCTGTGCAAAGACCCATCTTTTGTACAGGAAATAGTTTTCTTGTGTGAAACCCTTACATGTATTACTCCACAGAATAATTGTTATTTGGTACTTCAGATCATCTGAATACCAGGAGAAAATTCCACAAAATTTTCATTGATTTATTCTTCTTCCAGATGTAGTTTTCTGATGGTTGTGGCTATTGACCTGGTAATGAATAATTATGAATATTTTTCTATCCCTAGCTGATGCTAACTGAACACACATATGCATACATCTGCATGTGCATTGTACAATTATTCCGCCTTTCATGTGTGTGTCTAACAGACTGGTTGCTGCAAACAGAGAGACCCTTATATTTGAGAAATGAAAGCATTCATGTTCACCCCCTCCCTCAGCTACTTATTCTTGAAGACTTTCCCATAAGGGAAAAATCTTTCATTCCAAGTAGATCTTGCTGCTCTGCATTTTTATGTGCATCCCTCTCTTTGTTACATGCTTTGATGAGCAGTGACCTAATTAAAAAATGTTGCCTTTTAGAATATTATCAATGGCATCTCAAAAGAAAGATACATGCAGTTTGTCATTTGACCTAGATTTTTAGATTCCCATTCAGTTTTCAAATTTTTTTTGGTTTTCCAAGCTGCTTTAGGGCCCAACTGTGCAAATGTACCCATCCATCAACTTGGGACTATATTTGCCTTCCCTTTCTGCCCCACTCCTGATACCATATTGCCTATTGGTGGGGTACATTTGCTCTGATCCTGCAAGAATTTTGCTTTAATCCCACCAATTGTACATAACTGTGCTTACTCACATAATCAAACCACTGTTGTCTATCCTTCAATAATGGTGATTGCTGATCAAGTATGGAAATGACAAGACCTGAAACATGCAGATGAGTTGACTGGGGCTTCTTTATTTAGCTATTTAATTAAAATATGAACTGCAAGGCAGGAGCAACTTAGCGTGGGATCCACTGAGGCAAGGGGTCACTCCCTGATCTCTTTAGTCCCGTGAACAAACCATCTGACCTCTGGGAGCAATCTGCAACATGAGTTGCCACCAGACCAACCAAATCATGGAAGGCCAATGCAAAGAACCCAATTTAGTTCCATGACTTAAAGTGAAGTTGCTCCCTCAGGCCAGCCCCAAAGGTAGTCTCCTCTTCCACCCCAGGGCCTGAGAGCTAAAGGGGCAAATCCAAAGGCCTCTTGTTCAGCTACTCAGTGCCAATGGGTGTTCCACAAGAGTCCTCTTTTTGCCTCCAATTACCTATTAAGTGACCACCCAACAGCCCACCCAATCTCCAAATTCTCCACAGAAGAAGTCTGGGGTAGCGGGGTGGGGTGGGGTTGGGGGACATGGAAAGCAGGGGATGATGCCTACCTGGCTCAAGGCAACCGTCTGAAGCTCACACTACTCTGGAGGTGGGTGGGTGGGCCAACAATTGGCAGCAAAGGAAGAAGTAGCATGGGTGGCACAAGTTTATCAGTTCTCTGTCTCTTGCCCCTTTTCCTGGGCTTCCATGCCACCGCACCTAGCACTGTGCCATCTATTATATCCAATCTCTCTTCCACAGGCCCAGTAAAGGCCACCCATCCCATAGTATGCATACTGTGTGGAGCTAGGACCAGAATGACTCCATGTCAGTCAGGCAGTACATCCACCCTGGGTTTTAGTTTGATTTTTTTTAAAAAAAGCTATCCAGTCGTGAGAAATACAATTTAGCACTATAAGGATTTATCTGAAAGATCAGACTAAAACCCAGAGTAGGTTTACTGCTCTCCTAACATTCTGAGATATTTTTTGTGCTCATAGTCACAACCAATTTGACAGAAGATTGCTAGGGAACTTCCTACACTCAACCTTTTCTGGAGCTCCCTTCTGCCACTTTTCATAAATCTGCTAGGAAGCCTTTCATTTACATACCATTTGTCAGTCAGCAGGCTTTTCTGCACATCGTTATTCCTCTAATTCCTCCAGGAATCAGTGGCATCTCCTCCCTCATGCTCACCCCTTGGGCAGCGGGGAAGTAGCTGGTGTCAACTATGTGGGAAAATATCTCACAGGTACATTCACATAAATACTACGCAGCTTTAACAGCCAGGTAGTAGCTCCCATGTCAGTGTGGTGAACATGTTTCAGATTTTAGTTCAAACTACAAAGGACTACACAGAGTAGATTCCTTACTCCACAGACATGGAAACCACCATGCGCAAGTGACCTATTATCTAGTCCAGGGTGGGAAAAATGCAGCCTGCAGATGACATGTGGCTCTTCCAGGATGTTTTTGTGGCCACCAGTGGTCAAAATACACTCAAATGTCCTCATTGCTTTCTAGGGAACATTTTTGTCACATTGCTGGATCTCCCCTGGGAGATTTAAGAGAGAACTCTGTGAAAACAAGAAGTAAATAGGACTGGAAATTGCATCCTGGTCTTTAAAAAGACTTCTCATTGGCTTAAAATGGGAGATGGGGACTCTAATGCATTGCAAAAATGCCTCCCACACAGCCTGGAGTTTGGGAGCAAAAAAGTTTTGTGTGTTTTGTTTTTTTGTTTTTTATGGAAGACATATAGTGGGGTTGGAGTAGGGCCTAAATACTCTCAGGGTACCAGATCCTGTCTGATCTTGGAAGCAAAGAAGAACCAGCCCTGGTTAGTACTTGGACTGGAGACTTTCAGGAAACATCAAGTGCTGTAAATTATATTTCAGAGAAAGGAACTGGCAAAACCACCTGTGAGTATTCCTTGACTAAAAAATTCATGGGACTCTATGAAATTTATAGGGTCACCATAAGTCAACAGGTGGCTTGAAGGCACATACACATACAAGCAGTAGGGGGTGTACAGCCCTTCAAAATCTCCAACGGACTAGAGTGGCCCCTTAGCATCCCACAGTTGCTCAACCTGATAAAGTCTATGTTGTTGTTTGTTGTTATTGTTGTATACCTTCAATCCATTTCCAACTAATGGCGACCCTAAACTGAACCTATCATGGGGTTTTCTTGAAAGTTTCTCCAGAGGGAGTTTGTCATTGTCATCCTCTGAGACTGAGAGAGTGGGGCTTGCCCAAGGTCCCCCAGTGGGTTTCCATGGCTGAGCTGGGATTCAAGCACAGTTATGTACAATTGGTGGGATTAGTCCAATGCTCAAACCACTATACTACACTGGCTCCATACAGTCAACTACTTCCAAAATACACAAAACAGCTCCACTGCTTTGAAAGCTGGCATAATGTATTTTGTGCATTTTGGTTGGCTGAATAAAAGTATTACTGTTTTGTGGATTTTTTTATGTTATTGTACTTTGCTATATAGCAAAAAATCTACCCTGAATATTTCCTAAATTAACTATGATAGGAGATCTGCATCCATCTAATACAGAGATGGGAAACTTTTTGACCCCATGAGTCACACTGGCTGCTTATTAGCTATCAGCAGCTGCAGACCAGGTTGTATAGCAAAATGCCTTCCTCTATATTTTTCTTGTCAGCCTCCAAGATCATTAACAGAGATTCTATTAGTTCTTCTGTAACCAATAGAATGTAATTGCGTCAAATGATGAAGGTGAGACTTCTTGGTGGTGACTCAGAGCCTATGAAACTCTCGTCTTCTCACAGTCTGAGAAGCAAAGGCTATCTAGTCAGACCTTCATATCCATGGGGAATCTGTTCCAGACCCGCCCCCCTGCCACAGATATGAAAAAATTCAAGACCTCAAATCCCGTAGTCCCTAATGGCAGCACGATGTGCACACCGCCCCTAGCACAGCCACATGCATGTGCCACCATTTGGGACAACGGGACGTGCCATCCATGGATGTTCAAATCCACAGATAGCAAGCTTCCAGATGGTGAGGTCCCACTGTATTTACTCTTCAATATCTACAGAAAACAATGCAGACTGGTGGCTCTGGCATCTTGGATCTCTCCTTTAAAATTCCAGCTAAAACTAAGAGCAGATTCACCGCCTAACCAACACTGGAGCCACCACCCTACACTAAAGGAGAACACATCTACTTGCTTAGGCTTTCCCAAGATTACCATAATTGCTGTTTCCTGTATAACTGAAGTGTTTGAAAGCATTTGTTACCTTTCAAAAATCAGAATCATAAAGCTGAATGAAACCACAAAGGCCATTCAGTCCAACCTCCTGCCATGCAGGAATACACACCAATGAAGCACTCCCAACAGATGGCCATCCAGCTTCTGTTTAAAACCTCCAAAGGAAACTCCACCAGAGGCAGTGTATTCAAGCAGCTCTCACCATCAGGAAGTTCTTAATGTTGAGGTGGAATCTCTTTTGCAGGGATGCTGTGGCTCAAGTGGTTAAGACACTGACTATTGCAAGATCGTCAGGTTGGCAGTTCGAGGCCCAAGTACTTCATGATGGGGTGAGCTCCTGTCACTAGTCCCAGCTTCTGCCAACCTAGCAGTTTGAAAGCATGCAAATGCAAATAGATAAATAGGTACCACTTCGGTGGGAAGGTAAAAAGTGTTCTGTGCAATCATGCTGGCCATGATCACAGAGGAGTCTCTGACAATACTGGCTCTTTGGCTCAGAAACGAAGATGGGCACTGCCCCCTATGGTCGGACACAACTTGACAATCTTGTCAACGGGGAATACCTTTACCTTTTACCTTTAATCTCTGTTCCTGTAGCTTGAATCCATTGCTCCATGTCCTAATCTCCAGAGCATCAGAAAACAAGCTTGTTTCATACTCAATATGACATCCCTTCAAATATTTAAATGTGGCTATCATGTCACTTCTTAACCTTCTCTTGTACAGACCAAGGTTCAAATCTCCAATCTGCCATGGAAATCCACTTGGTGACCCTGGGCATGTTATACTCTCTGAGAATAAGAAGATGACAATGGCAAACCTCTGAATAAATCTGGTGAAGACAATCCTATGATAGGGTCACCATAAGTTAGAGTCAATGTAAAGGCATATAAAAACAAAAGGGAAATCTTACATTCTGGAAGATATTGTTCAAAAATATAAAGTCTTCCAAATTTGATGGAGGCTAATGTCTTGTGAGCAATGGGCCACAGATGCAATGACACATCTTTGGAGCCAGAGCTGGGGACAACTGACTCCCCTTTTTTTCTATCTTCGGCATTCCCAACTCATAAAAATAATTGCAGTAAAATCCACCAAATGCATATGTTCTGTTTCTCATGATGGACAAGCTCCTCAGATTAAGAGAGGGAAAGAAATGAAAAGTACACCAGGAATGTGGCTGCTCATCTTTCCCACCGTGAGGTAACTACTATCATTTTCTGAGCAACAGGGAATGATAAAAGGCTTGCCTGTAATGGCCATACTCAAAACTCCCAACAACTGTGAAAGGCATAATTTGATCCATGGCCTACTTAATAGTTTATGTGAATTAATGATTAATCAGATCTTCATCTGCCTAGACCAGCCCAAGACATTTTGCTTCCTGAGGTGAAATTGTAAATAGCACCCCATCCCCATCTATGCAATGTGCATAGAATCCAAGGCTGATCAAATTATTTTAGTACCTGAAGCAGAAAATCCCATAAGTGCCTTTTTCAGGGATGGTAGTAATGATGAGCATTTGATGATTTAAAAGTAATAATGTGCTGCCCTTTCAGGATAGCCAAAATCAGCAGCCAAAAATGATCACCTTACTCTGACTAATGGTGGAGACCTACAGCTATAGAAGATCTCCCTGTATCCCAAAATTTATAATGTAGTACTGAGTCTTCCAATCACTTGTAAGATTCATTCCACTACCTGAGCTTAGTTAATACAGACACACCTCATTTAACAAAGCCTCTGACAAAGAAGCACCTTTTTATAAAGTTCTTTTACAAGGGCCCAGTTCAGCTCTCCTTTTTCTTGCCTTCTGTCCAGCTGTAAGGTTAGTTTAGTTAAGGGAGCAGCATTGGAAGGATGGTGAAGGAAAGCTGGAGAAAGACAGTCTTTCAGTGTTGCATTACAGCAATGTGTCTGCAGTAAACAGTGCAGTGCAGCATAAACTGGAAAAGAATGGGATTCTGCTCTAGGTGATCCTACTATAGCTGGGTATGCTTATGTATAACAGGCAAGGTAAACAGCTGCTTCAAGAATCACTTACTGAGCATCTGTGAAGAGCAAAACAAAAAGAAAGGAGAGCAGACTAGCTTGCTTCATCAGCTACCCTGACATGTTGAAAAAGCATACAACTTTGTTTTGCCACCAAAAATGAAAATCATAAGAAAAGTAGAGGCTGTTGCAAGAAA
The DNA here is from genome assembly GCA_020142125.1 of Phrynosoma platyrhinos. Taxonomy (NCBI): domain Eukaryota; kingdom Metazoa; phylum Chordata; class Lepidosauria; order Squamata; family Phrynosomatidae; genus Phrynosoma; species Phrynosoma platyrhinos. The sequence continues at coordinate 185,091,201 of CM034708.1, read as the reverse complement.
AAAAATCATCCAGGATGATTTCAAATGGTGTCTAGAAGATGCAAAATATTTTTGTTTACTTATGCATGGCTTATCTGACTTGGTTGTTTCATTTCCCATGTGAATAATGTTAGTTTTGAATAACTAGTTTGCTGAAACATATTGAAGTGCTCTTCTATTTTGTGGGTACAGGAACTTATCCCTGTTTTTCCCCATGTTAGTACTAGCTCTAGTACCAATGTTTCTGTTTAAAAAAGAAAGAAGAGTAAAGCCCAGAAACACGTCAACTTTGTTAACTGAGGTATAACTGTATACCAAGTCTACCAGGAGCTTTCACATAAAAGGAAAGACATACTACAGAGCTGAAAATACACTATGATTCATGAAAACACAGAAGTGCAATATTTGGTAGCCAGTGCCCCACAGAATTTCCTACATTTTGTCAGGTTTCCAGACCTCATTGCAGCAAAGGATATTGGGGGTCGGGGGGAAGTGTGAGGATACTACCTGATGACCTCTCGCAAATCAGAATGGTAGCTCAACAGAATTTCCATGAGTTGCAGTCAGCAGGTGTTCCTGACTCACTTTTTGCTTCTCTCCATAATAAGTGAAAACAACAACAAAATAAATTATGCAAAGGAGTAAATGCTGTAAATTATGCAGAAACAGGAGATATTGTGCAAATTTATTCTATTTGCATAATTTATATAGGTTGCAGAATTTTCATTTCTTGGTACAGAGTGAAGATTGCCTAGATCAAGACTCTTTTGTGTGGGGAGCAATGTGTGTGGGAGAAGTAGCTTAAGGCCGTGAAAACATGTCTTTTGCACCAGCCAGTATCTCCAGCCAGCATCCACTCTGTGGTAGCTGGAAATGATTTTTGGAACTGGTAGTCCCCAAAAAAGAAAGAAATTTCCAAACTTTGATTGCTGTTATTGTTGTGTGCCTTCAAGTTGTCTCTGATTTATGGTGACCCTAAGATGAATCTATCATGGGGTTTTCCGGGAAGGGCATTCACCCACAATCATCCATGGCTGAACAGGGAATTGGGCTTCTATGGCTGATCAGGGAACTGAACCTTTATCTCCAGAGTCCAATGCTTAAACCACTACACCACCACGACCATTCCCATATTTCTGCCTTTCTCTCAAATCAGAGTCTATAATTGTACCAGCAAAATACTCATAATTTTCCATTTTAGATACACTTGAGCCTTTGCCTTTTCCAAAGTCACAACATTGTATGTTCCTGCAGTCTCTAAGCAAACTCAGCTTTCTGTCTCTTTGGTGCTCCCCAGATATTTACATATAAATATACATATTTTTTAGATTCCCTTTGAACATCTGCACATGTCATTTGAGAACGCTGTGCCAGAGGCTCTGAGATTCTGAGGTGTTTAGTGTGTTAAAACATCCCTGGTCTGATAAACTTCATGTTTACAAATCAATGACCAAAGTGAGAATCAAAATGAACCCATCCTTGAAGCATGCTGTGTCAGCACAAAGCAACTGCCCAGGGCTTAATGTAATGTCAAGGGAAGCCCCCAAGTAATGTAGAAGCAACACACAAATGTGATTAAATTACAACCCTCAGCTTTGCTGTAGGCAATTCTTCCTCGATTTGGACAGCAGGCCAGGGTAGCCCTTCCTTGCCTCCTCCCATGGCATTTGCAACTGTTGGTTACTTCAGAATGTGCTCAGGACCAAAAGCCCATTCAGGTCTTCTCTTAGTAAAGATGATCTAGCATGTCTGCTCTGTTTGATTTACAAAGAGTGAGCCTCTTGGCCAGAGCCATTTGTTGTATTGTTCTTTATTGATTGTACAGTGCTTGGCCGTTTAGGAGCTTAATGTATATTACTCTCCTTGCATAAAATCTCTGGATTCTTCAAGCTTACTGCTGCAGTTCATATCATCCTGGTCTGAGTTCTCAGGCTTTGGCTATCACCTCCCATACCAAGTGTAGGCAAGTTGTGGCTCTCCAGATATTGTTGAATTGCAGCTCCTAGCATCCCCTACCATTAGCTATGTTGACTGGGACTACTAGGAGCAGCACAACATCTGGAGAGAAGCATGTTTCCCACCTCAATCCACACTTTCAGTTTCAAGCTTTTGTTTCTGATGCTAGAAAACCATGCAGAGTAAACCTAAATGATGTATAGTGTTTTTCCTGAGACTGGGTCTCTTTAATCTTGAGATGACAGTAGTATGCAAGATCTCTTTGTTCAACGTCACAAGCACTAATATGATCTGACAAGGGCTTCTTAGATTTCTTGGTTTTCTGATATGAGGGACAAATCTGTAATGTGTATATGCTTGTATCATGAAATGGAAATGTGAACATATGCATGACTACTGTGCTCCTGTGTGAAGATCTCCTTACACACAAGTAACCAGTGCAATTTCACATGGCGAATTTGGCAAGATAAAACATGTTGACCTCCCAGAATTGCCACACAGACAAACCAAACAGCCCAGAGTCTCCGACTACTGACTCCCTGCTATATCATCACAGCTCAGTATCTTTTTTTTTGTGAACCTCTGACAAATGTCTAACAAGGGCGAAAATGCAAATAAGGGATACCAGGGTTTAGGCACAATCATACATTCTGCAGCCAAAAAAAAAATTGTTCTCATCGGAGACAAAAGGTTTGTTGTGTGCCTTCAAATCATTTCTTCATCACACAGTTTTCTTGGCAAGATTTCCTCAGAGGGGCTTTGCTACTGTCTTCTTCTGAGGCTAGATGAATTGCCCAAGGCCACCCAATGGGTTTCCATGGCTGAGTAGGGAATTCAACCCTGGTCTACAGAGTCCTACTCCAACACCCAAACCACTACAAAAGGTAACCTATGCTTAATTCAGAGGCAATGAAAACTATGGGGCTGTACAGACTGGCCACAAGGGCTGGCCTGGGGGTGGAGTGGGGGCATAATGACCACACGTCAGTCACCTCAACTCTGCCCCCATGTCATCCTCACACCGCCCACCTTAACAGACAGCGGGTGGCATCAGGGCGCTCCCTTGGCGCAGTGTTCATACACGCTGTGCAAAAGGAGTGCTGAAAAACCACAGCAGCAGCAACAGCAGCAAGGGCAGCTTTTTGTTGCTCTAAAAGGGAGCAGCATTTGCCAGCTCTTTTTAGAGCAGCAAAGTACCAGATTGGGGCCATGGCATGCAGTTGGCATGGCCCCAATCCGGCGCTCCAAGGGCGGCACTGAGTCACCCCTTTTGGGCCATCTGTTGAGCCCCTATGTGCCAGAATTATTCACATATGCACAGAAAAAGACAGGTCCAAAATACACTGCAGAAATAATCCAGTTTGAGACTGCTTTAACTGGCCAGGCTCAGTATTAAGTAATCCTGGGAATTGTAGTTTATTGTGGCGCCAAGGCTCTCTGACAGAGAAGGCTAAATGATTCACAAAATAATAATAATAATAATAATAATAATAATAATAATAATAATAATAATAACTACAGTTCCCATAATTCCCCAGCATTGAGCCAGGGAGGTCAAAGTAATCTCAAACTGAATTATTTCTGCAATGTGTTTTGGACTAGAGACAGACAGACAGACAAGACAGACAACAGACACATACGCGTGCACACACACATACAGCAGCTCTGTTATCTAACAAGGATATGGCTTAACAAGGGTTTTTAAACCTTTCTTCTGGAAGAACTGCCTTGGTCCTCTGCTTCCTAATCTGTCTCAAACACCCTTCAATTACTTTGCAGGAATCCAAATCCCAGAAGAGGGGGGAAAAATCAGAAACAATAGGCATTTCAGCTAACTACAGACATGATCTGTCTAATGTTTATAGTTCATAAGGGGACCACTTTAGAGCTGGAAAATGTGAATGTCCCAATTTAGAGTTTCATCTGAATATTTGACAATTATGTTTCAACTTTGAAGGCTTTTCAAAATGACATCTTGTGACATAACCTTCCTCTTTCTAAGAACATCAGATGCTACCTTATACTGCAATAAACTATTGTTCTACCTAGCCCAGTATTTTCAGTACTGAGTAGCATTCTCCAGGTTTTCAGACAAGGTTGTCTCCTTAGCCCTACTTGAAGGTCCCAGGGCTGAACCTGAGCCAAACAGCCCCTCTCCTGCTTTAGATGGCTCATTATATGACTTCTACAAGGTATTTACAACCATTAATAAGTGCCTGCAGACTCAAATGACATTCCTCTGCTAAACAACCCATGAGAGTCCTTGTTTCTTGGCAAACCAAATTAACACGTGTGGTTAATATTTATCCAAAACTCCACTGTCCCATCCCCATCTCACAGAGAACTATGCACTTAAAGGAAATGGGTAGGCACTAAAAATGCAGGGTTTTTTTTCAATGTGAGTGAATCCTGGAAGAAACTCTGGGAATCAGAAACTAGTAACAAAACAAGCTTAGGAAAAAGAAGCAGTCCAATGTGACTTTTGCCCAAGAGATTGCCAACATTAAGCCTGAAGCCAAAGCCAACATGTCTTGATTATCAATTTGATGACACTATTCCAGCCAAGTTACATTTGACTCATCTTGCTGTCCCACCTAAAAGTCTTGACTCTTGTAGTATTCTACAGTAAGGGAAAGGGAAAGCAGGCAAAAGGACTACAGAAATGTGGGATGAGAAAACATGCAAAAACATCCTTCTTTGAAATCTATGCCTGTTAAATAAAATGTACTTAATTCTACTTGGCCTTAACAATTTTAAAATACCAATATGTTGAAGAAACTTATGCATTCTCTTTCACCTCATTATACAGAGAGGGATTCCTATTTAGGTCTCTCTCTTTAAGACTAATTATCTCTTAAGAGTAATAGTGGATGAATAAAACAGAAGGAAAAAATGTTTTGAAACAAAGTTAGTTAGATGAATGAGAAAGTGAGTATGGATTGAAAATATGTGAACATTTAGAAAAATAGATAATGTTTGATGTAAGAGGAAAATTAAGAATAATACAAAAATATATAGAAGTCCTCACTGTAAGTGCCAAATAAGAGAGAAAAAGAAGAAACAATTGGAAGAAAAGGTGTCTTGAACTCGAAAGAATGAAGATTCATGGGATAGTAAAGGATATTAGATGATTATTGTTTGTGAAAGTATGGAAATGAGGAAACTAAATTATATTAAGTTAGCATAGTATGTGAGGAGAAATGTGTGTTTGTATGTGTGTATTTTAATTCAATAAAATTTATTTTTAAAAAAGACTAATTATCTTTATCTCAAGATTCTAAACTGCTTCAAGCAGTCTGTTGTTGTCCCACCTTCCTGCTATCTAAAAGATGGTGAGATTTATTTCTCTTTACCCAAGCCATCCCAGTTAGATTAGATTTTAGTTATTTTATGTATTTATTTATTAAAGCCATTATTGTTTGTTTTTAAATTACAAACTGCATGTTCATTGTTGTTTGGAGTAGGTCCTTATAATTTAGGAATAGAGATTTAAAATAATCTGACCCACACTTTCATTGTTCTGCTGATGAAAACTGAACTCATACCTGCATATTTTTGTTTCCCTTTAACACCCTGGGAAACTAAAATTTTACCCCACATTTTTGGGTTATGGGCACACAAGGGGTCCCAGTCTAGACTCAGTGAAGTTTCAGAAGAGGTTCCAGATTAGTTTTAAACTGTTTCTCCCTAAGATATTGACATCAAGAAAAATATATTTTTTCTACTCAAACAATAGAGAATGGCTTCTACTAATCCTAACCCAACAATGATTACTGAAATACTAAGTGGAACAAATTATAAAATGTGGTCATGGAAAATGCAAATGTACCTGATTACTGTGGGACTATTTAAAATAATAAATGAGCAGAGACCCACAGAAGCAGGAAAACGTCAACAACAGTTTGATGAAAATGTAGAGAAAGCAGGAGCATGTATTTGCTAATCTGTAGATCCCAGCATTGCTTACCATATTCAAGGTTTAACTGATGCAAAACAAATATGGGACAAACTACAGAAAGTATTTAATTCTCCAAGTACTTCTAATCAAACAGCTCTCATGATCAAACTTGTTAACACCAAGTTGTATCATCATCAGTATTTAAATCAACATATTAATGGCTTTATGATAACTTTGTCTGGAATTATAGCAGCTGGAGAATCTTTTCAAGAACATGCAAAACTTGGACTGTTTTTGGCAAGTCTTCTAAAATATTACTCTCCAATAATTAATGCTTTACAAGTTAAAGGAGATGTTTCTTTACAAGATTCCATTGGTTAAATTACTGAATTTCAAAATAGGCAGAACATGATGGAAGACAACTTTAATACAAAAACAACAGACAGAAAATTAGCTCAATTTGCTGCAGAGAATTTGAACAAGACTTCTCTTTCTTCTAAATCAATTAAAAGCAATGTTAACAAGTCAAAGACTAGAGCTGAGCTGCAAAAACTGCAAAGTCAGAGACTCCAGATGGATGCACAATAAAATTAACAAGTGTTGTTTATATTGATGAAAGACCACAACCCAAATCTAATCAAAACTTCACAAAACCAAGATGTTTGTCCAAATTTATTTGCAAAAAAAGAAGACTCCCACCAGCAACCAAAGCACATGGAGTTCTTTCATCCTCCAGAGGCCTTGCATGCAGAAGGGGCTACACCTGCAGTGGATTAGCCTAATGATGAGGAACCAGATGGTATACAAGAAGCAGAGCCAATATCCAAATCCAGGTGAGAAGGTCAGAATGCTCCAAGATTCTCTTATCAAGCCACAGAGGAAAGATTTCCAAAACCTTTCAATTAGAAAAAGATCAAGGGAATGCCAAAGTTGAATTCTGAGACATGGGTGCAAGCTGCTAGTGAGGAGATACAATTTTATATAAAAACAAAGCAAAGCAGCTTCATTTATATACCACTTCATATCGTGCTATGGGATGTCTAAGCGGTTTACAACTGTAAACTCATTGTCCCCCAACAGTTGGGTACTCATTTTAATGACCTCGGAAGGATGCAGGCCTTTGTCAGAATTGCCAGAAGAAGAAAAAAAAATGGCTGTAGATAGATTCTTACTACAAAGTTAGATGCAGAAAGGGAGATTCAAAGATACAAAGCAAGACTTGTTGCTAAAGGCTATTATATTTGGAAGTATGGTGAAGACTACAACTAAATTTTTGCTGGAATAGTTACTCATACAACCATCAGAACTCTCCTAGCTGTCTCAGCATACAAGAAAAGAAATGTTCAACATCTGGGCATTTGTGCAGCTTTTCTGTATGGTGATCTCACTGAACAACTCTATATGGAACAAAGCAAAAAAAGCAAAGCAGCTTCATTTATATACCACTTCTTACCACGCTATGCAATGTCTAAGCGGTTTACAATTATAAGCTCATTGCTCCCCAACCTCCAAGATTCTAAATATCTGACAAGGACCATCTTGTATGCAAATTACAAAAGAGCATTTACAGTTTGAAACAGGCTGCCAAAGCATAGAGTGAGAAACTGAACCAACTTTTTATCAAAGAGGGGTTCACTCCAGGCACTGTTGATAAATGTGTATACAAGAGATTCAGAAATAATAAATGGACTTACATCACAAGTTATGTAGATGATTTGATCCTATGCAGTGAGGACAAAGAAGAGTGAAGAGATAATCCAAAATTTCAAGAAAGAGATTGATATTAAAAAAAATCGGGAGACATTTCACAGTATCTTGGAGTGCAGTGATGGAAGTTTCTTCCTGAATAAGAAATAGAAGATAATGGATCTTCTGGATCTGGACTGTCTTGGTCTGAAAGATGCAAATGCTATGCCAACTCCAATGGAAATAGGATTCTTAAAGAATATTAAGAAATCAAATCTTTAAAGAATGGAAACAAGTATAGGACTGCAGTTGGAAAACTCCTATACATAGCCAATTTCACAAGACCTGACATAGCAAATGCTGTTGGCATCCTATGCATAATGGTCAACTCTTCTACAGAAAAAGATTTAACTGCAGTAAAGAGAGTTGCCAGATACTTAAAAGGAACAGCAGATTACAAACTGATGCTGCCAGCCTGTCACTAATCACAGCTGATCACTTATGCAGATGCAGACTGGGCTGCAGATCTGGCAGACAGAATATCAACCAGTGGAAACTTGGATCTTCTATGGTGGAGGAGCTATAAGATGGAAAAGTAAGAAGCAATCTACAATTATATTCTTCTATTGGTGCTGAGTGTGTTTCAGCAAAGGCAGTATGTGATGAAATTAAATGCTGCACAACTTATTTTTAGATTTTGGAATAACAGAACCCAAACCAACAATCTTGATGCAAGATAATCAAAGCTGCATCAAAATTTCTGAAAGTGAAAAACCACTTAAGAAAAACATTGACATCGCTTTCCACAAAATGCAAAAGATGTGCAAGAATGGACTTGTCCAGTTGGAGTATTGCAACCCAGAAGTAATGACTGCAGACATTCTCACTAAACCTCTGCTAAAAGATCAATTTCAGAGACTGCATGATGGGAAGAAGATCCTTGATGTCGATCCAAGAGAATGAGAAGGGGATTGTTGGAAGAAACTTATGCATTCTCTTTCCCCTCAATATATAGATAGGGATTTCTAAGACTAACTGTCTCTACCTCAAGATTCTAAATTGCTTCAAGCAGTCTGTTGTTGTCCCATCTTCCTACTATCTAAAAGATGGTGAGATTTCTTTCTCTTTACCCAAGCCATCACCAGTTAAATTAGGTTTTAGTTGTTTTATGTATTTATTAATTAAAGTCATTATTGTTTGTATTTTAAACTACAAACTGCACGTTTGTAAGTCCTTATTTTTTAGGAAGAGAGATTTAAAATAATAGTCTGATCCACACTTTCATTGTTCTGCTGATGAAAGCTGAACTCTAACAACTTTCATACTTGCATATTTTTGTTTCCCTTTAAAAGGGTTAACACTCTGGGAAACTAAAATTGCACCCATATAATACAAATTAAAATTCTCTTTCACACACACACAGAGAAGGCAATATAACTGGCTTATGAAAATACTCAGTTGTTAAAACATGTATCACACAAGTAAGAAGGAATACAAACCCTCAGCATACACATCCTCTTGCACTGGCAAACAAAATAGGTGAATGATTTTCAGTCATGTGCCACCCATCAAATGCTTTCCTCATGAAGGGAACCTCCTGCCTGGCATGGAATGTGGTGCTGGTTGGAAGACTTTTTTTTTTTAATTTGCCAAGACTTTCACTGTGTCCTCTAAGCTGATTTTAATGTTGTTTACCAATTCTGTTGTTGACCAACTCTGCTGCTTTTGAACTTTGCACTCTGCTGAGTGCAGAAAGAGCTGAATGAAGTCAGAGTACTAACAGCTGAACACCTGTCTACCCATCTGCCAAAAGTCGCAGAGAGGAACAGAGCAACAGTGGACATATCTGACATGATCTTTCACTCTGGCTCATGCTCTCAGTTCTTCCACACCAAGCTGAAACCTTAGCTATGGGAATGAGCAGCCAAAGACAGTTGGTAGGAGTTGTGCCAGAGCTCACATTTGTCATTGCATAATCTTCAAACCATAACAACTCTGCTTGAAATAATTTGGAGATGCTGGTTCACTTTTAGGGGCAGTAATGTCTTTGCTCTCCACCACTACAACAGACAAGAAGATCTGGATGGCGAGAGAAACACTGACTTAATGTTCTAATTGTTATGTGAATTAAGAATTTCCAGTATTAGTCTGTTGTGGCAAAAACAACTCAGCATATTGTGGCACCTTAAAAGACCCACAAACCTATGGTGAAATAAGAAGCATGGAACTGCCCAGAAATAGTTCCAGACTAGTTGGAGCAGCAGGGCCAGACTGATACATTTTGCTGCTTGAGGCAAAGGGCAAGATAGTACTCTCATTTCATATACAGAAACTGACCAGACCAACAGTTGGCTCTCATTTTGGTACTAGTGTGGAGTCTAGCATCCTCTATAAAGAGCTTAGAAAAGTTTCCTTCCATCTCTCAAAAGCACTCAGTCAGCATGACTGTTGTAAGGTCCTAGGAGATGTTGACAAAAAGTAACTTTTCCAAGCTCTGTCTCTAGAAACATGTCTCTAGAGCCCTGGTGGTGCAAAGGTTAAATGCCTGTATCGCAGCCACTCATTCACAAATCATAAGGTTGTGAGTTCAATACCAGCCCAGGGGCTCAGGCTCGACTCAGGCTTGCATCCTTCTGAGGTCATTAAAATGAGTAGCCAGCTTGTTGGGGGCAATTAGCTTTGACATTGTAAACCACTTAGGGAGTGCTTAAGTGCACTGATAAGCAGTATAGAAATGTACTTGCTTTACTTGCTGTAAATATAGAATCATAGAATCACAGAAGAAACCTCAGGGGCCATTACGTCCACCCCAACATGCAGGTATACACAATCAAAGCACTCTGGTAGATGGCATTCCAGCATTTGTTTAAAAACCTCCCAGGAAGGAAAATCCACCATTCTTCAAGGGAGTGTGTTCCACTGTTGAAGGGCTCTAACTGTCAGGAGGTTCTTCCTAATGTTTAGGTGGAATCTCTTCCTGTAGTTTTCATCCATCGCTCCATGTCCTAGTCTATGGAACAGTAAAAAAGAAGCTTGCTCCATCTTCAGTATGACATCCCCTCAAATATTTAAAAAGGGCCATCATACCACCTCTTCTCCAGGCTAAACATACCCAGCTCTCCTGCACCTGAGGACACCAGTTTAGGGTAAAGCCGTAAGAGCCACGATGATCTCTCCTCCCAAATCTTGCTGCTGCACCTTTGTCACCTGTGGTAGCTGCTTCATTGTGCCTAATGCTTGGGCCAGCCCTGAAGGAGTGCTGACCACAAGGCCACAGTTCTTTCTCTAGAAAAGGATACTTCACTGGCACAAATTGTTTCGGCTAGCAAAAAACCCACAAAGGAAATGGGAGAAATAACACAGATAGGAAAGGCTGAATGGGGGGAGGAGTACAAATTACTGGGGCCCAGTTGTCCAGAGGGGGGGTCTGGAGCTTATATTGCATATAGTTTGTCTTTCGGGAAAAGTAAATTCCAAATTCAGAACTTTTTTAATCCAGTGAGAGCAGAAAAAGTGGGCCCCAGAGTAGTATGCAGCAAAATGGCCTCAAGGTGTGCACCAAATGCTGAGGGGGTCCACCAGCACAGCTGGCACCCACTCTTCGTGTTCTCAGCTCTGCAGGCCCAGGCAACTGAAGTAACACATGAGGCTGGCCCTGTGTAAAACATACCTCAAGACTCACAGGATGAGGGTCTCACAAGACTTCCAGAATGCTAATCTTGTGGTAACTTAGAAGTAGTCCTCTCATAAGAGTTCAGGTGGGCTTTACATAAACCTGCCTCATACATACAAGCCAATCTTGAGCTGGTCGGTAACAGTGATGGCTGTTTTACATAACTGTTTGAAAAGCTTGGCAACCCAAGTTAGGGAGCCCAAAATATTTTTTTCAGCAGGGCCTGAACCTGCTCTTGATAGCCCTGCCTAGGATCAAGATGAGAGAGACTGTGAGCCCTCACTTACACAACACTGAAAGAAGCAACAAGTCATTCATTTCCCTTCTATGCCCAATTTAATCCACATTTAATAAACTGGCCTTCTGATAAATAAAAAAGTCCATGAATAATTTTTTACACACAGTGGATTCACAACAATAAGGATGTCTCAGAAGCCCATTTACAGTTGTTGAGACTGAGGGGACAAGCACTGTGTCCACACGTACATTTATGCAAACATATCTTCCTAAGGCCGCTTCCCCTCCCAATCACTTGCACACAATCCTGGTAGAATCTGAACTGATGAAGAAGCAAGAATCACAGAAAATAATCTGGATTTGGGAGGATGAGATGGAGGCTGATGAACTAGGCACTGGCTGATTTGGAGAGACTTGGGAAGAAACTAAATGGAAAGACAGTTTTTACAGGGAGATTTCTCCCATTTTCAGGCTAAGAAAAGAAATGACTAGACCACAAAGACATCCAAGTATGCAGGATGTGTGGAGTGAATCTAAGGTCCAGGAGAAATTTTGGTGGATCATGAAGTCCAAGCCACTGTCCCGCAGAGGCTGCTCTTCCACAGATGTCCCAAAAACATAGCAAGGCACAACAAGATCACATATCATTCTCCTCAGCCCACACTATCCTGGTCTGCTCTTGGAACACTTGAGCCCGCACCACCTTCACCAGCTCCTCTGCACTACCCCAGGCCTGGGGGTCCACCCAGGCCCATGAACAGGGCAAAGTGTAGAGTACAACCTCAGCCCTTCGGCATTCCTTCAGCAACTCAGAATCACGTCGGCCTGGTTTCCCAAGTAAACTCCTAGGAGGAAAGCAGAGAAGAGGAGAAATGCACCATCAGTATATTCTTCTGGATGTTATGAATAATGCAGTAGCAGAGATGGGCTAAGTCAAGCATGTTAGTTTAAGCACTCTGAAGTCTAATGGGCTGATCTCAAGAACTGATGGGCTGCCAAGGAAATGCTTCGGCTGGTGTCTCCATCGCCTGTTGCACTACTGCAACATTACAAATTACATTATACCTGCATTGCTAGCAGATGCAAACATTTCAAATTTCTGGCTGAAGGATCTTATATTTTTGACATCTGAGGACAGACACTCCAACAGCCCAAAACAAGGCAGTTGCCCTTTAACCCTTGGTGAAACCTAGTGGTCCAAGTATATTTGAATAAAGGCTTTAGAGCAATCTTCCATATCTCCAGAATGGCTAGAAAAAAACACCTGCCTGAAATCATGGAGTATCAATAACAGTGAACCCAATGGACCTCTCAGACACCTTGCTACATTCCTGTGTGACATGTGAGTACATGCATACTTTAGTTATCAAATACTTTGACAAAGAAACTCTTTTTTAAAAAAGAATTTTTATGGCTGCCAAGTCCTCCTTTTTCTTCCTTGTCTTCCAGCCACCTAGATGTTTTCTAGCAGTATCAAGGTTGGGAGTATGGTGAAGGAGGGCTGGCGAAACACAGACTTTCAGTGCTGTTTTGCAGCAGTGTTTCTGCCCTAAACAATGCAATAGCTGGAAAAGAGCGGGATTCTACTTTAACTGATTCTACTACTGTAGTATCCTACTGTAGTACTGTTGTATTTGCTTACAACAGCCAAGGCAAGCAGCTGCTGCGTCCAGCAAAGCAGTTATCCCCAGCATGTTTTTAAAAAGCATAGATCTGTGAGTTTGGCCACCAAAATGGAAATCATATGGTAAAGGGAGGTTGGTGAAAAGAAATAAAAAAAAATCCCTGAAGGCCTTTTGGAGGAAGTTTTCAGGTAGTCTCTAGGAGGTTCAAAATGATTTTGTTTACTTATATTTAAATATTAGTTTTGAATAAAATGTGTGCTGTTCTTTTTTGTGGTGAAGGAACCTCTCACTGTTCTTTCCATGTTATTTCTGCCTCTGGTATCAATTTTTCTACTAAAAAAGTAAAGCCCATGAATACATCTACTTCATTAACTGAGGTATACCAGTATATACCTTCTAACATGATAGATTTCCAACTTTCTTCATGCCTTTTGCCTGCAAAGGAATTGCAGAGAACACAAGACACATTCTAATGGTCCAGAATCCATTCCAAAGCTTAGAAAATTTACTTTTTCAGACAAAAACTCCTCCATTCCTGGAGGATTGTAGGAGTTGCAGCCTCCAACAATGTAACTTTTCCAGGATGTGGAAATTCATACAGAATACCAGGTAGGTCTTTTGGGTCTTCCTGCATGAAGCAACAATACATCCTTAAAAACACCCTACCCTATATTTGTATTTGTGTATTTAAGGGTAACATGGGTAAGAATGGACAAAGTGTCTTTCTGGAAAGCTTGGTTGCTGTTATTTGTCTTCTTTCTAAGAAAACATGGAGTTTGATAACCTTTCTTTGAATATGAAGTCGTAGGCTTCATATTCAAAGCCCGAAAAAACCCACAAAAAAACTTTCTTTGAATACTTGATAGCTTGCCTTATAAATCCAATCTTGTGTTTAGTCAGCATTGGCGACCAATGCTGAGTAGGAATTATACAGAAGCGAATGCATAAAATTCCCTTCAGGTGAGTAAGCAGGCTAAAGAAGGGGGGCACAATATCCTGACCCTCCTTATCATCTCACATATACCCTCTACTAGCCACAGAGGAAACACATCAGTTCTACCACAGACAGTGTGGAAGTCAAGCCAGCTAGAAAAGGCAAAATGGTGCCCTGTTCCTGTTTTTTTCCTTTACCAACTTATTAGGCTTACATGCTGACTAGGGAGGAAGCAACAACCCTTTCTCCACAGCCGCCACAGGAAGAAGAGGCTGGAGAAGGAGGGGGGGAAAGAGCATGCTGTTTCTCCTTCACCCACTGTGTTTCTAGCTTACAAAATGTTTTATTTGCTTGCTTTTTACTCAGAAGGGGGGAGCTTCTGAGTATAAAAGGCAGGAAAGTTTATAAAAAGTTCTTTTTTACCACTTGGTAACCTTTGAAGTGTCAGTAACAAGTCTGTTATAAACAATAGATGCCTGACATTTACTTGTCTGGCATGACCTTGCTTTACCAGTCAATCACTTCTGGTTTCTTTTCTTTTCTTCATTTTTTTAAAGGCTTTCTAAGGTATAAAACCAGAAAAGGAGGAAGGAAAGCAAGAGGAGAATTAGGTTTAAATGACACTTCCCACTCCTAGAAGCTTCTGAGGAACACAATTTGCTTTTTGGGACAACCAAATTAAAGATGGAGGTGGGTGGCTCTTGGGTACCCTGAAAAGCTGAATGCAATCTAAATGCTACATTTTGCCCAGCCCTCCTTTCCCTAAAGGATAACTTGTGCAGTGAGTAAAACAGGAGAGGATTCTTAGCAAGTATGTATCACATGAGGGCCCATAACAGACCAGATCTCCAGGTCTAGAGGAGTGCATGTGTATTTTGAACATCCAGCCAGTATGCTGCCAGCAGAGTCCTGAACTTTCAGCATGTGTTGGGATGCAAGAAGGGGCAGAATGCAAGAGAAGGGAGGCTAGAAGACATCT
>CM034708.1:185036381-185076134 GCA_020142125.1 Phrynosoma platyrhinos | reverse complement strand
TGTTGTGAAAGAAAACAAAATGAGTTTTATTCCAAGAATTGAGAAAGAAGTCACCTGTCCAGGGTCTGTGTTGGAACTGGGGACTTTTCCCCCCGGACCATAGAGTAAGAATACAAGTTATCCAACCTCCCATACTTGGATCCTTTTGAACCTGATCAAAGCAACCTTTCATGTCCCCTTTTCTCCCTCCCATGTTTATCATTCAATCCCCCTTAAGGAAGGGATGAAGACACCCCTCCAATACAAGCCAGATCCTCATGCAGGAAAAGCAGGGTCATAAAACCATAAACCTTCATCCTGTCAACATTTGCCTCCTCATTCATTCCCATGCCCACAGCGCCCAGATGATTAATATTCAATACATTTTGACATTCCCCATACCCATCCTCCCAATACCTCATCAGATTATCACATTATTATATCAATATATCATCATGCTATTATATCATAACACATCATGACAAAACCATGCACATGGGTCTGACACTTCTGTGGCAGAAGAGAGGAAACTCTATGATTTCTATGAAAAGTATGGGCCAGAAAACATATGAAAGATGGTTACTTATTCTTGAGCAGGTGTGGACAATGTATGCCTTTTTTGTGGCCTCCAGAAACCCCAGGAATCAAAAATTCCCCCAAATGACCACTTGGGAGTTTGGAAAGCATTTCTACCATGTTTGGAGGCCTCCAGGGCACCCACACATTAAAAAAGGTGCCAAAATTTTCAAGTCAATTTTTTACCCCAAAATGATTTACAGAGAGTATGGAAGCATTTTTCCTTCCCCCATTTTGGGTGTCCCGGGTCAATTTATGCCCAGGAGAAGCTTTTTGTGAAACAAGAAGTTGCTTCTGATAATTTCCTGTTGTTTAAAAAAGACTTTTCTGGGTCTATAACACCTCAGGAATGCCCCCCAAATGGTCAAAATACCCCTGATATCCTCTAGAGGACATCTGGGAAGTTTGAATGTTTTGTTGTTGTTGTTGGTTGGTTGGTTGTTTTTGTTTGTTTGTTTGCTTGTTTGTTTTTGTGGGGGTTTTGTGTGGGTTTTGGGGGGGTTGCTTTTGTAGAAACAGATGCAATGGTGCTTCCTTCATGGTCTCTTGGAGAGCAAATATATCCACCATTGCCATTCCAAAGTTGCTCACCCTTGTTTTTGAAGGACAGTCCCGCCTATATCCAATGTAGAAAGGAGAAACTTCACTGTCAACTACTCATCCCTCCATGTTTGTGGCTTTGAGTTTTGCAAATTTGATTATTCACGGATTTTATTAATATGTTCTCTCTAGGAATATCTAGGTCCTCCAGTGCAATTCTATGGTCAACTTTAACCAAAGGTTGCAATGAAGGACCTAAAGATTCCTAGAGAGAAGACTCCACTAGGCATTTTTAGCTCGTCCAGCACAATTCCGTGGTCAATATCTGGCAGATGTTGACTACAGAGCTGTGCTGGAGGACATAGATGCCTGGAGAGGTTTTTCTTTCAGATAAAAACAGTGTTTGTGCTTTTTGCAGTTTTTCCACATTCATGAGGGTCCTGTGCCCGTAACCCCAGCAAATGTGGAGCGACGAATGTAGTCTGTTCCCACTTTTTGCATCCACACAGTGACAAAAATGACTCCCAAAAGCAGGTGGCTGCATCCATGTACTGCCAAGCTCACAGTGGTTTCCCTGGACAGTCTTCAAAGGGGGAGGCCATATCATTACAGAGTGTGATGTGGTAATTCTAGGAGCAGATCTGTACTGCTCACTAAAGGGCAGAAAATTGTCATTAATTTTATCTGTCGATGCATTTTTATTGCCAGGATTGGAGCGAGGTTTCTGAGGAATTTTCTGCCTCACATGCCAAAATAGCTTGGCTGTGTTTGAGTACTGTATACCCTACCATTAGGGAGAGTAATAAGCAGCTGCCCTGAGCAGAAGAATTGGGATGGCACTAAAAAACAGCAAATATTAGTTATTTAATTTGTTATTGTAGTTTTACTGCCAAAGCTAGGAGTGGTTCTTGTGCATTTTTCCTGCCTCATGTGCCAAAATAATTTGGCTAGCTTTGAGCAATATTTACCCTCATTTGGGTAAAGCGGTTAGAGAGTGTATTTGCACCTTAGATTTTGCTCAAGGAAGCCCCAGCTATATTGTACTTCAGGTTTAGTAGCATCTGCAGAGCTTCAACTGTTATCCTATGCACATTACCTGGGAGCAAGGCCCACTGAACACAGTGAGTTTAACACCTATAAAACAGAGATAGGATTGCACCATAAGAGATGCTACAATTACAACCCTTCATATTTACAGCTTTTCCTGTCCTGCAACCAATGCAATCAGAAGTCATTAAGAGAACAAACACATCTTTGCACAAACTCTGTATACAAACAAATACCATCAGGCAGCCACTCCCAGTCGATGTTCCTGCCATGTTCTCTGGAGATAATTAGCTTTGCCTACCCACCTCATAATTTTTCTCAGCCTAGAGAAGGTCTCTTCATACCTGACTCCCCTGATGTTCTTCTCAGTGACCTCGATGTGGATAACAATGGGGTGTATTTCACTTTTAATTAGATCCCTCACCACCTGGACCTCCAGATCTAGCAGACAGTGTTTATTCTACAAGGAAACCCAACAGATTTACTGATTTAAATGGAAAAGAAATAACCCAGACCTGACAAGTTGCATTAAATCAAACTCGACACATTGCAAAATATCATTGCTTTTCCAATAGTAATCCCATTAAAAGATGGGATTTACAACCAACCCTATGAGGAAAAAGAGACAATCAAAAGGCAGGGTCATCTGATATATAATATGCTGGGTGTCCAAATGTCTGGGTGGCTGGGAGAAGACTGCAGCCACTTTCAGGAGCACTCAGTCTTCGAGGCTTGACAAGGACAGTAATCCAGCTCACAGACCTACATGACCCACTGTCTTTCAGCTCCTTCTTCAGAAAAGGCAAGAAAGATACCTTAAGATGAAATGATGATTGGGCACATTTGTTTGTAAGACACTATCCTCAATGCACCACTTCACCAAAAATAAATAAATGAATAAATTCATTGGGCCTAATTCAGAGTTTGGAAACATTACTTCTTTGGATGAAAGTTACCAGTATTCTCCAGCCAACATAGTCAGTGTGGATTCTGGGAGTTGTAATCAAAAAAGTGATGTCTCCAATCTCTGCTAATGCTACCTTATCCTGTCTGGAATCTTCTAAATATGATGAGACTACAACTCCCATGATCCCATCAATATGGCTTGCTAACTAGAGGTGATGGGGTTACAGTCACACATATCTGGAGAACATTGGGGTGGGAGAAGGCTGGCCTAACAGAACAACCAGTCTATGGGTAACAAACAACCACTTGACTATCACCCTCCCCACTCAGCCTCCATTCAGTAAGTGCTAGCTTTTCTTCCGTTCTTACTTTTAATCCTGTGTAAGAGACACAGGACAGGAGGAAAATGAATGGGTGAAACCAACCCTGTCACATCATCTACAGACAAGAAAGCTTCACCCAATACATTTCTGGCTTGCTAGGCAGTGCTCAAAAGCTGAAGACAGATCCCCCAACTGGACAAAAGTTGGCATTGATTTATTTTATTTTATTTTATTTTGCCTTCCCACTTCCACAGTAATGCTTGTGCGTATGTGTCTTCAAGATGGCTGTTCAGTTATGGCAACCTCATGGATTTTATAGGATTTTCTTAGGCAAGTCTGTTTTGCTAGTTGCTTCCTCTACAGCACCTGGTTTCCATTGATGGTTTCCCATCCAAGCACAAACCAGGGCTGACTCTACTTAGCTTCTAAATAGTGCTTGGTCCTGCCTATTTCATTTCTCCATTCCTCCAGCCCAGCTTGACCAAAGCAGGTAGAGATAGCTAGGATTGGAGAGCATTCTGCATTTCCACCCTCTTCAGTTCATAGCAAAGATTTCTGGCCTTAGTTTTCTCTCACCAAATCAGCTTATACAGGATTTCTACAAGCTTATTTTCTCCAGTTGTGCTTACTTCAACTCTCATCATCCTACAGATTGGCTGTGCTGTTCAGAGATGATGAGGGTTGCAGTTGGGCCCATGGGGAAGGCGTTGGGTTGAGGAAGGCTAGTTTATACCTTATTTTCTCCACTTTGCTGATCTCAGATTTGAAATGGAGCAAGTAATGGAGACGTTGTATCCACTCAGCTTCTTATTACATTTCCCATTTCTGGATAGAGTTTGGGAAAAGGTTACATTGGTTGGTTGGTTTACTATGACTTCTAAAATACTCCCACTTGCATGGCCACTAGTGGAAGGATTCTGAAGACTACAGGCAAAAGGATTCTGGGGATTATAGCCCCCAAAAATAACTTTTCCAACCTCTACTTCTTTCACTCCCTCTTCTAAGGGATGTTTTAACAGAATCTATGTATGGAGTCATCTTTGATTATTTCTCCTGAATGTGGATTTTAACTCGGGATCCACTGCTACAGCCTACCTAGCATAATGCTTTATCCAAACCTCCTTCTCAGTAATGAAACTGCTGGGCTGCACACCTCACCTTTCCAATAGCTTCCTGGATAGCATGGATCCTCCTAGAATTCTTCTGGCTTTGAGAGATCCTGTCAACATTAACACTGTTCTTGAATGAGGCAGAGGAGAGGCTTTGTTCCTCAAGGACATCTATGAAAAGAGGCAACAAGTGTAACCACAAAAGACTCTCAGAAGGCAAATGTCAATAAATATGGGTTATGTGCAACAAAATTATCCTGAATGCTAGAGTCAAACACAAAGCCTGGATCCTGCTGTGCATGCCTTACCAGAAGTAAATCTCAGAGCATTCAATAACACTTGTTTCCAATTATGTAAGCAGGGAAATGCAGCCTAAGATTTCAACCATATGAACACTTACTATGAGTAACACGTATTGAACAAAGTGGGGTTTACTGACTATGTGAGTGTGTGTATGCCAACATGTCCCCTGTCAATGTATGGCAACTCCATGTATTTCATAGGGATTTTGTAGGCAAGGAATACTCAAAGGTGATTTTGCCAGTTCCTTCCTCTGAAATCTAGCCAACAGCACCTGGTATTTGTTGGCAGTCTACCATCCGAGTACTAATTAGGGCCAACCCCACTTAGCTTCCAAGATCAGACAGGATCTGGTACCTTTAAGGTATTTAGACTCCATTATTATAAAGGATGTCCTTATTTGAGGATCAGAAAGCTTGACCCTTATTGGACTGGCAGACGTCCCTTATTATAAGGGATGTGTCCTGTTTGGATGTTGGAAAGATCTACCTTTTACATAGACTTAACAAAATACCAAAAAATCCTGTATTTTTGCCTGTGGGCTCTTCATAAAGATAGAAATGTGTGTACTGTATTCTAGAAATTCTAGGAATCTAGAACATAGGTTTATTTAAAAGCCAGTTAATACAAGGGTAAGTTAACTGAAATCAATACCTTCATTTAGTATTTAGGCAGAACACAAAACCTGCTAATAACTGTTTCCTGATTGTCAGTCCCACATGGCATGAATTTTGACTGCCCCACATTGCTATTTGAAAATCTGGCAACACTATGTATGTGTCACAGAAGAAGAGAATGGTAGATGCTTCCCACTGAAGGAGTAAAGTTAATCAAGAAATCAGAAGCTCAGATCCAAAGCACATTGCAGAAATAATCCAGTCTGAGACTGATTTAACTGCCCTGGCTCAGTGCTAGGGAATTCTGGGAATTGTAGTTTATTGTGGCACCAGTGCTCTCTGACAGAAAAGGCTAAATGTCTCACAAAACTACAATTCCCACAATTCCCTAGCATTGAGCCAGGGCAGATAAAGCGGTCTCAAATGCGATTATTTCTGCAATGTGTTTTGGACCTCACTTCCAGGAATGGTTTCATGATGGTCATGCTGACTGGGGGGGTTCTGGTTGAGCTCCAGAACTAGGAAGGACAACTGTTTTCCTTTCCTGATACTACCATCCCAGGGCCTTCTTCACTCAAGCCTCTCAGCTTACCAGCTGGGCACAAACAAAAGTCCTGATGTGAAGGAGGGAGGTCCAAAAGGTTCGTGATGATCACGGGTGCTAAGCAGCTTGGTGAGATCACAACAGGGCGACGGTTCTGCACCACCAGAGGACGTACTGGACTATAAGGTTTTACTACTCCATCTGTAAACAGGAGACAGAGAACAGTAGCAACTTCTGGCAGATCATAGAATCGTAAAGTTGGAAACCACAAAGGCCATCCAGTTCAACCCCCTGCCATGCAGGAATACACAACCAAAACACTGCTGATATGCAGGAACTCACAATCAAAGCATGCCCAACAGATGGCCATTCAGCCTCTGTTTAAAATCTCCACAAAAGGAGACTTCACCATTCTCCAAGGCAGCGTGTTCCACTGTCGAACAGTTCCTACTGTCAGGACGTTCTTCCTAATGTTTGGGTGGAATCTCTTTTGAATTCATTGCTCTCTGAGTCCCTTCTTAAACTTCTCTTCTCCAGGATAAACAAACCCAGTTCCCTAAGAATGTATCTGTAGCATAAGAAGTGGAAAGCTAAGTGCAGAAGAATCCTAGCAATGTCTCACTGCATTGCTGTATAAAGAGAATTCAAATCAATGGGATGTGGTAGTCAGATAGATGCTCTCTGAAGGTCTCATCCTGCTCAGCAGAAGCTGGCGGAGGGGACCTCAGAAACATCACATGTCCTTTCTCCAGAGATGTTCACTGAAACCCATTCTGAAGGTTTTCTGGCACTTTCGTCACCTTTTAAATCTTTTGCTATTATGTTTTTTCTGGTTCAATTATTCTCGCTGAGATGGTATTTTCATGAAATGGATGTACAGTTGGCCCTCCGTTTTCATGGGGGATCCATTCTGGATACACACACACACACACACACACACACACACACGCAAAAACAGAGATTTGGGAATATTCAAGCCCCACAGGCATGAATGAGGTGTGTCCCTGCAGGGTGCACCCCATTGATTTTCACGGAAGTCATCTCTCCGTGAATATGCAAATCCATGGACTTTAAGTCTACGAGAAAGAAGAGGTGACTGTATATACACATCAATTAATTTACATTGGACATACAGCTCCCAGAATCCCATCACTACCACCAGCCAGCATGTCCATGCTAATTGGAAGATTCTGGGAGCTGCAGTTCAACAAAGTAATACCAAACTCCACTGATATGGAACAGCAGTATAAATCAAAAGAAACTCTTTCCTTCATTAATAGTAAGGACAAGGATGGTGGAAGTGGAATTACCTAGGCAAGGATCTGGCCAAAGGTTCTCATTCTGCCCTTCCTGCTGCTTTCGTTTCACCAGATGAAGCTGGTTCAGGGCCCGTTTTTTCAGCTAAAAAGAAGGAAGGGAGGGTTCGAAGGGGAAAAGAGAAAGGGAGGCACAAGACAATGAATCCATCACTCAGATCCTCACAAAATGCCAGCTACAAATGTATTATTCCAAGTCAAAACAGATGCTCATTTGAGATACAAATCCTCAAGTGGGCTGAGACATTTCGGCAAATTATGATTTCTTCTTTATCCATTTTCCTTTGCAAAACACCTCACGATAACAATGGAAGACATCACTTTGCATCTCCAGTAAGAGAACAGAGTCCTAAGTAAATGTGACAGCAGTAACAATAGCCACTATTGCTATGCTACCACACACAGTTTCTGGACATGCACTACTGCTCTTCTTGCACCCATGAGAGCAGACTGTTCAACCTCTATACTCCACAAGTCACTCCTTCCCTCTCCCAACCTTCCTCACAGGGTTGCTGTGAAGAATAGAGAGGAGGAGAACCATGGATGACAATTTGAGCTGACAGGAAGGAAGGAAGTAAAATTCAACAATAAAAAAGAAGAAATATCACAATAAATATTTACCTCTTTCTTTCCAATCAACTACCACCACCATATTTACTTGTCTCTCTCTTGTGCATAATAAAAGCAAGCTCTCAGCAGCTTAACACGACATCAAAAAGTTACATAATCAAAAACATTTTCAAAAGAATTCAACAGTCATTACAACTCATGATTCAAAATCCTACATATCTGTCTAGCATTTCGCAATAAATAAATAAATAAAGATTGAACAATCTACTAATTAATCTCACTAAGGTTGAATAAAAGAAAAACAGATACTAAAAAAAAGATAACATCCAAATAGCAACAACAACAACAAAATCCAAAAGCTAATGCTGTTCAGCTACAAACCCTGCATGGTTTCCAAATCTCTACTCCCCAATCTCTCTCACCTCTGGCTCACCTTAGTCCTGCCTCCTTTCTGCCGTGCTGCTGCCTGGATCTTCAAGAGCTGTTGAGCCCTGAAAAGAAGGCGACAATTGGACATGACTTTACTTACTGCTAGAACTGAGACAAAAGCAATAAAGTGCAGACAACCACTCTCAACAAGCGCACAACAACACCCAGATGCATAGCATGGTCAGAGGGATTCTGGGAATTATGGTCCAAAAAGTAATGTTTCCAAGCCCTGCTCAAATATACAGAAATGTGCCACCCACATGGTCCTTTTAGCAAGCAAAGCCTACTGAGGTTTTCTTCTAAATGCCTCCCTTAAGGCTAACTGGCAATCAAAGCTTTAAGCTAAAATAAGTTGGCATGATCAATCCCATCCAATTGTCTTTGCTTCCACCCAGCACTGGAACCCACCACCATCACACACACACACAAAACCCAAACCCTCTGTCCTAAGGTCGAAAGATGTGTCAGGATCAATTTGTGATGCTGCAGCATGGTAAACACAGAGAACTTGAAATGGAAATACATTAAGGGTGCTACTGACTAAAGCAGGGATGGGGAACTAGCAGACCTCCAGATGTTTTGGGACTCCACCTCCCAGTAGTCTGCAAGAAAAAACGTACTCTCCCTTTGCGTTTCAAATGGTGTACATATCAGTTGCATCAGGAACTGTTTTTGAAGAAGAGAATGACAGGGGAATGCCTCTTCTACAACACTGCCTACCACCTGCAACTTTTATAAGTATTTATAATAAAAAAAATTAAATAATAATTCAGTTTCTTTTCTTTTCAAGTGTTGCCTGATTAAATCTCAGATGCCTTTTTAGTCTATTGAAGAGGGCTTTGAATTATTAATTTAAATTATTAAAGGCCACATCCTACACTTTTAAGTACAAATTCACTCTTTTCCACGTACTTTATGCCAAGGAGTATGGAAATTTGTGGTCCTCCAGATGTTATTGGACTGTATCCCTAGGTAACATCAGCCCTAGGTAACATAGCGAACAGTGAGGGATTATGAGTGTTTCCATGTCAATAGGGTCATTCATTCTCCATCCCCAGCTTTATAAAATTTTCATGCCAGTCATCCCAAATGCACCAGTAACTTCCAAATTAGACTACTGCAATGAGGTCCAAGTGGAGCTGCCCTTGAACATGACTTGGAAGCTAGTGCTAGTACAAAATGCAGCAGCTAGATCATTGACAGAACATAACAGAGATACCATATAGCTCTAGTCTTAAAGCAGCTACACTGGCTGCCAAGTATACTTCTGGTCTGAATTCAAGGTGCTGTCAATGGTCTTCAAGGCCCTGAATAGTCTGGGGCCTTGATACTTGAAAGAATACCTCTCCCTATATGCAACTCTCAGAGACTGAAGTCTGCAGAAGATACCCTCCTCTGTGTCCCACACTGAAGGGAATACACTGTGGGAAGATGTGAGAGAAGGGCTTCTCTACCATAGCATCCCCCACTGCCAGAGGCACAACTGATGCCAATGTTGGTATCATTCCAGCACATAGTAAAAACATGTTATTAGGAGCATGAGTTATTAAAGTCTTTGGGGGTTAACTGGTATTTCTTGAATCTGCATATGTCATTTGGATTTAAATTGTTTTAAACTTAATCAACTAAGTTTTAACTATCTTGTTTTAATTTCTCAATTTACTGAATATGCTTTTATACTGTAAACCACTTTCAATCCCACATTGAAAGGAAGGTGGGATATAAATGAAATATTTTTAAAAGTACTGTTTTATATTGTTTAAATTGGTCAAACTCATTTTAGTATACACTGCCCTGGGCTCCTATGAAGTATAAATATTTTAATAAATAAATAAACTAATATTAAAGATAAGCACAGTGAATAAAGATCAAGAAAGGTCCTCTGGATACTCCTACCCAAACATAAATTTGAGTCTGGCGCTGTGAAAACCTACTCTATCCATTGGGCAACAGTGACTGATTCCTTACAGATCTCCGGCTGTCTGTCCAACAGAATCACCTCATATGTCATTGCCTGACCCAGCATTGCCCAAATACTGCTTTCTTGACTACATGTCCCAGAATACCCCATCAGGTAAGATAGCTGGAGTAATTCTGGGAGCTGTGGACCAAAAACATAATTTTCCTAGGCTCAACTATCCAAAGCCTACATTTATTTATTCAGAATTGTGCATACCCAACCTCCTCGGGGGAAGAAGAAAAAAAACAATCCAATAGAAATGTAATTGAAGCATCCCAGTACTAAATAAAACTCAATTAGCATTCTAAAACCCAAGTCTGTCTAAAATTAATCCAATAAATTACATAAATATTACAAAATAGTCTTTAAAACTCTGTTTAAATAAGGATGTTTTGCAGAATCATGTAGACACAGTGCTGGCCAAATACTCCCTGGGCAGAATATTCCATAAGGCCTGCTGCATATTCCAACTGTTTACATTTCTCAAACAGATGACATTGAACAGGGATTTTCTTAATGAAATTAATTGGGGAAAGGGGTGGTCTTTAAAATTCACACATAAACAAGAAAAAAAAGACTGTTCTCCTATAAGCATTTATCCTACAGGCACCCAGATATCATAGTGGTGCTTTGGCCCTCCAGATGGTTTGGGAGTTAATCATTAATACATTTCCCACCATCCCACACTGGCCATGCTGGCTGTGGCTTTGGAGAGTTGAAAAACAAAACATCTGGATGGCCAAAAGTCCATCACTGTGTTTCTGTGAAATAATAATGCTGTCAGTTTATATTTCTTCTTTTTAAACTTATTTTTTAAAAAGGAAGATGTAGACAAGCTGGGGCTGGCTCAGAGAAGAGAAACAAGGATGATGAGCGTTATGGAGAACAAAACATATGAGGGGAGCCTGATGAAAAGAGGATGGAGGGGTGACATGACTGCACTCTTTCAGTTGCTAAAGGGATGTCACAAAGAGGAGGGTACAAGTTTGTTCTCTGCTGCCCCAGAGAGCAGGACTGGGTCTAATAGTTTTAAGTTACAAGGTTTGATTGAACATTAGAAAGAAATTCTTGACAGTAAGAGTGGTTCAACAATAGAACCAATTACTTAAAGAGGGGTCTCTTTCTCTAGACATCTTCAAAATAAGGCTTGACAGCTACCTGCTGGAATTGCTCTAGCTGGTTTTTCTGCATTGAACAGGGCATCAAACACCATGGCCTATGGAGGCCCTTCCAACTTAATGATTCTATAATAGTACATCTCATGGTACTCAGTTTCTGCAGTTACCAAAAGCCTAAGAGGAAGAAAGTGCTTAAGAAACTGGCTTACACCAAGTCAAACTCTTTGTCTATCTAGCCAAGCATTGCCTACTTTGATTGGCAAACTGAGGCCTTCCCCACCACCAGTTACTTGGTCTTTTTTCAAACTAAAGATACCAAAGCTTCAACTCTGGATCTTTTGCAAACAAACCAAAAGTACAATTAGTGAGCCTTCCCTGAGGAAATGCAGGGAATTGTCATAGATTTTGTCATAGAATTTGGAAACACTGTTTGGGGGAGGGTATGGACTACAATTTACACAATTCTCCCCAGTTCTGGGAGCTGTAGTGCAAAATGACAGCTTTTCCAAACTCATCCTTATCAGACACCAAAGACTAACTGGCATATAAAAATTGTTTTTGCCCCCAACACCAACACCCAAGGCTTGGACCATTACCTGCTGTAATTAGGTACTGTGCCTTTATCCAAGTCCCGGAGAGTAAAGGGATCCACTCGAGCACAATACCATTCCAGCCGTCCCTTGTGCAAGGTGTCAGTGATGTGCAAGATCTCCCGGCACTTCACACACAGTGCATAAGGGTCTGCAAGCTCTAGGAGGTTCAAGTTGGCCCGCACATAGAAGGAGTCACCAGGAACCTTCTGCCCAGCATCTAGGGCTTCCTTGAGAGGCTGGTATCCTACCAAGGAGAGAAGACAAGGAAAAAAGACCCAGATGGATAAGAACAGAGATGTGCCTAGTCCAGCATCCTATATTCCATGGTAGCCAACTGTGGAACTCTAAGGAAAAAAGACATGACAGCAAGAATCCTCCCCTCCCCAGTCTGAGGGTGTGCAGAATATCCACCTTTCTTTTAAATGCAATGGGAAAAGGTCTCTTGATATACTGAAAAAATAGTGATTTGCTACAAAAGTGTTCATTCCTGTGTGATAGTGAGAAACATACACCCTGTATTTTTTTCTCAGCAGCAGTAATAGAAAACAACAACAACAACAACATGCAGATTTTGTACAAAGGAAACCCTGAAATTTGCACCAAAAAACTCTCACAATGTGAAACACCATTCAAAAAATACACAAGAACTGTCATCATCTCACCCAGCAAGGAGAAAATATTAAAATGTTCATTATTGCATGCAAGAATATATCCCATCAACTAGAGGAGCACCCTTCAGTCTGAGAAAAGGAGGCAGCAGTAGCAGGTAGAGCCAGGATGAGCTCTTTGCTGTCTTGTATGGGACCCAATATCAATATTGTGATAAGGCTTTCTTAAGCAGCCTTCCTCAGTAAGGATCCCTTCAGAGGTGATGGATCACAACTCTAATCATCCCCACCCAGCACAGTCATGGTGCTGAGAGTTATAATCACCCACATCTACAGGACATCAGGTTGAGAAAGACTGCTCTAGGGTCCTTGAAATGGGACTCTCTACATAACTGACAGCAGTCTAAAGACCTGCCAGGATGGATAGAGAGACTTATATTGATCATGCTATTCAAAGAGAGCACAGGCAGCCTGAAACTGGAACTCAAACTGCTCCGCAGGTAGTTGCACATTATCTGATTCTAGGCCTATAGGGAAATTTGGCTTAGGCTAGCCAGATCTGGGCAACTTCTAGTTAGGAGGCATTAGTTGAGATTAGGGGTTCAATCATTTCAGGGGTAAAATATTCAGAGCCATATAGCAGACAAAATGGCTACAGATGATAACAGGAAATTTTTCCAAGTATCACTAGAACATAGATGGCACCCTAAATATAAATCTCCATAGTATGTGCATATTTTCTACAATCCATTTTGCTTTGAGTAGAATGGGAGGAAAAATGGCACTACACAGTATGCCATGGTGGAGCCTCATTACGTCTTAACTCAAGATTTCGAGATATTAGTCTGCCATCATAGGGATTAGAAAATTCTTGGGTTTTTTAAAATCAAATCTGAAAGATACAAGCTTCTAAGCCAGATGTTCAGTTCACAGATGTGCAGAATACACATTGCCTTTGCTGTCTAGATGAATTAAGGATAAACAGTCACACATACCATGTGCTCTTAAAGCAACTTACCTCTTCTATCCGGCAGGAAGAGGAGAGAAGATGGGTCATCCCAGTGCAATAGACTCAGGTATGCTACCTCCCGGGTGCAGTTCTCAAGGGACAGTACCTCCCCATTTAGCTGTGTCCCCCTAATCTGCCACAGAAAACACAAAGAAAAAGAAAATGCACAGATCAAGCACCAAAAGCTTCATAATAATAATATTTTTGGATTGCAAAGTAGTGTGCTGTTGCTGCTGTTAATCCTTCTCCTCTCTCTCCACCCCTGACATCGTTCTTTGTATTCTCACTATACAATTATACCAGTTCAATAGCACTTTGACTGTTCTGGCTCTGTCCAACAGAATCATGGGATATACAGCTTGATGGAGTATTTAGAATGGTGGTAAACAAGCAGAGTCTCTAGCAGAGAATTCTAAACTCCTTACCAAAATCCTAGGAATCTGTAGCATGGAGCCATAGCAATTAGAGTGGTATCAAGATGCTAGGTCTAAATATCCTGAAGGCAACAGATCCCATCTGATATTAGAAGCAAGCAGGGTCAGGGCTTGTTAGCATTTGGATGGGAGACTGTCAAGAAATACCAGGTGCTGCAGATTTGTATCTTTCAGGAGAGGACAATGGCAAACCACCTGAGTATTCCTTGCCTAAGAAAATCCTATGAAATTCATGAGGTCACCATAAGCAAACAGGCAACTGGAAGGCACATACATGCATACAAGGCACAATAGTTATGTAGTGTGGATACTCACATGAACAACACAAGAGACAAAAGAAGACAAATGGAAATAAAGAGTGTTCCTAAGATAGGAGCTCTTTTAAAAAACAGGCTGCTGCTGGGTATTTAGATCTTTCTCTGAAGGAGAGGTAGGCCACTTGTGAACTTCTTAAGACAAAGAATGCCTTCAGAGCTACTAAAAAAAGCTACAGACTTCTGTCTAGATGCAAACTCTTTCACTCTATGCATGGTCATGCCCATGTCAGTAAAGGTGCACGTGACACAATATGCAAATTCAGGATGAGAGCATGCTTGCTTGTACAGGTTACACAAATAGCAGCCCATTAGGCTAAAGGCTATAACCCACAGTTTCTTCAAAAAGATGGTAATCAGTAGCTGATACATATTACACTCGTTCCCTCCCATTTGTGGACTTGCCGTCCACAGTTTTGGTCCTTTGTGGACTGCAAGCAAGAAAAGAAAGTGGCATATGCACACCAGGCACGCGCACAGTGCCACACACAGAAGTGTGCAGCCATTATAAACAATGGGGCTGGAGTATTTGTTTTTTCCAGTTCACGGAATTCCAGGACAGATCCCCCGCAAATCAGGAGGGATGAGTGTATATTTAAGTATCTACAGACGTGCTGGCTTTGAAAATCAATAAAAACAAGCAACTCCTTCACAGCAGATGTATCCTATGGGGATAAGAGACTGAGCTAAGACTCAGGAAGTTCCTACTTCATATCTTGCCTCTGCCATGAATTCACTACAGGGTCTGAAGAAAGCCCTTCTATAAGTTTCCTGTGTGAAAAAGGCAGTGGATATAATATTTGGCCTAAGGGCTGGGTCTACTATGAGACAAAGCGTGGCAGACATCTCAGGCACCAAATACTGTGGGACAAAGAAAGGCTAAAGCTTTATATGCCAAGCAACCTGCTCTATATCCCCCTAAGCTACTCAATGCTCTGAGGCACAGTGCAAGATGCTGTCTTGAAGACAGTACTGAAATATCAGCTGCAAGTCTACTCATTTTTTATAGAGATAATGGAGGAGCAGCCATCTTGCCTTTTGTCTTTGACAGCAAAATGTTTTGGCCCAGAGCTGCATGACTTCTATTACAAAGCAATCAGATGAATCAGCTTTTGCAGCATTATTTTAAAAAAGTAATTAGTTGACAATATTTTGGGAGTGGCTTCTTCTCAATATAGATTTCAGGCAAATTTCAATATGTGTTGCCCCAGTTTATAACATTTAAAATATACAATGTTTCTTCATAAATAAATAAATGAAAGTATCACTTATAATACATAGAGGAAGAAAGCAACTTAGCATTGCTAGGAGGAAGGGATTTCCCTTGCTTGCTTAGGCTGAGGAGCATGAGAGGGAGGAAGAAACTTTAATTTTGTCAGGAAAGCATCTCTTGGCCTGCTTAGAAGAGTATGTAATAGAGTGATAGGGAAAAATGAATCTTGGAGTTTTGGTGTAGCTGGAAAGAGTTTCCTCTGCTTGCTTTGGTGGGGATGAATAACTGGAATCTTGTCATCTGGAAGGGGTTTCTCTAGCCTGGAAAAGATATGTTCTGAAATTTTATGCTTTAAAACTCTTAAAAATTTGTGGCACGTTAAGCAAAACACGAACTCTGTGGCTACTTCAGCTCCGTAGGAATGCATCCCCCTGGATTTCCTAAGAAACTTACTCCCCCCACCCACCCACTGCTTTATGTCAGTCTCAATTTACATCATCTGTCCGGCAACAAAACCATAATGTAAATCAAGATTTGCTTGTAGTTCCTGGTCTTGATAAGGATTATAAATAAATGTATGTTAAATACTTTAACATAGGGTAAGCAAGCTCTAGTAATATGAGGGCTAATTTTCCACACAGAAGACCCACTTCACATTTTGGAGGGGGGACGAGACTTTTAAAAACTTTAATAAGAAGTGGAGCCCCTTGCAAATTGTTTGAAAAGAGAATTACTCTAAAATCGTTGGAATGGGGCCAGGGGATATAGAAAGAATTCAGGGAAACACAAAAACAGTCTTGTGGGCTGCAAGTAGCCCACCAGCCACATGATTCCAACCCCACAACCTACTGTCCCATGGAATGGCATTCCAGAGGGTGGAAGCAGCCACCGAGAAAGTTTTCTTTTGTGTCCTCACCAAGCAAACTTCTGAAGGTGGCAGGACTGAGAGAAAGCATTCCCTTGATGATCTTAAAGCTCTGGCAGGTTTCATACAGGCTTTCAAATAGTCTGGAACCAAGCCATACAGATTTCACAGATCATGCATGGCCTGCAATTTGAATTATTCCTGGAAATAAACCAGTAGCCAGTGAAGCAGTTTTAACAAGGGAATTATATGCTCCCATACATGTACATTCCCTATCTCCATGCTTTTATACTTTCAAAATAAAAACAAAAAAAAAATTGGGCATGTAGTAACATTATTGGGGCCAGCCAAAACACCTCATAAGTGTGCAACTATTTGAGTTATCTATAAATCTTCATCAGACTACACCTGTGTTGGCGAATCTGTGGCATGCATGCCCTCTCTGGCATGCAAAGCCATCTCTGAAGGCACGCAGCAGCCACAGCAAGTAGGGGCGGGAAGCACGAACTTGGCCCAGCTCCTTGTCGTGCCTCACTTTGCCTCGGGAGAACTGTGCCATGCCAAGGAGGGGAGGGGAGGCACACACACAGCTGAGATGGCTCCTTGCTGTGGCCCGGTTCTCCTGCAAAAAACTGAGTCGCGACAAGGAGGGGCCATGTTTGGGCCTTCTGGGCAGAAGCTATGCTTCTTCTGGACAGAAGGCCTGCATCTTGCTATGGGATTCTGGGGAACTGTAGTTTTTTGAGGTGTAATTAAACCATCCATGGGGTTTTCTTGGCAAGATTTCTTCAGAGGAGATTTGCCATTGCCTTCCTCTGTGGCTGAGTGTGACTTGCCCCAGGTCTCCCAGTGGGTTTCATGGCTGAGCTGGGATTCGAGCCCTGGTCTCCAGAGTTGCACATTCAAACCACTGGCTCTCTTTGTTCTTGTTATTGTGCAGTGCCTTCTGTGCTCTATTAGGCTTGCTATTGTTGTTGTTGTGTGCCTCAAAGTTGTTTCAAACTTATGGGCCCAGAGCACCCTCCCTCCCTTCCAAGCGCTGGTTCCTGGAGATGCTAATGTGAAACTATCATGGGGCAAGCTTTGTCAGAGGGGGATTTCCACTGCCATCCTCTGAGGCTGAGAAAGCATGACTTGTGTTTGTGGTGCCTTCAAGTCATTTCCAACTTATTGTGACCCTAAAGTGAAACTATGGGGGGTTGCAGACTGTCAGAAATAGTGCAAATTCAGTCCACTTTTAGGGTTAGGGTTAGAGCTAGGGAATCATGGGAATTGGTTTTTTTCTGTGACATTGAGCCTTCTCTGTCAGAGAGCTCTAGTGCCACAATAAAATACAGTTCCCATGATTCCCTAACCCTAACCCTAACCCTAAAAGTGGACTGAATTTGCACTTTTTCTGGCAGTCTGCAACCCCCCTATCATGGAGTTTTCTTGGCAAGTTTCATCAGAGGCAGGTTTGCTATTTTTAGAGTGAGGCTGAGAGAGTGTGCATTGGGTTTTTCCCCTGGAAGTCCCACCCCTGGAAGGCAGATGTCCCACCACCAAAAGTCCCGCCTCTGGCACCCAGTGACACTCAGTGCAGGAATGCCATTGAGTATGGTCACTCAGTCTCTAAAATGTTCGCCATCACTGGGCTAGATGGAACAAAAAATAGGAGATTGGAGAGAGGAGAAGAAATATTAAAGTCCAAAAATACAGCCAGACCCCATGGCTACATCTTGACTAATTATGGTATTTTCCTATTTCTTCCCCCATTTTTGTGACCATGGGCATGTCACTCTCTCTCAGCTGCAGAAGATAGCAATGGCAAACCCCTTCTGTAGAAACTTCCCAAGAAAATCTCATGATAGGTCACCTTTAGGGTTGGCATAAGTCAGAAATGACTTGAAGGCACATAAAAACAACAACAAAGGCAAACAAAGAGTTCTGAAGAAATTGAAAGCATTCCCACCTTTATGACATATGAGCTGGTCTTAATAAAGTTCACCTTTGCAATATATAACACATCCAGCTGGCATCTATATATTTGAACTCTGTGCAGGGTGTGTTCCCCATATCTCTGAGAGGGAACACAAAAACACCACCTTTTGGTTGATTAATGTGGCTTTCATCTTCCCTATCAAACTCTTCCTGTTCAAAGGGTTAGTCATGACTCATTCATTCATACCTCTAGGAGTCGGCATCCCTCTCGAAGTCCTACACTCTCAGCTTCTGAGCCTGGCCTCACCCACTGAACGTAAATCCCAGTTCTGTTTCCTCCAAGGATGGAGATGTCTCCTGCAAGGCCTCTACTCTGGGGTGTTGGGATGGTCAAGGGGTGTGTGCTAGACAAATGCACCAAAACAGATCTGGGTGGAGAAGAAAGAAAGAAAAACAGGATCTCAGCTCTGGCATTTCTACCAAGAAATACCAATATTCTGGCCTGATCAAGAGGATCTGGGAAGCTCCATAAATAATTGTGAAAATGTTTTTTGCAGTGGCAGCTGGTAGTTCACATCTCAGTGAGCAGTGAATCAGCTCTGGGTTTTAGTTTGAACTTCAAAGGAATTATCCAAGGTGCTATACTAAGGGCCTTTACAGACTGCCAGAAATAGTGCAACTTGAAGCCACTTTAACTGTCCTGGCTCAGGGCTAAGGAATCATGGGGACTGTAGTTTATTGTGGCACCAGAGCTCTCTGACAGAGAAGGCTCAATGTCCCAGAAAAAATACAATTTCCATGATTCCCTAACACTGAGCCAGGACAGTTAAAGTGGCCTCAAGCTGCACTATTTCTGCAGTCTGTAAAGGCCCTTAGTTTGGCGATAGGGTTCAGAACTTTGGACAGCTTCTTTCAAGTTCACATAAAACTCAGAACAGATTCACTGCCCTGCTGAAATGGAAGCCATCAGTTACCAATGGGGTGCTTTTTGTTTCAAATTCCTGGATTCCCCTAGGCAGTATGGGCAGTGGTTATATTTAAATTGTAAGCCACCTTCAGTCCCAATTCTGAAAGAAAGGCAGGATATAAATAAATATAATAATAACAATAACTAGCTGGAGATTCTGGAAGCAGTAATCCAAACAAGTAATTTTCCCAAGCTCTAGTGGAGGATGGCTGTGAATCTGCCCTACAGGAGAAATACTGTTCATGGACTAATCCAAGCACAGGAGGTAGTTACAATGTTGGATTTGGGATTAGGGAGGCCCATGTCCAAATCTCTACTCAGCCATGAAGATCACTAGCTGACCTTCAGCCAATCACTATGTTTCAGACAAACCTATCTCACAGGGTGACTGTGTGAATTTAAAAGGAGAGAACAGCTCTAACCTCCTTGGAGGAAAGGTGGGATATTAACGTGTTTAATAAATAAGGCTGGGCCATCATAGCTACAGATGATGTTGGAATCTGGAAGGCAGTGATGAGGGCAGGGGTGAGTTTCAATCATCAGCTTTGCTCCTTTATTCCCAAATTCTAACTTTTCCAAGACATCTGAGTCCTGTGTCCCAACAGCAGCTAAAGAAGTTGTGTACACACAGATCTCAAAAGAAGAGTGTTTGCCTTGGTGGATCATTATCATGCCACCTGGTTTCACCAGGTTGCCAAGCCCACAGTTTCCCTTGCTCCTACCAGGGCAAAAACTTACATTTCCAGCTGTTTAAAGACTTTGGGTTTTTTTAGATTGGAGATATCAGTCATTGAACCTGGAACCTTCAGCATACAAAGCAGTAGGCTGCTATACCAGCCTTCCCCATCTAGGTGCCTTCCAAATATGCTGAATGATCATGCTGTCTGGGGATAATGGAACTGTAGTCAACAGATCAGGAGGGCAACTTGATAGGGACATTCGCATCATAAGACTGAGCTATGAGTCACAATTCCCTTTCTAAGGAAGGGCTGATATCTTGCTCTTATGATTACCTGGAGCTATTATATTATACTTCAATTTCAATTGTTGTTTGCATTTCCATTTTATGTAAACTGCCCTAGGAACTTTTTTATTGAAGGAATCTATGACAATGTAATAAATAAGTCATGTCCCATATAGGGACATGAAATAAAAAATTATAGTATATCAATTTCTTTCCTCTATTACCCAAAGTGGTGGGAGAGGATATCTCAAATATCTGAAATAATCCTTCCAATGTAGTGTCACTTCACTCAGTGCTCTACAGACTACATTACTCAGTTATAACTACTTCATACCACTTTAAATATAATCATTGTTCTTTCCTACAAAATCCCAAGTAGCTCTTCTCTCAGTCCCACCAAGTACAACTGGTGGGGATATGGCAGAGGGTCTTATTCCCAACTTCTGAAACTACTTTCCTAGAGAAACAAGACTGCCCCTCTTCACAGTGTCCGACTAATGGAAGAGGAAGACTTTTTGTTTCATTAGGCCTTTGTGAACTGATTACTTAAGAAGAAAGTGTTTTCAATAATAATATCTGGGTTTTTTTCCCTTTTTCAGTGGATATCCTTTTAAAAATATTTTAACTTTTGTATATTTTAGTGATGTGAACTTGCATCTACATCCATTTTCATTTCTGTAAGCTGTTTAGCATTTCAGGTCTGAGAAAAAGGCAAGATTTTATTATTATATTCAATATTGTATTTATATAAGTAATTCTCAGTACTGCACCAAACTGCATATTTTTGTTGTTATAAAAATATGCAGTTTGGTGCAGTACTTAGAATTCTCTGCTTCAAAATTTAAGTCCACTTCCCTGAATTACAGCACTGGACCTCTCCAACAGAGAATTCTAAGTATCTGTATCTCACAAAACTATAAATTCTAAGATTCAAGGAACTATGGTAGCTACAGTGGTAACAGCCTACTATAACTATTTAGCAAAGATGAACTCCTTGTTGTAAGTAAACAAAAAATAGCAGTTCCCCCACTTAAAACATCTTCACTTTTACCCTCAGTTCAAACCACTGAAAAATTTGTCTTGGGTACTAGCCCTATCAAGGTCAATACCTTCATTTCCATTTACCGCTCTTCATGTACTTGCTCCAGTCTTTATGATTCTAGCCACTGCTGAGTGGCAGAGCACATGCTTTGAATCCAGAAGGTCCTAGGTTCAATCTCTGCTATCACCACTTAAAAGTAGCATATCATCAGATCTTGGAAGAACCACTAGTGGTCAGTAGAGATTGGACAGTAGAGACCAGACAACTTCAGTGGGTTCAAGGACAAACTTAACTCCCTGAGAACCTACAAAAAAAATTGGGAGATCTGGATGCTTTGGGGGCTTTAGGGGTTACACTTAGTGGCCCAAGACACTCATGTGGCCCATAGTCTGCACTTTGCAAATCCCTGTTTTAAGGTAAAATATTGTGTCTTTTACTGCCTCTGCATTGCCACATCTAGTAGAAGTTATGCCCGTGAAGGGGCCCAAAAACTCAGTGGACATGACTCAATAGCAAGCAGTTCAATATCAGGCAGTCTGACTCAGTATCAAGCAGCAATATCTAGCAGTACTTTCACAAACAAGAATAGGCAAGAGAACATTGTTAACAACAGTAGCAGCAGAAGTATAGGTCCCAGCAACAAGAGGAAGAAGAGTCCTGAAAATGGATGACATGGAACAGTGGCCATAGACCACACAAGTTTATCCACAGTGCCTGACTCAGAGGTGACTACATCACCCAGAATCTCCCAAGCACTATGGCAAAGGATGGCATTCATTGCAAAAATACCAGAACCACAATCCTTCTCATTTGCTACTAGCTATGCTTGTTGGGCTAACTCAGTGGTTCCCAAACCTTGATCCTCCAGATGTTTTGGACCTCAGCTTCTAGAATTTCTGACTGTTAGCTGAGCTGGCTGAGGCTTCTGGGAGTTGAAGTCCAAAACACCTGGAGGACTAAAGTTTAGAAATCACGGGGCTGTCTCTTCCAATCTGAATAGCTCATCTTCTAAGGCACTTAAATTCATAAAGCTGCTCTTAGAAACCATTGGGAGATGGAGAACAAAAGGCAAACAGACCTCCTGGCAAACTCCTGCTGGTTAGAAACAGTGGATAAGCAAATTTCCGACTTTGTCCTTGTGTGTGCACTGCCAGAAGATGAAGGAGATCTAGCAGAGGAGACTGTAGTGGTGATGCTTCCTGTAAAAAGAACAGGATGAAACTGAAGTTACCATGCATGCCATTCAGAAGTTTACCATTACTCAGCTCCTTAAAGAGAACTGAGCAGATTTAGATCAGAACACTGAAGCAGATAGGAAAGGAAAAGCCCAAACAGGAATCTTTTCCATGAGCAGCTCCCATATAGCTGGGGTAACATTTAACAATCCAACCATGTGGATGATGGCCAGCTATATAAGCCAGTCATCCTCAATCAGATGTGTCAGACTGCATTTCCCATCATGTTCAGCCTCTACCCACATATGTGGACAGACTCACACTTGGGGAGTTGGGGTTGATTATGTGATCAGACAACTACCCCCTATTTCCATATCTGGGCCATTTAATTGTTAAGTGAGACATGCAGGGTCTGATCATAAGCAAGTAGCTTCCCTGAAGCAGAGCAGAGCTTGGCAATGTTATTTGTTTGGGTAACAGCTCCCAGAATTGTTCTATCCAGCACCATCATTCTGTCTGGGGATTTGGGATTGTAATCCAAAAAAGTAACTTTGAACAGGGGTAACTTTAACACACACACCTGAAAAAAATATTACTCAACACAACATCTTCTGCATATCAATAATACCTGCACTGGATTTCAAGAGAGGAGGAAGCAAGAGAAATCTGAACTGGATTCTGCTATGTGTTGAATAGGCCCTGAGCAACTCTTCCCTATCTTTAGTATCTGAATGTAGAAGCCAGACAGTCTTTTGCACATAAGCCAGTCCTCCTGGGTAGATGCGTTGGTAAAGAAAAATGCCACAAATCTAGCCAGGCCAAAGATATACAGTGAGACATGCTCTAGAGATTTACAGCCTGTCAAGAGGAACCGATAACAGCCTGAAGCTGAAGCATTTATCAATTGCAGTTCCTACTCCTCTGAAACTGAATCAAATTGTCAAATAAAAAATCCACTATAAATTAAACACACTAGACCAGAATCACCCATGAACTGAGGCATCTATGCATGCATGCAGGAGGGTTGCTGAGCCCTTGGAGGTGTTCCCAGAGCTAGGAGGGCAAGTGTGGGGCAAGGGCACCCCCTTGTGGGAACAATCATGCAACTGATTTGGTGAGGGAAGTCCCTCTCTCCCACCCCAATCCTCTCAATGCTGCTTTCAAGGAGAAATTCAATAATATAAGTAATACCTGTTAAGTCTTCCATGCTGCCAAAAGACCCATAAGACTGACTGAAGGTACAAAGGATACACAGAAAGTGACATTAATTCAAAAGCTTACATGTATCAAAGCTTGTTTCCCACCCACCCACCCCCATCCACCTGCTCTTACACTGTTTTTCAAAGATAATGATAAGGACTATTATCTAATATGTTTACATTTCTACATCTTTCACATTTACTCAGCCTCTTTCTTCTACCCAAGGGCAGAGGAGGTTTAGGTTTACCCCTCTGGCCAACTCATTGTGTTCCACCCCTTTGTAGATATTCTAATTCACCATCACATCCCCACCACAGTGCCTTTGCACAAACCACAGCTTGAGAAAGTCACTTTTTTGGATGACATATCATAGAAATCCCAGCTAGCACTGCTGGGGGATTCTAGGAGTTATAATTCACAAAGGAGCTTTCTTGAGGCCTGCAACATATAACGAAAACAGCAGAGGCAGAGTGGTGATGATTGAAGAACCAGGCTAGAATTAAAGCTGCTATTTCTCTCCCTTTGCTTCCCTGCCCATCTTGATTCCTGAGTGTTAAGTGTGATGAAAACTTGATGAGATTTTAATTGCCCACTTGAATAACTTTCTGTCCTAGAATAGAAAGTAACAGGAAAGAGGTTGGGAAAACAGCAATCAAACTGGTCCCAAGCTCCCACATGCACCCAGTCTGTTCTATTATTCCACTACACTTATCCCAGTGCTAGATTAGAATGGAGATGAGACAGGAAGTGTAGAACTCAATTAAAAGAATGGTGTACAGGTCTAGAGTGCACTTGTCCTAATCTGTTTTGGGAATTTTCATAAATTGTCTTCCTCAAATGAAGAAGAATATGCAGCTAGGCACTTTCTTTCCCCACTTCACCCCTCCAGCCTTTCCTTAGATGTATGAAGACACCATAACCCACATAGGGAAAGACAGAAGAGAGGGCAACTAATAATTTCTGGAATAAACATGGGAAAATAGAGAGGATAAGGTGGTGAAGTCCAAACTTTTATCCAAGGTTCTGTCCAAATAAATAGCTATCCGAGTACAGTTCAGACAAAACCTTGTAACAGATTCATAAACCCAGTGACACAGAACCCACCAGCTGCCTCTGCTCTCAGCTAGTAGTTGCCATCTAAGTCCCAAGCTGAAACCCAGGTAGTGCTTGCAAATACCAGTCCAATCAATCACTTTGTGAAGTCGTAGGCTTTCATGGCCGGCATCCATAGTTTTTTGTGGGTTTTTTGGGTTGTGTGGCCATGTTCTAGAAGAGTTTCTTTCTGACATTTCGCCAACATCTGTGGCTGGCATCTGACGTTTCGCCAGCATCTGTGGCTGGTTTTCTCTGAAGATGCCAGCCACAGATGCTGGCGAAACGTCAGAAAGAAACTCTTCTAGAACATGGCCACACAGCCCGAAAAAACCCACAAAAAACAATCAATCACTTTATTTATATTCTGCTGTTTTCTCCAAAGTGAATATCCAGCTTTCCACACTGCTCTTCCTTCCCAATGGAGAGGGAGAGTAGTACACAGAAGAATCTGCCCCACTTTTATATCCAATCATTAATTAAAAACAGCTGTGATTCTTCTCCATCATCCTGATAGCCAAGAGGTGGTAGAGTTTGGAGGCCCCTTCTCAAGCCAGATTCTCACTGTTATGGACCACATGAAGGCCATGGACCAGACATGCCAACCATGCACATTAATGTGAAGTTGTAGGCTTTCATGGCCGGCATCCATAGTTTTTTGTGGGTTTTCAGATGCTGGTGAAACGTCAGAAAGAAACTCTTCTAGAACATGGCCACACAGCCCGAAAAACTCACAAAAAAAATGCACATTAAATCTGTTGTCAAATCCCTCTTGTTTTCTGGTCATCCAGCTCATATGTAACTCCCAGAGCCCTACTGTTGACTTCTTCAACAATTCCCATGAACAGCTCCATAGGGATTGCACTGACTGGAATGCAAGAGTGCAAATAGCATACACATGAGCAGCTCTATGTCCACTCTTCCTGGATAAATGAAGCATAAAGGCCTAGGTCTGAAGAATCAGAGGCCAAGTTTGAATGGAGATAGTATATTTATAACTAAGCAACCTAACAAAGTTTGGGAAAGTTTGTGGGGTTTTTGGGCTACATCTGGCCACGTCTCCTGGGGGGATTTGGGAAATTGTAGTCAAAAACACTTTTCCAAACAAAGCTCCAGAGAATCATGGGCACAACGTCAAATGCTAAAAGAAATGCGAAACATGAACAGAACAGACTGTTTCAAAATGTCATAAATTCAGAAGAGAAAAAATATGAAAGTAAAAGGGAGAGGTCACATACCTGAAACAAAGCAGTATGATTTTCTTTTAAAAAACAAATTCATATAACTAGACCTTTTAATTAAATGTAAATATTAAACTTGCTTAACTCATGTTTAATGTTAAAATAAATGTATCATAATTATGCTTTATAAGGTAATTATATAAATATTGATTGCTTAAATGATGATATTTAAAGTTAAAATTACCTTTTTCTATAGACACAAGAGACTTTCTGAGTTCACCAAAATTCCTTCCAAGCAGCCTCAAGGATTCCACACAGTGATCCATCTGAGACACTGACCAGTGCCCAAACTGCTTGGCTTTATCATCTACCAGGCTATTTCTTCAGATCATTATAATAATGCTCTTCAGTGATGTACCCCTCTAGCCAGCCTTCTTACCTCATTTTAGGTATGAGGGCCTCTTGCCCATTCTTTTACCCAGTGACAGCTTGTGTCTCCCTTGTCAGTGGGGCAGTGAAGCCACTCCTGGTTCTAGACTTAACTTTAAAGGAGTTGTCCAAGGTGCTGAGCCTGTTTTGGGACTGGGATTTAGCACCTTGGACAGCTCATTTAAAGTTCAGACTAAAACTCAGAGCTGATTCACTGCTCCACTGATACAGGATCTGGGAGTCACTGCTACTTTTACACACAGTGGCCCCTCAACTCCAGCCAAACTGATACCCTCTTATTCTGTAGCATCATGTTCAATTCAATAGCCTTTTCTCTTCTCCTGAAGTCAAAGCTTAAATCCCTTACCCCAAGAATCTACAGTAACTGATAAAACCTCCAAACAGTTACTACAAAAAAAAATCCTAACTCTTCTTGTCCCCCTCCCACCATTTGCTACTATCGTCTCAATTTGAGTGTCTTCCATCTCACAGCATACATTCCAATCATACACCCCAAAGTCCAACATACCCATGCTTAGTCCCCCTCACACACACACACACACACACACACTTTGAAGCCTACATGTAGTCCAGGAAATCTCTGGAATACGAAGAGAACAAGTGACTTAAGATTCAGGGTGCCAAGGGAAAGAAATCCCATCACACATTTCAGGCAACTGGGAATTCCAGGTATCACCTCTTGATGGGAGCGGGTCCATCTTCATGCTGACGCCGAAGGATAGAACCAGCACAGGGTGGGAAGGGGAAAAGGGAAAGACGGTTTATTTCCTTCTCTCTGTCTGGAGTCACTTCCTGAAGGAAAATGGGAAGTAAATCCTTGAGTCAAGACAGATTCATAGTTATTAAGCAACGGGGTGGCCGGTATACCAACAGAATCCCCAAACTATTCTTGGTCTTCAGGCTGGCTGAGGTACATACACTCGATGAATGTCGTTTTCCGGATAGGCTCTCTGATCAAGGTTAAGGTGTTTTTATGGA
The DNA here is from genome assembly GCA_020142125.1 of Phrynosoma platyrhinos. Classification (NCBI taxonomy): domain Eukaryota; kingdom Metazoa; phylum Chordata; class Lepidosauria; order Squamata; family Phrynosomatidae; genus Phrynosoma; species Phrynosoma platyrhinos. The sequence continues at coordinate 185,048,795 of CM034708.1, read as the reverse complement.
CCAAGGCTATGCCACCCCCCCGCCCACTTTCTCTCACCTGCTCACTGACTGAGTACCCAGCCGGGAGAGCTTACGCCCATGTAGCAGAGCTAGCATCCCCCAGCCAGGTCTCAGTCTCATCCCCATGCCAATCAAGTGACAATGGTGAGCAGGTACTAGACTGTAGAAGGCTGCTATAAGTGCCTGTACAACCTGGATCACAGGATCCTTTCACACTATTAGAGCATTATGATTCCACTTTAGCTGTCATCAATGGTTCCTATGGAATTTTGGAGTCTGGAGTTTGGTAAGGCAGTGGAACTCTCTGGCTGAGAATTCTAAATACTCCTCCCTAAACTGCAAATCCCAGGATACTATAGCATGGAACCTCAGCAGTTAAAGTAGAATAATAGGGCTTTTACTGTGTAGTGTGAAAGGGCACACAGTCATGCAGCCCAACTAGCCATAACTCTAAGGCCAAGACCCTATATTGTGTTTGTATAATGTAAGTCTACACAATAGTTATATGGTAGTTGTACTATACCATTTTCTGCTGATATTGACACTGTTCAACCAATTATATATCTGCCAAAGTACTTGTTCCACTGTACAATGGGGAAAACACAGTGACTGATTCTGCAATCTTGTTGAATAAAGTGGTACACTGAGGGCACTGATGAATAGTTACACACCATCCAAGGATGAGCAACTGCACAGCTAGAATTCTGTTAGTCCCACCCAGTGTAGACTCAATCAGTTGTTAATTCTATTCTAGTCAGAACTTACCATAGGATTTAGGCTTGTGTTAAATGGTTATACTTGTGGAACTCCACTTATGCAACCCTGAACTGAATACAGCCAAAAAGAACACCCACATGAGCCTAACACTAACTGTAAAGCTCACAGTTTACTGTAAACATAAGATGAGATACATGAAGTATTCCAGACAACTTCTGACTCACACATTTTAACATTCTGTCTCCCCACCTCTTTCTTCTTACTTCTGTTTATGTGATATTTTAAATCAGCCTTTTAAGGCACATGAATCCAAATCAATAACAAAATTGCTCATAACCAACCTGAGCTCCTGGGATAGAGCAGGATATAAATAAGCAATAGAGATGTTGAGTATTAAACTGAAATTGTTATCTTTGTCATGATCTCAGTATTCATTGTAATACAGAGAAAGATTATAGCCTTTATGTTTTAGACAAAAACTAGATAGCTGTGAAGAATTTTTAAGCTAAGGTGTGGAAATCAGATTCACAATAGGAGATTGTAGTGTATGCACCTGCCCAAGGATTGAGAGTTATATGTTCCACCAGTGAAGTCAATATACTGTGTCAGGACATGGAAGTGAAACCTTCTCAGCCATGGCACCCCAACTGTGGGATGCTCTTTCCCTGGAGAACGAAGTGGCACCAACACTCATGTCATTTAGGCACCAAATTAAAACTTTGTTGTTTAGCAAACCCTTTGGACCTCATTCATTCAATTCAAAGATTGTTTTATATATAGTTGTTAAAACTTTTAATTTTTTAAAAAAATCTTTTTTTAAAACTCATCATATTATTTAATATGTTTTTAGCTTCTTTAAATTATCTTACTGTTTTTTACCTGCTTAACCTGTTTTAATGCTATCTGCAATTCAGCCTGAGGTCAATTGATATAGGGGCAGGATATAAATATTTAAATAAATAAAAGGATTGCTTTCATCATTCCATCAGTCCCAAATTCTCTGTGCCGAAACATCGCTTCCTTCTCTTTTTTTTATCCTCCCTAAATTTTTTATGGCTCTTGTAATAATTTTTCATTTGTAAAAGCTGCAGGTAGAACAAAATCCACAAAAATTATGCATATACACGTCAGTAACAAAATTTGAATTCTATCCCAGATTGTTTGGCCAACAAACAATGGTTTCTTGGTCTATCTCAAAGGTGGCCAACTACAACAATGGTGTAGCCAATTTTTAAGCGCACACACCCACCCACCAGCCACACTGTTGCACAAAACTGAAGTAATGCAACATAATTTCTCATTTTATTTTCAGCCTTTTCTGTTTTGTTTTAGGAGTATTGGTTGGGTGGGGGTGGCAAAATTGCCATGTTTTGCAGCTGTTTTAATATCTGAATTTTAGGTGGTCTGGTGGCTTAGGAAATGCCAACTACTGCATAATCAAAGTTGGGGTTACATGCAGTTCATGGATCTAACTTTCCCTATCTTTTGTCTACCTGGATCCTGTGACCTGTAAACACAAACATATCTTTACCAATCTGTGCTCTGCTCATCTGGCAACAGCTTACCGCAGACTCGGGTAGAGGTCTTTTTCATAGCCTCAAACTCCAAGTTTGGCAAGGACAGTCCCAATTAATCCTCTGTTGTTCCACTTTTTGAACAGCTTTTCAAATATTCAAGTTTCTCTGTTCTGCTCCCACTTTCCCACTTTGTCCTCCACTTACTGCTGTAAACTAAGTTCAAAATGCAAAAGTCAATTAAAGTGTACTCAATTAACTCAAGGGGGGGCACAGAAGCTTGAATTTCCCTGTAGACTCGGGCAAAAGCAAACTGCTGCAGATTTCCTAGCTTGTTTTTTCCTCATTAATAACTTTTATCATCTTCACCACTCTCTGATGTTGCTTGGCCAGACATGTCCTAGTTTTTATCTGTGAAATATTCAACAGTATGCTTTTCCATCACCTGCTACATGATCTTTCTTAACAGAAGATGTAGATGACTAAAGCTCGGTCTTTCCACATGTACGGCTCTATCACACTCCAGTTTATACAATTCCTCTCTTACCTCCTCCTGACTTGTACAATCCCCAGGAAATGCAATGTTCAGGATGCCTGGTACATCTCCCATCCCATCCTCTACAGCTGAAGGCTTCTCTATCATGCTCCAAGTGCTACTCAGGATGGAACAGAGAGAATAGGAGGAGGAACACATCTAAGTGGAAAAACAAAAGCAAACAAATGGTCACAGAACAGATATGAAAGCCTTTAAAAAAAGAAAAGATATACTGAGACTTAAATAAGCCTGAAAGTCCCACTCCAACCTGAAAGCTCGTCTCCAACCCACATACAGCAATAATTCTAGGGAGGAAGAAAGTAGAGGCCATGAAAGAAAACTAATGCCAGCCCTAATATTAGGCAGAACAAGGCAGGCACCTCAGGTAATAGATCAAAATGTCATGAAAAGGCAACACCTCCTTCATTAATTAACTTGTTAATATTTTTTTACTGACAGGAAAGGGGAAAGACCTTTTCAGGATTTTTCTGCAATGTGCCAGAATAACCTGGCAATTTAAGCATTTAAGAGTTATATTTCCAATCTCTATTTGTCACTTATTAATGATAGGCAGCAAGCAAGCAGCGAAGGGACAGCAAAGACACAGAAAAATATGGGCCAGAAGGCGCTTCAGGGGCTGGAAGGGGGGCTGCTGTAGTGTGGCTTCAACAGATGACAAACAATGCCAACTGTCCAATCCACAAAGTCAGAGCTCATGTAGAATTCTGCTGCTTTAACTAATATTCTGCATGGTATTTACAAGCCAGTCACTTCCTAGAGCTACAGTAAGTACCTCCTAGGATTGGACTGCCAATCCTTCCAAGATTGTTTCTATGGCTTCCTCGTCTGCCCTTTTTCTGGCCATAAAATAGAGAATTTGCCTCCTCCACGAGCATCAAATTACCTTCTAAATCAGGAGTCTGCAAGATTTACTTACCTGGGGCTGGTCACTGGTCCCCAGGTCTTCCACCGGGCTGGGGGGGATGGCGGCGCGAGTACGCGGGGGGGCTGCCACCGCCACCGCCGCGCGCATCGCAGCCTCCATTTTGTTTTCTGAAATGGCGGCCGCAACTCAGTTGTGCATGCGCAGTACTCCTGCGCATGCACGAACAAGCTGCGGCCACCATTTTGGAAAACAAAATTGAAAATTGAAAACAAGAAATCATTACCTGCGGTGTACACATTCACCCCACTATTGTTTCTAAACTTTCAAGTACTATCTTTCCTAAAAGTACTTATTACAAATATACAAATTCACTTTGGTCAGATGTAAAGACAAAAATGCATATGAATATTACAGACAGTGATGCCCATGTCATATTATCTTCAACTCTCTTTAACTACTGTTGGTCTCCAACAAAGCTAAAGCAATTCTAGGGTGCATCAACAGTATTGTGTCCATATTGAGGGAAGCAGTAGTACCAATCTGTTAAGCTCTGGTCAGACCTTACCTGGAACACTGTGTCCAGTTATGGCCACCACAATTCAAGATAGATTTTGACAAGTTGGAATGTATCCAGAGGAGACCAAGCAAGATGATAAAAGCTTGGAGAAGAGGAGAAGTGACATGATAGCTATCTTTAAATATCTGAAGGGACAGCTTGTTTTCTGTCACTCCAGAAACTAGAAACTAGAACACAAATAAATGGACTCAAATCACCAGAAAACTGATTCAAGCTAAACAGTGAGAAGAACTTCCTCATGGTGAGAATTAGGAGCCCTGATGGCACAATGGTTAAATACCAGTACTGCAGCCACTCACTCACAAACCGCAAGATTGTGAGTTCAATACCAGCCGGGGCTCCAGGTTGACTCAGCCTTGCATCCTTCCAAGGTTGCTAAAATGAGTACCCAGCTGTATGGGAGCAATTAGCTTACAGTTGTAAACTGCTTAGAGACTGTTTAGTGTGGTATGAAGTGGTATATAAATGAAGCTGCTATTACTATTGCTGTTTAACCTCCATATTTGTGAAAGTGCTTGCCCAAGAATTGAGATCTATCAGAGAGGCACACCACCTCTGTATCCTACAAGCAGGGGAAATATATTGTGTGAGGACATGGGAAAGGGCCTTCTCTGCTGTGACACCCGAAGCGGACAATGTCATTTAACAGACTTGGTGACATCCGGTGAGAGGAGGGCTTCTGAGGGGAAGGTGATGGCAGCAGCCTACCCTACCCTCCTCCCCCACTGCTCGACCCTTGTGGCTTCGTTGCCAAGAGCCCGGCCAGCAATGAAGCCACAAAGGGCATATTCACCCCTCTGCACCTCTCTGCCACCTTGGCTCCCGCCAACATCTAGAAGGGTGTAGAAGTGGCCCCTAGACAGCCAGAACTGTCTCTTCAACACAGGAGATATACTATTATCCTTTCCTGCAATTCTAACTTTTCCCCCATTCACTGCTAGGCTGCCTTATCTTTCTCTTCCTCTCACCTCCCACAAAGATAACAACCTTTTCTCTACTTTGTGCTAGAGATTTCCTCTTTTAAACACACCTTCTTTGCCAGGCTTCGGGTGCACTGGCAACGCTGCAGCTGTGCCTCTAGAGTGCCAATCTTGCCTTCTGCCTGTGTAAGTTTACTCAGCAATTCATCCCTCTCCTCCTCCAAAGCCCGAACACGCTTCCGGTACTGATCCTTCTCAATGAGGCTCTGAGAATACTGCAATTGAACACCATCTCGGCTCTGGATTGCCTGAAAGAAAGATACTGCTGGTGGAGAGGCAGAGATATTTTGGGCAGGTGAGATTACAGGCAGAAGAAACCACATGCTGTATTCTCCCTTGAAAGCAAACCTCTAAAGAAGTTATGCAAATCAACCAACTCTTCATGTTATCTGCATAATTTGTTCTGTTTCTAGTAACCACAGAGGAAGCTTACTGTAGCTCACCAGATGCTTTTGGAAAGCAACTCCCATAAACCCTAGCCAACATAGAATTTAAAGATTAAAGTCGTGTTAGTCTGTAGAATCAGTATGTAGAGAGATCTTGTAGCATCTTTGAGACGAACTGAAAGAAAGTAGTTGGCAGCATGATAGGTTTGGAGATCCCTGAATGCTCAGGTTTTGACAGATGCCCAAGGATGCTAACCTCCAGTGCAAGCTATACCTTACACCACTGGGGTTCCTGACTGGTAACAGTAAATGCAGACAATTTATGCCAAGATACAAAATCTCAGAACCAGAATTCTCTATTTAGGAATCAGGTGATCTCAAGGAGTCAACTCCATGATGCTGCATGGGATATAATTTCAAGGCCCACTATCATCTCACACTTCTGGCAGCTTTTGTCACTCAAGGAAATCACTTAGATATGTATGCTTCCAGACATTTTTCCTGCCAGCTAGCTGCCTGTTCTACACCAGAATTTTATTCAATTCCCTAGCCAGCTCTTCATCAATTTAAGTAATAAGAGGGTTTGCTGAGCTTTTGATGTGACCTTTTCGCCAGTTCAGAACATGCAAGTGTTCAGTCTGATTATGTGCCCATGCATATACTGGCATATCTTTGTGCATCATACAGCTCTATAAATGCCAGGCCCTGCCCTCTCAGTCTCTGAGCTCTGAAGTGTGGTTTACCCACATCCAACAGATTGTTTTATCAGAAGAAACTGTACTAATTAACTAGGGTACTTATTACTAGCACCACCACCACCTTAGTTGAAGAAAATATCTCTGTTTTAAAAAACAACTCACCTGATCTCTTTCCTTCTCAATCTCCTCTAGCTGAGCCAACACAGTGTTCATTCTGTGCTTGTATAGGTCACAGTTCTTCTGCAGGGTCTGGTACTTCAGCTGCAGGTCCTCCATATCTTGCAAGTACTGAGGAGGCGGGAGGAAAATGCAGAGAGGGTTGTATTTTCCAGAGGGAGATTATTTAGGAGCTTACACTGAGGCAGGCATTGCCCTACAACCTATGTTCAGTGTCAGACTTCAGACCTGGAACTGAACAAGTGAGCAAAAAGGTGGGAATGCAATTTTTCCCCACTATCACCTCAACTTTATCTCTCCCAATAACCTTACATTGCCCAAACACAGAAGAAATATTTTTGCAATAATAATTTCCAAGCTTTATTTGCTTGGAAAATTGACTTATTTTTATTTTTTTAAAAAAAAAGTTATTCATTTTTTGGAGGATATCATTATAATATAGTTTCTTACTATAGTGTCACAATATTAGTGTTCTTGTTATTGTTTGTAACACGTTATATGTTACTACTAGTTCCTCCTGCCCAGTCACTATCATCTGGCCTAAGGAGGAGAGAGAGGTAGGCCAGCTCCATTGGCCAAAGTAAGAAGAACCCCCCCCCCTTCCAAAGCACCATCATCCAGCCTGAGGGGGAGAGAGGTAGGTCTGCTCCATTGCTTAGCCCAAATAAGAAGAAGAGCCCTCCCTCCAGCCCATCTACCATGATCATGGTCCCAGAGGTAGAGAAGAACCAGAGAACTTGATCCCTTCCCCACCACCATTCCCTTCTCCTTTTGCCCCATGTGTTTTTGGTTGTAAGCCTGAGGGCAGGGAACTGTGTAATTTAAAAAAAACCTGTAAGCTGCTCTGAAAGCAGGGTATAAATACGCCAAATATATAAAGTAAAAAATAGTTCCTACTCAAAAGATCTATCAAAAAAGGAGTAAAGTATCCTAACCTTTGAAAAGTGTCCCCTAAAATTTCCCTGAAAAAAATAGTTTCATTTGGAAAGCAATGAGAAAAAGTAACAATTACTCATCACACAAAAGTAATAATGTTACCAGTTGTTGCAGCAGTCTTTATGGTATCATTGCCCCACATAAGCAATGAGCTACTTGAAGCTTATTACAGGTTGAATCTCCCTTACCTGAAATGCGTGGGACCAGAAGTGTTCTTGGATTTTTTTTTTTAGATTTTGTCATATTTGCATATACATAATGAGGTATCTTAGAGAGTCTAAACATGAAATTCATTTATGTTTTATATATACCTTCTACACAGAGCCTGAAGGTTAATTTTATACACAATATTGTTAATACTTTTGTGCATAAAACAAAGTTTGTGTACAATGAACCACTGGAAAGCAAAGATGTCAAAGATGTCACCATTTCAGCAACCCATGTGGACAATTTTGGATTTTGGAATATTTTGGATTTTGGAATTCCAGGTAAGCCTCAACATGTACTTCCAAGCTCTGGCTGCAAGTATGTGCCTTACCTTTGCTTATGTGTTGTAGTTCAAAAACTGAGCAGTATAAAATCAAGAGGCAGAAATCATGTGACCCATGATACACCCAACCCCACATGTGCATTTTCATCAGTGCCTTTTCACACACAAACCTAAAATAGGACAAAAAATACCTGTTGTGATCAGATTAGGCCCTCCAAGCTGCTGGGGGTAGGACAACCTAAAACAGTCAATTTCTCCTTAAACAGCATGTGACAAAGCTCCACATTTGTTCCAACAAATGAACACACACACATTCCAATTGCATTAAAGACTGGATGCATTGTAACCACAGTGAGGAATGTGCATTTTCATCAGTGCCTTTTCAGTAATGAGTGCATCACAGGATGGGAGGACATCTTACCTTAGCTCTCAGCCCTTCAGCCCACTGTAGCTCATTTTGCACAGAGTCCAACTTCTGACATAATTCCTGCCGGTCAGCTTGTGCTTCCTTCCAGTCATGCTCTAGAATGTCCAGAAGGATCCTGTCAGAGCCTGACACGTGGCCTTCACCTGCTGTCTAAGCAAGAAAGAAGCAAATTCACCTGTCTGCTAAGCTAAGCTGGAGTGAGCAAGATCAGCTGCAGTCTTACAAAGTGGGTCAGTTTTTAATCTCTAACAAGACCTCTAGAACAGAAAATTTAGCCCATTCATTCTATATCCCTTTGTTATGTATTATTATTTGTTATTAGTTATATTTATACTTCATTTTTCTTTCAATGTGGAAGAATACATATTTCCCCTCCTCCTCACTTTACCTTTACAAGAACCCCACAAGACAGATCATTTTGAAAAAGAGACTGGCCAAAGGCCACCTAGTGATTTTCAACCACTCTAAAGGGACTTCAACCAGGACCTCCCAGGTCCAGATCAACCCTCTAACCATTAGTCCACATTACTCTGCAATGATAATCTTAGTATGTTTCATTTTAATTCTGTAAGCCATTTTAAATCCCAATCATAGTGGGTGGAGAGTAGGAAATTAAATTAAAAATACAACACACTGGCTCTCCAGCTTTTTATATCCTCCCCAAGTCCACCATCAATAGTCTAAAGGTCTGTCTATGCTATAAACTTTGCAGCAATTTTATGCCAGTCTGAATATCAGGGCTTTCTCGAAATAACAATGCGAATTCTGTTCTGGTGAGGATGCTGAGAACTCTTGGTTAGAGATCTCTCATCTTTACCCCTCAGGAAATACAGTTCCCAGGGTTCCCTGAAGAGAAGGAAAGACTGTTAAAATGAGTTCCAGTCTATATGGCAGATATGTGATAACAGCTGATTCACACATTTTTTCTAAGGCCAGTGGCTGCCAACTCAGACTTGCTGCCTGGGGTAGAGCAACAAATGGCACTCTGGCCACAAAGTCACAGTATATACCATCCAAGTCTGGTTAAGTAACTTTGACACCTGAGGCAGAAAAATCTGCAAGTGCCTCTTCCTGCCCTTTGCAGCAATGATGCAACAATTAGTTATACATTAAATAAGTAATGGCTCACCCATGACACCTAAAATCAGCAGCATGCCTCATGATGACTAGTAACAGTGCCAGCCGCAACCTTTCACCACTATTATAAACTGTAATAAGCTCCATGAAACAACATCTCAGTGACAAAAAGTTTCCACACTCGACCTGGATGTTCCTAAAGGTGCCTGTATTTCCATGGAAGTTCTGCATATCACTCAGCATTCCCTGGATGACAGGGAGTATCATAAAGAGTTATCTCAGGAAAGCAAATAGTAAAAAATAACTAATATAAAGTAGTGGCTAACTAGAGTTATAGCCTGTTTCCTCCAAAGAGCTCAAGGCAATATTCATTGATTCATTAATTAATTATTATTTAATTTATATCCCATCTTTCTCTCAATATGGAAACCAAGGCAGCTTACAGTGTAGAATTAAAACTATACATGTGATTTGCCCCACTTCCACTTTATCTCTGTCCTCTACTCCTCTATTTTATTCTTACAATACTCTTCTGATGCAAATTTGCCTAAGATAGCAACAAACACAGAGAACTGTGGCTGAATAGAAATTTTACCCTGACTTTCCCCATGCCAGACCAGTACTTTGACCAATCTACTATCTTCAAATCAAATAATGTGTATCCTACCTGTGTGTGCGTGTGGTTGTGTGTAAGAGAGAGAGAGAGAGAAAGAGAGAGAGACTGGTCTTTACCAAATTATAACTAACTGATATGAGATGCCTGAGCAGTGAAAAATATTATCTCCAGGTTGAATGGAAAGTGTCAAGCTGTGTCAGATTGATGGTTGTGCAATCAAAATGTCATACCTAAGCTGGTCTTTATAGTTCCTTTTCAGCAAAGAGAGATGGACACAAGTCTTCCAAGATAAGAAGCTTGTAATTACATGCTGTATGGGACCAGTTTTTAAAACACTCCAAGTCAAAATTATACAGCATAATGGCAATATCAACATTTTTGACCATGTCATAGATTTATACAACTGTATCCAGATGCTGCCTCCTCAATTATCCTTTCCCCTAAGTAAAATTATATATTTGCCTGGTTAAACCTTGAGGTGGGAGTGAGGGTTTCAAATTGAAAACATCTTGAAGCAATTTTTCAGAGGTTTTAAAAACCAGGGCAAGCTGTAAATTATGAGATAAAAGTGATACAAAGAGCACTAGAAAACCACAGCCATTACATATTTGTAATATAGAATGGAGTGTGGGCAGGTTCCTTTCCATAAGTGTTTCTCTTAAATTGCAAATATCTTTGACCCTTTGAAATAACACGTCCTTTCTGGGGCTTCCCAATCCAAAAAAAAGAGGGTGGTGTGTGTTTTTTTGTTTGTTTGTTTTTACTGAAGCAAGTCTGCTAGTGAGAACCAAACCTTGTAATTAGCATGTCTCTACTTTCAGCTCCTAGCCCAAAAGGTAAGAAGGGTCTTAGCATTACATAGTTGTATCACTCTAATATCTATCTAGGTGCCACAGTTCCATTCTAAGGAATACTTAGAATTCTCTAACAGAGTTCTGTCTACTCTCCAGAACTACAGGTCCCAAGATACCCCAACAAGAGGGATAAAGGGTCAAATCACAAAATGTTGGGAACTGTGGTGCAAGATTGTGTACAGGAGATCTTTAGCAGGGAATTCTAACATGGAAAGTGGTGTTGAATTGATAGGGTAGTACAGACATAGTTGGTGCATGTAAGCTCCACTTTCTTGGTAAACCAAGGTAAACATATCCCCGCCCCATAGGGCTTGGAGAATTTGAAACCCTCACTCCTACCTCAAGGTTTAACCCTTCCCAAAAGTATCTATCCTACCTAAAATTCCACACCCCTGCAAGTTGGGAAGAGCCCTCCCCCTGAATGCACTGCTCGCCTCCCAAATGGAAAACCTGGAATAATGAGAGTGATCAGCATAGGGAGAATTCCGCTATTATTTTCAATCTCAAATCAAAGATAATTGCTCTCACTCCACCCCATTTACAAAGTAGAATGCCAATAGAAAAGTAAAGATGTTATAGTTATTTCTAATTGGAGATAATAATGGATTTTTGTACCTCACCTTGTTCTTACTCCCAACAAAGAACACAAGTGGGTATCTGCAGTCCCAGATCAGAGATCACAGAGGGATTCCACCCCTGCCAGATCACTTGCATTCTCAATGCAGAAATGAGTGGGATGTGGCATGGGGGAAATCATACTATGATATTTGATTGGAAACTGGAAATAACAGAGCCATTTCCCATGTAGAGAAAAACTCAGAATAATTTAATCATGGGAAAGTTCAAAAAGACAATAGAAGCCAAATTGTGTAGCTTCATACTGTTTGTACTTCATACCAGTACCCATTCTGCTTTCTCCCTTTGCCTATTACGTTCTTTCAGTAAATGCCTTCTTCCAATACTAATAGTATTACCTTTCTGCGGTACTGTACTCCTGTGAGGCAAGAGGGTATGCTCATGGAGCAGTGTTGCTAGCAAAATCTCCCAGGTCAGCTTTCGCTGAGGAGCCAAACTAAAGGATCATTCCCACTTGCATTTAAACCAGTTTGCAAGTTGCACTGACATGAAGTTGCTGAATTGATTAATACCAATACGTATTTCCTACTATTGGAAGCGAATTATTTCATTATTCCATGCATTCATGTCTTTTTAACACGATTGTCATTCACACTAGATTTGCGCCACTACAAAATGCATGCTCAGTATCGAATGCGATCAATCCATCCCAGCCTTTTTGAAAAAATGTCAATCATATGATGCTCATCATCAGTGATGCAACCAGGGGACCCATTACTCGCTCTAGAGAACCCACAGAAATGCAAGTAATCGCAAAATCCATCATTATAAATACACACACACACCATGCTAAACCCCCCTCCCCAAGGAAAGCACCCCCAGAGTTGTCCTACCTCTTGAAAATATTCAGGCACAACCAGGGGGGAAATGCAAAAACAACTGGATCAGGACCAGTGAGATTTACAGGG
>CM034708.1:185025353-185036281 GCA_020142125.1 Phrynosoma platyrhinos | reverse complement strand
TCTGCCAAATCTCTGCCCTATAGTCCCTCCCTTCCAGTGTGATGTGATTGAGATCCGAACATCATTCACATTTGTTGAACATGCTTGCAAAATGATTATTTTCAAAAGAGCCACCAAAGGATCCGTCTTCAAAAAATACAATTCATCTGCATTTGCCTTGCTTACCTCGATTCTCCACGATTCAGACCGGACACAGTCAGGTCTGAAATCATTTCCAGTGTGAACAGGGCACATATAAACTGATCAACAAACCAGTTTAAATCATAGTGAGAATGAGCCCTAAATGTGACAGTTACTGAGTAGCAGCAGCTGTTGGGGAGTGACCCTGGTGGATGATCTCTCAGAGACAACAGCAGTGGCACCGTAGCAAATAATTGTTAGTACTGTGCAAGAGGAGGCATGATAAATGCTTTTTGAATGCCTTTAACCATGGAAACCCTATGATGACAACCCAGAATTAAACAAGAGATAATGCCAGAAGAGGAAACTTCCAGGTCAGATGGCAATCAAAGAGCTACTAGGGTACAGCAGAGAACAACTACATGTAGCTAATGATGCAACTGGACTCAAGCTAAAAGGATTCATTCAAGAAAGAATTATTTGAAGATGAACCTACAATTTTAAAAAGTGACGTGTAAGCTACACTCAGAATATTTGGGAGAAATAAGTGACCATTAACAGATGGCATACCATTACAGCCACTTCAGGTTACAGAGACAGAATCTACTCTAGTTCTAACTAAAATCTATCAACAACTATGGAAAACAAAACAATGGCCCGCAGATTGGAAACACTCAATATGCATTCCAATCCCCAAGAAAGGAGACACAGGGATTAGAGTAACCACAGGACCAATGCATTAATTTCCCAAGCAAGTAAAGTGATGCTCAAAGTTCTACAACAAAGACTTTTATCAATATGGAATGATAAATGCAAGATGTCTAAGCTGGGTTCTTAAAAGAAAGAGGCACTAGGGACCATATTGCAAACATATGTTGGATAATGGAGCACATCAAACAAATTCAGAAGAAAATCATCCAGTCCTTTATAGATTACAGCAAAGCTTTTGGTTGTGTAGATCATGGAAAACTATGGCTCATTCTTAAAAAGTGGGTATGCCACTCAAGACAAGAGGTTACAATCAGGACAGAATACAGAGAAACAGAAGTGGTTTCCCATTGGCAAGAGGGCCAGGCAAGATTGTATTTTATCACCCTACCTGTTTTACCTCTATGCTGAATGTATCATATATAAATCAGTATTAGACTCAAAGGAAAGAGAGATGAAAATTGGAGGAAGGAATATCAGCAATTTAGATGACACCATACCAAAGTTAAGGAAGAACGTGCAAAGGCAGGTATACAGTTGAACATTAAAAAAACAAAATTAATGGCCACATATAATTTACATAACTTTAAAGAGGATGATGAAGACATTAAAATAGTTAAAGATTTTCCATACCTTGGTTTATGTAATTAATCAGAATGGAGACTGTAGTCAAGAAATCAGAAGAGTAGGACTTGGAAAGACACCTATAAGGGAACTAGATAAGATCCTAAAGAGTATATACAAATCATTGAATACAAAAGTCAGTACTGAAATCACTGAATAGTAAAGTAAGGGCTGATACAGACAGCCTGTTTGGGGCTGCAGAGAGTTGCCCCAGGGAGCGGCAGATCAGGGCTGCGACAACCCCACGCCACGGCCCTGATCCTCCCTTTTGCCACCCCCAAAAGAGTGGCAAAATGCCACTCCTTTTAGGGGCAGCAAAAGGCCACCCTAAGAGCCGGTGCCACAGCTCTTCCACACCCTTTAGGCACAGTGTGTCTACATGCTACACTGGGAAGGCGTCAGGATGATGTCAGGGTGGAGTTGGAGTAGCCGGCATGTGGCTGTCCCACCCCAACTCCACCCCAAGGCCAGCCCTTTGGGCCGGTCTGCAAAGCCTCTCAATCCAAGACATATTTCCTATTCCTATGTATAGCTGTGAAAACTAAATAGTGGCAAAAACTTATAGGAAGAAAATCAACCCATTTGAAATGTAGTGCTGGGGAAAAGTTCTACAGATATCATGAATTGTTTAAAAGACAAATAAATGGATCATAAAGCAAAATATGACTAAACTCAAGACAGCTGTACTTTGGACATATCATGAGAAGATATGACTCATTGGAAAAGACTGTAATACTTGGTAAGGTAGAAGGCAGTAGGAAAAGTGGAAGACTAAGGAAGCCACAGTCATGAATCTGCAAGAGTCTGCAAGCAGGGCTATTGATGACAGAATGACTAGGAGGTCTATCATTCTCACCCTAAGTTGAAGTTGATTTGGTGGCAGTTAACAAAAACAACTTCTTCTTCTAGCTCCTGACTGTCCAAGGAGGTAAATTTTCTCCTCACCTCTCCACTTGCCAAGCTGGTCAGAATCATCCTGTTTGCTTATATGTGTCTAAGGAGAGATAAGGGGAAAACAGGCTATCCATTGCAGCAGTAGAGATGGTGCCAGCCAGTTGTTACCTTCCCTAAGCAAAAAACTAGCTTAGAGATTTGGAAGGTGACTCCACAGAGTTAGAAGAAAGGAGTCAGCAGTGATAAATTAGAGTTTGGAAAGTTGCTTTTAAAAGTAATTTTTAATGGTCTCAAGGAACCAAGGAGAATTTTGTTCTGTACTGTTACATTTTTAAAACAGTAACCTTTCTCTTCTTGTTATTCAAAAGCAGTTGGAATAGATACTTTTTCACTTATTTTTTAAAAAATGTATCAGTGTACACTCACTATTAATGTAACTAAAACAGTTACATTCATTCTACAAAAAGAATAAAATTATCCCTAGTTAAATAACAATCATAAGGTAACTTAATTATGACAAAAAGGATATGATGAAAAGTTAAGAATTGGCATCATATAGTGTTTGAGTGCTGGACTAGGATTCTTGGCGATCAGGGTTTGAATCCTCACTCAGACATAGAAACCCATTGGGAGGCCATGGGTAAGTCACACACTCTCAGCCTTAGATGAAGACAATGACAAGCCTTGTCTGAAAAAATCTTGCCAACAATGCCCTAGGACAACATTGTCATAAGAATCTACACAGCAAAAACAAACATTGCCTTCATAATGTAACAGCTGTGATAAAAAAGAAAATGGCAAGTAATCCTCTATAACTATCATTTGCAATCTCTCATGCAGTCTATCCGTTGAATAGTAGTGTGTCCACCTTACAACACAGTTGTGACATGCAATTTCTTCTTTGCAGGATACTTTTTCAAAACACATGACTGCGGAACACTCTAAAATAACATGTTTGCAAATTATAGTGGATAAAGTGTGGGTCATTTTGTAACCCACATACAGGGAGGCAGTCTCCTTAAACCAAACAGCTGAGAGCCACAGCTGTTCAAACTACTTGGTGACATTTTAGTAGCGTCTAAGCCAACATGAGATAACTTTCTTGTATACAGATTTTATTTTTAGCCTTTTCTAACCCTGATCTTGATCCAGTGGCACTTACTCCCATTTCTCATGTACTGCAGGGACAGAGAATCAAGCTGCAATGGCCAAGAATAGCCCAAAACTTGGGAAATTATACTTGAAATGTAATTTGTTCCATTATTTATTATGGTGTTTTTAAAAAATAGCCTTTGCCATTATTCATGGCAAGAATGAAAACAAGTAACACATTACCTTACTTGTTGGTCTGTCCATTATTTGTCAATAATAATAGTACTGTAATAATAATAATACATTATTTATTTATAGCCTGCCCAATCACAAGGAATCTGCTATTTCAGGATTGATAGGAGAATGGCAAAAAAATTCAAAAATTCCTGCCAAAATGCTTATTAAAATAACCTTTTTAAAGTAACTTTTGAAAAATAACTATTACTCATTGCAGTACTAAAACACACTGGCTTTTATTTATTATGTTTACTTATTATGATACTTATTATGTCTTTTGAAATATATCTCCGTTACCCTTCCCCTACACCCCTAAGTTACAATTTACAATTAACTGTGTTACTTTTAACCTGCTGCTTCCAAGCTCTGGAACAGCTTTGCTGTGGGAGCTTTGTCTATTCAGCACATTTCCTCTTTTGAACCTAATCATGTGGAATATGTAGACAGCTGGAATATGTACCCTTAAAAGAGGAGGGTCCTGAAGGCCTGTAAACTTTGGAATTTTTCAGGAGCAGCAGTTCTCATTTAGTTTGAAAAAAATAATGTGGCATGGGTCCTGCAAATAGATGTCCTGGGGTGTATGCAGCATGCATCCCACAGGTGATATGATTCTTATCCTACTGTAGGCTTAACACAGGGGGGTTGCAGACTGCCAGAAATAGTGCAAATTTTAGGGTTAGGGTTAGGGAATCATGGGAACTGTATTTTATTGTGGCACCA
This sequence comes from Phrynosoma platyrhinos, assembly GCA_020142125.1. Classification (NCBI taxonomy): domain Eukaryota; kingdom Metazoa; phylum Chordata; class Lepidosauria; order Squamata; family Phrynosomatidae; genus Phrynosoma; species Phrynosoma platyrhinos. The sequence continues at coordinate 185,031,886 of CM034708.1, read as the reverse complement.
GAGCTCTCTGACAGAGAAGGCTCAATTTCTCAGAAGAAAAACAATTCCCATGATTCCCTAGCACTAACCCTAACCCTAAAAGTGGACTCAATTTGCACTATTTCTCGCAGTCTGCAACCCTCCAAAGGCTTTCAAAAACTGCTGCAAAGAAAGGGCCTTTGTTTGGTATTCAACCTGATGTAAGATCTATATATAAAACAATATTTCTAAATAGTATAGAAACATAGCAGCTACATAACCAGGGGCAAGGCACTGTAAGTATAGAGACTTTGACCCAGGTCCTCTTGCAACCAGTCTCCAATAGCATCTAATCTTGGTTTTTAGCAAACTGGGCAGCTGGATGCTGTTCCAAAAAGACAGATGAACTCATACAACAGTAAGATCACATCTTATTAACTCTTGTGTTCAAGTCAGCTCCCTTGTCAAAGCAACTTGTCTCACTGACTTTATAGTGTCTCATCAATCCTGACTATCAGCCCATATTTGGCTACATCATCTCTCCCTATTTCTCTTTTGATTTTCACTGGCTTGGGATATTCCATGTCCAAAGAATGTGCTCTGCCATCAAGTTATGACCTCCAACCAAACTAGAGAAGAAACTCTACTGAAGCTGAATTGTGGGGCACCCAAGGCAGATCAAAGGAAGGACCTCTTCATGCACCACACTTTTAGGATTCATTAGTACCATATTTAGGGCCTTTGCAGACTGTCAGAAATAGTGCAAATTGAGTCCACTTTAACTGCCCTGGCTCAGTACTAGGGAATCATGGGAATTGTATTTTTTTCTGAGACATTGAGCCTTCTCTGTCAGAGAGCTCTGGTGCCACAATAAAATACAGTTCCCATGATTCCCTAACCCTAACTCTTAAAGTGGACTCAGTTTGCACTATTTCTGGCAGTCTGCAAAGGCCCTTAGTGAGAGCCACCAAATGGACAACTTTAGAAAGGGGTTGGAGAAATTCATGGAGGGTGGGGCCATCATTGGCTACTACCCACAACACATTACCTCCTGTAACAGAGGAAAATCAGTTGCAATGGAACACAAGGAAGGGGTGCTACTGCAACTCCTTCCCAGCGGCATCTATTGTCTGTTACGGGAACAAAAACCTGGACTGAATGAGGCTTTGACCTGTTCCAACAGGGCTCTTCTTATGTCCTTAAGTTGCTGAACTGAGAAAACCCTTCTGTATACAAACACTGGCTCTTACCATCCAATAGAGGCTGAAGGTTCGGAGAAAAGGACTTATAAAATTTCTTATGAAATGGGTTGTGCATCTCAATTTTTTGTAACAAATACCTGAACCACATTCTGCAGTTCCTGGAGGGAAGCAACCAGCCTTTGGTTCTCAGCTCGCAAGTCAGAGATTGTGTCAGCAAGGCCACAATCCTCTGTCTCTCTGTGGGGAGCCATCAACACCTGTTTCCTTAGTAGAGAGCATTCTTCCTCCATGCTGCTGACCTTGCATTTCAACTGATCTACCTGAAACACAAAGAAATTCAGGCGCATGTAAGTTCAGCACCAAGGAAATAACAAGATCAGTTTATATAAGGCTTTATTTGCACTACTGGAGCTAACTGTAGGATTGCAGCTCAACCCAAGATGTCATAATACAGTGGGCTTTGGTATCTGCTGGAGTTTGGTTCCAGGACCACCCATCAATACCAAAATCTATGGACGCTCAAATCCCATTAAATACAATGGTATAGTAAAATGGTGTCCCTTATATAAAATGGCAAAATCAAGGTTTGCATCCTGGAATTTTAAAATATATATATTTTTAAGCTGTGGACAGTCAAATCAGTGGATGAAGAATCCATGGATAAGGAGAGCCAATTGTAAAAAGAAAGGGAGCATATTTAAGCGTAGTTAAATAAATTTTCTCTCCTCCCAAACTAATTTCTGGAATTAGTGGAAATAATTACTATATCAGAGGGTAGCTGTCTTTAACCTGGCATCCTTAAGGTATATCAGACTATGACCCACAACAACCTCAACCAACACAGCCACTGACCTGCTAGCTGGGATTAATAGAATTTGTAGTCCAAAAGACCCTAAGATTTCACCCTGAGTTGGAGAAGCTTGGTGTTATGAAATTCGAAAGAACTGCATTTTTATGGCACAGATGAACTATCCCCATCACACACTGATTCACTAGATTCACTCTCAAGGCCCTAGAAGGATCTCTTGCAGACATATTTAAAGTCATAAATTGATAACTAAATTTTGGTCACCATGATCAACTTTATCTTCTCCTGAATTGAGGAAGGAACAACATCTTCCCACATTTGTGGGGTAGCACTGAAGCACAAGATCAGAAATGCTCCCTTATGTCATGACGGAAAGAGCAGAGAGAGTGAAAGATAGCACATCAAAATTCCACCATCAGACTAGCATCTGCCCCTCAGCAAAACAGCACTTGCCTCCCCTGCATTCTGATTGAAAACCAGATCCAGGAGGTTTCCCAGACTTCCAGATCAAGTATTGAGGGTGCACAGGTGACTATAGGGAAGAGGGGAGTCCCTTCCCCAGGATCATATTGGTCCTGGCCAAACATACACAGAAGGGAGCTAGTTGGCAAAGCTGAGAAAATGTACTTGTTTTGTCACTGATGGCCTCTGGAAGCTGTAGTCCAAAAAGTAACTTTCACAAGCTCTATTATTAATTAAACCAAGGAATGAGAACTAAGACTATTTTGCAAGGCAATAGCAAGGAAGAGGACAATGACTAGAATCCCAGAAGCTAGGGACCAAAAAGCATGAGTGACTCCAGAAGGACTTCTAATCTAAACTCAGCTGAGAGTAGATGAATTCACAGTAAAGGTGTCCTATCTTAGAGGAAACAGATGTGCCTATTGCTCATCGTGAAAGTTAGATAAGCAAGGTGCAGCCTGATAAAATTCCCTCAGCTAGCTGAAGTGAAAAGACTGTTAGGATGTGGGTTTGTCACATGGCCAGTGTTTTTCAGTGGCTTTGTAGGTATTTAAGGTGAATCTCAGGTTGTATGTCACCTGGAGTACCTGCAAAGTCACTGAGAAAAATTAGCTAGACAGTGGGTGACAGCAAAGATCAATCAGACAAAAACCTTCCATCATAGGCAAGAGAAAAAAACTATATATGCACACCAAGCATGCACACACCTGCACCGTGTGCTTAAACCACAGTACATTATACTGTGTTACACTTTTTTAAAAAGTAGAAAGGATACACACTTTTAAGTGGAAAAGATTGATGTTGTAACACAAGAATCACAAAAAAAGCAGATATACTCTATTTCTATCTGTCTTTTACACATCCGTGCTGAGCAGTTTACACAGCACAAATTTCAGCAGCAGCAAATGAGCATGTGTGTTTGCAAACTGCCAGAAATAGTGCAAATTGAGTCTACTTTAAGGGTTAGTGTTAGGGTATCATGGGAACTGCATTTTATTGTGGCACCAGAGTTCTCTGACAGAGAAGGCTCAATATCTCAGAAAAAAAATTCCCATGACTCCCTAGCACTAACCCTAACCCTTAAAGTGGACTCTATTTGCACTATTTCTGGCAGTCTGCAAAGGCCCTACATCTTCATTCTTTTACAACCTAGGTTGTTTGAGCGGTCTCTGCCTTGACCTCAGCATAAAGCCTTGTGGAAAACTCTTTCACTCAGCTTCAGTTTTCCCATGTGTATTATGGGGATAAAAAATACTGACCTTACTTGACAAGGTTACTTAATGATTGCTGAGATAATCCATGGAAAGCACCTTAAATACCTGAAGTATGTAACTACTATGAATCTTTTTTTAAAGCCAGCATGGTGTTGTGGTTGAGTTCAATTCCCAGGACAGACATGAAACCCACTGGGTGACCTTGGGCAATTCACATGCTCTCAGCCTCAGGGGGGAAAAGGCAAAGGCAAACCTCCTCTGAACAAATCTTGCCAAGAAAACCATGACAGATTCGCCTTAGGGTCATCATAAGTCAGAAACAACTTGAAAGCACACAACAACAAAATGAATCTTTTAGGACACACGAGGAAGTAATGTGTGTGTGTGTGTGTGTGTGTGTGTGTGTGTGTGTGTGTGTGTGATGTACCTTCAAAGTCATTTCTGACTTATGGTGACCCTAAGGCAAACCTTTCATAAGGCTTTCTTGGCACGATTTGGGGAAGATCTCCATGCTGTCTTTAGGAGAATCACTAGGGGCCCTGGAGGGCTCCCCAGACAACCATGATCCTTTCTCCATGATACCCCTGGTTGGTAATTTCCAACCTTCCACAGATGTTTTTCTCCATTCAATTTAAAATGTTGCAATGCTTCTCCTAAGACTTTAAGCTACAATACTGGTATTTTTCAATCCACCAATGTGCCTTTGGCCCCTCTCACCTTTTGGAATGTGGCCCCAAGAACTTTTCTGAAATTGAATGTGGCCCTTGGGCTGAAATAAGTTCCCCACCCCAAAATAAAACAAGTTTCATACATAATGGGCAGGTGCCACACCACACAAGTATGGTCCAGAAATACTTCCCCAAATTCTGGAATGTTGATTCTATGTTAAAAGTTGTCCTAATCCCAAACAGCCTGTTCAGTTTCCACAGGGGCAGCCATCCCAGTATGTCTCAGCAAAAGCAATAGCAAGTCAGTGGTTTGGGTCCACAAACTGTCATAATAAACGTGTTAAGCTTTTAAGAAGGCCCAAAAATTTTTGTAGTACAGCCTGTTCAGCTCATTAAAAAGAGGACAGGGAAGTGGCTTGTCCATGGCTTGTGTATTAATCCTTTCCCAGAGCAAATGGGAAAGTGACTAGAAGGCTCAGATCTAATCACCAAAACAGCTACAACAGCCAATATCTATCATTTTTATGACATCCTCAATATGCATTGGGCAAAAAAATCCCAAGCAGCAGGTCACTTATTATTGGTCACAGTACACTCCCCTCCTCTGCCCGACCACCGGCTACACCGAGGAGGAGGCTGAGAAGAGGAGTGGTGGGTGTGTGTGTGTTTGCCTGCCCTCCTCCCCCAGTGCAACACCTGGCCTCAGAAGGAACCTTCAAAAGGCGCCCCCAGCATTCCCCAGCCCAACCACTGGCTACACTAGTGCAGCGGCGATGGTGAGGGCAGCCGTGGCAAGAAAGGCAAGCCTAGGACATCATCTCCCTCCTCAGCACCACCGTGGAAGGGTGTGTGCCCTATCCAGCTTTGATTCCATCCCCTTTGTGGCTGCGGTGGAAGAGAACATCCCTGGAGGCTATTTAGCCCATCCCCCCACCCATTTACCATCTGTAGTGGTTGTGGTGGAAGAGGGGCCCTCCAGAAGCTATCTAGCCCACCCCTTCACCCAGAGCAGCTGCGGCAATGCAATCATGTAATCATGTTTTTTTTATATTGTATACTGTATATTTTATATTGTATATTGTATATTTCTAATAATTGTCTTTAATTTGTTTGGTTTGATTTGTTTTTGGGGGATGAGTGGGGGTGGGAATGAGGGATGGGATCTGATTTGATGTGACTTGTTTTGATATTTTGAATACTGTACGCCACCCCGATTGCTTGGCAGAGGGGCGGGATATAAATAAAAATTATTATTATTATTATTATTATTATTATTATTATTATTATTATTATTATTATTATTATTACACAAGAACACAAGAGGGCAAAATCATAAAAGGAAAAGAGAGTGAAAGAGATGGGACATCCACTTGGAAAAGCATATGACAGCAAGCAAACGTATTTTGTATGCACACTTCAATCAGCACCAGTTTTGAGGATCTGAAGAAGGATGGGGAAGAACTTAGAGGAGAGCACAAGGGAAAATAAAGACCTTGCAGAGGAATTTGCATCATGAGGACAACAGAGCCAGGCATATTTATTTATTTTATTTATATTATTTATTAAAATATTTATATCCTACCCTTTATACCAAGATCTCAGGGTGGCTTACAATAACATTAACTTTTAAAAAAATAAATAATTTCAAGTTTAAAACTCTTCCAAATATTTTGGAATGTTCTAATATTTTTGAATGCTCTACCAGGAAAGAGGGAGCATAGCTAAGTGATAAAGCACAAGCCTTATAAACAGAAGATCCAGATTCAGTCTTTAGCATCCTTGCTTTGAAGGAACATAGGTAAGGGGGAAAATTCCTGCTGCCAAGTCAGACATGACAGTAATGGACCAGAAGGACAAATAGTATGACTTGGTAAAAGGCTGCTTCTTGTGATCTTGTACAAGGTAAATTTTCTTCTTGGGAAACATTTCCTAGATGAGGCTTGTTATACAAGCTAATACAAGCTCTGGTTAGACTTTGAAAGAGACAGACATTTCTTTGAGGAACCGGATGTGCACAGAAAGTATTTTGGCTTACTTGCTAGAGAGAAGGGAGCTCATCTACACTGCAGGCATTGTGTGCATTGCATCTTCTTTGTTTCCTTGTTGCTGTTGTGTGCCTTGGCCTTTTTCTTCCTCTGAGGCTGAGTGAGTGTGACTGTCCACTCAGTGGGTTTCAATTGTTAAGGAAAATGCAACATGGGACATACAGTGATAGAAATAA
>CM034708.1:184941267-184961366 GCA_020142125.1 Phrynosoma platyrhinos | reverse complement strand
TAAAAGTCCCACTATATTCTGTGCTGGTCAGGCATCATCTGAGGTGCTGTGTTCAGTTCTGGGCACTTCATTTTACAAATGATATAGACAGGAGCAGGTTTAGAGAAACTCAGGAAAGTGAGAGGTATGGAGAACAAAATATGTAAGGAAAGGTTGAAGGAGCTTGGAAGAGAAGACTGAGAGGGGACATAATGTGTATATTCATGTATAAGTCTAGAAATTTTACTCAGAAAATTGACTAAGCTTCTGAGTCAAGGACCTTCTTAACAGCGAGAGTGGTTCAGTAATGGAACTAAATGCCAAGAGAGGTGGTGAAATCTCTGGATGTCTTCAAAAAGAGACTGGAGAGTTACCTGCTGAGAATGCTTTAGCTGGAGAGCCTCCCTGGGAAACCTTCCAAACATATGATTCTGTTATTCCTCTTTCATCCTTTTTTCCACACACCATTCTGAAAGGCCCAGCCAGAATTTTGCATTCAACAGGAACTCAAGCTAGAACATCCCAGCAGGTAGCTGTCTAGCATCTTTTTCAGGATGTCCAGAGAAAGAGACCCAACCACCTCTCTAGGCAATAGATTCCATTGCCAAAATGCTCTTACCATCAAGAGGTTCCTTGTAATGTTCAGTCAAAATCCACTTTCCTGCAATTTAAAGCCATTAGACCTGATCCTACCCTCTGGGGTAGCAAGGAATATATCTCCATCATCTTCTGTGTGGTGTTGTCTGTTCTTTTTGTGTGCCTTCAAGTAGATTCTTACTTATGGGAACCCTAAGGCGAACCTATCATGGGGTGTTCTTAGCAAGATTTCTTCAGAGGAGGTTTGCCATTACCTTCCCCTGGGGCTGAGAGACTATGACTTGCTCAGGGTCACCCAATGGCCAATGTGGGAATCAAACTCTAGTCTCCAGAGTCGTAGTCCAACATTCAAATCTCTAAGCCATATTGGCTCTTTTCTCTGTGACAGCCATTAAATATTTAAAAAATTCAATCATGTAACCTCTCAGCCTATCCTCGTACATTTTGTTCACCATATCTCTTGTCATCCTGTTTGCTCTTCTCTGAACCTGCTCCAACTTGTCTATATTCTGTTTAAAATGAAGAGCCTAGAACTGAACACAGTACTCCACATGAGCCGCACTGGTGCAGAATATAGTGGAACTATTAATTCCTTTAACCCAGACAACAGAAATAATAACTCTATTCTTTGAGCATTAATATGCGACTTCATACACAACAGTTCTGCATCATCATCAGCTGGATATATGACTGTTGAACACTTTCCATAAAAGACACACTATTTGTGCAGTGTAACTATCCCTGTGCATGTCACTAATGGCTGCCTGCCAGAGATTTATTCCACAAAGGATAAGGTGGGTCTGGCTAGGGAGGCACAAACTCTTTACAGAAGAAGCAAGCTCTTTTCCTGCTCTGGTTGTGATGCAGTTCTTCAGTTCTAGCCCTTTTCACTTTAGAGTAGGGCTGTAATGACATGACAGGAGTACACACTTGGCATGCAAAAAGTCCCAGTTTCAGTCCCTCAAGGGTGGAATCCTGTTGTAACCCCAGTTACACCAGCAAGAGTGCTTTTAAAGACATTGTGCAAGAAAGAATCCTGTGCCTCCTTGAGCAATGCCATTTCCTTGGGTGTACAAAGGCTACTGAGATCTCTGGGACCTGGTTTCAGTCCCTCAGCCACTGACTGGTTGTGATGCTGCCCTTGGGCACTGTTCAACTCCCCATGCACACCCAGAAAAGAAGCAGCAGCTTCCAAGCTTGCAGGAGTGGGTGGGCAGCAGCAGCTTCTTCTCAGTAAGCAAGAGCAGTACATCCCCGTTGCCAAAGATGCTTGTGGGGTGGGGAGCTATGCCTGGGAACATCCACTTGCCCTTGTTCTCCATCCTCCTGGAATAGCACCCTATGAGGTTTGGATAATTGTTGGGAGTGGGCAGGGATGGAATTGCAGACACAGTCTACATCCCTGATGCAGGATCTCATCCAGCACAACAAATGAGCCAAGGACCTCAGCAGTGCTGCTTACTCTTCCAGTTCAATAACATAAACTCTCCAGGCTGAGATATAACCACTGTAGATGGAATAAAGCGACACAGGGATCATGCTTTGCTGAACAGTGGCTGCAGATAGGAAAAGAAAATCAAGATGGGATATGGGCAACCTGTCACCAGTCCCACAGAAGATGTAAAGAGGTAAGTTCAATGATCGGTCACATTGTTTAGTGAATTAAGAGGTCACAGTTTCAATCCCTGGCATCACCATTTGAAAGGACCAGGTTGGAAGTTAGAGTTTGGAAACATTAATCTCCCAGAATCACTCAATCAGCACAGCCAATAGGCATGCTATCAGAAGAATTCTGAGAGTTGCAGTCTAAAAAATAATTTTTTCAACTCTTCAGATGATGCACAAGGCTTCTGCCAGAGACTTTAGAGAGCTGTTGTCAAAGGGGACAATACTGGGCTAGCTGGAGATGTAGTTTGATCTGATATGAAATTCAGTGTTCCTGTAGGAAACAGAGAAAGCGTACACAATGGAGCATGAGTGAGCAGTTCTCTCCCCTAAAGGTTGATTTAAGACTTCCTTCTGCTTAACAAGAAGTTTTTATCAGTCACAGCAACTGATGTAGGCATAACAATATGTTCAGTAAACCTACCATAACAACTTGCAAATACTTCCAGTGACTGGCTGACACGTAGGTCAGTCTGACCTGTGAAAAGCACCCTCTGTGTTAAATATAAAGGCATAACAGTAAGGGACTTGATAAATAATAAGCTTCTCATCTGCAGTGCTAACTTCACTGTGGACCTCCAGGTTTATTTCTGGGGTGGGAGCAGGAGTAGTCATGTTAGGTTGTTGCAGCAAAATCATCAACAAATCTTGTAGCACCCAAAAGACTTAATACAGGGCCTTTGCAGACTGATAGAAATAGTGCAAATTGAGTCCACTTTTAGGGTTAGGGTTAGGGAATCATGGGAACTGTATTTTATTGTGGCTCCAGAGCTCTCTGACAGAGAAAGTTCAATGTCTCAGAAAAAAAACAATTCCCATGATTCCCTAGCATTAACCCTAACCCTTAAAGTGGACTCAATTTGCACTAATTCTGACAGTTTGCAAAGGCCCACAGTTATTTGGAAGACACTTTCATGGACAATAGCCCACTTCCTCAGATGTATAATGTAAATGACTTCATGAAAATAAAAATGGGTATTTGTGCATACATAATACTCCATAGAAATTAGACTGGTTATAACCGCACTACACAGTTGTAGCAATTTGATAGCACTTAACCTTACATTATTACATCATCTTATGGAATCCCAGGATTTGTAGTTTGGTCAGTGAGGTACTACCTTTAGTGGATACTAAAGTTAGGACAGTCTATACAGTCATCCCTCCATATTAATGGAGTCCATTCCAGACACAACCACCCACAGATGCTAAAAAGCACGGGACCTCAAATACCATTATTGTCAATGGTTGTGTGATGTGCGCATGACCACAGTGGTGCAGCTGTGTGCATGCACTGTCATTGATGACAATGGGGCAGAGACACCCTCAGATGCTCCAATCCATTGATGGCTAGCCCACTGATATGGAGAGCCAACTGTACCATCATATTTCCCATCACTATACATGGGCGTGAGAACTAGACAGTGAAGAAAGCAGATAGAAAGAAAATCTGTGGTGCAGGAGAAGAGTTCTACAGATACTATTTCTGACTAAAAAAATAAATGGGTCCTAGAACCAATCAGGCCTGAACTCTCTCTAGAAACCAAGATGACTAGGACCTTTACAGACTGTCAGAAATAACCCAGCTTGATGACACTTTAACTGTCCTGGCTCTGTGCTAGGGAATCATGGGAATTGTAGTTTTTTCTAAAACATTGAGTCTTCTCTGTCAGAGAGCTCTGATGCAACAATAAACTATAGTTCCCATGTTTTCTTAGCACTGAGCCAGGGCAGTTAAAGTGGTGTCAAGCTGGATTATTTCTGGCAGAATGTAAAGGCCCTTCTAAGTTGAGTCTACCTTACTTTGGCCATATCATGAGATATCTAGAAAAGACAATAATGCTTGGTAAGGTAGGAGGCAGCAGGAAAAGAGGAAGACCACATTACAGGTGGATAGATTCAATCAAGGAAGCCATGGCCTGGCACCTACAAGACCTGAGCAAAGCTGATAATGATAGGGTGTCTTTGAAATGTCTTATTTATGGGGTTGCCATGGATCAAGCTCAACTGGATGGCAGCTAACAACAACAAAACAGTGAGGTACTTAGAATTCTCTGCTGGAGAGCTCTTGGCCTGTAGTTCAGGGGAGTGGACTAGAACTTCCTAGCAGAGAATGCTAAGTATCTCAGCAAGCCACAAATCCAAAGATTCCATAGTACAGAGCCATGGCAATTGAAGTGGAATCATACTAGTGTAATTTGTTCAGTGTGGACACACCACAAGCATATGAGAGAAGATAAAAATATAAAATCATAACCACAGCTCCTTTGCATAGGTTGCTTCATCTCAATCAATCCATGTATAAAAATGTTCATTACCTAGTACAAAGAGTAGGTGGGAGGGGAAGTAAGAATTTTTAGAAGTATGATGGGATGTATTTAAAATTGACCAAGACTGAGAGAACAGGGACAGGCCCTCCCATGAGACAACACAGAGGCCACAGTTGCCCAAGAATATCATTTGTTGGCCTCATCTCAGCTATGGAACAGTTTCTCTGAATTCAGCCCCCACAACATTGCTTGTGTGTCATGTGCCCTCCATCTTCAGCAGTCTGGTGTAGGACGGATACAGAATGCCACAGGGTGCCTTGACAGAAGCCCCCTCACATTCTTGGCCTCCACTGTGTCCCCTCTGCCCAGGAATGCAGTTACCAAGCTGCGTGTGGGAAACTGGAATCGGCAGAGACCTTGAATGTGTCAGCTCCCGGTTGAGTAAACAAGGAGCTCTCTGGCAGGAATTCAGCCCTATGCTCTGGAGACCTTGAGAGAAGGCTTAGAAAGAAGTCCCCTTGGTGCAAAGTCTAACAACCCTCTCTCTTCCCCACCTCCACTTGCTCTTTTTGGTCAATAGCCGGCAAGTCATCCTTTCAAAACCATAAAAAAGTTGGGTGGCAAAACCCTATTTGCTCTGTCTCATCAGTTACTGACCTCTTTAGAAGATTGCAGTTGTTCCTATTCCTTTATTTTTGTTTTTATTCTTTTTAAAAAGGCCTCCTAAAATAGGAATGAAAAGAGCTTTGTAAACAGAATTTTTCAAACAAACTGGAGTTGGGGATCATAGACGAACTTGAATACCAAGTTGAAAAAAAAGATTCTCTCAAACTCGAGAACAAAACTGGCAGCAAATGCAGTGGTTAACCTTACTCCCCCCTGAGTCCCCCCAGCCCCCTCCCCATAAAAACCCTCCAAAGATCAGCCCAATTGACAGCCTGAAGTGTTAGATCAGGGGTCCGCAAACTACGGCCCGTGGGCTGAACCTGGCCCATTGAGGCCTTTGAACCGGCCCACAGCCGGTCCTGCCGCCGCCACGCACACGCAACACGGGGCACCATTTTGTGTTCCAAAATGGCCTCCGGCATCGCGCACACATGTGCACAACTCCAGCCGCCATTTTGGAACACAAAATGGTGCCGGAGTCATGAGCATGCGCATGCATGCACCTCCGGTCCCCGGCTCAAAAAGTGTGGGGACCCCTGTGTTAGATGATCACCAGCATGCAAAAATTGACAGTACACTGCTCCAGAAGGTGCAGAGGGTAAATGCCTCCAGCCTTCAACAGTTGCCCACCTCTCATTTAACTTATGGTGTGGACTGAACCTGAAGCCTTCCTTCTATGTGCAAATTCTGTGATCTTCCAGTGAGCTGTAACCTATCCCAATTCCCCCACTTATTGTCAGTGTCATCCTGTATAATTTTATCTATTTCTTTTAAAGCTACAAGTGATTTCTACGCTTCCTCCCATCTCTGCTCCATCATGGCTTAGTCCTCCATTCCTTATGTAGTGTCACTCAAAACTACAAGCTCCTGGAGTTGAATTTGAAAGGAAATAACCAAATATTACAGGACTTAGCGAATTTTGGGGGGGGGGGGGGAGAAGAAGAATCTGAAGAAGGACGATAGTGGTAAAACCATGTTCTTTTCCTCTTGGTTGGATATGAAGCCTTCTTACTGCACTTGGAGTTAAAAAGCTTTTGAAGGCCAAATTATATGAAACACTACTCATGCAATCACACATTATGTGACTGGCTTTTAAAAAGTAAATATTAGGCAAGGAGAGCCCAGTTCCAGATTCCAGACTTTGTGATGTGGACTTCTGAAGTTGCTATTCATTTTTAAAAAGCCATTCACACAAAACATACGTCCCAGTTGGCGTGTGAAAGGGACGATGCTTTCTGCTTTGGCTGGGAGGGGAGTAACCTACAAGGCACGAATAACTATTCTTTCCTTCACCCTCTGGTACAGTCATGGGGAGGAATGGAGGGAGTTTGAGACCCAATGCCAGCAGGCTGGCCACTTGCCCGCTTCCCTATCACTGAGCACCAGGCATTGACTCTAGCAGAATAAGGCATTGTTTCTCAGCCTCCGGGCCTTTTCCTGTCCTCATAAAGAGTTGGGACACAAACAAAGGCAACGCCAGACAGCTCAGGGTGGAGACCAGTCTTGCTCCCCTCAGCACCACACCCTCCCCATATCACCCCCACAAAACAGATGGATGGACAGTCATTTGGGGGCAGAACAGGGAGGGGGGTCCTATTTTTAGCTGCCTTGCTTCTTTGCTTCCGCAAGCCAAAAATACACAAGGAGTGTGGAGAGCCAAAGTACTTAAGATAAAATAATTTGCCAGAACACACCAACCCTTGCCTTTCCCAACCCTCTATTTTTTGTAACCCTCTTGTTTATAATTTCAAAGTTTCATATCTGTCTGGAAGTGTAGCTGTGTGCCCTCCTTTACAGAAGACAGTCCTCTAGTTGGAAATACCCTCCTGTATTTGAGTCTCCAGTCCACCTCTGGTTTAAAGAAATAAGAATAATAATAAGAACAAGAGTCTTGAAGTTGCCCATCAATTTCACCATTAGCACCAAGACAACAGATACACAGCAGGTACACAGGTCATCTGCTCACAGTTTTCCCTACCATGGTAATATACGGTATACTGTATATCTGTGTAAATCAGCCAGCATGGTGTAGTGGTTTGAGTGTTGGTCTACAACTCTGGAGACTAGGGTTTGATTCGCAGCTAGGTCATGAAACTCACTAGGTGACCTTGGGCAAGTCATTTGCTGTCAGCCTCAGGGGAAGGCAACGTCAAACTCCTATGAACAAACCTTGCCAAGAAAACGCCATGATAGCTTTGTCTTAGTGTCACCATAAGTCGGAAATAACTTGAAGGCACACAACAACAACTCTAACTTTGCATCTACAATTATTTCTAAAATTCCATTGTCAGGTTAGCTGCTTCCACATTTGTAACTTTAAATAAATTAATGCACCTGGGTCTTTCTAGCTCTTCTCACATGTATATGTCTTCATGTCATATAATCACATTTCAATTACTGTAACATTATTTTTTCATTATTAATAGTTTATTTACATACATACATACAAGAAAAAATACAAATATAGACATATCACATACATATATAAATATAATAAAATTACATATGTGTGTGTGAGAGAGTGAGAAAAAACACAAAAAAATCAGAACAAAACAACAAGAAGAAAGAACCTAATACACAAATCAGACAACAATACAAACAAGCATGGCATAAAGAACAGTCAAAAGACCATACTAACTTACAAATGGAACCGAGCTCTTAAGCTAGTTCTAACCATTGACTAACCGTATATCCTCATGCTACAATTTCTAAACTTAAAGCTTTAAACAAACTATGCTATTATTGCATGCGATAGGTAGGTAGGTAGGTAGGTAGGTAGGTAGGTATATAGATAGATAAAATATTTTCTTCCTCTTTGTTTAGTCTACATCAATTCTTGGTTCCCAAAGAAAGTTCCTTTTTCCCCCCTTCTCAGCTCCGGTGCTTCCTCTGTTGCTCAGGTGTTCTGCTTCTTCTAAACCGGTTCTGTAAAGCAATTTACTTTGCAAGTCTTACATTCCTAAGGTATATTTTATCATAACATGTAGTTCTATATTATATTCTTCTATGTGTCATTTACTGCTTATTACAACTATATTATCTTTGTATCTACTAATATATATATTTACAAGTTGCTAGATACATTTACTCAACTCTATTTGATGGGGTGAGTTCCCATCACTAGTCCCAGATTCTGCCAACCTAGCAGTTCAAAAGCATGCAAATGCAAGTAGATAAATAGGTACCACTTTGGTGGGAAGGTAAACAGTGTTCTGTGCAATCATGCTGGCCATGATCACAGAGGAGTCTCTGACAATACTGGCTCTTTGGCTTAGTAACAGAGATGAACACTGCCTCTGTTTGGATATGACTTGACAACCTTGTCAACGGGGAATATCTTTACCTTTACCTTTTTATTTTCTATTAAACCTTAAAGTTGTTATTTCTCCCCACCTTTGAGATATATATAATATTACCATTTCCCAATCTACATATTGTTTATTTATTTCTTCCTCTTGTAGCTCTCTTGGAATTTTCTCCATGTCAATTATCTCATACAATTTGAGTTCCCAACCTTCTAATTCTGGTGTTTTATTATTTTTTCAATATCTAGCAAAGACCATTCTAGCAGCAACAATCATATGAAAGGTAATTCAACCATGTTTTTTCTCCTGTTCTTCATCTATCATATTGAAAAGAAGAATATCTGGTCTCATTTTCAGATTTATCTTTAAGATCTTATTGATTGTCTTATAAGATTCCAATAATCCTTTGCTTTTTTTACACAGCCACCAGATATGGAATAGAGACCCTTTTTCTATTTGGCATTTCCAACATTTGTTTTGATGATTACCATATATTTTACAGATCTTATCTGGTGTGAGGTACAATCTATAAAAAAAAATTGTAATAATTGTCCTTTAAATCCTGACATCTTGTGCATTTTAACCTTCTCTCCCATGTTCTCCCACTGTTCCAATTCTAAATTATATCCCAGATTTTGTGCCCACTTTATCATGTTTTCTTGTATAATTTCATCTTCCATATGCAATTTTAGTAGATATGTGTATAGCCTCGATATTAATGCCTTTTCATCTGAGCATAATATATCCACAGGTTCTGAGTCTGTTTGTTCAGTTCCCTCCTCCCAAGTATCCTTATAAAATCTCTCTCTTAATTGAATGTATTTAAACCAGTATGTGATTTTCCCTTCTTTTTTCAATTCCTCAGCTGTTTTTAATTTGAGGGTATTGTTTTGCTTATATAGTATATCTTTATATGTTAGTCATTTTTCATCCCTCCCCCTCCATTGGCTTGATCTAAACAGTGCCTCATGTGGGGAGGCCCATATGGGAATTTTAGAGCATATATGCCTTTTATATTTGTCCCATGTCTCTAATAATGTGTTTCTTATGTAGTGATTTGTGAAATCTCTATTAATCTTCCCTTTATTATAAAACAAGTATGCATGCCAGCCAAACCTAATGTTTGACCCTTCTAACTTTAATAGTTTCCTACTATTAAGAGTCAACCAGTCTTTGATTCACATTAGGGTGCATGCATCAAAGTAAAGTTTGGTAAGGCAAGACCCCCTCTTTATTTTGCATTTTGCAGATATTTAAGTCTTATTTTGGGTCTCTTTTTATCCCAGATAAACGTATTTTTTTCTTTTTGCCATTCTTTAAAAACGTATAATTTGCAACGTCTGAAATAGAAATAACATTTTGGAGAGTATACACATTTTTATAGTAGCTATTCTCCCCTACAAAGATATTTTTAGCTCTCTCCATCTTTGTAAGTTTTCTTTAATTTGTTGCCATGTATGTTTATAGTTATTAACAAATAAGTCAGAGTTTTTATTTGTTAATTCATATTTTTGGTAATGATTTTTGTTTTATTTTCATTTGTTTTTAAACCTGATTTTTTTCAAAGCATTCCAATTCTGTTATTAATTCTTTTTCATCATTCAGAGGGTTGCTTAGTGATATGACTATGGGGGGAAGCACATGAGTGCTTCCAGGACGCCGTCAGACGAAGTGCCACGGGACTGCAGCTTCCGCACCACGGCACTCCTGCGGCGTCCCTGAAAGGAGCGCCAAATTGGCGCTCCTTTTAGAAGACAGGAAAAGTGCGCCCTAAAAGCGTAGGGCACACTTTCCCTGCCTTTTCTGCCACAGCGTGTGCGGACGCTGCGGCGGGAGGTTGCCCTGGGAGCGCCGGCCATGCAGAGGGCCGGCAGCTCCGAGGGCAACCTCAGGAAGAGGAAGGAGCACCGCGCGTGCAGCTGCTCCTCCTCTTCCTGGCCTCCAAGACGACTCTATTAGTCATCTGCCGAGGCCCTAAGTCATCAGCATAGGCTCTCACTTTAAATTCTTCTCCATTTATCATTACACATTTTATATTCTGATTTGATCTTATATTTCTTACTAAAATTTCTAACACCATGATAAAAGGGGAGGGGGTAGTGGGCAACCCTGGCAGGTGCCTTTTTGTATATTTACATAATTGTTTTTTCTCCCATTTATAATTAGTTTTGCTCTCTTATTTCTATATATTGTTTTGATCCAATTTAAGAAGGTTTTACCTATCTCCATTCTTTCCATAATTTCCCACATTGTGTCCCAAAGGACATTATCAAAGGCTTTTTCCAGGTCTATGAAGATCAGTGCCAACCTCCTGTCGTTATTTATCTCATGATAATCAATTAGATTTAATATCACTCTGATGTTATTTTTTTTTAATTGTCTATTCGGGAGGAAGCCACACTGAGCCTAACAGATCCAAGAGTTTAATACAGCTTTTAATCTATAAGCCAGTATCACCATGAAAAGTTTCTAATCTTCATTCAACAGCAATATTGGTCTGTAGCTCTCTAGTGAAATCAGGTTTTTCCCTTCTTTCACAATTAATACAGTATTTGCTTCTTACCAAGTGAGAGGTAATTTTCCACCTTCCTTTCCAATATCGTTCATCAGATCTTTCAGAGGCTAAGTCAAGTTTTCCTGAAAAATTTTATAACATCTTTTTGTTAGGCCATCTGGGCCAGAAGCTTTATTGTTTCTTCCCTTCATTAAGGGGTTCTGCAGATGGTGCAAAGCGCCGTCTTGTAGCCAGGGAAGGGGAGGAGCAGCCGGACACTGGGCACTCCAACCCTTCCCAAGGACATCATCAGAACATCATCATTGTTTCTCTAAAATAGTGGAAAAAATTTAGGTATCTCCTTTTCATCCAGATATCTCTCTGCCATTTTTGCAGTCTTTTTTATTTTATTTTTGTATTATTATTTTCTCTCTGTAGTCTTTCCTTTTTTTGGTTTGTTTTTTTAATTTCTTTTCTCTCTTATTTTCTTTCTGAATTCTTTCTGTGTTCTTTTACAGACATATATATTTCTCTCTTTTTTTTACTGTTTGACAATCTCAAACTTAAACAGATTGTCCAATTACCCCTTGCAGTTATGCTTCTAATTGGTCAGTTAAATGCAATAAATTATTTCAAAAAAGAAAAACTATATATTTAGGATTTCATGATTCCCAAAGGTAAAGGCAAAAAGTAAATACAACAGGCTTTTTAATCTTCTTTCCCTTCACTTTCGGCTGTTCCTTTCACCATAGTAAAACTCCTTCCTGTGGGTTTTCCCCCTGTCACTCTGAAACCATTGAGAAGATGATAACAACAACAACAAAAGACATAAAATCCAAAGAATTATTTGTTTTCTTTCAAGCCTCCACTTTCTTTTACCTTCTCCTTCACTCCTTCACTTTCCTCTAAGCTTCCTCTGATGTTTCCTTCTTCTTTCCCTCCTTTGTCTTCTCCCTTCTTCCATGGCTATCGCTGCTACCCCTCCTTCTCCACCTTCACCGCTTTACCTTTTTACTTTGGCATCTTCTTGTTTCCTTTGGTGTCTTGTTATTTGCAATAACACTTGTTTCTCAGTGAGGATTGAAAGAAAAAGTCCTTTTTTTAACGTAATTAACACTTTTCAAGCTTTTAAGTTGATTGCTAGTGCTTATAGCCCAGGGAAAACCCAAGGCATTTATTTTGGAAACTGTCTAGGATTCCTTCCACACTCAGGCTGCTTCGCCTCCACTTGTTCTTCTCGCCCCTTCTCCTGGCTTTCTCTGGGGCATCTTTTGGGGGTTTCCAGCCTTTACTCATGGGTAAATGAACCTCTGCAAGGATCACCAGACTTCCCTGTTCCAAGGGGAGATAGCTCGCCCACAGCCACTTCAAAATGGTGACTTTCCGGGTGAGAAAACCCCAAGTAAACACCATTCTGTCAGAGCTCCAACAGATTCACTCCTTGCACTACATTCGCTAAGTGGAAGTTTTCACTGTAACATTACTTTTGAAGAGTGTTTGGAAACTTTCACTGGTTCAGAGAGCGGCAGCCAGTTTGTTAAATGAGGCTGGCTACAGAGAATACATAACTCCCTGGTTGCAACAGTTCCACTGACTATCCATCTGTTTCCAACATATTTCAAAGTGCTGGTGAGGATCTGAATAGTCCTTTGCCATTCAGGTCCTGGATATCTGAATGACTGTCTCTCCCATACAAACCTCCTTGTTTTCTGAGATTTTCTGAGGAGGCCCTGATCTCTGTGGAGCTATTCTCAGAGGACGATTAGGAAGAACTTCCTGATGAAAAAAGCTGTTCAATAGTGGAACATGCTGCCTTGCATTGTAAGGGAGTCTCCTTCTTTGGAGGTTTTAAAACAGAGGCTGGATAGCCGTCTGTCAAGAGTGCTTTGACTGTGTATCCCTGATTGGCAAGGGGCTGGACTGGATGGTTTGTGTGGTCTCTTCCAGCCCTGTGATTTTATTATTCTAAGTCAGGGGTAGGCAACCTTTCCCCTTTAAGTCCAAGGGACTTCAGCTCCCAGAAGCCTCAGCCATGTTGGCCAATAGTCCCATGTTAGCCAATAGCTCCTGGGATTCTGGGAGCTGAAGTCCCTCGGCCCTTAAAGGGGAAAAGTTGCCTACCCCTGTTCTAAGTGCTCTGCAAACGTTCTTTCCCAGTGCTCCAGCCCTTCAGAAAAACTTCAGTTGGGACACTGCAAGGCTGCAACATTTAGGGGTGGGGGTGAGTATCATCAGTTATAACTAAGATGTCAGAGCTCCTTCATTGTAGTTACAATCATGATGCAGGATATCAGCCTGTTTTTATATGACAGCTTTTTAAATTGTGCTTTAGCTTTAACTTACATTTTATCCTTGTTAATGGCCTTGGTTTCCATGTTCAGTGATAGGCAATTAATTAATTAATTAATTAATTCTGAGGCCTGGGGAGAAGGGCCAAGACCAGAGATCTGAAAACCCTACAAGCCCAATACATTCTTATCCATTTTTATATTAGTCTGTCCACCACCACTTCTTGCTTTCATCCTACACTGCACTGGTCTGTGATCCTTTTATTTATTTACTTTTAAATTACAGCCTATAACCTTCCTTAATTGTAAAAAAAAAAAAGTTTGGTCTGGCAGGCCTGCTTCTCCATGCCTTCTGCTACATACATATTTCCTCCCTCTCTTTCAGTCTCCCTCTGCCACTTTTCTCCCCTTCAGCATAGATTTTAAATGCAGCTGTACCTTTCACACCACATACAAGTCACATGCACATGTCTTTTATGCACATAAGCAATGGAGAAACAAAAGCAAATAGACCAAGGCATGCCATCCAGCAGATATTCCATTGCTATCACCATGATTCCTGCAAGAATGAAATCTGATATCTAAAACTCATGTTTCTCAGTATTCCAGAGGTTTATAATCTTGAGAATTAAAAGAGATTTGGGGGAAGTTGGTCCCGGTGTCTGTAATTTAATTCACATTTCTTTCTCCCTTCCAGCTGTTCTCATTCACACTGAGTGCCTCTTCTTTACCATGACCTCAGTGCAATACACACATTGCCTTCACTCTTTGATTCTATGATTCTAACTGTACCAAGGCTACCCTCTGAGCTTTGTAAGTGAGCTGACATTATGGACGTTGTTGTTGTTGTTTTTGTGTGCCTTCAAGTCATTTCCAGCTGATGGTAACCCTAAGGTAACCCTTTCATGGGGTTTTCTTGGCAAGATCTCTTTAGAGGAGGTTTGCCATTGCCTTCCCCTCAGGCTGAGAGTATGTGGCTTGCCTGTGGTCACCCAGTGAGTTTCATGGCAGAGCTGGGAATTGAACCCTGGTCTCCAGACTTGTAGTAACACTCAAACCACTGCACCACACTGGCTCATCCATCTTCCTTAACTGAACACAAAAGTAGCATAGTGGTTAAGAGAAAGTTTCATGCCAGGGAGTTCTCATATCACCTTAGCAGTGATTAACACCCTTATGAGTTCCCTTAAACATGTTGCCATCTGCTTGTCTCTTAACACACAAACCACTGTTCCGCACTAGTGAAGTGGATTTTACTGAAAGCTAGCAAATTAAATTACCAACCTACATGTTATTAGTGTTTTTAGAGTTGTAATATGGGGAGCGTCTCTCTGCATGTGCCTGTCAACATTAGCTGGTCGTGGCAGGGAGATGTGCCATGTGATAGCTTCAGATGGAGCATTATTTGAATTAGATGTTGCATTTGATGATATATTCTGCAAGCTGCACAAATAGGCTTAACCAATGCCAACTCCGTTCTGCAATAAGCATGCAAGCTAGAAACCATACAGCTGCTTAGGCTTTTCCCTTCTTCCCACTGGGCCTGATGCCCAGTAATCAGGGAACTTTTTGCCTAGAGCCTCAGCTCAAAGTGGTGATGGCAGCAGATAGTTAAAGTGAAAGGCAGCATTCTTTTAAATCCTTGTTTCGTAGCCAAGAATGAACCCAGGAAAACTGAGTGAGCATCTGTCAATTCCTAGCCCCCAAGTCCTAGCCTGTGATCATTACTTTCTGAGAGGCTGCAACAATCAAAAGGATGGAATGATTTCCAAGAAAGGTCTTGGACTAGTGACCTAGTCCAAAGTGAGTGAGTGAGTGGGGTGAGTGAGTGAGTGAGTGAGTGAGTGAGTGAGTGAGTGGGGGAAATGGAGCAGGCTCAAGCCAGCCCATGACATCTTGCTGCCTTAAGCAAATAACAATATGGCACACAATCTGAGTCCAAGAATAATCTTTGGACACAACTGGACTTCTTGAAAATGAGTTGCAGTAGAATCTCTCTTCCATACTGGTGATGGGGCAGCATCTTCCACCAGTCTAGGGTTATCAAGTCAGGATTATCCCAGGCCCTACCTGAGACTTGGAGTTGAAGTTTATTAATGAATATAAAAGCAACAACAACCCTCTGTCCCCTCCTAGTCCATATAAGGAAGCTGATTGGGCTAGCAGTTTTACTTCAACAATGACTACAAAGGGAGCCAGTGTGTTTTAGTGGTTTGAGTGTTGGACTGACTCTGGACACCAGGGGTCTAAATCAGTTGTTAGAATTAGAACAAACCTATTGAATTAATGCAATTTATGTAAATACTAACCTCTGCAGTTGATTCAATGGATCTACTGTAGTTGGAATTTGCAACTGGATTTGGGCCTTTCTGTTCCAGACAAATGTGGGAATTAAATGGCCCTACAGATGTTGATTAACTTCAGCTCCCAGCAGCCCTAGCCAGCACTGTTAATGGTGAGGAATCCTGGGAGTTGCTGTTCAACCATATCTAACAAGATGAATTCCCAGCCTTGCTCTAAGCTCCCATAATTCCTCACTGTTGGTCAAATTGGCTGGGGGTTCAGGATCAGAAGCCCAAAACAAATGGAAGACCATAGGTTGGGAACCACTGCTCTAAGGTGACAAAACTTGGCCAAAAGGATATATGCGTGCTCAATGAGGACTGAGAAAAGTATTTAATACCTATGTGTTGTTTTCTTTAGTTGCAGTTTGTCATATTTTAGTTTCCACACAAAAAGCAATACAGTTTGCACAGACATGTATGCACAGTAAACTTGTGGAACTCCAGATCACAGAATCGTAGTTTGTCTTCTTTCTTAGCAATTTTTTGGCCAAATGTAAGCAGACAGCCTAAAGCTGCTCGTAGTTCGATAGTCCTATCTCTGGGGTATCTATTGCATTAGTAAAACAGGAGTTTTAAAATCTCTGGATTTACTCATAAAAAAATGTAAAGTTAAATGAATTTTGGAATGGAACAATAGGGGCCCAAAAATACGAGCACTGAGAACTGCTGACTGAGAATGATAATCTTACCCTCTTCTTCACTTCCTAGTATCAATGATGACTTCGCAATGGTCTAATCCATGGTGATTATCTTTTTAAAAAGTGAACGAAACTATGCCTTCTTAAGAAGAAGATAAGGATGGAATCATGAACTCGGGTGGTCTGGCTGATGAATTGCAAGGGAGACCTCCAGCCAATTGCCTGAAAAAAAATGAGAGAATGTTTGCTGCCCTGGAGTTCAGAGATGCTGAGTGTGGTGGGCAGGAAAAAGGGGGGAGTGAAAAGGGCCTGCAGCCCCTCCTGGAGGAGAATCTGACGACTCCTCCCATACCAGACCCCAATCTGGAAAAAATTTGTTCTGCATTCCCCAAGCTGTGTTGATTACAACTCCTTTGGAATCAGCAATTCCAACCTCCCTTCCCAAAAAAACAATGAGAGAGCTGTGGCAGAGGGAAGCATAGGGAGGATGTCCCCCATAATCCTCCCAGGAAGGGATGGGAATACTGATCTGGCTAAAAACTTAACTTCTATTGAGTGCTGCCAGCTCAAGCAAAAGATGGATTGAAAATGATGTTCTATGACAGAGGATGGGTTACTCGGTACCCCCTAGTTATGAGGATAATCAGATGAATGAGAAGGTTGGTTCTGTTTTCCTCAAGCCCAGGGGAATGAACAGCTGCTTTGAGCTAGAAGTAGCTCAAACATCACGCCCTGGTGCACCCAGATCTGTGGGTTTTTGGCAGAAAGCCCCACCTTCTCAATAAAGGCCAAAGGAATGTAGCACTCCTGCCTGTTAATAATAAATTGGTCTGGCAAGTCGAGCTTCAGAAATCCCCACTGTGGGGTAAGTAATTGTTAACCCTGTTTCATAGGCCTCCAACTCCTTCAGTGTTACACAGACACCATATTGAGCAAGAGTTAATAGCAAAGTTTACTGAGCATGGAAAGTCATTTTTACATGTTGTTATTGTTAATGTTGTTTTTTTTCCTAAAGTGGCCAGCAGTGTGCCTGGCATTATACGAAACAGAGAATTTAAAGCAAGTGCCAGCGCTGTTTGAATCATAGAATCATAGAATCATAGAATCATAGAGTTGGAAGAGACCACAAGGGCCATCCAGTCCAACCCCCTGCCATGCAGGAACTCCCAATCAAAGCATCCCTGACAGATGGCCATCCAGCCTCTGCTTAAAGACCTCCAGGGAAGGAGACTCCACTACTCTCCGGGGGAGTGTGTTCCACTGTCGAACCGCCCTTACTGTCAGGAAGTTCCTCCTAATGTTGAGGTGGAATCTCTTTTCTTGCAGCTTGCATCCATTGTTTCGGGTCCTAGTCTCTGAAGCAGCAGAAAAAAAGCTTGTTCCCTCCTCGATATGACATCCTTTCAAATATTTAAACATGGCTATCATAT
Organism: Phrynosoma platyrhinos; assembly: GCA_020142125.1. Lineage (NCBI taxonomy): Eukaryota > Metazoa > Chordata > Lepidosauria > Squamata > Phrynosomatidae > Phrynosoma > Phrynosoma platyrhinos. Next base: position 184,943,689 of record CM034708.1, on the reverse strand, counting down.
CACCTCTCAGCCTTCTCTTCTCCAGGCTAAACATCCCCAGCTCCCTAAGTCGTTCCTCATAGGGCTTGGTTTCCAGACCCTTCACCATTTTAGTTGCCCTCCTTTGGACACGCTCCAGTTTCTCCACATCCTTTTTGAATTGTGGTTTGATTGGATTAAGTTCTAAAACTTTTGAAATGTAAGAGACCCAGATCTGAATCATCACCAAAATGATTCCCACAATGATGCCATCTGGGTAGCTTTAAGGATGTCACTACCTATGTTTAAGCCATAGTCGCTGGCAAGGAGTAACATGTAGCAACCAGTGGGATTCCAGATGCGAATGCATATAACATCAAAATTCCCAAACACCTCATCCAATCACAAGAGGAACATGGCTGGAAGTCTGATCATGCACACAAGTCTTTCTGTTTGGTTGGTGTCAGGTATTATTCTAATTTGTAGCTGGACACATGTTGTGCAGTAGGAAAAAATGAAATAGGCAATAGGAAATAGTTTTACGTGCAGTTGGCAGTGTGGGCTTTAATTGGAAACAAGGTTATTTCTAGAAGTAAACAGATGAGGAAAAGATAAAGAAATTAAAAATTAAAATAACTACTACCACTTTTCAGTCTTCATACACTGATATTAAGTGTATATTACTGTGTTGGAGTGATAGTGTGGCTGCATTGTACATGGCCTTGCAAAATATCCCATGGTGCCAAGTGGGTTGGAGCAAAGCATCTCCTCAGTACCAGTCCTCGGAGCTCTTATGCAATAGGGAAAAAAAGTCTTAGAAAAACTCCTGGTTGCTGTGATTATTGCTCAGCTGAGTCTACCTCTGGGGTTATTGTGAAGATATTATTAGATGATTCCACTCACTCACTCTCTGTCTCACACACACATACACAACACTGATTTAGAATGGGATTTTCCCAGTCTCTAGTAGTATATGAGAGAGAGAGAGTGAACAACAAAGAAGAAAGAAAATGGAGAAAGACTATTATAATATCGGGGTGCTTGCTTCTATATTTGGCATTAACTCCAGAGCTATCACATAGCACTCACTATTTACATGGCACTTACATGAAGTGGGCAGAAAGTAGATTGGGATCTCTAGTAAATGTTCTCTGCAAGTTTGACAAGGATTTCTAACTCTCAGCTATTTAACAACAAAAGACATCCCCTTGTTCTAAATTAGACTGTTGAGGTGGAAGTAAACCCAAGTGTGGGAGAGACCAGGAATGGACTTTTGTAATGAGAAGACTGTGATTTTGGTCCTGGGACTGAAACTAATATGTTCCTGGATTGGATATACAGGTGCATAAGAAGCTGCCTTATCCGTCTGACTGCCAAAAGTTCTTCAAGGTTTCAAGGCAGAATTCTTTCCCAGATCTGCCTAGAGGTGGTGACCTCCCTTCCAAGAAATATTCCTTGGTGGTCTCCCTTCCAGGTAATAACCAAGCTCAACCCGCATTAGTTTCCAAAATCTGATCAGATTGGAGGTGTCCAGGATGGTATGGTGGTTTAATCGTGGTTTAAAAGCTGCGTGTGATAATCACCTTGGGGCAATACTAAAAACAAGGCAAATCTTACAAACCTGGATTCTGCTCACCCTGACATAGATGATGTTGTCATTAAGTATAGAAAAATCCTTAAAAGTCAGTGCAGCTTTCTCTTGTACTTTTTTTAAAAATCTCAAGTTCTTTGCACTTGGAATAGGAAAGGAATTTGTACATTTTGATAAATTCTTAACAAACAAACTGAAAACAAATTAACTCCCCTATTTGGGCAAATGAAATGTAACAGGTTACATCTACTCCTGGAATGAAAAGGACTACATTGTATCTCTCTGCTGTATTGAGGTGGGAACCCTGATTTAGCACTAACATGGTTGAATGTACCAGGATTCAAAATCAGACTTGTAAGCTCTCCAAAGCCAGGAGTCTTGATGGCCAAATTGAGTTTCTTCCACATAATTTTTTTTAAAAAAGAAAAAAGAAACTCCTTGTTCATTCTATCTTGAATATGAATAATTGTCAGTACAGTACAGTCAGTTCTCCATGTCCACAGATTCCTTATGCACAGACTCAACCATCCATGGGTTCAAAATATTTTTAGAAAATATAGATTCTAAAAAGCAAGTCTTGATTTTGCCATTTCATATAAGGGACACTATTTTACTACCCAATTGTATTCAATGAAACTTGAGCATCCACAGATTTTGCTATCCGTGGTGGATCCTGGATCCAAACCACAACAGATACCAACTCTACTTACAAAAATGAACTGAAAGAAAATTCTCACTAGTAAATATCACACTGTTGTACTCCTGTGCCCCCCCCCCATGTCCCATGGCACCTCTGTCCTTAGTTGTTTTTAAATAGGCCCTACTTAAAGAAAACAAAAATAATGACTACAGAAGAAATACACAAATTCAATC
>CM034708.1:184903458-184933646 GCA_020142125.1 Phrynosoma platyrhinos | reverse complement strand
GGGCTTGGTTTCCAGACCCTTCACCATTTTAGTTGCCCTCCTTTGGTCTGTGCAAGAGATATCAGATAAGTAGGAGAAAGTGCCCTCACAGCCTTTTACCAGCCTGGTGGCCTTCCAGATGTGTTGGATCACAACTCCTATTTCCCCTCAGTTAGCAAAGCTATACTTAATGGAGACAATGAGAGTTGCAGTCCAAGTACATGTGGAAGGAATTAGTTTGGGGAGTGTTAGCCCAGGCAGATAGCTGTGGTGATAAAAAGGATACAAAATTACGGGTGCAATCCTGTCCACATGTACTTGGAAGTAGGCACAATTGAATTCAGTAGGCCTGAATAAACATACTTAGGATTCCACTGACATGTGACAGATGAATAGAAAGCAGGCTAGATGCAGGATCAGAATAAACATCATTGTTCATTTGTTGACCAGATAGTCACAGCAGCTTTCCTTAAACAAAGGAATAACTAGACTTGGCCTATGAATTCAAGTGAGTAGGAAGGATTTTGCAGTTGTTGTTCCTGGGCAGCACATTTTGGTAGAGAGTGGCTTAAGTTAGTTGGCAAGGGGATGACGGAAAAAGGGAACAGAGCCAAAGATAGAAGATAAGGAGCCTCATGAAGCCTGTGGGCACAGTGTGGCGTTGGCAGAAGCTGGAGGCCTTCCCACGACAAAGGAAGGGCAGTGCTTGCCGCTAGCAATAAGGTTTGCAAATACTGAACAAGTTAACAATGTTGACATTGAGTGCATTGTATTGTTTAGAGATTTCAGCTACAGAAGGGAAGAGTTCCTCTTCAGTGAGTGAGCAAAGGGATTTTGTAGCACCTTTGAGACTAAACTGAGTGAAAGACATTGTAGCATAAGCTTTCATAGACTTGACTGCATCTGAGGAAGTAGACCAAGTGTATGAAAACTAATGCATCTTTCTCAAAGGTGCTACAAGATCCTTTTTCATATTGATATTCCCAACTAACACAGCTTTGTCTCTGAATTCTTTCATGAATGGTCCAACACAGTGGTTGGAAGAAGTACTTTTTCAACTACAATGTCTAGAATCTCTCAGCCACATATGTTGGCCTAGACTGCTGGGAGCTATGACTTTGCAAACTCTGGTCAAGTCAAGGAGCAGATCCCAATTCCAGGACTCAGGCTGCATCTACACTGCAGAATCAATGCAATTTGACACCACTTTACTGCCATAGGTCAATGCTATGGAATTCTGGGATTTGTAGTTTTGTGAGGTATTTAGCCTTTTCTGTCAAAGAGCTGTGGTGCCACAACAAACTACAAATCCCATTATTCCATAGGATGGAGCCATGACAGTTAAAGTATTGTCAAACTGCAGTCTACACCAGGATGTCTACTACCATCTTTTCTGTTCTGCTACCCTTCCTTTCTCCTCCCTCCCTCTGTCTTCCATGGTGTCTATAAGCCTAGGGCTGGGCCAGGCCATTTTGCTGCCTGAGATGAAGGATACGATGGTACCCTCCCTGTCCCAGGTCCAAAACACACTGCAGAAATAATCCAGTTTGAGACCATTCTAAATGCCCTGGCTCAGTGCTAGGGAATCCTGGGAATTGTCGTTTATTGTGACACCAGTGTTCTATGACAGAGAAGGCTAAATGTCTCACAAAACTGCACTTCCCAGAAATCCCCTAGCATTGAGCCAGGACAGTTAAAGCAGTCTCAAACTGGATTATTTCTGCAGTGTGTTTTGGACCCCACTCTCCATACTAGTAGCTGGATCTTTCTTAAGCACTAGTAATAGAAAATCTTCCACCACACTTGAGGCAGCAGGAGAGTTTAGGGGGCACACAACAGGTTGAGTGGCATACACATCTCTGGCCTGAAACAGAGAAGAATTTAGGAGGAAAAGCTGAGATAAAATTACTGCTGCCCTGCCTTCATCTGCCACGTGAAGCAGTTGCCTCAGTCTGCACAATAAAAGGATCAACTCTGTGCTAACCACTTCAGTGAGGGAAGCTTTGGCAGCTGAGGAGAGAAAGTGAGGTGGAAAACAGTAATTATCATCTTGCATTGTTTATAAAAGTACCTAAAATATACTGAAGATTGTATAAAAATAAATGTAAGCAGTCACCACCTTAAACTTCCAAGTTTGAAACAAATGAGGCAAGCATACGAGGGAGCCGGAGAGAAATGCAAGAGGGATGTTCATGCTGTTACTTTCTCCATGACTTTGCAGCTGTAGAAATGCCATACCAATGTGTGTATCTTAGGGTTCAAGAAATGATAAACTTTTTCTCAGCGTCCAGCAAAAACTGTCATGTTGGCAAAAAAATAAAATAAAATACAACATGTGCAAAATTACATACTTTCTCCCCTTGAAAATGTCATAAAGAAACAGCTAAATGGGCATCTCTAGGTATACTATGTCTGGGTGCAAGAGAGGACAGGGCTTCCGTACTTAGTAATACCCTGGGAAAAACAGAATTTCAACAGGTGCAGCTTTTCTCAGTCTTGCCAAATCACGACAGAACAACCCAGGGAAAGTGCAGTCCTTCAGAAGTTGTTGGACTGCATTCCTCCACCAACAGCTGTGCTAGGAGTTGCAGTCCAAAAACATCTGGAATACAATATCTTCCTTATCCCTGCTCCAAAAACTACCTGTTCTACACGGTTATCTACATAATGGGATCTTTGTTCTCTTTTGTGTTTGATCACTCTAGGTACCTATCTTAACCAGAATATCTTTTGCTCGCTTGCTCTCTCTCTCTCTCTCTTTTAATAGAATATATGCCAATCCTGCTTCCCTAGGAAGCTCAGCTGCAGAGGGAAGGATCCAAATGAGTCTAGGCTCAAAAATACATTCCCTTCCTTTCTTTTCAGGAAGTGTGACCTTCTGGAAACTCCAGACCAAGTGTGGGCAACCTAACACCTAAGACTATATGCAGCTTTTGGTCCAGGTTTTGTTTTGTTTTGTTTGTTTTGTTTTAAAAAAAAACTTTCTGCAAATGATCATACCTCCCATGAGAGTGATTTTTTCCTTGTCCAGCATCCTGCTGATCAGGGAGGAAATTGAAAAGTATGGAGAATGAGGTGTCGGAGGGAGGGAGGGGAGAAAAAGGAATCCTGAACATCTTTGCTTTATTCCAAACCCAATATTTCCTTCAGCCCCACTCACCAGTAGCATAAAGCTTCCAGAGTTTGAGAGGGAAATGCTTTTTTTCCCCCTTTTTCCTTTTTCTTTTTTTGGACCTACAGTTCTCAGAATACCCTAACCATTTAGGCTCCCTAATATTAAAGTCCTAACATTGCAAAGATTCACATCTGTGCCCATTTCATCCCCCACATCCCCCTCAAAAAGAAGGGAAAATCATTTCAGACCAGACTCACTAGGATCTGTGACATAGTTAGTTGGCAAGAGACACAAGTCACTCCCCCGATCTTAGCCATTTTACAATAGATCTATTTTCTTTCTCCCAGGAAGTATTTACTTTTCCACACAAAAAGTGTTCCTCAGTTATATCACCAAGCTCCTGCATTTAACTAACTACATGACCCGTGAGGTATCTTCCAGCCCTGATTGTCTCAAGCAAAGAGTAGCAAAAGCAGGGGTGGAAGAAGATGAAAACCAACCGGTCCTTCTGCTCCTCACAGTTCATGAAAGGTTCTTCAGAGGCTATGTGCTCCACTCTCAAATGCTGAACCACAACAATCACCCACTAGCATTTCTAGTTAAAGGCAACAAGATCTTGTCAGTACAGATGCCAGACCATAACTTAGTGGTGGTATGTATGTTCACACAAGGATTCCAGTTCCATTCTTGGTAGAAGAGATGCTAAAGAGCTTGCAAGTGACCTTAGAAAACAAGGCTGGCCTTACCATTGGGCAGAGTGAGGCAGTTGCCTCATGTGGCAGATGCTCAGTGACAGCTGTGACAGTCCCTTGGTTGTTCCTCTCAAATCCCCCCCCCCAACACTTCATGGGAAGACAGAACTATGTGTTTTCCACACAGCCCCAGTTTGATCCCTTAAAAACAGGTGTGTTAATCTCAAGTGTTGTGGAGGAGCAATATAAAGGTAAGATTCAACTGGGAGTCTAGTTTGCTTTTCCATGTAGAATGGGAGAGAGGGGTGCCATCTCGTCCGTTGTCTCAGGCACCTACATGTCTTCAGTGATGACAGGAGTGGGAACGTGGACTCCAATTCCCATCACTTCCATGCACCTGGCTGACTTGGGCTGATGGGAATTGAAATCTGATAACATGGGGGGGGGACTACAGGTTCCTTACACTTGTTCTCTGTAGACTCCCTTTTCCCAGAAATACAGGTCATTTTGGCTTTCATGTGCTTTAGTGTACAGAGCAGGAACACTGGTCATTCAGTGAAAGGAGAACTTCAATCCTAAATTCCAGCTGGAGTTGTTCAACCTTTTGGTTCTACAGCTTGTATGTAATGTGCCTTCAAATCACCTGTCAATTTATGGAGACTCCTTGAATTTCATCCGGTTTTCTTAAGCAAGAAATTCTCAGAAGTGGCTTTGCCAGTTCCTTCCTCTGAAATATAATCTATGGTATTCTTTGACGGTCCCCATCCAAATACTAACCCTGCTTAGCTTCCAAGATCAGATGGGATCTGGTGTCTTTGGGGTATTAAGCTATTATCTATCTGTAATAGACAAAAGGAGCCCTGAGGGAGCAAACATAGGACGTTATCACATGGGGAGTCACGGGGAGAAAGTGGAAATAAATGGGCACGAGCGGAAGTCTTTAATTTACGGGATTTGTCCCATTCCGCCTCGTCTGATAACTAAATTCGAATTTAAAAGGGGGTTAATTCGAACGCAAACCTGATCTTTTCATTTTTGGGATTTTCGAGGATTTGAAAAGATCAGGTTTTTGTTCAAATTAAGCCCCTTTTAAATTCGAATTTAGTTATCAGACGAGGCAGAATGGGACAAATCCCGTAAATTAAAGCCTTTCGCTCGTCCGGTTTATTTCCACTTTCTCCCTGCAACTCCCCGTGTGATAACATCCATAGCCAGTACTGGCAGTGAGGAAGTAGGAAAGAGACATGTGGTACTAGCAGAGAACACACAGTGACTCGAGACCTGTTCTATAGAGCCATTTTAGTTTGCCCTGGCACCAGTTCTTTCCTAGATGGTCCTTGATGGAGAATAAACTCAGAGAAGGGTTGGAAAAGGTTCCTTTTTACAATACATAACCCAGAATTGTGGCTGAACAGGGGCTAGGTTCTGTGAATTATAATGCAATACTAAATCGATTTTTGAAGACTGAACTGAAAAGATGGGAGTAGAGATCCTGAGATCCTGAGCAGGGCATCAGAACAGTCTCTGGCTGAAAAAATGTGTTCCACAGCATTTCTCAGGGCCAGTTCACTGAAATGACATTTTGTACTGAAATCTGACAGCACTTCAGATCTGTTCCTTTTTGTAATTTAAAATGCTGAGCAAACAAGACCTATATTTCTAAAACCTGTACATTATTTGGATATAGCAGGAACAGACAGAGTGCAGCCCTTCAGATATGATTGGACCACAGCTACTCTGAACTCTACCCAGCCTAAGCAATGATGAAGAATGCTGGGAGATGCAATCTAACATCATCTGAAGAGCTGTACCTTGACCAACCAGTACAGAGCTTCCACCACAGAAACATTATTCATGTAGGACTTTGTCAAGTTTGAAATAGGTCAGCTTATGCATATGTATTGCCTTTCCCAAATGGTGCTCTCCAGATGCTAGGGATAACAACTCCTATCACCCTTTATTATGCTGGCTGGAGCAAGTGGAAACTGTAGTATCAGGAGAATGCCAGACTGGGAAAAGGCTGCTCAGATTCAAAACCTCACATTTTCTCCCCTCTGTCTTTTCCAGCATATGGCAGGAATCCAGGATCAAGGCATTTGACCTGAGTTTCCCACTCTGGCTTCTGTGACCTGCTGCCCCATCTGCTAGCCAGCTCCTGCACTCGTGGGAGGTAGAACAAGAGAGAGGGAAAGAAAGAGAGGGACAGGCAGAAGAAGAGTCAGTGGGATTAACATTAATCCTCCAGCTTTGCTCACTTCCAGCCAGACAAGAACAGCTACCAGTTTAGCAACAGACTCCTTGGTCACTCCTTTAACCTCTGCTCAAAAGGGAAACTGGGATTCCCATCTACAATCATCCTTTCTGTTTTTCTGGGAGGCCAGATCGGTAAGAAACAAATTGGCTGGGTGGCTTCATGAAAGCTGAAGAAGGGAAACACCAAGGAGCATCAGGGAGACAGATGAAAATTAGAGTACCACTCTCTTCAGGAAACCCAGAAATTTCTTGACAGGTGAGTCTTGATTCTTAGTAGCCCAGAAGATAAAGGGCTGAAGAGAAAGACCAGCAATGGGGACATCCTGGAGCACAACCACTTACTGACATCTATACAGAGTGGAGTGGAGTTGAGTGGAGTTCCCTTCTTCAGAAAGACATATTGTGACATTTCTGTGACGGGTTTCTACAAAGGGGCCAGAAGATGAGTCTTGGGAAGCTACCAGTGATAGGTTGGGTATCAGGCTCCCACAGCAAGCGCCGCCTCAAAACGGAGCTGACGCCAGACATGATCAGCCCACCACTTGGGGACTTCCGCCACACCATGCATGTGGGCCGTGGTGGGGATGCCTTTGGGGACACTTCCTTCCTGAGGAATCATGGTGGTGAGGATGCCAAGCCCAACAACTTCTTTGCTCGGACCCTGCGACATGTACGGAGGAGCCCACTAAGGAACCGAGGAAGCCGGAGCAAGGATGAGGCCTCTTCTATGCCTCCTGCCATCTCACCCATCATCAAGAATGCCGTGTCGTTGCCTCAGCTCAATGAGGGGAGCTACCAGAGTGATGGTCTCGGTGCAAAGTTTGCCTTCAAGAGCACCCCCAACAGCTTTTCTGACTATGGTAGGTGAATTCTGGGTGTGGTAATTTAAGTCAAATAGGGTACCTTGCTTCAGACTTTTGGGGGGATTTAGTTTTCTTAAGTGGAAACACTCAGAGAGAGAGATCCACAATTGCCTCTTGGCTGTATTATTTTTGTATATTTAAGACCGACAAGAGCTGAGAATATTTAAAGGCAGCACTTTCAGCTTGACCTCCTCTAACCCTCAACTGCATTAATTCTGAGGATTAATGCTTCACTAATTCCTTTTTCTTGATATTCACTTATTTTACCTATATGACACAGTCCTACAACCTGTTATGATACCAAACCGGTATTTAAGATAGGAAGGACAGGCTATTGAGTCACTGCAGTGTCCTATTAAACCAGGATTGGGATGAAAGTAGAGCTGGATCTCTAGCATTTAGAGCTCTGGGGGATTTGCAGTAGGTCAGAAAGGATTTCTGACTCTCGGGTCATTTGACAACAACAAAAGCCAGCCACAACAAAGTCACTCACCTCTGAAGATCAATTATGTTGGTGAAACGAGAAAGGGGTGGGGTAACCAGAAGTGGATTTTTGTGGGTAAGAATTGTGAGCTCAGATCAGTTTTAACATTCAGAAAAAAATCCTCAGGCTCAGAATTCTTTCATTGTCCTTTGTGCCAGGTTCTGGTTGGTGGGTCATGGGATTCTAGTGTTTAAAAATAAAAGGCAATCCCACAAGTCTAAAATCTGTCCACACCCATGGTATAACCAATGTCAAATTACAGTCTTGCAGAGTTGCTGCAGGCAAATATGAGTATGCAAGTGTTTAGGTCTAAAAGTCATTTAAGAGAAAGAAACAAAAGGCTGCATAGAATGAGAATTTCTCTCCAGGATGGAACTCTCTTGGACAGCCAGCATGGTGTGTAGTGGTTGAGTGTTGACCTAGGACTCTGGGAGACCAGGATTCAAATCTCTGCTCAGCCAAGGAAGCCCAGTGAGGGTCCTTGGGCATGTAACACTCTCTCAGCCTTAGCCAATCTTGCAGAGAAAACACCATTTTAGGTTTGTCTTAGGGTTGTAGTAAGCTGGAAATGACTTGAAGGTGCACTGCAACAGAGCTTTCTAGGGCTTTCAGATAAACAGCCGGTGTGTGTGTGTGTGACTACAAGTCCCAGAATCCCCCAGCCAGCATGGAAATGGCAATACTAGCTGGATGATTCTAGGAGTTGTAGTCCAAGCAAAGTAACTATTCCAGGCTCTGCTCAGATATCTTTTCTTTGTCTCTCAGCCAAGTGGTAGCAAAAAATAAGGGCACTCTGTGGATCTCATCCACTTCTTTGTGATTGCTCTTCCAGTAGCTTTCTTTGGTTTACAACCAAGTGATATTTTTTTCCAAGGCATAAAATTCCAAAATGTACTTGGCATTCTCCTGCCACTTTATAAAAACAAAAGAGGTCAGAAATAGTTACTTCCATTTTCTGGTCCACTCAGTTCTCCACAGAAGGTTTGAAAGACTGTTAATGGGAAGCATGGTTTAAAAAGGCAGAGGGAGGGGAAGGGGCAGGTTAATCATCCATTGCAAAATATGCTTGTTGGTGGTGAGTACAACTGGATGGAAGAAAGTCTTGAAAAGAAAAGAGATATTTCAAGAATCAATAATAATACCAGAGACATCTTCCCTTCTGTAGATCAAGCATGATGTCAGTCAGGGGAGGCACTAGTGGGATGCAGGGTGTGCAGCTGCACCAGGTGACACCCGAAAGGGGGGTGACACCACTTCTCCCCAAACATCTGGCGTTTGGCAGAAATGGGCTGTGGCGTTTGCCTGCATCCCTTTAAAATGTGTAAGAGATTATGTGAATGGGACAAGGCTCAGTGGAAAGAGAAAGGAGAAGCCCCGGGTTTGTTTTTTTAAAAAAAATATAAATTACAATTTAATTGTTTTATTTTTAAAAAAATTTAAAATTTTATTCTTTTTTAAAAAAATTAAAAAACATCACACCTTACCAAAGTTTCATTTTAACCACATGAAACAATGTACATGTAAATACATTTAGACTGTGCATTTGACATTGTAATGTAAAGGTATAATTATAATTTTGCTAATTGTTTACGTCACAACTATTGCCACTACATTCAATGATGTACAGGAATTACAATTTATGAGTAATAGTAGTACAAAAAATATTACTAAGGATTCTGTATGGTATAGTATGAGATGAGGTCAGTGTGGGGAAGATACTCATGAGTTACTGCACTGGGTGACACCAACTTTAGTGATGCCACTGGTGCATCATATTGTGTCTAATATATGACCCTTACAAGTTCTCTTTCATTATGTAGTATAAATCCAGTGACCGAGCTTGGCTAGTTGCCTATTATTTTCCCCGTTATCTATTGCTTAATTCTTTACTTTAGAACAAAGTGCTACCATTTGTTGTTCCGCACTGGAATTTCTTAAGCCATGTTACTGAGGAAAAGCAAGATAAGCTTTGCAAGAGGTAGAAATGAGAGCAAAACAAAGAAGAGCATCAAGATGAGCTTTGTAAAGCCTTGAGCAAATGAGATAAGATTAATGTTTAAAATCAGAGCCTGACAAAGAAAAAGGGGGAGAGGGAATAATAAGCCTCCTGCTTAACTTGACATAAGAATCAGCAGACTGCAGTTCTCCTGGTAGTTGGACTACTACTCTGAGCTTTCCTCACCATTGACTCTGCCACCTAGGTTTGCTGAGAGTTGTAGTCCAGCAACATTTGGAGAATCATAGTTTCCCTATCCTTGCTTTACATGTCAGCGATATACTCTGTCTCATCTAGCTATTCTCACTTTGAAAAGTGAATATGAGTAAAGGGAGAGGGAGGATCATACTGCTGCTGTCATGTCCCCCATCTCCATGTTCTGGTGAGAAACTTACAGATGTGCAAAGATAGGGCCCAGGATAGGAGAGGGCTCCTTGGTTAACACAATGATATGCTCACACAGTTGACGTGCCTCGTAGCCTATTCACATTATGCTGAATGCAAGTAGAGATTGGAAAGAAGAGCAGTGGGTGTGATCACACTCCCTCTATTAGAGCTCACTGTCTATGAAGAAGGCCCTTGGGTGTTTGCTTCCACAAGGTATTTTATCTAAATAAAGATCGCAGACAAGATAGCAAAGGTAGGGAAATAGTAACCATCTAGATGTTGTTGGATTGCAGTTCCCATCATCCTTCACCATTGGCTGTGTTGGCTAAGGCTGCTGGGAGGTGAAAGGGCATCTGGAGGACTACATGTCCCCCTATCCTATAATCACTCTGGGAGACTTTCAGTTTGAGAAACACAGTAAGTATGACTTAAATAAATACATAATGGACTGGATCCAGATGTACCTAGCATGGTTAGGATGGGCCCCTCTGTGTTGTCCTTCTGACAGCAGGCAAAAAACCTTCTATTCCACAAGCCTTCAGCAACTCACTGCCTGTTGCAGTCAGAAGTTTTAAAATGGATGTGCTGGACTTCTTCACATTTTATTGTATCTTTTTTATTAATGTGTTTCGAATAATTTGAACTGGGGTTTTGACAGTATAGTTTTCTTTTCTTTTAATATGTATTATTTGTTGTTTTTTCTCTTGGAACATTTTTGTTTGTTTAAATTATATCCCACCTTACTCTCTCAGCAATGGACCCAAAGTGATTTACAAAATAGGTTGGGAGATGCCTTGCATCCCAGATCTCGGGGAAAGGCAAATATAAATCAAACAAGTAAACAAACAGGATAACTAGGGGCCTTTATAGACTGCCAGAAATAATGCAACTTGAGTCCACTTTAGCTATCCTGGCTCAGTACTAGGGAATCATGGGAACTATAATGTATTGTGACACCAGAGTTCTCTGACAGAGAAGGCTCAATGTCTCAGAAAAAACTACAATTCCCATGATTCCCTAGCACTGAGCCAGGACAGTTAAAGTGGATTCAAGTTGCATTATTTCTGGCAGTCTGTAAAGGCCCTAAATCTGGATCCAGCTCAATATATATAATCAAAAACAGCCCAGATTTTACGGGCATTTCTTTGTGGATGCATTAGTTATTGCAAAATGCAATAAGAGAGGAATTATAGGACTGAACAGTAGGTCGAAAGGTACAATCCTAGGCATACTGGCACCAGGCAGACTTATTTCTGGGGTTTGGGGGTGGTTTGGTTTTGGGTTTGTTTGTTTTTTGAAGACCCAGTAGGATCTGGTGGTAAATCTGTCTGCTGGTTTGTCAAAGGCCAATAGTTATGCATGCATGGAAATGGTGAAATGTAGTAATTTAGGAGCAGTCTTTCCAGAGGTATTAGAAATGTCTGTACAGAGTTGGGATGTATGCCTGGGATATTGAATGCCAAAAAAGCAGCTGTTGGGAAAGAGGATTGTTTCTATTGCTTAAGGAAATTCCAGCATGTTTGTCAGAGTGGGAAGGAGGAAAGGGTAATATGGGTGTGACATAGGAGAAAGCGTGAAAGTAATGTGGGCTCTTCATCAAAGGAGGACCTATAGATGGAGATGCAAGAGACCAGCCTGCTGCAGGGTGTAGGGCTAAACCTAGCCACTAGTTGAATATATCACTTGATCCTCCTCAAGTGGGTAGTTGAGATTCTCCTCTCTACTTCCTATAATCAACACAATAGATTAATCCGGGCCAGGGTCAGCTCAAAATACTTTGTAGTCTGAGGCAGAGATGGCAAAACCACCATCCTTCATTTTTATGTACAATTGGCACTCCAAGGATTTTTTTTATCCATAGATTCAAGCATCCATGGCTTGAAAATATACAAAAAATATATAAATTCTAAAAAGCTAACCTTGGTTTTGGTGTTTTATATATGGGACACCATTTTACTGTGCCATTATATTTAATGGGACTTGACCATCCAAGGATTTTGGTGTCCATGGGGAGGTCCTGGAACCAAACTTCAGTGGAAATCCAAGGAACCACTGTATTAGATTTAAAATTGAATACAATTGTCCAGAGGAGGATGGCCAAAATGGTGAAAGGCCTGGAAACCATGTCTCCTATGAGGAGTGACTTAGGGAGCTAGATACATTCAGCCTGGAGAATAGAAGATTAAGAGGTGGTATGATAGCCCTGTTTAAATATTTGTAGAGATGTCACATTGAGGATGGAGCAAGCTTGTTTTCTGCTGCTCCAGAGACTAGGACCCAGAGCAATGGATTCAAACTACAGGAAAAGAGATTCTACCTAAACATTGGGAAGAACTTCCTGACAGTAAGAGTTGTTTGGCAGTGGAACACACTCCCTTGGAGAATGGTGTAGTCTCCTTCCTTGGAGGTCTTTAAACAGAGGCTGGATGGCCATCTGTCAGGGGTACTTTGATTGTGTGTTCCTGCATGGCAGGGGGTTGGACTGGATGGCCCTTGAGGTTTCTTCCAACTCTATGAGTCTATGATTCTATGAATCTTGCTTCAGCATTTCTGACAGGATAGAGGTGCCTTCTTACACACTGGAGGGCAGTCATCAAGCTAGCTTAGGGATGCAGGAAAAGCCAGGAGGAAGGTGGCTTTTAGTAAGAATGTCTAGGAGGTTGCTACTATTACCTCTTTCCAACACTGGCTGCCAGAGGCAGTTGCCTCATTCTGCCTGTTTGGTGGGACCAGGCAATTCTGATTCAAGCTCCAAATTTTGGGGAGCCTTCTGGCTTTGATTGCACAGAGGCTGCTTTCATTACTACCTACAGAGCCTGCATCTGCAGTGTCAAACGTCCATACTGCAGCATTTGCAGTGAGGTGGGGGGCTAGGAGGGAGGTGAATAAGGGCCTCTGTTCTGAGCTCCTGTTGCTGCAAAAGTGTTCCTTTCCCAGCTGGTAAGCCTGTTTAGCATTGCCAATGCCAACCTCTTCTCTGGCTGCCTACAAAATAGATGTGGGGCAATGCTGCCCTCTGTTGAGCATTGTGACTCATGCAGCAGTTGCACTAGACACAATGCAAACCCTCCCCTGTGCTTTTTATAATTCCTTATCTTTCCTTGTTCCTCCCCCCTGCCACCCCAGGAGGATTCTAATAGCATGAGCTAAGCCTACAGAAAGATAAGGTTGAACATTCTTTTAAATATACAGTAAACTTAGTTCCCCATTCTATCAATTTTGTTCAGTCAGTATTGTAGTGTAATCAAGCCTGCAGTCCCATCGCTCACTATATATTTGCAGTGTAACCAACCCTATTATTTAATTGTTCAGAGCAGGTGTCTCTGGGGAATAATTCATTCCATTCTAAATATAACAGGCATTGCAAAGAACCGGATAATAGTCAGAGGGACAGCTGGCAAAGGTACCCTTTCCTAGCATTTTACCTGTGGACGGGTTGGACTGCACCTCCCATAAGTCCTGGACAGCATGACTATAGCTAGCTGGGAGGATGTTCAGAGAGACTGTTAGCTAAGACATCATCCCCCAAGCTGAGACTCTTAGCATGGTTTGCACTGCAACTCCCATCATTTACATGCTGACTGGGAATGATGGGAGTTGCAGTCCAACCCACCCCGAGGGCATCAACTTAGAGAACACTGGCCATGATTAAAGTGATTAATATTTGCATGAAGATATTCTTAAATGTATGATTCCCAAACTACAGACCAATGATTCCTAAAAAAATATAACAAAATAATCCTTTTGGTTTATCCATCATTTGCTGCCTAATGAAGCAAGCATGTAACATCAACCACCTTCTTTCTGCCAATATGTGGACAGTTACATCATGCTATTATAGGGAATAAGGAGGATTCACAGGAATGCCCTGATTTACCTTGTGCTATTGCTGATAGGGGTGGGAGAATCCAAGAAGCATTCTCATTGCTCAGAAATCATGGTGGCCCAATTCCGCCTGAACAAGGCAAGAGATCGGATGTCAGGGAAGGCCAGCTATGAACTCCCAGCCAGCTATTGAACATCCTCCCAGCCAGCTATGGTTCATAGGGTTCATAGGGAAGGGGGTCTATCAAAATTCCTTGGATCTGTTGGACAGGTCCAGGGGATATCAGTCTTGCTTCACAGGGGCTGACCGAGGAAATAAGTGCCCCCACTCTTGATTATTGGGATATTTCAGGAGTCAAGATTCAGTTTGACAGAGGGAGATCAGCAGAGACGTGCATGTAAGATTTATTCCTATGTCTTTCCAGGCTGAACATAGAGAGTTCATGACACCAAATGTCTAGGGCAGGGATAGGGAATATATGTCCTTCTATATGTTGTTGTACTGTAACTCCCAATATCACTTACTGTGGACTATGCTGCCTTGGGCTGCTGGGAGTTGCAGTCTAACAAGATCTTGAGAGTCACACATTTCCCAGTTCTGGTTTAGGGTAAACTACAGTCATATACAATTTCCTACAGAGAGCAAAGCTATCTCACTGCATCCTTTTTGGATCCAGTTTTAACACAGGCTGACTATTACACATGGAGACCTCACACATCTCTTCCCTTTTTCTAGAGGGAGGAAGAAAAACTGAGTAAGTTGAGTCATCTCTGTTCATTACAGATGCCTTCTTGGGTTAGCCAAGCTCCTATTGAAACATATCAGCAGAACATTACGGGCCATTCACTATCAGGTCCTAAGAAGAGTCAACTCTATATGGATAAATCTATATTAGTGTACTCTTAGTCAATAAATTAGATAACTGGGAGAGATCCTGCTGTGTCATCTGGACAATCCTATATCAGTAATTTTCTGAGTCTAGAATACTTAGAAAAAAGCCTCTGGTGTTAATTTGGAGGGATGAGCACATCTGAGTTATCAGGTGTTAAACTCTGCTGATGAGTCTTATTGCAAAAAGATGGGAAAGACAGACAACAAATGCAGTATACCACGATCTTACTCAAATTGCAGCTGGTAATCATACTCTTGGAGGAAGGATGGATACTAGGTTAGCTCAGGGATGAAAAATGTGCTCTCAGCACTGAGAGCTGCTCACTGGAAATTGCTCATAAGCCACTGAACTGTAGCTGATTTGCATTTTTAGTTGCATGCCATTAACATAACGTGCATAAGCATGGCAAATGTGATCAACATTAGCTTGACATAATGCACTCGATCTACAATAGCTTCATCGTGAAATTGTTATCCTCCATTGCAGAGAATTCTTGACTAAGCACTTGAAAAACTTTGTAATCTTGTTGGAGAAATTGCATCAGTTGTCAAATATAATCAATTTGTTCTACATTGTTTGCTTGTTTACCATTTTGCCATCACAGCTATCAACATCTCTCCAACCATGAGGTTTTAAGGTTGGAAGTAAATATCCACCTGCTTTCTCCAGAGAAAGAATTCCCCTAATGTCCACTCTTGGGGAAGCAGATAGCAAAACAATATAATTAAGCAGAAAGTAATTAAGGAGAAATCTTTCTCCCTCTCTCATATTGCTAGGATCAGGGGTTATCAGTTCAACTCAATATTGAGAGATTCAGAACACAGTTACACTATGGAATTTGCTATCAGAAGATACAGTAATGGCTGCCAACTTGGATAGCTTTGAAACTTTATTGGGCTAAGTTATGAAGGACAAGAACATAGGTGTCTATTAATCATGATGGCTATAGGTACTTTCTCCAGTACCAAAGGTGGTATGCCTTTGTATAGCAGCTGCTCAGAAACATGAGTGGGAGAGTATGTCCTGCTCAGGGGTGACTGGCTGGCTTCTCTGTGAGCAGAATACAGTACTGGAGTAGAAGGACCTTTGATTTGATCCAGCATGGCTCATCTGATGTTCTTAATCCAGTAGGCATACAAATATCCATTTCCCCTTTGACCCCACTGTAAATGATATGTGAAGTCAAATAGGTGATCTTTCATCTTGAGATGAAAAATTAGGATGTGGATAGAGAGAGAACTGTCCTCCACAGTGCAAAGGCTTTTTTAATAATTGCCAGAAGCAGGTTAGTTCCTGCTTATCCCCAAATGAGCCCATCTTAGTGTGGGCTATATGCAGACAAATCTCAAAAGCAATAGTAAAGCCATGTGTTTCTATCAGTTTCTTGGACACCCAGATCTGAGGAAACCTTGTTTCTCAGGATTCTTCTGCTGGGAAAGGGTAGACACAGACCAGCTTTACTGATTCCTGGAACAGGTAGCAGCTAATATAGACCCATTCACATGATCTGCATAATAGATATATAGGAGGATGTTCATGCTCTGCCTAGTACAAGCAAAGTGCATCCCTCCAGGTTGCTTGACCACAGCTCCCAGCCTTCCTCCCCATTAATTCTGCTACACAGGACTAATGGGAGATTCAGCCCAGGAGGGACACACTTCCCTTATTCCTTCTCTTGTGCTCTTACACTCATCTCAAAGTGTTGAAGCTACCACAGTGATACATACTTTTAACTCACTATTGATTTTATGGCTTTTTTAGGATTGGAATCTGGATTCTGCACCATCCCCCGTGTCCCTCGCTCAGAGAAGTGTCAGGAGAGTTCCCTTGCTGAATCGGCACTGACACGTTCAGACTCCCTGCTGTCTTTTCGCCTCGACCTTGGTCCATCCCTCATGAGTGAGCTCTTCCACATGATCAGTTCCACAGGTGACAACAACCAGACCAACAGGGAGGACGAGGAAAAAGATGGAAGCCAAACATCAACCAGCAGTGATGCTGTCTCACCTCTTCCGCTCAAGAGTACCTGGGCGGAAGACTCTGTGTCTTGGAGATCAGGGTCTCTGCATGCTAACTGTGAAGAAAGCAGAGCTGGATCGAGTTTATGGGGTCAGTCCGGAGCCAGTTCTCCACTGGGCCGTTCATTGTGTATTAATGGAGATTCTCAATCCATAGAGCTTTCTCAGGAAGGATCACCCTGTTCTAAGGGAAAGAGCCTGAACTCTGAACTGGGAGCAGTGCCAAAAGAGACCCCTTGGCAAGGATGCCAGAATGACTGCAACTTGGAAGAAAGAGAATTTAACCAGACTGCACAGGCTTTAGCTTGCCATTATGGCATAGGAAGCACCTACCAGGTTGGCCAGCAAGAGCAAGAAGATTCAAGGAGCCAAGCCCCATGGGAAAGCCCAGATGCCAACACATGGCACATCAAGGGAAGGGTAGCAGAGTGGCAGGAGCACAAGGCTGGGTGGCACCAGAGAAAAGAAGAGGAGGAAAAAGAAGAGGAGGAGGAGGAGGAATTCTACAGACATGAGGCAACTACTGATAGAGAGAGGCTTAGTGATTCCTTTGAATATGTTGATGAGGAGGAAGAAGATGAAGTTAAGGTCTGAAAAGCCATATATGCTCTTCTGTAACCACCCATCACACTCCTAGGAGATGCCAATTTTGAAGGGAGTGGTGCAGCTTGTAGACTGAAATTTTTATGGGTGTGTAAACTCAAAGGGTTCACCTTCTTTGAAAATGATCAAGATATCAGTAGGCAGGTGAAGGAAGGAGCTATTTTTGCCCTTTTGCTCTCCCCACCCCTTCCTGTGTTGGGTGTTAAAAGAACCAGCTGGAAGAAAAAGAGAACCCATATAAAGCAGGCATCCAAGGTTCTGGAGACTTTTTGCAATACAGCCAGCTCTTATTGCTTTCTCTTTTGGTTGACTGAGATTGCCCCTGAAGATAGTCTCATGTGTTACCTAAAAAGTCAGTGAAACTGCCCACATCTCTGTCAAACAATTCTAGGAAGGAAAGTACTATTTTTATTTTTAAAGGCAGAGCTGAAGTCTAGAGAGGACAGGAAAAATCATTAAACCATGAGAGAGGCTTGTTACACTCCTAAAGTGACATTATCCAGCCAGTTTTCAGAGTGTAATTCTGTCTTCTGCTTGATGTTCAGATCAGTAGGGTCATTCTTTCAGTCGATGTCCTCTCACCAAATGGTCCAAGATATAATCTCTCCTCTGCTTACAAGGAATAGGGAACTAGGGTTGGATCTGACACTGATCTTTATGTGATCCATCTTTTTTCTCCACTTGCTGAAACCATGAATTAGGCCAAGATTGTTCCTTCAGTTTGCAGGGCAGTGAAGGAACTCAATCTTGCTCTGTTCAAGGGGAGTATGTTCCAGTCATCTGGAGATTATTCCAGGAAGACTGTCTGCAGAGCTTAGAAAATTTACTATGTGGTCAACAACTTCCCAAATTCTCCCGCCAGCACAGCCAGCAACTGTTCTGGCTGGGGTATTCTGGGAGCTGTAGTCAACAACAAAAAAATTCAAAGCATTGAGGCTATTTTGTTTTTCATTGTGCTTCCAGGAAGTGTGTATGTTGCTGCATTCACAATCCTTCTCATCTTGTAAGTATAGGAATCCTGTTCATTAAAATAGGAGGCAGAGGGGACCTCTTTCTACTCTCCTCTCTGGACTTTGTAATTCAAGAGTTGGTAACACAAGCCATAGGGTGAACTTCATATTCTAACGAAATTCTTATTTCCAGCATTCACAGCCTTATGCTGCTGCAATGGTACTCATTGTGCTTTATTGTTCTGGAAAGAGAATGAGGGGGAAGTTTTTGTTTTTAGGGTAAAGCATGCTATATTTCATGGGCCTGTCTTACAAGTCTTCCTTGTCCTAACACACATGTGGGCAACGTACGTAGGCACGCAGAGGGCGTCCACGTGGCTCATACAGGTACCCAAACCACTGCTGCCATTAAACTGTATGGTGAGCTGTATGAAATATAAGCATGAAAGGGGGAAAAGTATGTGGAAATTACTCTCCCTATATGCTGCCTTCTTTATACAGTCAACCTGCCAAAAATGATCCACATAGGAAGGCTAGCACTTGGAGAGAATCAGCTCCATGTGCCGCCCTCTCCCCAGAGTTTGAAAATGTTACTTTTCTTAACCAGAATGCCTCAGCCATGTTGGAGATTATAGTACAAGTTTTACAACTCTGACCCTCTCGTACACATGACCTAACGTATGGACCCACTGCTATGCTGGGGAGTGGGTAGAAATGTGAACAGAACTCAGTGCAGAGAGAGGTGAAGTTTAAACCTATCCCTCTCCCTCCACAGGGGGGAAAGGAAAATGTCTGTTTAGGTGTAGCTCCAACTCATTGCCCTTGGAGAGAAAACTTTTGTCCACCCTCTGTTCTAAAGGATATTGGTCATGCAAACAAATGTGATGAGGTGCTGTAGGCTATATTTCAGAGGAAGGAATTGGCCAAACTGCCTCTGAGTATTCCTTGCCTAAGAAAACCCTATGAAATTCATAGTGTTACCATAAGTTGACAGGCAACTTGAAGGCACATATTGTACATACATATGGAGTCCTGACAGAAGGCCAGCTCCCCTTAGGTTTTGTTCCTACTGGAGGGAGAGGGAAGAACTTCATTTGAAAGTGCTTCTTTGTGGAAATGTGCTTCCACAGCAGCAATGTACAACCAGTCTGGACAGTGAGGAGAGCCAGGTCATCTCTTCTCTTTGAGATGGTAAAATTACTGTTGTCTGTTTTCACGTAGCGGATGCTTTCAAAGAAACGCTGTGTGAAGCAAGAGGTGGATCAGGTCTGAATCACTACATTACACACATTTTGACGAGGAAGGATTGGTGTGGAGGGGCAGTCACATTCTCCTAGCACAGCAAAAACATGAGACTCAGGCTCCTAATCCAGCTTCCTTCCCACCAACCCCTGCCCCCGCATACTTTGGGAGATACTCATACATAACCTTCTTCTAACCTCCTGTCTGCATTTTTCTGTGGTCAAATCATTCTGTTCTCAAGAAACTATTTATACAAGAAACAAAAGGGATGATTTGGAAGCCAGACAGCCAATTCTTGATATTCACGGGGCATACCAGGCATAAGGAAGAAATAATTTCCCAGCATCTAATATGGCTGCCAGTAAGAACCAGAATGCATCCCAATGTGCATCAATCTGTAGCAATCACATTTTGAAGGGCCAGAAATATGCATTTTGTCCATCCTCCATGTTGCTGCAAAATGGTTCCCTTACCAAACCAACCCCTTTGCCATACAGATTAGGGGTTAAGAGTCTTCCCTAGTGTTTGTTGGGGGGGCAAAAAGAAAATAAAGAATTCTCCTGTACTCTGCAATAAATAGATACCAGAACTTAGGGGGGGATCTCTCTTGTGGACAGCTCTCCCAGTTCCTATGGCTAGCAATCATTCTGGATGTGGATTCTGGAAGTTTTTGTCTTAAAAAGGAGCTTTTTCCAGATCTGTATATAGATCTCTGGGAGCTCTTCTCACCAGTGTTCTGTCCAGCAATGTGTATAATTTTCCAATTATTGCCAGATGTGTTTGCAAATATTAATGAATAAGGAGCACATTCACACATACATACATATTCATACTGAAAGGCTCAGAAAGTAGGGGGACCCTTTCGTCTGGCTTCTCTTTTCTTCCTGGTGTTGCTGTTCATGTGGATCACAGTGCTTCAAGTGTCCCCACATTGGATGCCTTTTGGCACTGCGGTCTCTCTGGAATGAGCTGGTTCTCCCCAAAGCTCACACAGAGAGGTTTTTGTGACAAGGCAGAGATTGTTGGGAGATGAGGTCACAGAGCTGTTCCACACAGCACTCTGATTGTTCACAATCTGGCAGCAGCTGGAGCACGCCAGTTGCTACCAGTAAGAGCTATGTGGCAGAAGTAGGAAGAGGAAACCAAGAAATAACAAGAGGGATATAATAAAGAAGTGCTATGGAGGAATGCCTAGCCATCTACTGTTCTCTGTGTCTTGGGTTATTATAATTCACTGACCTCAGCTCACTGCCTGAACTGCAGATACCTTTAAATGACACATCTTGGGAAACTCTGTCATGATCACTATGGCAGGATTCTAGGAAATGCCCTACTGAACATGGCACTCTGTGAATATTTGCATTTAATGTGCATACCATTTAAAATAGGAAGCTCCTTCAAAATCAAGTTAGACTATTAAGCCATCTAAACTTGAGTAAGAAGCAGGCCTTTTAGATTCCTCTCCTACCTCCCTGCAGTGCCAATAATCCTACACCAGTAGCTATGATAGCAAGGGCTGATGGAATAACATACCCCAAACATCTGGAGCATTCCAGTTGTCCGCCCCAGTCTATCCCAGTATTGAGCAAGAAGGGATCTGGCCTTCCACATGTGGGACTGCAGTTTTACCATCAGTGATGTTTATTAAAGAGCCCTGGTGGCACAGTGGTTAAATGCCTATACTGCAGCCACTCGCTCACAAACCACAAGGATGCAAGTTCAATACCAGCCAGGGGCTCCAGGTTGACTCAGCCTGGCATCCTTCTGAGGTCACTAAAATGAGTACCCAGCTTGTTGGGGGCAATTAGCTTAGAGTTGTAAACCACTTAGAGACTGCATTGCACAATATGAAGCTGTATATAAATGAAGCTGCTATTGCTATTGCTAGAGAAGATGGAAGTGTGGCCAACATTTGAAAACCCACATTGCTCCCCACACACCCGCACAATATAAACTGAGCGGCAATGGCTCTCTGGGGTTTCAAACAGGAGTTTCTTCTCACCTCTGTCTAAAAATACATGGGATCTTTTGCATACAAAGTAAGTGTTCTGCCACAGAATTATGGCTTTTGGCCCCAATGGGAGCTTTTGTTCCCAATACAAATATCTATTTTAAAGAAGTTATTTTTGCCATGAGAGCAACACAAGGGAAAAGGAGTAAACTGCTTTCTTTCCCTGCTGCGTCCTATAAATGAATATTTGCATTTTCAATAGCTGCACTAAATGCAAAGGCACACATAGCAGCATGTCCAGTTTGTCCCCCCAAATCAGAATGATTGATCATCTGAAAAACTGGACACTCATGGCTGTATCTACACTTGTCTGCAATTTCTCTGTAGATTTAAGAAGTTAAGGGACCTTCTTGACAAACATCTCTGCCACTTCTTTCTGGATTGTCTGATAAACTTTAAAACAAAGACCCCACCTTTCTGTGTAACCCTTGCACTTTTTACTCTTCTCATTATTGCAATTTTGATACATACCGGTATCTATATCTCAATATATACTGATGGGTGATGTGGTCATTATTTTCTGTGGATTTCAGCCTTGAAGACACATGTTTCAATGAGACCTCTGTTTCCTGCTCCCTACCCACCTAATATGCCCATATATTAAGCCACTTCCCAGTTGCCTAGCAACTCAATTTCCTCATTTCCTAAGTGAGTAAAATGGTGTTTGGGCTGAGGATGAAAGCAAGATTAATCTCTCTACCAGACTGTCTAGCAAGAAGCCCATCTGACTGGACAGAAGTGCTTTAGTTCTGACTAATTGATGGTACACCGGAGGTTAGCCCAAATCATCAAATCAAAAGAAAGCAAAGGCATTTTTGCAATCCGTCAGCAACACAGGTTAAAGAGTTCTACCTTTCTCTTTTCTAGCCAATCTAGTTTCCAAATGTTAATATTCCCCTGAAAATCATCCTGCTCTTTCTGATTCTCAGCTTTTGCATTTGTTACCTAGAGCTGCTGCATCCATAAGTTACAAACAGGAACAGTGCAAATAATAATACGGAAACCCACAAGATTCATTATTCCCCTATCCAGTACAGCATTGTTTGGGCCCATCTGTATTTGTACAGGGGCACACATTTTCTTCTGCTTTTAAGGAGACAAAGAAAAACGGGTAACACCAAGTGTTTTCCAGGAATAAGTATGTTAACATACACTGAGACATGAAGAGGCAAATTTAAATGAAAAATGAAATAAATCAACCAGGCACACTGTAACACAAAGCATGGAAGTGTTACTTTTTGACTCTCAGTTCCCACTAGCCATACAGGCTAGAGATGTCAAGTAGTTGTACTCTTTAAAAAGTAATGTTCCCACACTCTTTTTACCAGTGAGACGCATGAAACCCAATGCAGTTCTCATGTGAGTAATCTTTGGACCTTATCCCACGCTGCTCTCAAAAGTGGCAAGAAACCGTATGAGCATCATTGCAGTACTATAGCGCTAGTATAATATGGCGCTAGCGCTATAATAGCGCTATGGATAAGCTAGCGCTATTGCAATGCCCGATGAAAACAGGAATACAAAAGAACCCGAATGATGCTGCATTCCGAGCGGTTTCTTGTTGTATTCTGAGCGACGTCGTGGGATCACCCGGAAAACTATAGCGCTATAGCGCCTGATTCTTAGCCGATTCCGAGCGACGTCGTGGGATCACCCGGAAAACTATAGCGCTATAGTGCCTGATTCTTAGCCGATTCTTGCTGCTTTTGGCCCCGTGGGATAAGGTCCATAAAGGGGCTTTAGGTGCCACTATATAGCAGTATACGATACAGTTAGCACTATGTCAAGAATTTATTATACCAGAGGCTTGGAGGAGGTTTTGGGGGATGGGGATTACGGTTCTCACAATCTCACAAGTCTCCATGCAGGCCAAACGATTTGGGGAGTTATAGTTTGAAAAAGTAGTATTTTCTTCCTTTAAGTTCTAACTACCCATTATGTTAGAGGGCTGAAAAATCCTCTCAGGTTTAGTTCATCAGATGCTAACTATGACTGGCAGAAAGGGGAGCAAAGTGAAGATCCTGAGTGGGTTGTTGGATTGCAGCCACCAGCATTCCTCACCATTGCTATGGCTAGCTAGGACTGCTGGGAGCTGCTGTCCAAGAACATGTGGCAGGCTACACTTTGTTCACTCCTCTTGTGGCAGATGGATGATTGTGTGAAGGACACAATCTCTCAGAGGTTTCACTCTGTAGCAATTCCACTGCTTTCCCCTAAGTTTGAGTAAGATAAGATATGGCAAGGTCTAGTTAATGGCTAACCTGGCTGGAATTTCCCTGGAGATAAAGGGAAGCCAAAGAAAAATGTGAAAAGAAGATTATTTCCCTTGATGTGTTGCATAGCACTTAACACCTGGCTGATTATTTCCTCAGACTGCAGTGCTTGGTACCAAGATGAGGTTGCTGTTGCACCAGACTTACAATGACTGATGAGAAATATGGTAGGATGTCATCTGCTGGCAGCAGGCTGAACTGTTAATCTGTAAAGCAATCTTCCCCAATCTGGCTCTTTCTGGATGGGTTTTACTAAAACCTCCATCATTGTCAGCCACTGGGGATGATGAAAATTGTAGTCCAATACATCTGGAAGGCACAAGATTAGGGAAGCCACATGGAACCAACTGCCTGATCAGGTGGTTAGGTCAGGATATAACTAATTCCCTTTGGATACCCCAATGGCATCCCACCAATGCTTATTTCCTGGAGTTGCCTTCTGCTCTGGTGCCTTCCAGATATATTAGAATATTCATAATCTTCTTACCTATACAAACTGAAGATGATAGGAGCTATAGCCAAACACTTTTGGGAAGCACCAGCCTGAGGAATGCTGCTCCATTACAAATAGCATGTCTTCCACAACAGGTCTCATGACCTTCTTTCCCATTATACACAGTGAGAGAATCTCTCCTTCTCGTGTCACAGGATGTAGTCCTAATTTAGACAAGCAGTGGACTGCATGCAGTGAGAGAATAAACTGTTAGCACTTTAGCAGGTGGGGCTACTCTTTATGAGTGGACCCACCCATGAGGAGGGGAAATCAATGCAGGCACGTACAAACAGGCAAAAATCAGGATTTTGAATGGTTACTTTTTGAACTAAAGATCTCAAAATCTCTCTGCCAAAATAGGCATTAGCCATGCTGGCTGGGGAATTATGGGACTTGCAGTCTGAAAGAAAAAAAAAACAGAGTTTTCTCCACCACTGCAGAAAATATCACTTTTGAGAAGAAAGTTGCACTCATTTTCTCCATGCAAGAAGGGTGGTTGGTTGGTTGGTTGGTTTATATAGGCAAACTTTGAAAACACAATGATTTCATATGTAGTTTACAATGGTATATTGCATTCTACCTAGAATTTCTGGACCAGCAACATCCTGTTCCCTGAGTTATGAGGCCCAAAACCTGCAATGGGTGAGTGGCAGGGTGAGACCGAGTCCTTGTAGTGCCACAGAGATGGAGTGGTCAAAATTTGGGAGATAGGCTGCCATTGCTTCTGGGTCAGTTCATTGTGGAAATGAACATTGCAGATGAATGGGCCCAGGATTTGTGTAAAAACCAGCTGAACTGGTAATAAAGCAACACAGAACTCAGGTGGGGTGAGCATACTTTGGCTGGCAGGCAGACGAGCAACAATCTGTGTCCAGTAGGTGCAGTAGTTGCAGTCATTCCTGCAACTGGCTAGTATCACATGTGGCATTCATGATACATGGAAAGTTTTTCAAGGCTCTCCTCCATTTTCAGTTTTCAATACCTTACTTTGTTGTTAGTCCTTGTGAAAGGATCACTGCTAGTCCCCGCACTCTCCTCCACACTGCTTGAGCCATAGCTCATCCAAAACAAAGGCTCACAAGTGAAAACGCTGGCACTCTATTACCCACCTTGTTCAAAATGCCACCATTTCCCCCAACCCTTTCCCTGACTTTTTGTTGCACTAATGCTACACAAGCCCAACACACATGCTTCTTTGCATAAAGCCTGAAAGCCCTGGCATGTGCTGGGAATGGGTGAAGAAAGGTATCCAGATTTTAAAACCACCTCACATACAAAAATCAAATACCTTCCTCCCCCAGTGCAGTGCTTTGCCTTGAGACTTGCTTGGAAACCCAGCATTAAAGCAGGGAATTCCTCTCTTTTTGCCCTATATTTCTTCCCCACTACCACCACAAACACAGAGAGAGAGAGAGAGAGAGAGAGATTGAGAGAGAGAGAGAGAGCAACTTGCTTGTTTCTGACAAAATGAACCAGATAAATGAATGGCAAAAGAAGATGGCAGAGAGGAACTCTGGCCAGTTATTAGAGCTGAATGAGTTTGCACTACAGAAAGAAAGCAGATGTCTGCATCAAAGTAATTCTGATTCCCTCCCTGCTATGAAAATGTTATCACTAGAAATCCTGCTCAGTTTCTTCTTGGCCTCTTGAGATTTCATCTTACATGACCCACATATTCAAATACTTCTTTGTAGCCGTATAGCACTTTTAATATGTGCATGTTAAAATGAAAGTTAAGATCAGTGTTCAGTCACAACTCTGACTTTGTGCGTAGAATACACAAAACCTAGAGCATTTCCACACCTGGCGTGCAGTCTGGAATTGTGATACTTCACTCTCTCACTTTTTATAGGGCTTCCACACAATGTCATCATTTAATGTTTTCACTGTGGATCTTGGGTGCCTCCAGGTGGGGGACTCCTACCACTACCTATCAAGTTGTTGCCATGTTAGTGCTAACACAAATGTTTCCAGGTCCTGCCTCTACCCCCACCATCTACCACCTGAGACAATGTCCCACTCTCTCTAATGAGAAATAGGGGTGTGAGCTGGAAAACTGGAAAGGGCTTTAATGGTTGTGTACAAGAGGGAATTTCAGCAGGCATTGCTTCTCATGCAAGCAGGTAACAAACAAAACCTGCTGAAATTCCCTTTTCTACACAGCCTTTAAAGGGGCAGCACTTCTCACTCTGACAATCCTTAATGGTTACATATGCCCCATTTACAAAGGTATGGGGAAAAGAAGCATGGAGACATGGGGGGGGGGGAATCCTGAGCTAGTAGAGAAGTTGGCCCATAGAGGTATGGCTAATTTAGCTTAAACACGCAACACAAACCAGAAATTAATTATCACTTGTGGTCAAGCTGGAAAGAGAATAACCAAACATTGTCTGCTTAAGTGCAAATATTTTCACTAGTTACCTGCCATCTTTCCCCCACAGGGCTCAGCAGGGTTGTAGCTTAGTGCCAAGATGCTCAGAGGCAAGAAGTACAAATTTGTCCCTTGAACACCAGTGCCATCATCTCATCTGTCAGGGCAGGGACTGGGATGGCTAACATTATTATCAGCAGCAGGAGAAAGCCCTCATTGGCTAAAGGCATAGCTAACCACTGAACTACTTTAGGCAATGGAGCCCTTCTGCCCTGCTCTGACCAGCATATGTAGCATAAGGAGGAGAAATGTTCAAAGAAGCATCAGTTTTAGAGGGGGGGGGTGTTTCCTCACTAAAGAATTATAGCACCTTGATAGCTCCTGGAATCCTGGGATTCATAGTTTTGTGAAACACTAACGTTCTCTGTCAGAGAATTCTATAGGGCAGAATCATGACAGGTAAAGCAATATCTAAGAATCATAGAATCATAAAGTTGGAAGAGACCACAAGGGCCATCCAGTCCAACCCCCTGCCATGCAGGAACTCCCAATCAAAGCATCCCCGACAGATGGCCATCCAGCCTCTGCTTAAAGACCTCCAAGGAAGGAGACTCCACCACTCTCCAAGGGAGTGTGTTCCACTGTCGAACCGCCCTTACTGTCAGGAAGTTCCTCCTAATGTTGAGGTGGAATCTCTTTTCCTGTAGCTTGCATCTGTTGTTCTGAGTCCTTTTCTCTGGAGCAGCAGAAAACAAGTTAGCTCCCTCCTCAATATGACATCCCTTCACATATTTAAAGAGAGCTATCATAACACCTCTCAGCCTTCTCTTCTCCAGGCTAAACATCCCCAGCTCCCTAAGTCGTTCCTCATAGGGCATGGTTTCCAGACCTTCACTATTTTAGTTGCCCTCCTCTGGACACGCTCCAGTTTTTCAACATCCTTTTGAAGGCGCCGTTGGGCCTTCCAAAATGGTGCTCTGCGTCGTGCGCGCATAAAACATAAAACATGTCAAAGCTCTCTAACAGAGAAGGCTCAATGTCCCAGAAAAAAACACAATTCCCATGATTCCATAGCACTGAGCCAGGGCAGTTAAAGCGGACTCTGTTTGCACTATTTCTGGCAGTCTGTAAAGGCCCATAGTTTCTATCCATTTAGTAAAAATTTTCCCTACCTCCATTTTTCTTAAAATTTCTGTCATGAAAGCCCAATTAATATTGTCAAATGCCTTCTTGACATTAATAAATATCATTGCCATTTTTCTTTCATTATGTTTTTCGTAAAATTCAATTATATCCAGAACTGTCCTCACATTGTCTTTTAGTTGTATTCTAGAAGGAAATCCACATTGATCTTCATGAATTAATTCTAAAAGTATTTTCTCGAACCCTTTCGCTAAAATTGTTGTTAGTATTTTATAATCACAATTTAGTAGGGATATTGGCCTATAGCTTTTTGGGTCTTTTGGATCCTTTTCTTCTTTTGCAATTAATGAAATGTTTCCAAAGTTCCACGAATTTGGTTTATCTTCTTCCAAGATTTTGTTGTATAATTGTTGCAATGGCTCTATCAACTTCTCTTCCAGACTTTTATAATAATCCACTGTCAGCCCATCAAGTCCCAGGGCCTTTCCAGATTTCATCTTTCTTGTGCTCTCTGATATTTCCTTTTTTGTTATTTGTCTGTTTAATATATTCTGTTGCTCTTCTGTCAATTTGTTTATTTCCTATTTGTCCAAGAACATTTTGATTCCTTCCTTTGTTTTTTCCCTATGTTCTTTTCTTTATAAAGTTCTGTATAATAATTAAAGCAGGGGTAGGCAACCTAAGGCCTGGGGGCCGGATGTTGCCCCCGAGGCCTTTGGACCGGCCCCCTGCCGCCGCCACAGCCACCACCACCACCGCCGCCGCCCGCCATGATGATATTGATTATTGTTGTTATTACTTGTTCTTGGGGTTTTTCTTGGCAAAATCTTCACAGGGGTTTTGCCATGGCTTTTCTGGGGCTAAGAGAGTGTGCACACATATTTTTTTCAATATTTTAATTTTTTAAAAAAATATTTTTATATTTATTTATTTATTTTTGGTGCTTCGGCCCCCCCAATTATCTGAGGGACAGCAACCCGGCCCCCAGCTCAAAAAGGTTGCCTACCCCTGAATTAAAGAATGCTTTTTTCATGTCTTCTTTGTAAGTTTTCTACCATCCTGAATAATTTCTGTTATCAATCTTTTCTCTTGTTCTTTTTTTCAGTTTGTCTGACAATCATCTGCCCATTTTATTTGCTGTTCAAAGTATTTTAATTTGCAGGATTTTATTTTATTTTTAATTTCTAGTGTAGTTTCAATTTTTAACCCTTTTTGTAACATCTTGATTTCCCAGTCTATTTTTTTTTTATTCAGGGATTTTCTTTTAATTTTTCTATTTTTTCTCTTTTCTGTCTCTTCCTCTCTGCTCCAAGCATCAGAAATATCCTCCTAATCATGGCTTTACCCGCATCCCCTATCATTTTTGTCTGTGTACTATTTAAATTTCCAGGAAGTATAATCTTAATGTCTCTTTTATTTTTGCCAATTTAGCTTTTCTCCTTTCAGTCAACATGACTATTTGGGGAAATCTTCCTTCACACAACTGCCCAATAATGACCCATATCTAATTCTCACTTTGCAACTTTTGGAGAGGTCCAGATTGAACCTCAGAACTGGTGAAGCTGGTATGGTTCAATTCACCAGAGTTTTGTAGATTAATTTTAAAAAATAACTAGTTAAGAGTTGCAAGATAGAGATAGAGCCTGTTGCCATTAACAGGAGATTTTTAAAAGTACTGGTAACAGTTTACTGTACTCGTTGTTCAAAAGTAACTAAAGGCACATATCAACAACAACAACAAAAAGTAACTAAAGACTCTTCTTAGCTTTCAAGGTCAGACAGGATCTGGTGCCTGGTATGGTCCCTGAGGTTTCCCCTATGAGAAAAACTCAATGCTTTATATAAATTCCACATATAGCCTTGAATTTTTAGCTTCTCATAGAGCAAGAGAGCCAATGTGGTCTACTGTTGACCCCTAACACAAAGAACACATTTCCCATGCAAGAATTTGTAAAGGAAAGGTAAGGTCCTCCCTTTTGTCCATTTAACTCTAGTTGGCATACATGGTTCTTCTCCTTTCCACAAGAAGGTAAAGCAGCTTAGCATATTTTAGCAAACCTTTTATTCAAAACTAACAGTATAAACCTTATTTTCCTGCGTATAAGACTACTTTTTAACCTGCAAAATCTGTGGTTAAAGTGGGGGGGGTCGTCTTATATGCCGGGTATAAGGATAAGGAGGATAGAGGTGCTAAAACTCTATATTTTGACTGGAAAAATGGGGGTCGTCTTATACGCCGGGTCGTCTTATACGCCGGAAAATACGGTACATGTGAAATGAAACAATCAGACCAGGTAAGCCTCACATAAGTAGACAAAATCATGTTGAACCTTCTACAGATCTTTTGGGGGCTTCTTCCAAAATATATCCAGGAATGACTTTTTCTTTCACAAGCTTTCACTTGTTAATGTGGCCAAAATGGGATGATATATATATTGTAACATCATACAAATGATTTTTTAAGGGAAAAATGCAGAGTGAGGAGGGCTTATCTACTGTTCCTTTTTCTCATTGTTTTGATGTTCATGCAGCAACATATCTAGTAGGATCACCTAGAGCAGGGATCGGGAACCTTTTTTTTTGCCGGGGGCCAGGGG
>CM034708.1:184890794-184903358 GCA_020142125.1 Phrynosoma platyrhinos | reverse complement strand
GCAAATATGAAAGTTAAACTTGTTAGAGTCCAGCTTTCATTAGCAGTATAGCAAAAGTGTGAGTCCAGCTATTTTGTTCCAAATATACTTTCCTAAAGAATAAAGACTAACTAAAAAAATGACAAACATGTTGTTTGTGGTTTAAAAACAAACAATAATGGCTTTAATAAATATTTACATTAAATAACTAAAACCTAATCTAACTGGAGATGATTTGGGTAAAGAGAAATAAATCTCACCATCTTTTAGATAGCAAGAAGAAGCCTACAACTGGCTGTTTGAAGCAGTTTAGAGTCTTCAGAGAGAGCTGTTAAACTGTCTCCAAGAGTGATAGAAAGAATTTTAAAAAGAGAGGGAACTGCCTATATATATAAGGAGAGACAGGAGAATGCAAATACAGTCACCCCTCCATTCTCATGGACTTGAAGTCCGCGGTTTTGCATATTCATGGAGAGGCGACCTCTGCTAAAATCAATGAGGCTTGAATAGTGGTGAATCTCCATTTTCACAAAGAGTCCGGAATGGATTCCCCATGAAAACGGAGGGCTGACTTTATATTCCAACAGAGTAGAACCCCATATTTCCCCAGCATGAGTTTTTATTGTTTATTGTTTATTGCAGGCATGCTGCTGCAATTTGAAACTAAAAAAATGTGTTTCTCTAATCTTCATATACCCTTCCCCCAATGATGCTGCTGTTAAAAACATCCAGCTAAGCAGAAGTCAAAGAATAAATGGGGGCTGGGCAGAGATATAAAAAGAATTTGTAAAAAAAGAGCTTCTTTATTAGAGGCTTTGTTAACTCAGGTATGTCTGTAAATATATCTGTGTCACTGAACATCACAATAAGCAGAAACTGAGCTATTTGTAAC
The DNA here is from genome assembly GCA_020142125.1 of Phrynosoma platyrhinos. Lineage (NCBI taxonomy): Eukaryota > Metazoa > Chordata > Lepidosauria > Squamata > Phrynosomatidae > Phrynosoma > Phrynosoma platyrhinos. Next base: position 184,902,487 of record CM034708.1, on the reverse strand, counting down.
TGTGTACAACAAAACTCTGGGGATATCTTATTGAATGAGAACACTGAAATGTTTCTAGTAGGAAATAATACTTAGAAAAACCAGAAGAGTTTGCCCAGTGGGAGCAAGGTGAAAGAAAAAGAACAAGGAGTAGAGAAAATATGTTTGTCCCTTTTTCATCCTACATCTGTGTTCAAGGGCTAGGTCTTGTGAGATGCTGAGAATCTTTGGAAAGCACCATGGATCTGTAACCTCCAGTCACTTCAGTGAAAGTCTGCAGCACTCAGCACCACACAAGATAAAAGCCTTAAAATAATAGCGGCACCTGCAGGATGAAACATCAAGCTCAAAAACCATATGTTGCTATGAAATTAAACAGTCCACATTCTCTTTGATTGTTTTCAAAATGAAATGGCAAAGCTGGAGTTAGATGGCAGAGACTGAAATGAAAAAGCTGCTAAGGGGCGGAGGTGGAGGAAGAGAATCCGCTGGAAAAAGAAAAAAATTGAAATTCCCAAATGATTGGCTTGCTGCAGGGAAATGGGCTTCTAAAAAGGGAACTACATACAAAAAATAAAGGGTTGAGGGAGAACTGAAAAGCCTGAGAGAACAAAACGAAATCAGCCGGCGGGGGACACTAAAAATAAATGGATGAACTCAGATGAGGGCGAGAACTAAATCTAGGTTATGCAGTGGGTATGAAGGAACAGAAAAATAAATCCTTCCCATTTATAAATGTGCTCTTGAATTTTTTGAGCTAACCACAAACTAGCCCACTATTATGTTTTGCATCAAGGAAAATTATTCAATTTATCTATTTTGTCTTAGACATTAGTAGTAGACAGTCCCTCAGCCAAGCATGATTCCATAAGACAAGCAGTCAAGCCAATCTCCTTTCATTACTAGAAAGTAGCACAATATGCAATAATATCCCTCTACAAGTCAAATTAGATAGTATGTTAATTGCCTCTTTCTTCCCCCCCCCCTTCTTTTTTGACAGAGGTTTTCCCCAATTGGTGAAGGATATCTGTTTGTCATAGCACGGGATCTTTCTCACTTACGGTATATATTTTTACATTTAATGTGCTTTACTTTGTAACTGGTTATTTGAAGGTAAAGGTGGGATTAATTACAAGTCTGACTGCTGAGGAATATATCTTTGAGAAAATCCGATTCTGGGAGGAAGCTGCCACATTCTGAGTCAGACTTTTTGTCTATGCAGTCCAGAACCAGTTCAAACCATACTTCCTATGGATGGAAACAAAGATGCAGTCATGTGTCATTCCTTGCTCATTGTCAGCATTGAATGATGCACCAAAGGGAACTTACTTCCCACCATTAAGAGTAGGCCCTGCACACCACCCCTCCGATTTGGACTGGTACTGTGGCAATCTAAAGGGAGGTCACAGTCCTGATCTGATTTGCTTCCCTCTCATGCCTATTATTTATTAAAACAACAGCCACCACTTTTCAGTCTAGTCTTTAATGTTGCATGCAAAGTAATAGACTTTTCCACTCCCAGTCATCCCAATCTGGTACAATTAGCTGTTGAGTCATCCCTAGAAGCAGGCATGATACATTTTGCACTGTGCACTTCCCCACTTCACCACACAGAAATATAAAAATATACTGTCATGGAAAGTAATGTCATGCAAAGAAGAACAAATTGTGTTTTCAGTTTCAGCAATTGATGAGGTGACTTTTTATAATTATTTTTGTTTAAATCAGAAGTGGGCAAAGTGTAGGGCATGGACCATAAACAGGACATGACTCCATTGCCTTCCATGACCATCATTACCACGAGTTCAAAAATTCCCCCAAATGTCCTCTAGGGAGCATAGGGGGCATTTGCCCCCCAAGACTATTTTAAGAACAGGAGAGTGCTTTAGAAAAAATACCAAGAAGTTCCTGTTGTTGACAACTGCCTTACCTTTGCCTAAAATGACCCTCACAAGGGACATGGCAAAATGCTCCCACACCTCCTAGAGAGGATTTGGTGGTATTTGAAGGCAATTTTTATTATTTTATTTTATTTTATTTTATTTTAATTTTATTATTTGGCTGGGAATGGCCTTCCAACATGATCCTGAGACATCACACATTTACAGCTTGGAAGAGTTACATTTTTGGACTACAGCATTCCATGAATTCCTAGCCTGCATAGCCAACTGGTATGGTGACTGAGACTCTGGTAGTCCAAATAGTTTCTTTTCCTAAGCTTTTCCATGCAGACAGCAAATGTAATCTTCTAATAGGAATACCCATATTTTGAACCAGTATCACACTCAAAACTGCTTGAGTGTGAATTTCGCTCAGTGTTCCACATTTGCCATAAGGAGGTTAAAATAATTCAAAATCAACCCAAACATGTTTCATTGCATTCTTCAGCAGCCCAACATATTTCATCATCTACTCGGGCACATAGACTGACAACTAGGTAGACAGAGACCTGATTTAAAAAAAAAAAACCATCAGAAAGCTGGCAAGATTAGCTACAAGACAGTTCTCATCAGAAAAAGATAAAACTATCTCCAGCATTGTCACAATGGCACACGTGCTGTGATTAAAGACAGTAGAGCTGGCGGGTGCAGATGATGATGGATTCTTCTCTATTCCAGCCTGTGCTTGCAAAACTAGATGTTAACCAGAGCAGCATGGAGGTCTGACACTAATTTCAGCCTTGTAATGCTAATATGAGTGAGCAAGAGCAAAAGATCCACCCTGCAAATAAATTAAAAAATTGACCAGCCCACAGAATATGTTACCATTTGTCCTACTTGGATATAGTTCTGAGGTGGCAAAATGGTAATTCTGCAGGGTAAGAACTTGACAGGACTGTTTTCATGGCAATGTTACCAAGGTAAGTGCACAAATGTAGGCAGCTGTGTGCATTTGTGTTAACAAGCCACTTCTCCTAACCATTAGGACCCTCCTGTTCAGCTTCCCCAGCAACTAATATAATAAGGTAGGATGCTTCTGGTAACGGAGGGGAAACGTATCCATCATGAGTACTAGCAAATAATGTAATACATAGTTTTATTCTTCTTGAAGTTCTTCAACCTCCTTTTAAAACTATCCAACCTGTCAGTCATCATTGAGTCTTATGGCAGCAAAATTTGGCTACCAAGGCCAACTCATTGCATATATTTATAACATATGATGCATGTACAACCATTCCAAAAACCTAATTTCTAAATGTGGAATATTTGTCATGTGTACTGCAATTCAGCAGAGAGCCCATATAAACAGATCAATAACATGGCAGGGAGTTGAACTGGATGGCCCTTGTTGTCTCCTCTAACTCTATGATTCTGTCTGCTAATATGTTGATACTATCAAATAGTATGATGTTTGTTTGTTTTTATCTAGAAGATCATGTTCAGATGACAAACAAGTAAGTGCCAAAATAATATTTCTTTCATTCAGCAAATTAAATGTGAACGAATCTGTAGTTGCATGTGCATACAGATTATTTGAAATTTGGGAAAGTTACCTTTTGAGTTACAAGAGCAGCCATCTCCCTACCATTGTGGCCAACAGTCATGCTGTCTGGGGATTTGGGAAACTGTAATCCAAACAGCAATTTTACCTGTAATCCAGAAAATAACTTTCCCATGTTCAAGGTTCTTTGCTAGCACAAATATTTTTGGGCTTTCCTTTACATTTTGGTGGTCCTAATGAAATATATGACCCTACTCGGGATCTGAAGAAGTGGCTTAATATCCACAAAAGCTCATACTGAAACAAACCAATTACTGTAGGTTGCATCTGCACTGTAGAAATTGGTTTTATTGTTTTTGTTGTTTAATAGTCATTGTTTTTAATTGATATCTAGTTTAATTCATTTTTAATGTGGAGAGGGAGTTATGTTATTTTAAGTTGTGTATATTTTTAGCTTTGTAAACCGCCTAGATTGGTCCACCACCAGGCGGTATATAAATAAATTTTATTATTGTTATTATTATTATTATTATTATTATTATTATTATTATTATTGAAAGAATGCAGTTTGACACCACTTTAATTGCCATAGCTTCATCCTACAGAATCCTGTGATTTGTAGTTTTGTGAGGCACCAGCACTCTTTGGCAGAGAAGGCTAAATACCTTCTAAAACTACAAATCCCAGGATCCCATAGGATGGAGCTACAGCACCTAAAGTGGTGTCAAACTGCATTACAGTGGGCCCTTGGTATCTGCTGGAGTTTGGTTCCAGGATCCCCCACCTTGTGGATACCATCCTTGTGGATGCTCAAGTCCCATTAAAACAATGGCATAGTGAAATGGTGCCCCTTATATAAAATGGCAAAATCAAGGTTTACTTTTGGAATTTATATTGTTGTTGAATATTTTCAAGCCGTGGATGGTTGGATACTTGGATAAAAAAAAAAATCCATGGATACAGAGGTCCAACTGTATTTTTACAGTATAGATGTACTCTGTCTCAAAGATCATAGATCCTTCCTCTGACCAACCACATTTCTCTTTTTATGATGTGACAGATTAACACAGCTATTTCTTTGAAAACAGCATAAAGAAGGGCAGGCTGAGGCACCACGGACCAATTCCATTTGCACCACAAATGCCTCTAGAACAGGGGTAGGCAACCTTTTTGAGCCAGGGGCCGAGTTGCTGTCCCTCAGACAATTGATGGGCCGAAGCACCATAAATAAATAAATAAATAAATAAAAATTAAAATTAAAATTAAAATTAAAATTAAAATTAAAAAAGAATTAATTTTTTTTAAAAAAAAATGCATGCACACTCTCTCAGCCCCAGAAAAGCCATGGCAAAACCCCTGTGAAGATTTTGCCAAGAAAACCCCAAGAACAAGTAATAACAACAATAATCAATATCATCATGGGGGGGCGGCGGCGGTGGGGGGGGCGGCGGCGGCAGGACCGGTTTGGGGCCGGTCCAAAGGCCTTGCTGGGCCGTATCCGGCCCCCTGGCCTTAGCTTGCCTACCCCTGCTCTAGAACCTAGACTGACAACAAGGAAACCAAGTATCACACTTGGTCCACTTAACCTCCTCTTGCTAATCCCTGCCTACATCTTCAGATTAGTAAATACAAAACTGATATGGATATATTCCTGTATTTTGCTGTTGCACCAGAGAGGAAGCATTTTTTTCCTCTGTTTCTGTTACATCTGTAAATCTTTCATCTAATATATATGTTTTAAAAAGACTGGATGTGTTAGAATATGTTACATTTCTATCCAGCCTTTCCTCCTGGAATCTCAAGGTCACATACACAGATACTTCCAGCATTGACCAAATGCAGATTTACATAACTTCATTGAGTTTGCTACATTTTGTCCATTCGAACCAAGAATCATTGTCTCAGATGGATATGAATGGATTATTGCTTTGTGACTGAAGAGGCTTTAGAGATGTCAATGCTTTGGTCCCAGATCTGCATTCTGCTCCATTGCATTTAAATAATGTGTTACTGTCAGCCCTCCTCGCACATCAGAATGTGTCAGTCCTCAAGCAGAGGACTCTGCGGCTGTCAGACTGGCACATTTTCCAAGCATTAAATTAAAAAGCAACAGAGTTAACTTGCAGTGCTCCTCCAAGACTGCTAGAGCAGAGAAAAGGCAAGCAATTATTATCAAGGGTAATAATTATAGCCAAAGTAGGTTATTGATGGAGCAAGGAGAAAAGGGACAAATGGTATTTAAATATCTAAAGGGTTTGTTTCCTCTTACCAGAACAGCTCAGTTCATCCTGCTTCCAATAAAGAGGAGCAAGAATGCCAAACTGGAAGAACATAAGTAACATAAGTACCAGCCATATATGTGAGCCAGAAATTGAGGAAACAACACATTTCAGGATGTAAATGGAGGAAACATGCATCCTGTTAACAAGATGGGACTTTACAGAGCTAGTAAAATGTAGGAAAATCAGTATCAGTATCTGGCAACCTATATATAATTTTAGTTATTTAAAAAACTGGATAGAAAAATGCTTGCTTAATACTGTAGGATGTTGAATAAAATCAATATTCACAGTTAATCTTGTGACCTGCAATTCAGGTGATAGATATCATGGGTTCATCACTTCTCTAGATTGGGTTTCTTTTTCCCTAGATTGGGAGTCACAAGAGGTTTGTGAAGTTTTGTAATATGTGTATGTATCTAAAAATATATAGGATGAACATTAAACACTGATGCAAGTCCCAAAGTTCATCATTTCCCCCATCAGATTTAAATTTGGGGGGGGGAACCCCTCAAATATTATCAAAAAGTTACAAAATTGTAGGATTTAGGCTGCACATTGCAGAAATGATCCAGTTTGACACTTTGACTGCCATGGCTCAGTGCTATGGAATTCTGGGGATTGTAGTTTATTGTGGCACCAGAGCTCTCTGAGAGGGCTAAATGGCTCACAAAACTATAGTTTCTAGAATTCCATACAATCAAGCCATGGCACAGAAGCTTTCAACAAGAAATTAGAAACTGGAAATAGCTTCAGCTTCTGTGAAGGCTTTTGGGAGATGCAAAATTTCAGTTCACTGAAAAGTTGCTTAGATTCATATTCTCTCTCCCTTGTGACTCCCCACTCCACACACAATTGCTTCCCTTACAATTGATTGGTCATTAGTATTTATACCATGTTTTTTATTTCCTTCATTTTAACATTGCGATGGCACTCTCCTATACTGAAAAAGAAAGTGCCCATTTTGAAAAGCAGTGTCAGACTTCTTAAAAGCAATTTGCTGGGGAGACAAGCTCAGTGCTTGAAACTGTTATAGACTCATTTGGCTCTACTGATAGGGTCAGCATCCCTTTAAGTCTGCACCAGCATCTGTGACACAGTCCTCTGCACTTCTATTACAGGAGGTGTTATTTTATAGCCTTGCAGCAGATAGTGTGAATGTTTTAATACATAAGCTCCAAAGTAGCCAAACTGGCACAGCTGCCACACTAACTTTCCTGTTTCTACCTTCTGGTTCATTTAAGGTCTCATCCACATCATTTTCATTTACTGCAATAAATAACACTAGCAGCATCACTGTACTCAAAAGGAAAAGAGATGCTTGAGCTCTCGAATAAAGAACAGTGAAGAAAGCTATGTAATTATAGTACAGAATCAGACCTGCCTTCCTCCAAAAAGGTAATATTCAGTATTTCAGCAAGAAGCATAGCATATTAGACTTGGAATCTCTTCATAATCCTAATCAAACCTAGATGACAAGAAACAAACAAAAAATGACAAAGAACCATCTTCATAAACAATTTATTTTATATTTTAAAACCTGCTTTTCTGTTAAATTGGCTCTGAACCATGATGGCACAGAGTTAAAGCTGAAGTTAAAAGATCTTACCCTGGTTTGATACTTAGGGCCTTTGCAGACTGCTAGAAATTGTGCAAATTGAGTCCACTTTAAGGGTTAGGCTTTGGGAATCATGGGAACTGTATTTTATTGTGGCACCAGAGCTCTCTGACAGAGAAGGCTCAATGTCTCAGAAAAAAAATTCCCATGATTCCCTAGCACTAACCCTAATCCTTAAAGTGGACTCAATTTGCACTATTTCTGGCAGTCTGCAAAGGCCCTATGTAAGCAAGATAAAACTAAATATGGGAGCAAATATAATTCCAGAATTTACTTACAGGAAACAGTATTTGCTTACATTTCAGCTATCTTCTACTCTAGAAGATTGCATGGGTTCCCAGAAGGTGTGCTTCCTTGTTTTTGTGGGACAATTGCTTATTTGCTCATTGCTCTTTCCCAGAATTAAGAATCCATAGCTGAACTTTAATTCCTTTGTATCTATTTCGCCCATGTCTAGTAAAAGATAAAATACCTTTTCCTTTTACCCTAGCATTAAGCAGTGCTCTTCGTTTTTGACAGAAATGAATTTTAAAAGACACCCATCTGATAACTATGCAATTGCATTCAACTTCTGTGCACTTTATTTGAGACACAAGGAGTGTGAAAGCATTTCACCCCTAATTTCTCTTATAAGAGATTGGCGCCCAAAATATTTCTTATAGATCCAAAACGTGCTGCAAAAATCATCCAGTTTTAACTGCCCTGGCTCAGTGCTAGGGAATCCTGGGAATTGTAGTTTGTTGTGGCACCAGAGGTCTCTGACAGAGAAGGCTAAATGCTTCACAAAACTACAGTTCCCAGAATTCCGTAGCATTTAGCCAGGGCAGTTAAAGTGGTCTCAAACTGGATTATTTTATGCAGTATGTTTTGGACCTTAGTCGTGATGAGGAAAAGCCATATTGGAGTTGAACAAAAAGAAGTGATACTTAACCTCTTTCCACCAACATGTGTTTTTTCTTCCTTTGAGGATCCAGAAAGGGAGAGGTCTGAAAAATAACAGCACAGTCCTATTATACATGCCTGCTGAGAATGAAACCCAAGTGTCTTTCATGGGAAGTACTCCCAGTGCAGGGTAAATGTGTGAAAAATTGCAATTTAAATTGTATTTCTGTATATTTATTATTAGTTACATTTATGGCCTACTTTCCTCTAATGGGTTCAAGGCTGTACACACAGTTTTCCTCCACAATCCTTTTATTCTCATAATAAATCTGCAAGGCTGGTCTGGCTGAGAAAGTACCTCCCAGTGAATTTCATAGTCAAAATTTGATTCTGGGTCTCCTAAGTCCACATCCAACACTCTAACAACTATACCTTTAGTGACCTATAGTGTATTATTTTATTTGAAGCTTTGCAAACCACGTTTTATTGAAGAGAGCATGCATATCTATTTTAAAAGATAAGCAAAGAGTGCTACATAATTCAAGTCCTGGCCTATAATATTTAAATGACAATTGATTTCTTATTGACCTTTATCTTCTTCCAAAGAGTACACAAAAAGTCTAGGCTGCAAGACTGCAATTATTTGTTTAGAAATGTCTATTTCCATCCTTCCACAGGGTAAATAAATAGGGAAGCTTAGGAACTTCAAGTTAAAAATAAAAATGTATGTAACAAAACATCCTAAAATATAAAATAACAAGGAAGAGCAGGGAGACAATAAAATATTGTGGAGACAAAAATCAAGTCAATAGAACATCTTCATTAAAGGGGAGGGAGGTCTGAGGGGAAAAAAGTTGTGTGTCTAGTGCCAAATAATGACCAATCACTAAGGTCACTAAGGGAGCTTAGTCCAATACTCCTCTTACCTATATTGCCATACTGTATTGACAGGATTTTTAGCAAAGTTTTATCAGATTTCCATTTTAACCATTAGAATTTTGTTGTTCTGCCTAAGGATTTGAGTTCAAGGGCAAAAAACCCTGCTGTTTAGTGCATGGGTTGACTAGTGAAATCAAGAATCATAGAGCTGGAAGAGACTTCAAGGGCCATCCAGGCCAAACCTCCCTGCCATGCAGGAATACACAATCAAACACCCCCAACAAATGGCCATCCAGCCTCTGTTTAAAAACCTCCAAAGAAGGAGATGCCACCACACTCAGCAAGTCTTACTGTTAGCTCTTGCTGTCAGGAATCAGGCAAGCTGCACAAAAGTAAAAGAAAATATTGTGGCATTAGTAAAAATGAGTCTGTTGCCTACATTTTATTTTTGTTCCAAACAATACCAGTAATATATAATGAAAAACCATTTACTGAATGGAAGAATGACATCTCTGTGTTTATTTGGTTAGGTAAGAAACCAAGAGTCAGAATGGAAACTTTACAGGATGATAAAGAAAGACGAGGTCTGAATTTACCCAATCTAAAGATATATTATCATGTGTGTGCTCTGATGTGGATCAAAGATGGAACTGAATTGGATAATGACAGATTACTGATATTGGAGGGAGATAGATTAAGATACCAATGGCATGCATATCTCCTCTGTGAGAAATACAAGGTGAATAAAGATTGTAACGATCATTTCATAAGGAGAGCTTTATTGAAAATATGTTAAAAATATAAAAAGGGAATATGTTACAAGATACCACTATGGGTTCTCCCCATGAATCTCTTTTTGGTAAAGAGGGAATACCAACACATAAGTGGTTAAAATGTAAACATATGTTGATGATAGAGGGAGTAAAGCAATAGATTCAAAACACAGGAAGAGCTTAAACAAGAGGATATAGACTGCCACTGGTATCTTTACAGAGAAAGGTACAAAAGAATGTTAAATTGCAAAATTTTGATACTGACAAATCAGACTTGGAAAAAATCTTTGAAAATAGAAATAAAAAACTAATTTCAAAATTGTACAAATTACTTTTGAAATGGGAAACTCAAGAAGAATTAATAAAACCAAATATGATAAAAATGGGCCCAAAATATATGTAAGACGATAGTTCTAGACCAATGGGAAAGAATGTGGAAACAATGAAATATACTTGTATGGGTCTAAAAGAGAACAATTATAAAATGTTTATAAGATGGCTTTTGGCGTCATATAAAATAGCAAAGATGTGCATCGAGTACATGCTGGAAATGTGCACAAGATCCTGGGACATATTATCGTATTTGGTAAACGCCCTCTGGCTAAAAAGGATGCTTTGATTGTGAGTTCCTGCATGACAGGGGGCTTAGACTGGATAGCCCTTGGGTTATTCTATGGAACAAAGTTGGGTTAAGGGCCAGAAACAGTGGTAGTAACTGTACATTGTGAGGACTGCCAACACTGGTTTTGGGGTGAATTTAACACACACACACTCTGACGTAAGCGGCGGCAAATGATGTAAGAAAGGAGTAGGCAACCTTTCCCCTTTAAGGGCCGAGGGACTTCAGCTCCCAGAATCCCAGGAGCTATTGGCCAACATGGGACTATTGGCCAACATGGCTGAGGCTTCTGGGAGCTGAAGTCCCTCGGCCCTTAAAGGGGAAAGGTTGCCTACCCCTGATGTACAAGAGTGAGACTCTCTAGCGCAATTGGAGGTCATTCTCTATGGTATCCCGTCTACTGTATCACAGACATTAATAAGACTCCTCCCTCCCTCAGGCTGTCATAACCGCTTTCCTCGAGCCCGTTTGGCCCTGTGCTTCCGGATTCCTCTATGACGTCACTTCCGCCATGGACCAGGAAGCCCTGTTTACTCGGCCGAAGACTAAAACTAAGGCCCACAACACCCAACTCCATGGCGACCTTCTAGGCCAGTCATTCCCAAACTTTGGTCCTGCATGTTTTTGGACTTCAACTCCCAGGAGCCCCAACCAGTTTGACCAACAGCCAGGAATTCTGGGAGTGGAAGTCTAAAACATTTGGAGGACTGACGCTCAACAAGTCCGCCTTGACGACGTTCTAGGCCTAGTAAATAATAAATGCCCCAAAAAATCCGCCTTAGCGACGATGTAGGCAGCTTCAAGACAACCAGGAGGGAAAAGTAACAGATACGTTTCTGTGCCGCTCCTTCCGGACGCTCTAGCTGTAACTTCCGCACCTCTATCGGCACACTAGACGGTCTAGCCCTAACTTCCGCACCTCTATCACCGCTGCTTCCGGGCGCTCTAGCCGTAACTTCCGCGACTCTATCGGTTCTCGAACGGCCCGCTGAGAACGGTGGTTCCGCTTGGGGCTCCTTCTGCTGTATGGCTTCGTACCGCTGGGCGCTTAAACCCTGAGGCCTTGGAGCCGAGCCGAGAGCGGATGGAGCCCGGGATGGAGACGGAGACCTTGGAGTCGAGGATCAGTGAGTGGCGGGGCTCCAGGGATGGTCCTGAGGGCGGCTGGCCACCCTCCCAGCCTTCCTCGTCCGTTGGCCCTGGATCTGACCCTAAACGTCGGA
>CM034708.1:184856951-184872738 GCA_020142125.1 Phrynosoma platyrhinos | reverse complement strand
CATTTTACACGGGGGGGGGGAAATAAGGCTATCAGAGGTAACAACTCATAATAGCTGTATACTGCTTCCAGAATCTAGAGTCACAAGGCTGAGAAACATCAACAGGAAGGTGCAATTGTGTTAATGTACTGTGTGGGCTTCACAAAAATATCAACTTATCCACTGTAGTATTGAATACTGAACAAAGTAGCTTTTGGTCTTACCCAGCATGCTTGTTCTGTTCTTATACTGATTGTATCTACCACTCTTTTCAGAGAAAGTTACTTGGATGGGTAAAGCAGGATTGCTGCTAGGGTTTTCTTTGCAGCTTCACCACACTTACACTGCCCTAGATCCTTGAAGCCTTTCTAGTCACACTGGATAGCCCTTGACAAAAGATTCTAAGTTTCATCACAACATGAATAATTTCACTCAAAACATTTTCTGTTAATACTTTGATTTATATGATGCATTCTTTGAACAAAACAATAATAATATCAGAGTTCATCTCTGTTCAAATGGGGCATTTAGATATTCTGTGAAGCCTTGTTCTTTTTTCTCTCCTCTTGTAGCAGAAATTTTGCAAGCCAATGACAATTTAACACAAGTGATCAACCTGTACAAGCAGATTGTGAAAGGCGAGGAGATAAATGGTGAAACTCTGGCTGGTCCACTCCGAGGTAAAGAAACTAGGGAACGGAGCTAGTTTCCCTAAGGGGAACATACATTTATCCTTTTTCAAGTAGATACCTGAGTATGATATAGTACAGTACATTAATTGGTTGTGTATTCAGACTTAAAATTAAAAGAAATTGGGCCATGGTTGCTCTCTTATATTTCTGTGCATTAAGAAAACCTTAGGTTGAATTAGACAAGCACTACTAAGGGACATGGGATTGTGGTAAGTTACTGACTGACATACTGTACTGGTTGCTGTGGTCATGATTTTCTGCCCCTCGTTTCGTCTTGTGGGCTGTGTTTTTTCCCAATAGGGAGCACTTCAGCACTTCTGGATCTTTCAGGGCTGGAGATGGCAAGCCCAAGTCCTTCCTATCCATCCATACCAACCTTCTCAGGCGGTGGCTCAGCAGCTTCTGTACCAGAGCCAAGCAGCTCTGTCTCTCTGCTAGATGATGAACTCATGTCTCTAGGTGAGTCCCAGAGATACTATGAGGTTCCTGCAAGATGAAAGATGGCTGATAAAAAAGCAATGTGTGGAGTGCTGCAGGTCAAGTAAAAATATGTTTATTATGGTAATTAGGAAGAATCTGGTTAGTTTTTCAGTGTCTGGCTTTGTGCAAGAAAAAAGTCCCTGTCATCTCAGAAACACGTCTTGCTGGAGTATGTGTTTTACTCAAATAGCTGACTGGCCTTTCTGCATATCCCATTCCCTGCTATGAACTCAGCCTCAGTACTGGCTGATCAGCTACAAGTTTCTGAGCTGCATTGGCTGGCTGTTTCCTTTTTAAGATCATCTCTCTTATTGTAAACAAGTAAATGACAAAAGAATTCACCTGTATTTATGACAACTAAAGTGTGCATAACATAAATTATTAAATTAAATTATAAAATAATAAAATAGCAGCTGCCGAGCCATAAACCTAAATAAACTGATTTACCAGTCATCTCAGGGTAGTTGAATTCAACCATGCTTCGTTTGGGAAATGCAGGAGGTTTTTTTATGTAGGGAAAATGTACTGTATATTGGTAATGCAGAGATTTAAGCCAGAACTCTTGATTATTTACAGTAGTGTAACAAGGGGTTACACTGGTGTAAATACTTTTAAAGACATTGTACAGAGTTATTCAGTATCTCTTAGCGCATTGGCTTTCCTCCACCTGTGTAATGGCAGCCAGAATGCACCCAGGTATAGCATACTTGCACAGTCCAGTTTGCAATGTAAGGGGAAGGAATGGCCTTTGCCCTCCAGAACCTCTAGTGAGTATGCTGGAGGGCAAAGGCTGCTCTTTTCTGTAGGTGCACAAAGGAAGTTAGATAGCACCCATGTGCAGCTGTGCTCATCCTCCATAACTGATTAGCTTCAGGGGTGTGTCCAGAACTCACTGGCTTACTCTACACAGCTGTGGAAAGGGTTAGCACTCCAGTAAAATCTCTGCTTCAGTCTGCAATCATGAAGCTGTTTAGGTATACTAACTCAGATTTCTGTATCTGAGTAAGTGACAATTAAATGTGTCCTTACTGTACCAAGAACTATTATTTAAAGTAGGTGTTTTCAAACTAAGCAGATTCTATTCCCCAATCATTGTGTGCTTCTAAATGTTAACTGTTTCATTGCTTTAAAGGTCGAACTATTTGGACCTTAGCCGAATGGAACGGTGTTTCTTTAAGATGTTGAGATACTGAGTAGAAATCTGTCTTAACAGATGTTTGTTAGTAAAGGACGTATTGGCCCCAATCCTCCCTTTTGCCGGCCCAAAAAAGAGTGGCAAAATGCCGCTCCTTTCAGAGCCGGCAAAAAGGCTCCCTAAGAGCCGCTGTGTGGCTCTTTGGCACCCCTTCTGGCGCAGCACATCAAAAGGCTACGCCAAAAGGACGTCCTGACGCCATGTGCTGTGCGTAATGGCACGTGGCATCAGGATGTCTTTGGGGAGGGGTTGAGGCAGCCGGCGTGTGGCTGCCCCTCCCCATCCCTGCCTCCAGGACGGCCCAAAGGGCCCATCTGTAGAGGCCCATAGTCTGCATATATACACAGTGCATTTGAGCTTTGAACTATGACTCTGGATATGAGGGTTGAAATTCTTGCTCAGCCATGAAACCCACTGGGTGACTCTGGGCAAGTCACACACTCTCAGCTTCAGAGGATGACAATTGCAAACTCCCTCTGAAGAAACTTGCCAAGAAAACCCCATGATAGGTACTGCCTAGGGTTGCCATAAGTTGGAAACGACTTGAAAGCACACAGCAACAACAGTAGAGTAAAACGACCTTTGGATCTCCAGCTATAAAGCAGCTTCATTTTATTTAGTGTAGATAAACATATATCAGTTAGCTTCTTGTAGATATCTTTGATGTACTCAAATTAAATTAGAAGAATTTATTTTTTCTCCCTCATGTTTTTAGTATAGTGTATATTTTTGTGGGAACAGACACTTGCATCCTAGTCTGTATCTGAGTTTAGAACTAGGATATTCCAGTTCCTAGGCTCTGGAATGTATGCTTGTGAAGGCTATAGGCTCACTCCCTTGTGGGTCTGAATTCTTCAGAAGGATGAAGAACCAGATCTTAATATAAACCTGGTGAAGGAAGGTTTGGGGTTTTTGTTTCTCTTGTCCAGTTTCTACAGTCTTTAGATCTTTGTAGATTTGCAGATTGCAACATCCCATTTATCCCTGGTGTGGTCAGTGGCTGTCTGGATATCCCATACCTTTGTGGATGTTTGCCTTCAAGTCATTTCTGACTCATGATGATCCTAAGATGAATCTGTCACAGGGTTTTCTTGGTTTGCCTTTGCCTTCCTCTGAGGCTAAGAGAGTATCACCCAGTGGGTTCTCATGGCTGAGCAGGGATTCAAACCTTGATCTCCCAGACTCCAAGTCCAGCACTCAAGCCACATTGGCCCAGACCTAGAATAATGGACTATCCTTTGTCATGCTTGCTCTTTCTATCCTCTCTAGGGCTTAATGACCCAGCAACTCCTTCAGCCCAGGGTACAGATAACAGCGGCTGGAACAGTTTCCAGGTAAGAGACTTAGTCATGGAGATGCTATGTGAATACATTACACTGAGTGAACCTACACACTTTTTGGATTGTGATAGAAATGTTGAACCAGAGGGTGTGCATTCTCCAGCTTTGCTTGGGGTTATAGTTAGCAACACCAAGAATTCCAGAAAGATCATTACCTGAAGAGCCTTGGACAAAGCATAATTATTTTCTGTGTTTATGGTTTCCCCACAAAAATAGCTTCTGTGAAGGAAATCTTGTACTCTTTGAGATGCTTCACAGCATCTGCATGAGTTCCAAGCTGCTGGGAGAATGGAAAGACTGAAGCTCATATCAGTTTGGAGTAGACATGGAGTACTTGCTGTCTTCCAGATGTTGGTGACTCCAGTTCCCATTGGCCCTTGCCATCCCACCCAGCTATGAGGGTTTGATGGCGGTAATTCATCAATATCTGGAGAATCACAGATTCCCCAACCCCTGAATAAGAGGAAAGCTTCATTGCGGGTGAAGCCTCGTAATTTCAACCAGTGACTAGAGGAAAGAAAGACCCTGCTCATTTGGTGTGGAAAACAAATTTTCCTTTTTCCATACAAACATCTATGTGGGAAAATTAAGTCTCTTCTGATTGATGCTGCCTATCTTTCTCAAAGACTTAGGGCCTTTGCAGACTGCCAAAAATAGTGCAAATTGAGTCCACTTTAAGGGTTAGGGAATCATGGGAACTATATTGTGGCACCAGAGCTCTCTGACAGAGAAGGCTCAATGTCTCAGGGGGGGAAAAAACAATTCCCATGATTCCCTAGCACTAACCCTAACCCTTAAAGTGGATTCAATTTGCACTATTTCTGGCAGTCTGCAAAGGCCCTTAGACACAAATGGAGGTTTCTTCTCAAGAGTAAGAAATGGAAAGCCCTCATTATTTTGGAATGCATATTGATTCCTGACTGATACGATTTGGTAAAACAGTGTTTTGGGCCCATGCTTTAGTGCCAAACCCTGTTGTTTAGGAGATGTGGTAAAATCCATCTCGCCCCTTGGATTGTGCAGAAAAGTAGCCCCCATACAAGCCTGTTTGCTAATGCCAAATTCTGTGTTATGATTGGCAGACTGGAGTGATTTGCAAGTCGTGTGCGTGTGTGTGATTATGTAAAATGGACATGGATTTTTCTGCACTCTTTGGGTGGTAATATCTCCCTGATAGGGGAGTTCAGCTGGTTTGGTTTGGTTTGGTATGACTTTGGCTGGCTAGTTAGTTTAGTGGCTCTTTTTATCATCCTTTTGTTGTTGTTGTTGTTGTTGTTGTTTGCTGCAGTCATCTGACAGCCCTGAACTTAGTGTCCCTCCAGTGCCAGCAGCCTCAATGGGGAAAGCTGATGCTGGACTGCCTGCACCAACACCATCTGCTGCGACGAGTGGCATGGATGACCTGGAACTTCTGGGCAAAACTCTGTTGCAACAGTCTCTGCCCCCAGAGTCTCTGCAAGTCAGATGGTAGGAAGGAAACTGGGGAAGGGTAGGGAGTGACTCCAAGGAGGGAGTAACTCCTGGATGTGGTGGGGTTGAGTCTTCTTGGTCCGACACCACGTGTCTCTTGTCTGCCTTGCAGGGAGAAGCAGCCGCCACCCCGGTTAACACTGCGTGACCTCCAAAATAAGAGCACTTCTAGCCCCCCAAACAAGAACACTTCCAGTCCTTCTGTAAGCACCAACAGCACCACACTCCTCTTTCCAAGCCTGCCTCCAAACCCTCCTACCACTCTGCCCTTGGAGCAGCCAGCACCCATTGTGGTCCCCCGAGGGCTGCCAACACCTTCTGGAACCACCATTCCCACAACGGGTATCCCAGCTTCCATATCCCCACTGGAATTCTCACTTACGAATGTCACTGTGCCTCTGGAATCTATCAAACCAAGTGAGTTTGATCAAAGGCTTGTTTATTTGTTTCATTTGTATATTTTCCAATAAGCTCAAGGATCATACATAGCTCTTGTCCCATTCCCACTTTATTCTCACATCTGCTCTGTGAAATAGGTCAGGCTGAGAGAGAGTGACTGGCCCAGTATGACCCAAGGAGTTTCATGGATCAGCCAAGCATACAACATGGATCTTCCAAATCCCAGTACAAAATCTTGACTACTGTGTCACAGTGGTTCACTCCTTGGCTGGATAGAGAAACAACATAAATGCAACAGTATGGTTCGCATGTCCCTCCCAGCCTTCTGAGCTTACTGGTTTTGAACTGAAGTGGCATTTGGAGGTTTTTGAGCTGGTGCTTCTACCTTTTGCTCTTTTATACAAGAAAGATAAAGCGAGTAAAGCAATTCTGTGCTTTCCTCTGCCCCAGCTGTGAAAGCAATCAGGGTAGTGGAAATCTCTTGTTTTATTGCTGATCACTGATAACATGTGATACCATCTGCCTTGCTCCACTCTCCTTCCCGGTTAGGAGACTAAGGGACAGTACAGACCGGCACAATATTCCAGCTTTCCAGCGGCTTGCGGGCATGACATACACACCTCCAAGCCACCATGAAGCCACTCGAGCAACCACATGGCAGCAGCTTTTTGTGATACCATCTGCCTTGTTCCACTCTCCGGGGCAAGGCATTTAGATGGCGCATGTCACGGGGGCGTCGAAAAACCGCCACCACGGCAGCAAAGGTGCCTTTTTCCCAGCACAAAAAGGAGCAGCTTTCTCCCACTTCTTTTTGCACTGGGAGAACACTGGATTGGGGGTGTGACATGGGGTTGGGGCAGCACCACAGCATGTGACTCTGCAGCAGCCCCAATCTGGCATTTTTGGGCTGTCTGTTTCAGCCCTAATGTAGCAAAGAGAATCCCCATTAACTTAGACTTTCACCTTCCCAGTTGTATAAACACTATCTGTCTGATTTGTGAAAGGAATTGATCTTGGACAGGAATGGGACAGCCTTAGTGGATTGGTAGTTCCGCCTCACAGCAAGAAATTGGACTGGTGCAGAATATTTTTCTATTTATGCCATGGGCCAGTAAAGAAGAGCCCATACCAGGAGAGGTTTGCCACATGTCCCATCACAATTGGTGATAACAGCTAAGAACCTTTCTCCTTAGTACCATCCATGCCCAAATTCAAATAGCAAAGGTATATAAAGAAGAGTAGCAGTTTTAGTAGCTGCCTTACCTAGGTTGCATTCCCTTTCCTTGCAAAGAGGTCAGAATCCAAGCTTCTCTCAACTTTTGGACCAAGGTTAAGCCGGGAGATTGTTAATTGCTTTCCATTGTTTCGACCACACATTTTTATATCTTCTTAAAATTATTACTACCAGCCTTGACCATCTCATGAACTAAACAGACCGCCCCTTCCAGCGCCGGCTTGGGGCAGTGGCAACCACATGCTGTAGCCCCGACCCAGTGTTTTGCTGGCTCTAAAAGAAGCGGCAAAATGCCACTCCTTTTTAGAACAGCAAAAAGCTGCCCTTGCCGCAGCAGCGGCGGCTTTTCACTGTTTCTTCAGCACAGTGTGTGTCTAAACACTGCACCACAGAAACAGCATGATGCTGCCCGCTGTCTGGTTGAGCAGGCAACGTGATGCCAGCACTCCACCCCGATGCTGGCATTTATTGCCAGTCTGTTTAGCCTCTCAGATGGACTGGTTTATTGGTTTTAGATGGCATTAAATGTGTGGATGATCTTATAAGGAATTTATGAACTTGCTTGTTGTCCAAAGTGGGATGGATAGGATGAACCAATATGCTGGCTTTAAACAGTGAATGAGTACCTGCCTCAGTGGAATGAACCAATCCTTTCCCTCTCCTGTTTTGTGTTGCTACTGGTATTCACTCTAGGTAACATCCTCCCTGTGACTGTGTATGACCAACATGGCTTCCGTGTCCTCTTTCACTTTGCCAAGGACTCTCTGCCTGATCGGCCTGATGTTCTGGTGGTAGTCATCTCCATGCTCAGTACAGCCCCCTTGCCCATCAAGAACATCATCTTTCAGTCTGCTGTGCCCAAGGTAATATCTACATGCATAGTGGGACAAACAAGAATAACTGTTACTCTCCCTCCCCTCCACAGAAAGGATTGGCTCCCATTGATTATCAGTGCTTTTCCCAGTCATAAAGTACTTCCTCACAAAAAATCTCTCTGATATTTAGCTGGTTTGAGAAAATAGCAGCCCAGCTGTCAATCTCAGAAGAGACTCATCACTGCTCATGACTTCTCATGCGTTCATGGATAGCCTGAGCTATAATTTCATGGAAGAGAAGATGATTTGCATACAGAAGGTGCTAGGTCAGTTTTCTAGTATTCCCAGTTAAAAGGAAAAGACCTCTTCCTGAGATCCTGGAAATTCACTGCCAGTCAGAATATGTCCAGTTAGAACAATCTCAGACAGAAAGATGATGGTGGCGGGGAAATGTCTGTTGGAGAACTTGGAGAACCATGGTAGTTGGAGTGAATGCCATGGGGCTAAGTTCACTGACTCAGCTTTATGTATTGATCCAGTAGTCATGTGTGTGTGTGTCCCTTTGGGTCATTTGTGGACTTACGACAGCACAATGGATTTCATAGGGTTTTCTTACACAAGGAATACACAGAGGTGGTTTGATGAGTTTCTTCCTTTGAAATATAGCCTACGGCACCTGGTATTTGTTCGAAGTCTCCTATCCAAGTACTAATCAGAACTGACCCTGTTTAGTATGGGATATGGTTCCTTTAGAATATTTGCTGATCTTTAAATAGACATATATTTTATTTAGACATTTGTGCTGTGAAAGCCAGCTGTAACCATGGCACACTGTCACTAAACTCATTCTGATCAGGGAAAATATTGTTTGGCTTCACATTTCCTACAGTCCACATTTTGAGGGAGAGAAATAAAAAGAGGTTGCACAGGATGCAGTGTTCTTTGCAGACTGCCAGAAATAGTGCAAATTAAATCCATTTTAACTGCCCTGACTAAATGCTAGGAAATCATGGGAACTGTAGTTTATTGTGGCACCAGAGCTCTGACAGAGAAGGCTCAGTGTCTCAGAAAAAAATACACTTCCCATGATTCCCTAGCACTGAGCCAGGGCAGTTAAAGTGGACTCAGTTTCCACTATTTCTAGCAGTCTGCAAAGGCTGAGTTAATCAAAATCCTGACTCCAGGCAGTGCTGTTCCAAAGCAGCATTGCCCATGATTTCAGAAGTTCAGAGCTGCTGGTTTGTCAGATTCAGAAGAAACAAACAGTCTGGAAGGTTTTCTAACCAGGTGATTTCACTGGCTGCTTGGAGACAGTATCAGGGTATTCCCAGTCTGTGATCTTAACAGTCAGCTCATTGAATCATTCTCATGTGTTCTAATTTCTGCAGGTGATGAAGGTGAAGCTGCAGCCTCCCTCTGGGACAGAGCTCCCAGCATTCAATCCAATTGTGCCCCCCACAGCAATCACTCAAGTCCTCCTGCTTGCTAACCCTCAGAAGGTAACAGCACCTTTCTAGAGGGCAGGGTGAGCTGTTTCTTCCTCTATTTTTGTGTCTTTCGTATTACTGCTCCAGAAGTCCTCTCTGTGAAGTCACATTCCTTGGAATGGGGATGCAGAACCTTTACTCTCCAGATATTTTAGTCTACAATTCCCACAGTTTCTTAGCATTCACCATGCTGGTTGTGGGTTCTTGAAGTTAAAGCCTGATACATCTAGAACAGGAGGAATCATGCACACACTGTTTGTTCCCCTGCTGTTTTTGTGGTCTCTGGAGATCCCATCACCCCTTAGTATATTTTGCTTAAACAACAGAATCATGCCTCTAGGAGATGTGATTTTCCACTAAGTGAAGACGTAAGACACCTTTACCCCACACAAACATACACCTCTTATTTTAGCACAAAAAACTTACCAGGGATTTAAAACCTAGAAGTGACCTTCTGGCTACTTTTAGTTTCATTGGGAGTAGTTGGGGCAGCCCACCATAGGCATTGATGGATGGAAATGGTCCCTGGATCCTCCAGAATTGCCCACCAGAGGTTTTTTACTTCTGCTTTAGAAAGAAGCCTTAGTCACTTCCACATCTTCTGTTTTTTAACTGTTTTGTATCTTCCCTCTGACCAGGAAAAAGTGAGGCTACGATACAAGCTGACCTTCACCATGGCAGACCAAACCTACAATGAAATGGGAGATGTGGAGCAGTTTCCCCCTCCAGAATCATGGGGAAACCTATAGTGCTGCAGCTGGTGTGTGTGTCAGACTTCTAAGGATTCTGCCTTCCCGGGGCTGGCGAGTACTTCGGACTCTGCTCTCAGACTGAAATGCTGACAGTCAGCAATATGCTGGTTGTGGAGGGTAGCAGGCAGAGAGGAAATCTTGGGGGCTGGTGAGGCAAGAATGATTGAGTGAGTTGTTCTCTATTCTTCTAACTTGGTTTCTGGGGGCCGTGCCCTCATCTTGATCTTCCAGCTATATTTTCCCTTTCATGAGTGGTGGTCATGATCAGTTGAAGCTGGCTTTGAGAAACGCAGCTCCAGGGATGCATTATTCCCTCTCCTGAGGAAGTTATATTGGGTCTTACACCTTCCTACCCTTCAGCTCTTTGACACTTAAAGACAGCAAGTTGATAGTAGAGTGAGGTCCCTTGTTTTTTTTCTGTTTCCTTCAAAACAAGCCTTGATGGCATGAGGCAGAAGATGCACCAGGAGGCCTGGTTGGCCCATTCATGTTCCATACACAAAACTGCCTTGGGGCTACCAGAAGTTGGGTCTGCTTTGCTTATGAGGCCTTTATTCCCCCAGGGGTGCATAATTGGTGTGGGCTAATGCCCATCGTACTTATTGAGCCACTGTATGTGGCGCCTGTGATTGAGCTTATGAGAGGGGCAAGAAGGGATGGTGGGTAGTGTGCCTAGTCTAATATGCCTTACCTGCAAAGAGTTTGTGTAGCATCTATACTGTATAGTTGTAAGAAGGCTGTTATACTGGAAGTCTGGAAATGGTTCAATCCCATACTTTCCTGTGCTTGGGAAAACATTGATGATACAAAGAGCCTGCATTCAGGGAAATGAATTCTATTTCCTGAACTATGTTCACTACATTGTACATGAAGCTCCACTATGTCTCTGTCCCGTGGATTCTAGGATTCCTGTGTGGCCCACCAGAAAGCAACACTGGGAGAAAAGGGGTTTCCAGAACCATATCCAGTGCCCCCACAAATTATAGTTGCCCCCTTCTATTTCCCATGAACTCATGCTCCAAGATGTTGGACCATCTGTATGACTGGTATCCTCCCATCATGAGCAAAGTACTCATGGAAATGTCCTGGAATGAGACTCAGGAGTACACAGGAGTCAGGATTAATTTTTGTGGGCAAAAAGTAAGTGGGTTTGTAGTAGAGAATGTTCTGCACTCACATCTGACAGTGGTAGGCTGTTTTTGGTGGGAAGGGCTTTCTGAAGTGGAATTCTGCTATGGCTGGATACCTTTACTTTCTAGTCATCTTTGCCCTCTTTTCTCTCTTTCAATTTGGTTTAGTTTGGTTCTTGAAACAGACTTTGTACATATATATATTTTGGTGCACATTTTGCACATGGAAAATGACTTTAAAATAGACTGTGTTAAATCTGCTGTATTAATGGGAAATAAAAACCATTCTTCCCGAAAATGCATCTTAAGTTTCAGAGCCAATTGAAGTCACAGCATGAGGAAACTAATGGTGAATTGTACTTATGTGCCCCCGTGTCTCTGACTTGTAAGCCTCTGTCTTTCTTCCATTTTCAAGGTTCTTTTGCAATTTGGATGGCTCAGTGATCTTGGTTTGGGGATAAGAAGGCTTGGTAGCATGACTCAAATGCCAGTATCTTGGGCACAATACTATATATAATCTGTGCTTTAAAAAAATTATATGCTGAAATAAGCTGAATTTTATGATATACAGACATAATGCAAATTTGCTCTGTGTTTTTTTTCCTAATAATATGTACTGTCTCTTACTGATTGTGGACAGAGCAATGGATTTTGACCCTGTGCTTCAGTAGCATAAGCTGCACAGTCTTAAGTATGTTACCTTAAGGGAAAGAGTGGGGAAGTGTTGACCTTCCACATGTCTGTTATTAGAAATTGCCATTGGCTATACAGTGTGGGACTGTTAGGAGTTGTAGGCCAGAATGTCTGGAAGGCAAAACATTTCCTAGTCTTGCTTAAACTGTAGCAAGAGCAAGATTCTCAATGCTGAGATCTGCACCTCAGCATACTTGTGGACTATTACCAGCTCTGACCATAGCTTCATGCACATAAATGGCTTATTTCAAAAACTATGCAAGAGGCAGAGTGCACTTAAAAATGTGGAGCATATGGTACTCCTGTCCCCTGCCAAATTAGACACTATCTGCCATTGTTTTGGCCAGCCCACCTTCTAGTATAGTGGTGGAACATGAGCAGCAACCACTGTTACCAGTCCTTGTGCTTCTGTTCCCCTCTCTTGGTTCCTGTTTTGGTGCCAGGAACTCCCCATGGGACATTAAGATATGCTTTTGCCACCTACAGTTGGCCCCCACCTACAGTTGCTCAGTTGAAGGTAGTAATGGCAGGGTGCTCTCTTTAGTAACTAGACCCAAGTATTTCTAAACTAGTGGAGGCATGAGGCTGCTACAAGTGATAACCAAACCAATGTATTAACCCTGGAAACTGTCACCTTCTTCCTCTTCTGTTGCAGGCAGGCTGGGTCTGAGCTGAAACTGCGGTCTGCTCTGTACATGTTAATATCCCACACTTCCTCTCCTCCCCACTTCCCACTCCTTTTTGCAGGGGCCTCTGCAGCACTAACTGCTGCTGGGTGCTGCAGAGCTGAATAGCACAGTGGCTGGGTAGAAATTATATAGCTGCTGGGGAGGGTCTGTCACAGCAGCAGGAGGCCAGATAGGGGCTTTATTTGAGGACTTGATACTGCTTCTATCCCCAGCTTAGAAGCTATAGTGAAAGTGATGCCTGTCTTTTGAAATACTGACATACCAAATTTTGCTTGCAATGTTCCTGCTGGTCATACAATCAAACTTGCCCTGAACTAAATTGCTAGTCCTAACCAGAGTAGACCCACTGATTCAGTTGCTGGATGGTAAGCCAATACATATGTAAATGCCACTGATTCAACAGGTCTACTCTTACATGAGTCTAGCTCTTGGAACCCTTGGTAGGTGTCCTGGCTGGCCCTCTAGCTGCTGTTGGGACTGCAACTCCCATTATTTGACTTAGGGCCTTTGGAGACTGCCAGAAACAATGCAGCTTCAGTCCACTTTAACTGCCCTGGCCCAGTGCTAGGGAATCATGGGAACTGTAGTTTATTGTGGCACCAGAGCTCTCTGACAGAGAAGGCTCAATGTCTCAGGAAAAACTACAGTTTCCATGATTCCCTAGCACCAAGCCAGGGCAGTTAAAGTGGACTGAAGCTGCATTATTTCTGGCAGTCTGTAAAGGCCCTTAGTTGTACTGTCAGAAGTTACAGCCAAACAGCTGGAGGTCTACATATCCCTTAGTAAAATAAGGGTTGTTTGGTTACAAAAGGAAGCTGGGAATGACCAGTATGACTCCTCTACCTGATGACTAATTATTTATTGGCTACACTATGTTCTAGAAATGGTAAAGTTCATAACCAACCTAACCACAGGGTATAGGTTACAACCACAGAATCATTGTAACCTATACCCAGGAGCTGAATCTATCTTGTAAGTTCTGGGATGATATGCACATTTTATTAATACAGGCTGGAAACAACACATTTGGACTATAATGCCCAGAATCTCCCACCAAGCTTGGACTCTGATGCAAGTCCACAAAAGCTTTTTCATTCCCTGTATTAACATGACTGGAAGTTAGGGCAAGAAGCTGAACAAGCTCATGTTCAATTCTGTGGGTCTTGTGTCTTGTGTCCCAATGAACAGCCCTGGCCAAAGTAGTAATGCTCCCCAAAGAAAAGTGTAGATAGTTATCTCCTATTCTGCCTCTTGGGTCTGTGTCATCTGCACAGAAGCATGCTGGAGAAGTTAAATGCCTTTTCTCTCCTGTGAATACAAACACAGACTTCTGCAACTACTGTTACTTTTAATTTTCATTTTTCATTTATTTTTAAGGCATTTATCACCTCAGTCCACTAAAACCCTGAAGATGATGTACAATGGATAAAACATTCAAAACAGTAAATTAATGATACTAAAAACTTCTCTTCTTCAAAATGAGTTCTAACATCACAGATAACTAAAACAGCTTAAAAAGAGTTCTTATTACTAAGAGCAACAGTTGTAGTAGTGAAGTCGTAGGCTTTCATGGCCGTCATCCATAGTTTTTTGTGGGTTTTTCGGGCTGTGTGGCCATGTTCTAGAAGAGTTTCTTTCTGACGTTTCGCCAGCATCTGTGGCTGGCATCTTCAGAGAAAAAAAGTTGTATTTATTCCCCAGGATTTCATCCCTCTAAAAAATTCTTGCTAAAAGGTATAGAAATGAAATTGGAGATCCAGAAGGGCACCTTAGTATGAACAGCTTATATAATTCTATAGGGCTTTGGGGAAGCAAATAGACTAACTATTAAAGCCAGGAGCCAAGGTCAATGTAATCCTTGAGTAATGAATCAGTAATAGCCATCAGTCAACATGACTATTTGTCTTGACTGTGGTTATTAAATCAACATGTTGGCTTTATGTTGTATGTGTGCTAATACTGAACCTTTAAAATCTGGAACCCCAAATATTAGACAGGTGCTTTTCCAGTTCTTGCATGGCTGGGCAGATGGCAGATCTCCATTTAAGCCTTGATTTAAGCCAGGGAAAGGCAACCTTTTTAAGACCTGGGCCGGTCTCTCGTAGCCCAGGTCTCGGCTGGGCCGGGGGGGGAATGGCGGCGTGCGCGCTCACTTGTGCGCGCCCTCCACCGCCACACATGACCCCCCCATGCACGCTGCCGCCGCGGACGCATTTTGATTTCCAAAATGGCGGTCACAGCAAGTGCGGCCGCAGAGCGGCAAAAATGCACCGCTGTGGCGGCGTGCAGCGGCGGCGGCAACCTTCAGCCTGGACCGGTAAGTCCAGGGACCGGGGCCTTAACCGGCCCCTGGGCCGTAGGTTGCCAGTCCCTGATTTAAGCCATTTAAGTCATGGCATTGGGAGCTCATGAGAACTGAAGTCTAAAACAACTGGAATTGTCTCTTGTGCTCGCTCTTGGTGGCATGATCAGACACATAATAATACACTGTTGTTATGGCAGAATTGTAATAGAACAGATCTGGGAAATAAGTGTCCTACTCTTTGACAAGGTCTTCCATGTTACTTTTGCAGGCCAGCTGGTGAAATGTGGGCTAGACAATGCTATAGCTGCCTAAATCCCATTTTGAGAAAAAAGGGGGATATAAATCACTTAAATAAATAAATAAAAAGATACAGTCAAGTGGATCTGTAATTGGTTAACCAAGGGGGGTTGCAGACTGCCAGAAATAGTGCAAATTGAGTCCACTTTTAGGGTTAGGGTTAGTGCTAGGGAATCATGGGAATTGTTTTTTTTTCCCCTGAGACATTGAGCCTTCTCTGCCAAAGAGCTCTGGGACCACAATAAAATACAGTTCCCATGATTCTCTATCCCTAACCCTAAAAGTGGACTCAATTTGCACTATTTCTGGCAGTCTGCAACCCCCCCAAGTGAACCCAAAAAGGGCTCACCAATGACCTTGCTCTTCATCTTGGATAGTAGCGACTAGTGAGGTGCCTCAGGGCTCTGACCTGGACCTGGTATTGTTTAACATCTTAATAAATTATAAATTATTGGCCTCAGCCGTGTTGGCCAATAGTCCCATGTTGGCCAATAGCTCCTGGGATTCTGGGAGCTGAAGTCCCTCGGCCCTTAAAGGGGAAAGGTTGCCTACCCCTGATTTAGATGATGGAATAAAAGGCATGCTTATCAAATTTGCAGATTACCTTAAATCGGAGGGGAAGTTACTACTCCCAACGGATAGGATCAGAATTCAAAATGATCTTGAGAGATTGGAGAACTGGGCCAAAACTAACAAAATTAATTTAAACAGGAATAAGGGGAAAAAACATTTATTGGAACCAGGACTGCAGCCAGGAAATCGGGAGAAGATTAAGAATGGGGATGGTGGCTATGAAAGAATTAGAAAAGATCCTAAAATGCAAAGACATA
>CM034708.1:184813646-184829193 GCA_020142125.1 Phrynosoma platyrhinos | reverse complement strand
GTCCAGAACGGATCCCTCATGAATTGGGAGGGGCTACTGTACATTATGAGAGATGTCCTGTTCTGGGATTCCATACCAGAAATGGTGGGAATGGTATGTTGTTATTCTTTGCTTCCAGCTTATGGCAATCCTAAGACGTTTGGAGTCATTGAATTTTATGAGGCTGAGAGTGTGTGACCTGCTCAGTGTTGCCCAGTGGGTTTCCATGGCTGAGGAGGGAATCGAACTCTGATCTCCAGAGTCACAGTCCAACATTCAAACCACTATACCATGCTGGCTCTCAGGAATGACATATACTCAAGCATTTAGTGGATGAAACTCAAGACCTATATGGCCTAGCAACCTCAGAGTGGTCAAGATGGTAACAATTATTAATGAGGAAGGCCACACAAGCTAAGGGATGCATCTGCAGTTTGCTTTTGCTCGAGTGTACTGGGAAAGCCAAGATGGAACCCCACTCTCTCCTTCCTTTGAATTAATAGAGTACAAATCACTTTTGCATTTTGAACTCAGTTTGAGCTGAGGACTAACAGGCAAAGTGGCAGGAGGAGAGGGAAACTGGGATATTTTAGAAACAGCTGAAAGAATGGGACAATAGAGAATTAGTCTGGACTGTCCCTGCCAAATCAGAACAGTTGAAGGGTATGGAATGAAGGTGGTGCCCCTAATACGAATTCTGGAAAAGTTTTGGTGGTGGTATTTTTTTGGACTATAGCTTCCAGAATCTCACAGGCTAAGGAATTTTGCAAATTATAGTCCAAAAATAGCTGGGGAAGGTGTAATCCAAAATTCTGGTTGGTGGATTCTGTGAGCTATAGCCCAGAATGACTGGTGAATTTGGGGAGTTGTGGTCCAAAATGCTGGCTGGGGGATTTACCCAAATTCTCTTTTGCAAGATCTCATTACTAGCTGTATTGCACTCTTGAGTCAGGAAATTACCTTGTGTGCTCATTGTATATTTTCATTTTCTACAGAAAAAGTTGCCCTTGATGGCATTGTCCATGACCATGGCTGAAAGCTTCAAGGAGCTTGACACTGATTCCAGCCTTGGGTAAGAATCCCTTTATTTCATGGATTAAGACATATATAAAGTGGTCACCTGTAGAACATAAGCAAGCAACATATATTGCAGGTTGCTGGTTCTTAGGGTCATGTAAGAGTAACCATCTCTGTCCTTAATCTGTCATAATCATTTGCAAAACCACCACTGCATTCTAAATCAAGAACCACTTTTGCAATAATTGGCCTGATTAAATTGTCTTGTATTGGACTAGAAAAATAATATACTCTTTTAAAGGTCTCTATCATACTGCAGAGTAATAGCTCTGTGATTCCTTGTTAATACCATGGCTACATCTTATGGAATCTTGGGATTTGCAGGATTTTGGGAGGAATATTTGGGATTTTCAGCCAGAGATCTCTACTGCCTCACCAGATTACAAAACCCATGATTCCATAGGATGTTGCCATGGCAGATAAACTGAAATCATAGTACAGTTGCCCCTCCCAATTCACAGGGGATCTGTTCCGGACCCCCCCTCCTTGCACAAAAATGGCGGCTCACTAATATTGGGCCCCATTGGAAATAATGGTGCACATGCCTGAGGGGCCATGCACAGGTGCGCATGGCTATTTTAGATATGGCAGTTTTCCCTCCCTGTGAAGAGCAAGACCGCGGACCTCAAGTCTGTGAATGGGGAGGGACAACTGTATTGTAATAGTGTAGTGTAAAAAAAACAGTGGTATCTTTCTATTTCATGAAGTGGCTACCACTGATCCTTGTACAAAAGAAAAGAAGCAAGCTGAGTCTCCTTTATTGTTGTTTCATAGGTTTTCTTTGAATTATCTGCTTTGGGTTTGTGTTTTATCTGGAAAGGACATCTCAAGAAAGAACTCTACATTACACTTAGGAATCTGCTTCATACTGAGTCGCACCATTGCTTTGTCTAGACCAATATTGCCAACTCTGACTGGCAGTGGTTTTCTGGGATTTCCAGCAGGATTCTTTCTTAGTCTGCCCTGGAGATCCCTGATGGTCTTTCATGTTAACACTGATCAGACACAACTCTGCTTAGCTTTGAAACTGGACAACACTGGGTGTGTTAAGGGTGGCATGCTGACACATCCTCTTGCTCGTCTGTTTGCATAGCAATAGGGGACCATATGGAGTCGAGAGCCAAAGAAACATTGGATATTTCTGTCAGGGGTGTGTGTGTCATGTTGGCAATTGTGTGCTGTGTGCAATCAATCTATCCTGTTGCTTTTTGTGGATTATTTCTGGTATGGAGAAAGACAGAAGTAGTGGAGAGAAAACATGGAAGGGCTGCAAACCTGAATGCAGAATTCCATGAGCCAAACAGCGAGATTGTGCAATAAAAGCCTCATTTGGAAGTAGCCATATCGCACTGACCTCTGACTGCCATATTATGGATTCTATTTAAGAGGCAGCTTCTTGTTATGCTGCCGTCTATCCTGCTACACCTGGGCATTCTGCAGATGAGAAGGATGACAACTTTCCTCAAGAACAAAAGTCTCAAGTAACTGAAGCCCATTTAGGGAGAGGTGCCAGCTTGGAAATGTTACTTTTCTGAACCACAGTGCTCAGAATCCCCTTGTCAATAAATAGTCCCTCTGACCATGCTGGCTGGGAATTCTAGTAATCCACCAAATAATGATTCCAAGCTCTACTGAACCCACACTAAATCACAAGTGGAGAAAAGAGTCTACACAAAGAAGAGATAGCAAGCAGTGTAAGGATTTTGTGTTACAGTCATTGATTTATCCTGGGCTCCTAGAATTCCCAGCCAGCATGGTCAAAGAAATTACTGCCAAGGGGATTCTAAGCTTTGTGGTTCAAAAAAGTAACATTTCCAAGCTGGCACTTCTCCCTAAATGGGCTTCAGTTACTTGAAACTCTTGTTCTTGAGGAAAGTTGTGTAGCTTTTTGTACACAATAGTGGCTGGTCTGGGCTTGCAGAGCATATTCTTAGCAGGAGGAAGGAGAATATACTCTTTGACCTTTGCTGTATGTCGCTTGCCCATACCCCCAAAGACTAAGCGTTTATTGCGAATGTATGCCCTTCCAGTGGAAGTTGACAGCTTTCATGCCAATGGAGTGGTGAATCTGCTCTGGGATTTAGACTGAACTACCTGTGGTGCAGAACCCGATCTATAAAATAGGTTCAATAGCTTGGATTATGCATTTAAAGTCCAAAGTAAAATGCAGAACAAATTTGCCACCCCACCAGTTGCCATTACACTCCTCATTTCCCACAATAGCAGAGAGAAAATAGCTCAGGTTTTGCACATGACTGTAACACTTTCTTCCTATCTTGCTCACAGGAAGGCTCTAGAAATGAGCTGCTTTATCCAGAGTATGCTAGCCAGGATACTTGCTGAGTTTGAAATGGCCCTTGAACGAGATGTCCTACAACCTTTGAATAAATTGAGTGAGGTATCTATCCTTCAATCTTCTCTTCTCTACCTCTTCTTTAGCTTCTTGTTCTGACTACTCCCTCTTTCCTCCTTTGTTCTCCTACCTTTATCTCTTAATGCTGCCTCTAACAGGAATGTGGCCCTTCCTAAAAAAAACCAACAGACATGAGCTCCTGTGACTAGGGGGTCTGCCCACACAGAAATCCCTGGTGCTTCTGCGGCACTGCTGTATCATTACTTGTTAATGGTAAAATTGCCATTCTTTTTCCACATGGCAGTACTTAAAAAGAATAGGACATAAAGGTTTGTAGGATGATCTTGATTGCTTGATCCTCCCCTGCCTCGCTTTTCAAGTTGATGGATTTGTACCTGCATAGATTGTTCCCTGTATAGAGTATTGCATTTTATGGATCTTGCTGGTACAGTAATTTACCAAGAAAGAAATAGGGATGGTTTACAGTAACCATCTCACATCATATGAAAACACAATTCATTAGAAAAGACAATAATGCTAGGAAAGATAGAGGGTAGCAGAAAGAGAGGAAGACCGCATGCCAGATGGATAGACTCAATGAAGAAGGACATAGGCCTGAGTTTGCAGGACCTAAGCAGAGTGGTGGAAAATAGGGGATCTTGGAGATGTCTCCTCCATGGGGTCACCATAAGTCGGGATCGACTCTTAAGACAGTTAACAACAACAGCAATAGTAACTGTGGACAAGCAGAGTATATGCTGTTAGAGTAATCTACACAAGATCGGCAGGTGACTGTGTCTCTTTAAGAATGTAGTTCACAACATGCTGATCTTCCACCCATCTACACTTTGTTTTTACAGCAGGGATGGGCAGTCTATAATTCTGCATATTGGTAGACTGTAGCTCCCATCATCTCTGACTCACTGAGGTTGTCTGACCCTGTCTGAGGCTAATGGGAGCTAGAATGCAACTGCATCTGAATGCCAGGTTCACTTTTCTCATATTAGAGTGACACTCAACTTTTTTTGACAATTTCATAGTCTGAGATCTAGGAAGAGGAGGAGGTGTTAAGGTTGTTCTTTTATCTTCTGTTCCACCCAAATGTCCAAACGATGCAAAATCTTCTGGCTTCTCCATTACACATGTTAGCCTTTTGCTAGGTGTGCTCACAGGAAATATTTATATGAAAGTATGAAATACTTATCTAAAGAGCCTACTCAAATTTGAGCACATATGCGTAAGCACACATTTGCCTGCTCTGTTGTTTACAGCTATGGTACTATGTAGTTGCATGTTGTTAACAAAATCTTTTTTTTAATTATAGCTGACTTTCTGAGCTGTCAGAAGGGTTTAGATATGAAATAGAAGTCACTTATTTTCTTCTCAGAGACATTTAGCCCCTCTATCAATGGAGTGGAACAGTGAATAAATTGTTCCTGCATAGGCTAAAGCTACTCCTACTATTCTATAGTGAGTGTCTTACTTGTCCATAGTTCAAAAACTGTCACAGTGTCTGTGCAAGAGGTATAAAAGGGCATCACAAATCAGGAATAAAAAGCAGGAATCCAAGAAGCACAACAGAACGACTGTGACATTTCACAGACTATGAAGGTACAGGACATTACAGTAAATGAAAAATCAGCTATTGGGAATGGTAAAGATAAGGCAAATGATGAATTTTTAAAAATCATGTATTAGAAAGGCTTTCCTATAAGTTTGGTTTCCTAAGATAATATTAGTTATCTCACTCAGGAAGCCTTTTTTAAGGAAAGAATGGGTGAAACATTGAAGATGGTTGTGTTATGATTATCTTTTTTATTTTGAACAACATAGCTGGAAGCTTAACTCAAGAGAATTATTCTTAAGGAAGGCAAATGTTTTGATTGGTTTGCTTATATGCAACTTAAGGACAGATTTAACCAAGACAAGAGAAACGTAGCCATAGGGGTTAGAGAAAATGAGTTTTATTTGGAGTTACGTAAAGATGATGGCCATATCATTAAAAAGGTGTATAAATGGCTTCTGGAACTAGAGGCAGAAGATAAGCCTGTAAAAGATGACATGATAAGGTGAGTTTAGGCATAATGCCCATAAGGATGTGTGGGGAAGATGTGGTCCAAAGAAGTAAAATTTCCTTTTTTGCAGTAATTTAAAAGGAAACCTATACTATATAAGATGATGTATAAATGGTATCTAACCCCAAATAAGCTGTTGAAAATGGTACAGAATGTTTCAAATCAATGTTGGGGATGTCAAGATAAGGAGGACACCTTTTTTCATATGTGGTGGACTTTTAAGAAGGTGAAAAGTTACTGGTCTAAGATTTATATGTTAATCCAAAAAAATTTAAAGTTAAATTTTTTAATGTTACCAGAAATATTTTTGTTGAGTATTAAGGATAAAGAACTGCATAGCAAATATGGACCACTTCCTCTATAACAGCAGCAAACTTGGAAATGGACTGAAGCACCGACAATAGAAAATGAATTGTTAAGATTGCTAAAATTGTTAAGATTGTTGAGTTAGCCCAAATGGCCAAATTAATGTGGTTTTTAAGGGATAAGCCAATTGAAGACTTTTTGAAAGACTGGAAACCATTTATGGACTTTTTGATCAATAAGAAATCTATTAATATAATCTGTGGCAGTGATTATTAGTTATTTTAGTAGGATTATTTGGTTGGATCTGCAATGGTAGAATAATATTTTTTCTCTTTATTTTTATTTTTATTTTCATTACACTTAGGATTGGGGGCCAGAGCTCTATCGTGTATTAGCTGTATGTCTTCTTTTTCTTTTTTTCTTTCTCTATTCTTTCTCTTTCTTTTCTTTTAATCTTCTTCTTTCCCCCACCACTCCAGTTTCTTTATCTTTGATTGCATATTATTTTGAATATGAATTAGAATTTTGTGTTAAAAATTAACTAAAAATAATTAAAAAAAAATAAATGACCGGGGCTTGGATCTAACTCTTCCATCTCAATCTCTTCCAGGAGGAGCTGCCCATAATTCTAAAACACAAAAAAAATCTTCAGAAGCACATTTTGGATTGGAATACCATCAAGAGCCGGTACTGAGAAAGGAAGGGGGGATGGAGTAGACATGGGATTGGCCATGAAAAAAGTTAAGAGAAATAGAGAATGAGTTGATAGAGGACCAGTACAGTGTAGTGGTTTGGATGCTGAATTCTGGAGACCAGAGTTTGAATCCCTTTATGGACATGGAAACCCAGTGGGTGACCTTGGGCAAATCACACAGTCTCAGCCTCAGAGGAGGGCAATGACAAACCTGCTCTGAACAAATCTTACCAAGAAAAAAAACACAATATGTTCACCTTAGGGTTGTCATAAGCCAGAAATGACTTGAAGGCACACAACAACGAAGAGCTAGTAGCTTTTGCCTGACAGAGGGAAAATATTTTTAGAGTTCTTGAAATGCAGTCATGTTCAGTGAGTGCTTGGGAAGCACTTTTCTGTTATATCATCTCCATGCTAAACACTCTGTGTTTGTATGGGAAACTGTAGGCTGTTACAGATGGTTTTGCCCAGGGCCAGCTGGTGAAGCTTGTGACTTGATTTTAGTCATCATATCTCTAAAACAAGCAAAGCCCAAGAGAGAAAGGGCATGGCAAGCCAAGCTCTGTTTAGCAAAGATGGGGGAAGGGAAACTAGCTTTTTCAGCACTCAGTCAACCTAGAGATTGAACTGAAATACACTTGATCAAGGCAGAGGCTTTCTCAACTAACCTGCCTGTTTACCTGCCTGTTTCAAGTAATAATCTTGTTTTGCAAGCATGTCAGCACTACAGAACACACCATCCTGTCTTACTCTGTATTTTCACTACCAATCTGTGTAAAAATACAAACAGACTTAGGGTACATCCACACTGTTGAAATAATCCAGTTTGCCACCACTTTAAAAGCCATGGCTCCATCTTACAGAATTATAGGATTTCTTGGTTTGTGAGGCACCAGCACTCTGCCAGAGAAGGCTGAAGACCTTGCAAATCTACAAATCCCAGGATTCTATAAGCTGGAACTACAGCACTTAAAGTGATGTCAAGCTGCATTATTTCTACAGTGGAGATGCACCCAAAGGCTCTTATCAATGCACTGATGCCTACGATTTCAGTTTGTAATCTTTATTTCATACTAAATATAACTAATCTACTATATAATAATGCTGATACAGTTAGAAAAGCAGAACATCACATTTTATGTTTTTAACTGGTTTAACATTTTTGATAGTTAATTACTTTTTAACTTTGTGTGATTTTGTATGTTTATTTTAAGTGGTGTAAGCCACTGAGTGAACCTGGGCAAGTCACATTCTGTCAGCCTCAGAGGAAGGCAATGGCAAGCCCCCTTGGAAGAAACTTGCCAATAAAACCCCATGATAGGTTCGCTTAGGGTTGCCATAAGTCAAAAATGACTTGAAGGCTCACAACAACAAACAACAAGCCATCTTGAGTCCCACACTGGAGGAAAGGCAGGATACAAATAAATATGATAATAATAATGCCAGTATTAAAAATTTTCACTGTGACATTGGCAGGGATTAAACTACTGCTGTCCCTTACTCCAGTCAGTGGCTGATGGATGCAACTGCACCTGGGACAGGATGCACTGTGGAAGGAGGTGTAAGATACCTCCTACACCTTCTCCAAAATACATACAGTTCCCCAAAATACATGCATCATCAATAACATTGTATTGCACGTATCCAGAAATCACTTGCATCTGGGGTTTTGCTGGTATACAGAATCAAAGGCAGTCAGGAAATGGAAGGTCTTCAAGGCCATCCAGATGTAAAAAGAGAAGGCATAGGTCAATTGGAAAGAAGATTCAAAAATCTGAGGCTGTCCGTGAGGTGGTCCTATCATTAATGCATGCTAGCCTTATGAACAAAGCACACTTGAGTAGTGTCCCCAAAGGCAGGATTTGACATACATGCAGAATTATATGGGCAATGTTGCACTTTACTTTAGAAAGTCTGTACTATCTCCTTCCTATATCACAAGTTAGAGCAATAAAATAACTATGGAATTTCAAGCAGTAAACTGCCATGCAAGAGGAGGAGGAGGGAGAGAGATTGTATGAAAGAGAGAAAGAGAGAGACTGTAGGAGTATTGACACTTTGCATTATGGTTTTCACACAGGATCATAAGATTTTTTTTGTCTGCCTCCAAATGTGACTCTGGTTCTGTGTGAAGTGATTACAACAGACAATATATGTTTGTGTGGATATGAAGATACATTGGTAAAGAAGAGAAGTGGATAATTGATTTTCCTTTACCCTATTATTATCTACCAAAATTCTTGGAATGGGATGAACTAGAAATTCAGATAAATAACTTTACCTCCAATACTATTAATGGTTATAAATAAAGATAATAAGTTAGTTTCACCCTTCCATGGACAGGTGTAACTGAATTGCAGATATCTTAAAACCACCACCAAACCACTAAATTGTGCCCACCAGGGGCCAGATCATAACAAACATAAAGAGAAAAAACTGTATCTCCGCAATGCTCAAAAAGACAACTTGATTATGGAAAATCTGTTTTATTTGTAAGTGATAAGGTAGCATTAACTTTGCATGTCTGAGAAAGAATTTGAACCTGGGTCTCACCAATTTAGTACCGTATTTTTCATGGGGTACAGAGGCATCCTGGTCTTCTCCAGATGTTCTGTACTCTTGCTCCTATACTGCCCAGCCAACATGGCTGATGGCAAGGATTATGGGATTTGTGGTAAGAAAAAAACCTCTGAAAGGCACCAGCTTGTTAACCATTCCCCTAATTCCTACTCTGACTATACAACTCACTACTGGTTTTCCAAAAAATGCACTTTTGATTCAAAAGAAGCAGTAAGGGAGGACAGACACCTTCTTGCCTTCTTGTAATTTCCAAAAGTGTGGTTCTCAAGGGATTTGTCCATTATCTTCTTTAAAAAATCTGATATGAAAAAGTATATAATGATGGCCTTTGAGTGACCTACAAGCCACATGGCACCCACATTTGGATTATGCATAATTATTCCCATTTTTCTTATTATCAAGAATAATGAGCTGCCCTACTGTATCAAACATGTAACCAATCTTTATGTCTTACACACTGCTGCTTGCCATCAAATCAACGCTCACCTCGGATGCTTCCTTGAAAATCTGAAGTCTGAACCAAGTTGCCAAGAACTCTGGTAACATCACCGGTGTTGGGGCTGGTCCAGCAGCATCAGGAGCTGCTCTCAAGTTGGAGAATCTGAAGGAGGAAGAAGAAGAGATGAAGAGGAGGGTTGAGCAGAGTAAGGTAAGGGTAAACCAACACTGTCTTCTATGTGGTTTTGGTTTTTTTAAAGATTTCCCTCTCTAATGTGGCTTATAAACAATATAGTTCCCTAAAAACCACACATGTTTTTAAAAATTGAATTTGCTAACTCTCAAATGCCCTTAAGATACTGATTGGGGTTAGGATTAGTGTAGCCACTGGAGGATCTGACTCCCCAAAGTTCCTTGGGGGCCCAATGCGGTCTTCTCACCCCATCAGTTTCCCCCAGGTCCTAGGTGGTAGGACTTGTAACAGGGCTTTTAGTGAAGACGATAAATTGTAGGAAGATTCATATAACAGACAAGGATGAAATGTTTTTATGCTTGGCCCTTTATGAAGAGACCAACGTGCAATCCTTCCAACACTTCTCTGTTTAGGATGAGTACATGGCAGACCTGTATCACTTTTCAACCAAGGAAGACAGCTACGCCAATTATTTTATCAAAGTAAGTCAACTCCCTTATCTCTCTCTACCTTTCCCCTCATTTCATCCTATTACGTGAGACTGTTATTACACCTCTGGCTTCTTTTCAGAATTTCATTAGCTACTATATAGGAGATCTACTACTGACTCTTTTCATGTAATTTAATGTAATACTGTAAATGTAATCTTTGTTATTCTTCCTTTTTTTGCATACCTTTAAAAAAATTCATGGCTGGTTGTGTGTGCAATTAAGATTTTTCCCCCATGTTCTATAGTCCTGGTCCCCAAACTGGGACCTTTTGTAGCTATACTTTTTTAAAAAAATGTTAGGACGTATAGTCATTCATTTTCCATTAATGGCATTTCCACCTGAGACTTTCATGCAACTGTCTTGTCAGACTGTGCATCTTCCATGTACCCTCCCATGGTTTCCAACAGCATTTTCCATCTTAGCAATAAGGAGGGAAACATGAAATAGCAGCACAATTTTTGATTTGTAGAAGTAGCAGTCTACTTGCCTGTAAGCATCCATAATATCTAGTTTGCTTTTCTCTAAAGGTATTATTCCATAAATCTTACCTGCCAGGAGAAGAGGCCCATCATCACAACCACCCATCTCATCTTTTTATGCTGTAATTCCATTATCTCCTGAATACATGCCAGTCTCTGGAGCAGGGGTGGGCAACTGCAGCAGGCTTTGAAGCCAGCATTCAGGCCATGAGACTCTCCAGGGGCCTCACAAACTGCCCAAATTCACTTAAAATGAAAACAAAAAATGGAAGTGTCCAAAGATGCACTCCTGGTTTTGAAAAGCAGGGGCTTCTTTATATGAAACAGTGCAAAGGGGCCCTGTAGCTTATTTTAACAGTGAATTGCTGCTCCTGTATGCTTCCAGGACAGGTGGTTCACCTTCTTTTATTAGCTATAAAAGAGGAAACTTTGGGGATTGGACTAGTTAAGGGTCCCAAAAACAGCCCCAGGGGAGACACATATAGTCCCAGGGATGGTGCCCTCACTCCTTGACATGCAGGGGTCTGGGAGAGATTACTAGCCAAAATGAAACTATATGTGTCTGGGTTTGTTATGTTTTTTCCCTTCTGTTTGACAGTTGCTGGAAATTCAAGCAGAGTATCACCGGAAGTCTCTGGGATCACTAGATGCTACATTAGCAGAGCTGAAGGAGACACACTGCCAACCAGGTATGAGCCAAGTTGTATTCTTCTGGAGTAATATCTTGTCTCCTATTATATAAGCAAGGGCAATTCTGGAAGACGAATGGTCTTGCAAATGTTGCAAGCTTCCATTAGCCCTTGGCAGGCTGGTTAATGATGGATGACATGAGTCACAGTTTATCAACATCTGGAAGATCACAGCTTTCTCTCCCTCAAGCTGTGACTTTTGGGATGTGAATGAAAGAAATGCTCTATCTGGTCAATGGTCAAGTAGTTGTTCCTTTGTTGGATGGTCTCCTCGGTCTCCACCAGCCTATATGTAACATATTGGAAGGTGAGTGTTCATGTGACTCTTTATGCATTGCACTGTACGTATACAAGATAGTAAATCAATCTAGATTGACTGCAGTTTTCCAGTCTTTAGTTCATAATACATGTCTGCACATATTACAAGTGGATTGAGAACCTTCGCTTACACAGAAATGCTTTCCATGTAAAAAATTTGTCAGGTATTTACACTGTCACACACTGGCAGTGTTGAGGTGAGATTTATCTGCCAATCCATTCAGCTTCTGTTCATGGAATGAAGGGCTTCCATTTTTTTTCCTTTCCCCCAAGCAACAAAGCATCCTGGTACAAAAATGAATTCACTTTGAAAACTCTCTTCTCCTTCCTATTTTGCAGACTCCCCATTCCCTATAGACCCAGGTGTGGCAAAGGTGTATGGGATGCCACTAGAAGCTCACCTAAAGGCGTCTGGGAGGGAGATTGCACTTCCCATTGAAGCTTGTGTAATGATGCTGCTGACATCAGGCATGCGGGAAGAGGTAGATAGTGCCAAACATTGCTATCCAATATTTCCTTTGCTCTAGATCTTCTGGCTTCACTCTTGTTTTTGTCCTTTCTCTTCTCTAGGGGCTTTTCCGGTTAGCAGCTGGAGCATCAGTACTAAGGAAACTCAAATATGGTCTTGACAGTGGCTCAAGCATTCCAGATGAATTTTATGCAGATCCTCATGCCGTGGCAGGTAGATACTTTAAAAAGTTTAAAGCAGGGATGAACAGGCTGTATGTGGCCTATTCTCATACAGGTCTCAGCCTAACTATAAAAGCCATACAGTCAAGCAAAGAGAGAGGAGAGAGAAAGGAGTGGTAGGAAATGGGCTCACCTTTTTTGGCTTTGGCCCCCATCCACTGTTGTTTTCAGTTTCCTATGCAGTCTCAGTTTTCCTTGAGGAAATTTACATGGGTGTAGCTATGCCACTCTGGTGCAGGAAAAACAATGAAGAGGCTGGTGGCACTTTAAAGATGAACACATCGTATGACCATTGCTTTAGGGCAGGCAATTCTCACTGCCTATAATATTTGCATTTCCATTTCTTTTGGGTCTTCTGAATACAATCCACATCCATAAGACTTCATTTCCAAGTTCACCTGTGTCCTTGTAATGTGGACTGCATACAGGCTTTCCAACAGCATACAGGTATCTCATCTATGCTAGGCTATCCTTTTCACATCCCAAGGACTGTTTATTAAAGGATCACTTGTTAAGATTATCATCAGTGTATATAATGCCCTTTGCATTTCTGTGCCCCACTCCAGGCTCCCCTCCAACCCTATAATGTGTAGAAATATCTGCTGACAGAGACAGTGCTCCATGCATCTGATGAAGTGGGCTGTGATCCACAAAAGCTTATGCCAGTGGATGGCCAATTTGTTGCCCATGGGCCACATGTGTAACCCTGGCACCCCTGGATTTTCTTTGCTAAAAATACCCTCTAGGGAGAAATTGCACTGCATCTTTGGCCCATCAGTCTGTTTTAGACCCAGAAGTGCCCTTTTAAAAAGCAGAAAGTAAAATGGAAGTCATTTTCATATTTGCTTCCTGGGTTTTTTTAAACTTTTTTATCTTTTTAAATTGTATTTGATATTTTAACATGCAATTTGTTTTAATATTGTAGTAGTTTAATTCTATTTTAATGTACAATTTTTGTATGTTTTAATTGTACTGTTTTTTAATATTGTAATTCGCCCTAAGTCCCAGTTTTGGGAGAAGGGTGGGATATAAATAAATATAATAACAATTTTTTTTTTTTACAAAAAGGTGTCTCTCCTGGGCTTAAAACACCCAGAAGGGACACAAATGTGGTGAAATTGTCTTCCACTTTCTCTTGAGGGCATAGGTGTCCTTTTTCAATCAAAAAAGTAACAATTTATAAAAGTGGGTTGAGTCAATATGGTCCTAATGGTCCCCTGGTTTATTCCAAATAAAACTTGTTAGTTCTTTATTAAGGTTAGCCACAATACTCTTTGTTCTTCTTGACAGAATGCAGCCCTCGACTGTTTTCCCACCCTTTGTTTCAAAGCAGCACAAAGCTAAGGGGCAGGCGACATCGCGTCCCAGTCTCTCACATATTGTGCCATGTCTGAAACCATGGACTTTATCACATGGGAGAGAATCCTATGAATAAAGCAAATTTAATCCCATCAATATCTCGCAAGAGCGGGATGATTTTCAGATGACATTCCCCACATCACTATTATCCCACCATTATCCCGTAGTTAACCTGTGAATAAAATGGCAAAATTGTGCCACTTTTTATTTTTGGGATTTTCCTGTGAATAAAAACCAGCACGATTTTGCCGCTTTATTCATGGGTTAACTGCAGGATAATGGTGACGTCAGGGAACAGGGTTAACTGCGGGATAATCGCGATGTCAGGGGACATCGTCTGAAAATTATCCCGCTCTTGCAGGATATTGACAGAATTAAATTTGCTTTAATCACGGGAGGAGGACATTTGTCTCCCATGTGATAAAGTCCCATATCTTTTTATTCCCATTTTAGGTGCACTGAAGTGTTACTTGCGAGAACTGCCCCAGCCCTTGATGACTTCTGAACTCTATGATGATTGGCTCAAAGCTGCCAGGTAATTAGGAAAAAGAAGATAGGCATTTTTCTTAGAGATTATGCACATTATTATTTCACTTTGGTGCTAAGATGATATTACCTAAACTAACAAATGACCTTTCTTGTTGTCTATAATGGAAAACACCTAGATACTTGGCAAAGTCCACTGGAAAATAACAGTTGAACAAGTCAGTCTGTACAGCGCTTGTGTTGCCCCTTAACATCACCTGGCCAAACCCCAAGAATAAAAAGAGGTCCCCACTCCTTAGCTAGAATCTTGATCTTCAGCTGGAGAGACCTGCATTCAAATCCATACTCAGGCCACAAAACTATGTGTGTGGATTTGGGTTGGGTTGCACATTGTTTCATCTATCCCAGCTCATAGCTCCGTTTGAGGATTAAAAATGAGGCTGTTTTCCATATGGATGAGGACGAGGCTAATTCCATTTATGCCAGGGGTGGGAAATCTGAAACAATGGTCTCAAATCTGACCCTCTTGCTGTAGTCCCTGCCTGCATCTCTGAGATTCCCTTTCCCATGACACTGGTGGCTTATCATTTTTTGTGCGGGGAGGGTTGTTTTTGTTTTCTGATTATGAAAGTTTGAAATCCTTCTCTAAAGGCTCAGCAGTAAGAACTTTAAAGCTGAAAAAATCTTCAGCTTTATTTTTGGTCCCACTCTTTTACCTTTGACCACTCCCCACCCCTCCAATGTGCTCTCCTCCACCCAAAAAAAGCCTTCTTTGAAATGAAATTCAGCCCTAGGGCTCAAAGAGGTTCCTAACTTTGATGTTTGCCATGGTGAGACACCAATTTCTCTGACGGTTACAAAATGAAGATAACAATTTTGATAGATAATTATGGTAAAAGCAGCCTTCTCCAACTTGAAGCCCTCTAGGTGCACTGCTGAGAGTAATGATAGTATTTGGGAAGG
The DNA here is from genome assembly GCA_020142125.1 of Phrynosoma platyrhinos. NCBI lineage: Eukaryota > Metazoa > Chordata > Lepidosauria > Squamata > Phrynosomatidae > Phrynosoma > Phrynosoma platyrhinos. The sequence goes on along the minus strand of CM034708.1, from coordinate 184,814,023 downwards.
CTAGCCTAGTAGTTGAGACATCTTTCTTTATGAAATTGCAGTTTTGCCTTCCTCTTTCCAGTGTACCTTTTCCTTCCTCCTCATGTTTCACACTCTTTTTCTTTTCAGCATCAAAGAGCCAGAAACTCGACTGGAATACCTCAGGGATATTTGCAGCCATCTACCCAAGCACAACTATAATAATATGAGGTATGCCACCTTTGCCAGTATTTATGACTTCAATAATTTTTAATGTTCCGGTTTTATTATGCTTTTATAACAACATTATATTATTGGGGCTTTTCTCTTTAAAAATAGCATTTTTTGTTGCACTAGCATGGCCTAGGGCAGTGTGTGTGTGTGTGTGTGTATATATATATACCGGTATATATATATAT
>CM034708.1:184798013-184813591 GCA_020142125.1 Phrynosoma platyrhinos | reverse complement strand
GAGAGAGAGAGAGAGAGAGAGAGAGAGAGAGAGAAATTTATGCTTATTAAGTCATTGCCTTTTCATAGTGACAAAAGTTTTGCTTTTTTAAATTTTCCTCTCAGCATGCAGCAGATAGATCCAAGTGACCTGTGAGAAAATCATTTTACTAAATCAACTTTTCCTAACAGGTACTTGATCCGTTTTTTGGCCAAGTTGGCTGAACAGCAGGAAGTGAATAAAATGACCCCAAGCAACATTGCCATCGTCCTAGGGCCTAACCTGTTGTGGCCTCAAGAAACTGAAGGGTAATGTATATATCTCACTGGAAGAAAATCTCTGTTTGTTTTGTATATATTCAATAACTGAACTCTTTGGACATGTGTATGTGCATCAGTTACTTCACTCAAATGAGAATGGTTTAGTATACCCTTTAGAGCAGGGCGAAGGAACCTGTGGCTTTCAAGGAGGATGTTGGTGGACTCCAGTTTCCATCAGGTTTAGATTGCTTGGCTGATGGAGACTCATAATGGAGTGGGATGCTGTTCATCAACATCTGGAGGGCCAAAGTCCTGCCCTAGAGATTTCTATATTACATTTCTTTCCCACCCTGTCACCCTCCAGATATTTTTTACAACTTCCATCATCCCCAGGTCATGTGTCCATTTGTCACACTAACTGGAAACACCTTTGGAGGCCACCATGTTGGGGAAGGTTGTCATATGCTATCAAACACATCTTCTCTAAGATTCTAGAAGATGCAGCACTTCCTGTGGCTACAGTAGTATGATGAAAGAAGTTCATCCTCTGAAGCATGCCCAGAGGAGGGCAACCAAAATGGTGAAAGGTCTGAAAACAATGCCCTGTGAGGAGCAGCTTAGGGAGCTGGGTATGTTTAGCCTGGAGAATAGAAGGTTAAGGGGTAGCATGATACCTGTTTTTAAACATTTGAAAGTAAGTCATATTGAGGATGAAGCAAGTTTGTTTTCTGTTGCTCTAGAGAATAACAGCAATGGATTCAAACTACAGGAAAAGCAATTCCACCTAAACATTAGGAAGAAGTTCCTGACAGTAAGAGCTGTTCGACAGTGGAACACGCTGCCTCAGAGAATGGTGGAGTCATCTTCTTTGGGAATTTTTAAACAGAGGTTGGATGGCCATCTGTTGGAAGTGCTTTGATTGTGTCTTCCTGTATGGCAGGGGGTTGGACTGGATGGCCCTTGTGGTCTCTTCCAACTCTATGATGCTATGATTCAAGCCTGGCAGCTTCTCCCTTTTGCCATGGACTTGAGGAAAGGAAAGCTTTGCCCAAGTAAACTGTTGCAAATTTGGTAGAAGGACTAATTTTCAACTGTCTGTTATTAAAATATGCACTTATCAAGAAAGGGAGAAAGCTGAACAGGTTGCTGTGCTCAAAGGGAAACAAACAAACAAATATCTGATGAGTACCTCTCTCAGTCTTAATGAGGATTATACTCTAAATCAGGGTCTATCATATTCATTCCTAATGTTCAGTGTTTTTCCTGAATTTTAAATCTCTCATAAGAACTAAAGAAGAGCCATGCTGACTCAGACAAAGGCCTTTGTCAGTCCAGCATTTTGTTCCTGAATTTTCAAGCGGCATACCTATGGGAAAAGCCTAACCACAGGACATGGGGATGAAAGCACCCTGCCAGTCATTCTTCCCAACAAACTGATATTGAGAGACATACTAAATAGGCCCTTAGTGTGATCCAGCAGAGGTATCTCCTTATGTTCTTATCATTTAATTAATACTGTTCATGTTGGCTTCTTTCTCCCAGGTGCCCAGTGCAGCTAGACATGGCTTCTGTATCCTCCATTCAAGTTGTGGGAATTGTGGAACCCTTGATACAAAATGCTGAGATCCTCTTTCCAGGAGGTAGCCAATCCTCTATTTGCCTGAATTATTTTTACCACACCTAGTGGAACTGTGAACAGCTTATTTTACAATTATGCTAGTGCAACAAGGAATAGGAAGACCTTCTGTGTTTATAATTATTACAGGAAATCTCATCATTCTCAACTATCATACCCACCTGATGAGAGTTGTAGTCCAAAGCCCAGACTTCTGCAAGTCTCCATGTTTGGGAAATCTGGTATATTTTGAGAACTAACAATGCACTACAATAGGGGCATTGGTGTATTTTGCTTTCTCTAGAAAGTTTCCTTTGCAGGTTTTATGTCAGAAATGGGACATATTAAGAGAGTAGAGATTACACTCCACTGGTAAAGGAAAATAGTCAACAGCTCCATAGGTAAGATAAAACCATAAAAAGAAAAGAAAGGAAACTGAAAGGAGGAACTTGCAGGGTGGGAATCTTTAATCTTCCAGATGTTTTGACTTACAATTCCTATTGGATAGGCTGGTACTGGATAGGGCCATCAGTAAAGGGTTGTGAGAGTTGTACTTTAAAAAATGTGGAGAGCTGATGATGGTTCCTCAGTTCTGCTTCAATATGTGTAGTATCTGAAAATCAAGTTGCTATACGGAGATATTTTAAAAATACATCACATTTTCAGAGTGGTAGGATTCTAAATCAGAATAATTTTTAAGAACTCTAGTTGTTTGTGGAATCAAACCTCTGTCAGAAATATTGCAAGGAGCTGCAAAAGAATCCTAAATGAATTGTGTTTACTTTTCATGCCACTTTTGTTAAGTTCCCTTTAGTAGGTTTGGTAGACACCTCCTTCAAAGATGTAATATGTGCCCGCATAGCATTCAATACAAATTATTTTCCCTCTCTCTTGGGATTAGCTTGAGGGTAGGAGGATATTTTTGTAGACTTGCAACAGAAGCATGCAATAAATGGTGCTAAATGACAGGTATTCCTCACATCCCTACTACAGTTTTGATTCTTAAAAAGAGTTTATGGAATTCTTATTTTTAATTATTAAGGAGATAAATAAATAAATGTACAATTTTTTTGCAGCACTTTCAGGGGTCAGGCCTAAATTGTTAGGAGATTATCACACATACAAAAAGACCCAATTTACCTCTTCCAGATTGGAGCCCATGGTCTTATTGCATGGTTTTTCCAGCCTAATTTGGCTTCTGAGTACATCCCCGCTCAAGTGCAGATCCAAAAACATGTTCCGGTGACCATTTTTTAAAGTGTTTATGGATCTGCATTGGAGCGGGGATGTACTCAGAAGCCAAATTAAGATGGAAAAGCCATGTGATAAGACCCAGCTTCAGCCCAAATTGGGCTCCAATTCGGAAGATGTAAGCTGGGTATTTTTGTATGTGCAATAATCTCCTTAGTCTCCATTTAGAGATGGCACATTGAATCACTGGCTGAATAGTAAGTTAATACTTGTATAAATCTTATTTTTCAAATAGATGTACTAACACATTTATTCCTTTAAGACTTGTTGCACAACCTGCCTTGTGTTCATGATGAGTGGAAACAGTGATAGTTGAACCAGAAATTGGTTTGCTAGTACATATATCTACCATTTAAATTATCAAAGGAAGGGGACAACGTGCTGGTCCCATAGCTGAAGAACATAGTGTGAGTTCTAATTTTATATATATTTATATTATGCCTGTCTTCAACTATGCAGTTTTGGAGCAACTACTGAAAAGATCCTGAGACAGACAGACAGACAGATAGATATCCTGTTTATAAAATATTAACATATTCAATATTTACCCACTTATGTAACCAATCAGTTAGAAGGGATTCTTAGCCAAGATTATCACTAGATATTAGGTGAGTTAAGTCCTATGGATTATAAAGTTCATTTATCTCATGACTCATAGCAATAGATGATACCAAAACTTGAATTTCATGCTGCATGTGAGTAATGCAACATCTCAGAATGGTTGTTTTTAGCCCTTCAGATTGTCTCATTAATTTTTGTCCTTTTTTAAAGATATTGACTTCAATGTCTCTGGCCTGTTCACTCCTTCGTTAGACATCAAAAAGAAAGAGGTCCCCACAATAGAAGAATCCACACCTTCAGTCCTCCCTCCTGAACCTGTTTCACCATCACCTGCGGAAAGGTATGAATAACTACATGACATTTCACTTAGAACAGTGAGATAAATTTTCCATTATTGGCATTCATAGGGAACTTGTAGTACCTTTGAGACTAACTGGGCTAAAGAAGTTGTAGCATAAGCATTCATAGATTTTCTTCTCTATTTATGGCCAAATCTGCTTTATCATCCTGTTGCGTCACAGCCTAGAACAGTTTTCTCACAACTTCTTTAAATTCTTCAACCTTAGACTTTCAGGCTTTGTTTCAGATCTCTAAGTTCATCTTTCATATGTTTCATCTCTTCCATCAACATCTGTGAAGTTTTTGTAGAAAGTTCCATCTCTCACAAATCCAGCAATTATGTGGGTAAAAATAAAGACATGACTCTGCAGTTTTACATGGTAATGCCACCACCTGTTTGTTCTCAGCCTTATCTTGGGAAAGGAAAAACATTCAAATACAAATAGCTTACAAGCCTTACAAACCTTTCTTCCCGCTGGCAGGAAAAATCTTGATGTAAGCCCAGGTCCACCCCCAAAGGCGACCCAACTTAGCACTGAAACAGCCATCTCCTTGTCTATCCCTGTTCCTGTTGATGAAGCCTTGCGGAAAAGTAAGTCTGATGCTTATGGGTGCTTTTGCATTAATGATTTTTTTCTGGAATTGACAACATTTGCTGTCTCAGCTGTATTCACCAATGACATAATTAGCAAATCTCTGCAACCTTGGGGAAGGGTGTCCCCCTTCTATCTTCTTTTGTCTACCCACAACCAGTCTTCACTTGTGGCAATTGTGGGGGCTTCATTCAGGATTATAGCACAGTCCTTGCATGTGTACATATACTTGCTTTCTGAAGAAATGTGCTTTTTTAAAAAGTAATAATATATTCAATCACAGTTGTAATTCTGTTTCCAAATAAATGAGGAGCCATTATTGGTTTGCTTGTTCTATTTAGTACCAAAAGGTGTTTGCTTAAAAGCACTTCATGCATCTAAATGTACTGTATATACTCATGTATAAGTCTAGAAATTTTACTCAAAAGATTGACCCCAAAAACCTGAGTCGACTTATCCATGGGTCAATGTAGGTACTGCACTTTAACTCTTATATAAAAAAGGAACCATTCCCTGGTGGAAGGCAAGAGCATAATCTCTCCTGGAAGCACCAGCTCCCCTCTACTCTGTCATCCATCCAGCCTTTAGTGTGAGCACAGTTATGTCTTTTGGAATTTTGGAAGTTCTTTGGCATTGTTTTCCTTTGCTTCATCTTTTAGATCCTTTGTTACATGCTCCTAGATTTTACTCTTGACTTATCCACCAGTCATATATAAATCCAAAATTTTGATCCCCAAACCTGTCTTTGACTTATACATGAGGTCAACTTATACTCAAGTATATATGGTATAATGCTTGCACAAGTGGCTGTACTGCTTGGCACATGCATTATAAAACTGATAGAAAAGGAAAGAGCTAAGCATTGCCTTAAAAAAAAGAACTTAGAAATTATTCCAAGCCCAACATTTGGAAGATTATCTTTATTGGGCTATAACTCCCAGTATCTCCAATATATTTTCTGAAATCCCCAGATTAAAAGCCTTGTATACTTTCCAGAATCTGGGAAAAATATTTTTGGACTACAACTAAAATCCCCTAGACAGTTCTGGAAAATACCCCTGGAGATCCATATTGGAAAGGAAAAAGCAGGCATAAATGCTAAATAGTTGTATAGGGAACTATATACATGAAGAGTGATGTCCACAAACAGAAATATTTCAAAACCTGGATTTTAAAATTGTTTTACTTTGCAGCAAAGCGTGTGGCTCCATCCAGACCCACAGTGCCTCCTCCTCCTCTAGTTCAGCCTCGGACCCCACCTCCTGTGCCCCTTCAAAGCCTGCCTCCTGCACCAGAGTCTCCTTCCATCCCCAAAGCCCTGCCTCGGAGAACGTTAGGAGGATCCATGCGTGCCCCCTCTGTGCCGCCACCACTACCTCCTCAACCAGCTAAGCGTCCAAGCCGCAGGGCTGTGCCATCCCCAAAGCTTCCTCCAGAACTTACAAACAGTGAGGCAGCTGAAGCCAAAGAGCCTCCTCCAGATGAAACCAGTACAGAAACATCCAAAGATTCTACCACTGTGGCAACAGAGCCTGATGAGCCATCCAATGTGGGAAGCAGCAGCTCTCCACCTCCACCTGATGCATTGGGCTAAGACTTTGGAGCATGATTGAGATCAAGAAGGAGCTCTGGTGACTACTTGCCAGTTTTATGAAAGGTATAAGATCTGGTGCAGTGCTGGGTAACTGTGGCTATCAGCTCTTGTTGGGACATCAGTACATCCATACTGACTTCTGCCACTACCCTGCTTCGAAGCCAGCATGCAGGTCTACAACCTCCAAATGAAATCTCTCCCTTTCCTTGTGCCTCTGCTTCTTATCACCCCTTTTCCAGAGTTTGGAAAAGTTTTTTTTCTTTTTTTACCATGAGCCTTGTCAGCCAGGAGGATTCTGAAAGCTATAATAAAAAAGTACCGTAACTTTTCCAAACTCTGGCTTTTCCTCTCCTCATGAAATACCTCTCCCTTGTGTTTGTTCTGTTCTTCTCTTCTCATGGGCACCTTTTTCTCTAACATTTGCCAACGAGCATCCAGATACAAAGCCACTTTACACAAAATGAATTGACAGAATTCTGAACAGGTGCCTGGTCATTTTTAAATGCTCCCCACATTAAAACAAAAGCAAGCAAACATCTTGCATGTAATTGGCATAGCATGGAATGGCCACTGTATCCTCCAGACATGTTGGGCTACAACTCTCATGCTATCTAGAGATGATGCAGTTCAGCTTATCTGCAACCAAATTGCAGAAGCCTTTCCTTGATGCAAAAGTTCACTTGGTTGGGAACATACAAAGTTAAAAGCCCCCTACACCTGCTGCCGTCCTGTTTAGTTTACTTCCCCACGCTGCATAATACACTGATTTTTTTTCTTGCTAAAGCTCCTTGCTAAAGCTCCTGTCAAAATAAGTTGAACTTGCTTCTTAAATCTAGAGTCCAATGAAAACCCATACAGTAGAAAGTAAGATAATCACCTTTTAGCATTCTCTTTATCCCAGTTGCACCCTAGAATCATGTGCTCTCTGTGTGTGTACACGTGTGCCTTCAAGTTGTTTTGGACTTATGTTAATCCTAGGATTAACCTATCATGGGGTTTTCTTGTCAAGGTTTGTTCAGAGGGGGTTGGACAATGTTTTTCTCTGAGGCTGAGAGAGTGTGACTTGCCCAAATGAGTTTTCATGGCCAAGCTGGGATTCAAACAGTGGTCTTCAGTGTCATAGACCAACACCCAGACCACTACACCATACCGGCTTTCCCTAGAATCATACATTAGCTCATTTCAATCTTGGGCATAATCTTACCCTTTTAAAAGGCAAAAGGAGTTAACAATCAGGAGAGCATATCCAGGTTATGAAAATCAGTTCAGCATATCCAGGTTATGCTAGATCTTTAAAGTTTTGTTTCAGGCATAAAAAGAAGCACAATAAAAACACACTTTCCAGCTATAGAACCTGAGATGTGAAATAACAATAATTTCATAGAAGGGAAAAATCTATTGGTGAAGCTTTGCCCATCATATCACTCTAGTGATAAAAGTCCTTACAGGTACAGGAATCCTCTCTAGCTCCAAACTTAGTTACAGCACATAAATTATTATAGTTGTCCCTCCACATTTGTAGATTTGACTTTTTCGGATTAGATTATTTATGTATTATATTAGTATGTTCTCTCTAGGAATATCTAGGTCCTCCAGTGCAACTCTATGATCAATTTTAACCAAAAATCGCACTGAAGAACCTAGAGATTCCTAAAGAGAACACTCCACTAAGCATTTGTAGTTCCTCCAGTTAAATTCTATGGTCAATGTCTGGCAGAGAAATGAGGTGTTCTCTCAATTAAAAACGTAGTGTTTTTGTCATTTGTAGTTTTCCCACTTTCACGGGGGTCCTGTGCCCCTAACCCTAGTGAATGTAGAGGGACCACTGCACTACATTCAGCCAATAGACATGGGAGTTTTGTGAAATATCCATATACCGTATTTTCCGGCGTATAAGACGACCTTTTAACCTGCAAAATCTGTGGCTAAAGTGGGGGGGGGGTTGTCTTATACGCTGGGTATAAGGATAATGAAGATAGAGGTGCTAAAACTCTACATTTTTGACTGGAAAAATGGGGGGTCATCTTATACGCGGGTCGTCTTATACGGCGGAAAATACGGCACATCGCCTTGCTTTTGACGTAATTATTTGCAGCTGAATGTGTAAGCGGAAAACATGTTGTTTGAGATGATATGAAAATATTATCTGGACCTCTCACTACAACATGCATGCAGATTAATAATTACCTATGGATATGTGAATCTCACCTGAGTTTGAACCTCAACTTGGAAAAGTTACTCTTGGAACTACAGCTTCCAGAATCCCCTAGGTACAGCAGCTACCAACTTTGTGAATCAGAAGCTTCTGGAAATTCATAGTCCAAAAACTCTGGTTTGAAGTCAGATGAGAGTTGCTGTAGTAGAGTTTTAATTTTTAATTTCAGTGAATGTACAGCATTATTCCTTTCTTTTTTGCATGATTTTTTTCGGTTGTGGGCAAACATACTCTGCAAACCACCTCTCAGTCACGACATCCACACAAAAGCATATAGTGCTGTAGGAATACTTTGAAAGAGAGGTGTAGTAGTCTATGCAAAGAAGACCAGTTCTCAGGATACCTGGGGAATGAGTCTGTTGAACCTCATTTACATTTACAATGCAGCCGTGTATTATTGGTATCCTTATGATTGCAAGGATGTCATAAATGTATTGTTATGCATAACTGCTAAATTATTTTTTTACATGTAGGGTCATATTTATGGCTAACATGAAAAGGAATACTGTATATCGTCCTATATAAGTCTAGAAATTTTAGTAAAAAATTGATTCAAAAAACCTGAGTCAACTTATCCATGGGTCAATGTAAGTACTGTACTTAAACTCTTATTTAAAAAGCAACCATTCCCTGGTGAAAGTCAAGAGTGTAATCTGTTCTGGAAGCACTGGGCTCCTCTACTCTCTCATCTAGCCAAGTTTTAGGATGCGCACAAACAGTAATGCCTGGTGAAATTTTATAAGTTCTTTGGCATCATTTTCCTTTGCTTTGTCCTTTACATCCTTTGTTATGTGCCCCTAAATTTTATCCTCAACTCATCCACATGTCATATCAAAATCCATAATTTTGGCCCCAAAACCTGCCCTCGACTTATACATGAGGTTGACTTATAGTTGAATATATATGGTATGTTCCTTCATTATTATTATTATTATTATTATTACTAATTAAAGAATGGATTTGCTTGCATCTGGGATTAGTTTATCTCTTGTTCTTGAGAAAACACTGCAAAATGGGCATGGAGTGTTTTGTGGCATCTTAAAGCCCAATAAAAATATTGCAGCATGTTGTCAAGAGTCAGACTCCTATTCATTATATGCAACTTTAAATGCTGATTGTTTTTTCTTGAAGGACTTGCACTATAGTCTGACCTCCATATCTTCAGGACCATAACCTGAAGTTTCACTTATCCACATCTCTCCAGGCATTTTCTAGGTCCTCTGAAGCAATTCAATGGTATGCTTCCAGAAGTGTTCTCTCTAGGAATATCTAGGTCCTTCAGCACAACTTTCTCCAAAAGTCATTCATTTCACGAGGGTTCGCTGTTATCCACAGTTTCACATTTGCACAGTAAATCTGGAAACATATCCTCCATGGATATAGGGGTCGTAATGTGTTTGTCTTTTATATGTGTTTGTCTTTTATCATCATCATCATCATGTTGTTGTTGTTAACTGTCTTCACATCAATCTCAACCCATGGCGACCCTGCTGATGAGACATCTCCAAGACCCCCTGTCCTCCTCCACTGCTCTGCCCAGCTCCTGCAAACTCATACTCATGATCTCCTTGATACAGTCCATCCATATTGCATGCAGCCTTCCTCTCTTTCTCCTTCCCTTTACCTTTCCTAGCATTATTGTTTTTTCCAGTGATTCACGTCTTCTCATGATGTGTCTAAAGTATGCCAGCTTAGGTTTTGTCATCTTGATTTCCAGGGAGATTTCTGGCTTGATCTGCTCTAGGGCCCATTTGTCTGTCTTTTTGGCCATCCACAGGATCCTCAGCACTCTTCTCCAGCATCACATCTCAAATACATTGATGTTCTTCCTATCTTGTTTCTTAACTGTCCATCTCTCCCATCCATACATGGGAGAATATCAGATGGGGGGAAAAGCTGGGAGTAAAAGGCATACTCCTGGCACCTTCATGCTGAGGATTTTCAGACACATTGCACTTATCCAGGACCTAACTCATGAAGAACCAGGAATGCTCCAGGAACAAACCATTCATGGGATAAGTCCTGGATATAAGTGTAACATCTTAAAATTTTCAGTGCAACTCTATGGTCAACTTTGCCAGGAGTATCCCTCCCCCTCGATTCCCCCCCCCCGTCTGATAATCTCCATGGTAATAGGGAATACAATGGTTTATATGATTCTAACTTTTGTGCTGAGTTGTACACTTGTCTCTCCACATTTGTGGCTTTGACTTTTGTGGATTTGATTATTCATGGATTTTATTAATATGTTCTTTCTAGGAAGATCTAGGCCCTCCAGAGCAACTCTATGGTCAACTTTAACTAAAAGTTGCATTGAAGTACCTAGAGATGTATTCTTTCAGGTAAAAACATAGTGGTTTTGTTATTTATGGTTCTTCCACATTCACGGGGGTCCTGTTCCCCTAACTCCAGCAAATGTGGAAGGACGAGTCTATATTTTGCATTTTAGGATCTTTAGTTCCTTCATAGCTGCCCTCCCCATTCTTAATCTTTTTTTGATTTCCTGGCTGCAGTCCCCATTCCTATCATTGTTTGATCCCAGATATGAGAACTCTTTTACTATTTCTATTTCCTCATTGTCTAGTGTGAATGTGTGTAAGTTCTCCATGGTCATTCTTTTTGTTTTTATGTTCAGTATTAAGCCTGCCTTTGCACTTTATTCTTTGATCTTCCTTAGTAGTTCTTCGAGGTCTATGAGGCTTTCTGCTAGTACTATGGTGTTTTCAGCATATCTCAGATTGTTGATATTCCTTCCTCCTATTTTCACTCCTTCTTCTGTGCTGTGGGTGCAAGACTGGCTTTTAACCACTGTGCCACCAGGGCTCATTTATTAATAGCTTATTTACCATCTAAAAAAGAGGAAAGAAGGGGATGGGGGGAGGGAATGTGGCAGCACCTTTAACTGGTTTGTTTTTTTCTGCATGAGCCTTTGCAGAGACAAACCCCCTTCTCTAAAGGTAATAACTAGCGGCAAACACCTGGCTTCAATTAATCGCTTAGCATTTCTTTCCAGTCCTGCCTCCACACTTATGATGCACCATTTTTTTCAAAGGCTTTGGCTCTCGTTCACCATACCACTCTGTGACACCTTCCTTGTGTTCTATGATAGATTAGAATCATAAAGTTGGAAGAGACCACAAGGGCCATCCAGTCCAACCTCCCTGCCATGCAGGAATTCCCAATCAAACCATCCCTGACAGATGGCCATTCAGCCTTTGCTTAAAGACCTCCAAGGAAGGAGACTCCATCACACTCCTAGGGAGTGTGTTCCACTGTTGACCAGCTCTCACTGTCAGGAAGTTCCTCCTAATGTTGAGGTATAATCTCTTTTCCTGTAGCTTGTATCCATTGTTCCGGGTTCTGTTCTCTGGAACAGCAAAAAACAAACTTGCTCCATCCTCAATATGACACTCCTTCAAATATTTAAACAAAGCTATCACATCACATCTTAACTGTCACTTCTCCAGGCTAAACATACCCAGTTCCCTAAGTCTCTCCTCATAAGGCATGGCTTCCAGAACCTTCACCATTTTAGTTGACGGCATGCACCATTTTATTTAAGCCCACCACCCTTTCTATTGATATTGTTCTGCCCCTAGGCGCCAGTGCAACTTCTTTCCTCAGCCTACTTCCCCCGCTTCATGGGAAGCCCAAAGAGATATTTTTTATAGACTGGTGAGAATACACATTTGTACACATTCACTGGGATTTAGTTTTAGCTCCAAGCCCCATGAAAGAGGAAAAACCAATAATAATAATAATAATAATAATAATAATAATAATAATAATAATAATAATAATAATTTTTTAACCTGAGAACACCTCTCTAGGAATTTCTAGGTCCTTCAGCGCAACTCTATGGTCAATTAAAATCATTTAACCACAGAATTGCGCTGGAGGACCTACAGATGCCTAGAGAAGTGTTCTCTCTAGGAATCACTAGCTCTTCCGGTGCAGACGTTGACCATAGAGGCACACCGGAGGACCATCATATTCCTAGAGAGAACATAGTGATCAAATCTGTGTGTAATCAAATCCTCAAAAGTCAAAGCCCCACAAATCTGGAGGGAAGACTGCCTGGCTAACCCAGAAAAGGGTTGTCTTGGCAACAGTCCTGGCTTCTACCATTGTAAGTGGGGAATGTCTGCGTCATCATTCAGAGCTGTCAATCACCGGCAATACTGAGCCCTGGTTGGGTGCTGTGGTGCCTTGGCCCCAGCTATTTTTAGATAGACAAAAGGACGCCTCCGTCGACCGCGGGCCACGCCCCTTGCGCCTCTCTCGCCGCGTGACGTGCCTGGTGATTGGCTGCTCGGCGGGGGGAATCGTCGTCCAGTTGCCAGGGCTGCCAGGATGGCTACCCCATCAAACGGTAACAAGTTGTCATGGCAACACAGTCCCGCCTTCTGCTGCCATAGGCGGGGAAATGCCTCCGAGCTGCCAATCACCAACATTTCTGCGTTCTGGTTGGGTGCTGTAGCGTCCTGACCCCGCCTATTTGTACGTAAACTCTACAGATGCCCCTTGCGCCATTCTCGCGCCGGTTAGAGCCGCGACGTGCGCGGTGATTGGTTACTCGGCGGGGGTTGTCGTTATCCAGTGGCGGCAGCCCATTTCACGCTCACGGCAACAGTCCCACCTCCCGCCACCATAGGCAGGAAAAACCCTCAGAGCTGCCAATCACAGCCACTTCTGCCTCCCGGTTGGATGCTGCGGTGCCTCGACCTATTCCTATGTAGACGCAGGGGACGCCGGGTGCCTTCCGTGGGCCACACCCCTTGTGCCCGTTGATTGGCTGCGCGGAGCGGAGCGTCGTCCTCGCTTGCCGCGGCTGCTTCCAGCATGGCGGGCTGCCGTCGCCTGAGCGGCGGTTGCCTGCGCGAGGTGCTGGGCGGGGCGGAGGGGCTGCTCTTCGACTGCGACGGCGTCCTCTGGACCGGGGAGAAGGCGGTGCCCGGCGCGCCGGAGCTGCTGGAGCGCCTCAGCCGGAACGGGAAGGCCTCCCTCTTCGTCTCCAACAACAGCCGCCGCTCCGTGGCCGAGCTCGAGCGACGCTTCGCCCGCCTGGGCTTCCGCGGGGTCCGAGGCGAGCAGGTCTTCAGCTCCGCCCTCTGCTCCGCGCTCTACCTCCGGCAGCGGCTCCTCCTCAGCGGCGGGGAGGGAGCCGGGGACTCCGCCGCCTCCTCCTCAGACGCCCCCGGCACTGTCTTCGTCCTGGGCGGCGAAGGGCTGCGCGGGGAGCTCCGGGACGCCGGGCTCAGGCTGGCCGGGGAAGGGGACGGAGGAGCCCCCGGCGCGAAGGAGGAGCAGCCGCCGCCGCCTCAGCTCCCGCTCCCGGTCCGCGCCGTCGTCGTGGGCTACGACGACCAGTTCACCTTCGCCAAGCTCTCCGAGGCCTGCGCCTACCTGCGCGACCCTCAGTGCCTCCTGGTGGCCACCGACCCGGACCCCTGGCACCCGCTCAGCAACGGACAGCGCACCCCCGGTAAGGAAGAGAAGGAGGCCCCGAGGAGGAAAGACGGCCAGAAATAGTGCAAATTGAGTCCGCTTTTAGGGCTAGGGTTAGTGCTAGGGAATCATGGGAACTGTAGTTTTTTTTTCTGAGACATTAAGCCTTCTCTGTCAGAGAACTCTGGTGCCACAAAAAAACACTGCAGAAATAATACAATCCACAAATTGAACGTCAGTCAACAGTGCCATGCGGCAGCTAAAAAGGCCAATGCGATTTTAGGCTGCATCAATAGAAGTGTAGTGTCTAGATCAGGGGTAGGCAACCTTTCCTCTTTAAGGGCCGAGGGACTTCAGCTCCCAGAATCCCAGGAGCTATTGGCCAACATGGCTGAGGCTTCTGGGAACTGAAGTCCCTCAGCCTTTAAAGGGGAAAGGTTGCCTACCCCTGGTCTAGGTCAAGAGAAACAATAGTGCCACTCTATTCTGCTTTGGTCAGGCCGCACCTGCAATAATACTGTGTCCAGTTCTGAGTACCACAATTCAAAAAGAACATTGAGAAGCTGGAGCATGTTCAAAGGAGGATGACTAAAATGGTGAAGGGTCTGGAAACCATACCCTCTGAGGAGAGACTTAGGGAGCTGAGTATGTTTAGCCTGGAGAAGACATGGTTAAGAGGTTATAAAATAGCCCTGTTTAAGTATTTGAAGTGGTGTCATATTGAGGTTGGAGCAAGCTTGTTTTCTGCTGCTCCAGAGAGTAGGACCCGGAACAATGGATGCAAGCTACAGGAAAAGAGATTTCACCTTCCATTAGGAAGAACTTCCTGACAGTAAGGGTGGCTCGACAGTGAAACACGCTTCCTTGGAGAGTGGTGGAGTCTTCTCCTTTGGAGGTTCTTAAACAGAGGCTTGATGGCCATCTCTGGAGGGTGCTTTGATTCTGATTTCCTGAATGGCAGAATGGGGTTGCACTGGATGGCCCTGTGGGACATTTAGCCTTCTTTTTGTGAGACATTTAGCCTTCTCTGTTAGAGAGCGAGCTCTGGGGCCACAGTAAACTACAATTCCCAAGATTCCCTAGCACAACCAGGGCAGTTAAAGCCATCTCGAACTGGATTATTTCTGCAGCATGTTTTAGACCTCGCTCATCTCAAAAGAAGGGAGTGTTTCTGAGCATAAGCAGAGTTGCTGTTGTTGATCATAGAGGCATAGAATTGGAGGAGACCACAAGGACCATCCAATCCAACCGCTGGCCATGCAGGAACCCACAATTAAAGCACCCACACACATGGCCATCCAGCCTCTGCTTAAAGATCTCCAAAGAAAGAGATTTTCAAACAAAGGCTGGATGGCCATCTGTCCAGAGTGCTTTGATTCTATTTTGGCATCCCACCTTTTGTACTAATTTGGATGTTTTGGGTGCTCTTGCAACTGCAGGCCTAGTTAATGACAGAAAGAGCTTGAACAAAAAATATGGTTATTCATTTCTATGGCTATTTGTGTAATCTGATTATAAAAGTCATAGAATCATAGAGATGGAAGAGACCACAAGGGCTATCCAGTCCAACCCCCCTGCCATGCAAGAACTCACAATCAAAGCACCCCCGACAGATTGCCATCCAGCCTCTGTTTAAAAACCTCCAAAGAAGGAGACTCCAAGGCAGAGTATTCCACTGTCGAATAGCTCTTACTGTTCCAGCAGCCAGTGGAGAGATTTGAGC
>CM034708.1:184786523-184797913 GCA_020142125.1 Phrynosoma platyrhinos | reverse complement strand
TTTTGCGGGGGGTAGTGGGTGGGTGGGTCTGGAACGGATCCCTACAAAATGGAGGGGCAACCATACTTCTATTGATGCAGCCTAGAATTGCTTTGGGTTTTTTCTTTTGTTTTGTTTTGTTTGCTGCACCATCATACTGTTGACTCATGTTCAGCTTGTGGCTTACTAGGCTTACTCCATCCTCAATATGACATCCCTTCAGATATTGAAACATGGCTATCATATCACTTCTTAACCTTATCTTCTCCAGGCTAAACATACCCACTCCCTAATCACTCCTCATAGGGCATGTTTTTTTTCAGGTTGGAGAGTCACCTAAGGTATCTTCTCTTTCCTTCAGCATCTTCATGTTTCTGACCGTGTGTTTCTGAGAATAAGCAGAGTTGCTGCTCTTGTTGTGTGCCTTCAAGTCATTTCAGACTTATGGTGACTTACGCACTGGAAAGGGGGAGCCAAGCACAGTGAGACGCATTCTAAACTTCAGGAAAGCTGGGCGAATACTGGGTCTGATCCCCTCTGTGGTCAGGAATAGTGAAAGAGAAGGGAGTTCAGGATGGGTGTGAGTTTCTCAAAAGGGAGATAATTGAGAGTCCCAGTGTGCATGACAGGAGGTTGGCCCTAAGATGAACCTATCATGGAGTTTTCTTGGCAAGTTTCCTCAGAGTGAGTTTGCGTTTGTCATCCTCTGAGGCTGAGAATTCAGAAATATGGCTATGTTGGTCTCGAAAATCAGTATGCAAAGTGTTCTTGTAGCACTGTTGTTGTGCCTTCAAGTCATTTCTGACAATCCTATAATCGGGGTTTCTTGACAAGATTTGTTCAGAGGAGGTTTACCATTGCCTTCCCCCGAGGCTCAGAGAGTGTGGCTTGTCAAATGTCACCCTGTGGGTTTCCGTGGCCAACTGGGATTTGAACCTTGGTCTCCAGAGTGATAGTCCAACACTCAAACCACTACACTGGTTCTCAGAGTGTCCTTTGCCTAAAGGTGGAATAGTTGTATCTGCTCCCCTTTTGCCCCTCCCTGCCAACCTCCACCTCAGAAGCTGGATTTGGGTATGAAGTTTTTGAATTAGAAGCATATTGAGTCCTTAAGTGAGACCAGGCACTTCTGCTTTCCAGACTTTACTACCCTATGGAATGAATGCAGTTTGACACCACTTTAATTGCTGTGGCTCAGTGCTATGGAATCCAGGGATTTGTAATTCTACAAGATATGTGGCCTTCTCTGTCAGAGCACTCTGCTGCCCCAATAAACTACAAATCCTAAGATTTCATAGGATGGAGGTAGGGCAATAAAAGTGGTGTGAAATTGCATTCATTCTGCAGCGTGGCAACTGCGCTGGAAGGAAGAAAATAAACAATGTGTTTTGTTTCTTGGGTTCAGGTGTAAGGTATTCACATCTGGAAGAAAGTATCTAGAGAACTGTCCTTAGCAAAAGATTGTCAGGATTTCTTAAACCACTTGAGATTTTAAAAGACTGTGTTTCACTTGTTCAATAGACTAGTCATGTTGCAGAGGTTCAAGCCAAGCAATGTTTCAGTTTGTTAGTTTTCTGGTCATGTGTTTATCATAAAACTCCAATGAGTGGAGCACAGGTTTGAATCATATTCTGATACTTTGATATTATTGTGGTGAAATGTGGTATAAGGAAAATTCTCTGAAAAATTATGAAGTGAATTTCCCCCCAAAAAACATGCAGTGAGGAAGGCATTCTCTTATGGAAATAGTGATGGTGTTGTGGGAAGAACTCAACACATTGTTATCCCTGTCTTACTTCTCTTTACTGCCTATGGGATGCTAAAAGCTCATCTGGTCTATTCAGATTTGGAGTAGCTCTTGGAAAAAGGGAATTGAGGTTGCTAGTTAGATCTTTCTGTTCACCAGTGTGATGCTGTCTGTATCTGGATATCTACTGAAGTGATAAAAGATTTGCACACAGTATGGAAACTAATTTCTTATCTGAGCCACATTGCCAGTTCAATCCAGCTTCTCACAGCTGTTTTAAAAGTTGACTTCCCAACTCAAACATGTCATTCCCAAAATCTGTGGATTTTTGTGGTAGAAAACCCTTTACAGTTTGTGAAAGAACTAGGAGAATTTTATAGTCTTGGTGGTTGGTTTCAAATAAATGTTTTTATTTCCAGACTTTTAAACCCAACAATTCTGAGACAGCTGATGTGGCTTTTCCATTATTTCTTGGGAAATCATTGCTGTTAGTTTTAAGTGTGTCCCAAAGCTGAAGAACATGCTTCATTTGACATACTATTTTTTTTTTGACAGTATTAACAAAGAAGTGTAGTGGAAATCATAAAGCTGTTCAGTGTATGGGAAACATGAAGCCGTGAAATGAAATGAAAGCATCTAGTCTAGACATGTAGTATGTGTAGGTGTTTCTGTTCCTGGAAAGCTGGGGATGGGGAAAGATATTTGTTTGCCAAGCATTCTGAACCAGCTCAAGATTCTCTCATTGAATCAAATTTGTACTGTTCTTTGATCCATACACAAGGACTTAGATCTAAGTATTGATTACATGGAGATACCAAGTGGGATGCAGCAATAAAACCCAAGACAAAATTAGCCCATGTCCCATAGCCAGCAAGAGCAGTCCTTCTTCACAGCTGCTGTCCACCAGGGTCCCCACAACGAACAGAACATCACCCCAATGGGCCAGTGTTCTGGGTTGGATTATGGCCAAGTATACCCGCTCAGAACAAGACCCAATTACCTGCTTTTTCTCAATCTTTAAATATTTTTTCTCTCTTGTTCTAGAAGGTGCTGACATTTTCCCAGGTAAGGGGGAGAAAAATCCCCCAACAGAGGAACAATTTTGCAGACATTCCAAGATGGAAGTGTACTTATTTGTCCCTTCACCATAAACTAACCTTGCTCAGGCTGCTAGAGATGCAGCAGCTACTAAAAGTGGTATTATTTTTTATTTTTACTAGAAGCTTATTTGATTAACTAGCAGATACCAACTAATTATTATATGTGTCCCTTCAGCTGAGGAAACGTGTATTGAGTGACTGTGAAAGGCAGCTATACTCTTTCCAATTTTTCCAGAAATTCCAAACCCATATACATGAGTTTTTTTCCTGAAATACAAAAGCCAGACACAAATGTATCATCTCCATGAGAACTGAAGCTGCTGAAGAAGTGTGTGTTCACTCATCCTTTGTCAGGCTAATTTGGCTTGATTGCATGTAAGATGAGAATAGATCATGTTTCCAGATGTGGATAAATGGCAATTCCTAGAATTCCTCACCATTGGTTCTGCTGGCCTTTGCACTCCAACAATATAAGGAATGCCCACTGTGTGCCTCACATTTAGGTTGCTTATCGTACTGGAGACTAGTGTTTTGACTTGTGGATGTGTGTTTTTTCTCCCTCAGGGACAGGAAGTCTCACTGCTGCAGTTGAAACAGCATCTGGGCGCAAAGCAACAGTAATTGGAAAGCCAAACACATACATGTTTGAATGCATTGTGGAGCGCTTTGGTGTGGATCCATCCCGCATGCTCATGGTCGGTGACCGGCTGGAGACAGACATCCTGTTTGGCAAGAACTGCGGCCTTGATACGGTCTTGACCCTGACAGGCGTCTCACACCTAGAGGAGGCACAGGCTTACATGACCAGCGACAGCCCTGCTGCAAAGGACCTGGTGCCTCACTATTATGTGGACAGTATTGCAGATTTGATACCAGGCCTCGATGAGTAAGAGGGAGATTTAGTTGGGCAGAGATCCTAGTTCATTCCAAACTGCCACCCTGCCCTACTTCTTTCTCCCTCTCTCCTTGATTCTGGGGTCATCACATTCCAGTGTTTGGTCAAGAATGAAAAAAGGGATATTGATTCCCTATTCATTCTTCAGGATCATTTTTGATTATTATTTTAGGCAGCTGTAGGAAACAAGGAATCTAATGTGAAAGTGTGGGATAATTACAGACCAAACCAGTATTTATTTATTTATTCATTCCGTTCATTCATTTCCTTGGCATGATGTAGTGATTTACTTAAATTATTTTTGTTTTACAGTTGCCAGTAGTGGCCTTTTTACTGTTGTCCTTTGCTTTATTTTGAAGCACAGAGATGTGCTTACTGTTGTGCTGGTTCCAAAGCTTAAAGGAGGCAACATTTGTGCCAGTGTTTTTTGTCTCTCTTCTACAACCACTGCCATTCCACGCCAGTGTTAGGGATCCTTGTCCCAGAACTCCAGATGCAGAAAAGGGAACATCAGAAGTAAATTAAGACATAACATGTTGGTCTCTACAAGAATGCCTCTTCAGGATACTTCCTGTGAGTGTGTGTGTAAGCAGAAGTTTATCAGGTTACCCTAAATGGACAACTACTGAGGCTGGGTTTTTGATGCAGACTTCATGTATGATCCTTGCTGATACTGCTTGAGATACTCATCCACTGCAGTTATTCCAGGGGGCTGTGCTGGAGGGAAACTGGTCAGCTGGCTCGTACAGAAGGTACTTAGATTGGTAAACCTCAAATACACACTATTCTAACTGTGAATGAAATATGAAGGGGTTTTTTTTTGTGACAGTCTGTCTGGAGTGTTTTCTCAGGCATCAATCCCATTTAATTTTAGGACACGTGATTGCTGCTGCTGCAACAACAAAAATTGCACAGGACTATTTTTGTGCCATGATGTTCTGAATAGGCTGTCACTTCATCTTATTCCTCTAGCGCTAACAGCTTCCCTTCAAACATTCTTGTCTATATAGAGGCAGGAACACAATGTTGTTCCCTCCTCCCCTTTCTTTGGCTGGGTGAACCAGTGAAACACATCAGTAAACTACTTAGTTCCTGTCTGTGCCTCATGGGATGCACCACCATGTGGGGAAGGTGGAGTTTGAACCTTGCCCCCCCCCCAATTCGTGTGTGATTGATGGATGGGATGATAATGGCTTTTATAATGCTGTCAGTGTGCCACAGCATCCCAAAATCAATCCTAGCTGCTTGTCTTTTTCTGGTTTATGTATTTATTAAAGTGTTTGTATAAATTATGCTCATCAATTGTGCCAAGATGGATATGTAGCCTCTGGGCCAACTCACTACCTGTACCTTCATGTTGTTGTGGTTTTCTGACATTCATTGTCATTCTGCATATAATAAAGTGCAGGTGCAAGTTGGAATCGGACTCTTTTATTCACTCACTCATTAGGATTCCTGCTGGTATTGTTTTGTTGTGTGCCTTCAAGTCATTTCTGACTTATGGCAATCCCAAGGCAAGAACTTATCGTGGGGTTTTCTTGGCAAGGTTTGTTCAGAGGAGTTTGCCATTGCCTTTCCCCTGAGGCTGAGAGAGTGTGACTTGGCCAAGGTCACCCAGTGGATTACATGGCCGAGTGGGGAATTGAACCCTGGTCTCTAGATTCATAGTCTTAATGCTCAAACCACTACACCACACTGGCTGCTAGGATTTCTGTACATGTGTTAATTATCTAATGCATGAAATATAATCACTAAGTAATATACTTGATCATCCTAACACACTCAGTCCTTTTGAATTTGGAATGTGGTAGAAGAAGCCAAGGTGAACAGTTATGGAATTGGATTGCATAGTAGCCAAGGATGTCCATAGGTAAGTTGCTAGTGGTCTTTGACTTCATAATGTGAATAATTTGATGGACAAAACAATAGAGAAGGGCTTGAGGCTAATATGAAACATGGCAGTACTGAAATATTTCCATTTCTAGCAAGGACTTGGAATGCATGTAGCCCTTTTAAGGTTTTTAACATCAGGTTTGGGAATCGTGGTCTCTCCAGATGATGTATTGCAATTCCTAGCATTCTGTATTCCCCATTGCCAATGATGGGTACGGCTCCAGGATCTTGCAGATCAGCAACATCTGGCAGACCACACAATTCCCATCTCTAACTTACATCCTAACTCTTACCTCACTGTAGTTGCTTTCTATTAAGTATCTTGAAATATAGCAACTGGATGCTTAGTAATTAATCCTGGTTCGTGTGACCATGTAGCACAACTTGAGCAGGAAAGTGAGTTCTGTGCTACTTGAAAGTTCCTGCTTGGAGAGGAACACAAACTGAACTTATTTGAGAAGAGATGATGACACTTGTAGAGATTTCTCACCAGTCAGTGGAACAAGGAGGCTGTTTTAGTGGACCTAAATATTAGAATTCCACAACCTCTCCACCATCTGTAATCATATTGTGACACTGCCTCTTGTTTCTACAAACCTGTTCTGCTGCTGCTTTCTATAATGGAGGTTTTTCAGAAGGCCTGTTTTACTGGCAGTCATGAACAAAACAGTGGCATATCTATTTAACGGCAGGTACAAGGAGCACTGAAGCATGTAGTTACACTAATGATTTGGATGCCCTGGGAAAATTGAATTTTTCTGTCTGGAATGCTTCCACCAGAGCAGTCAAAGTGTTGAGGGGGAGGCAGAAGAACTTTTATCTCAGTTTCAGTGCAAGAAAGTATTCTGAGCAACATATGATCAAACATATCAATGACATTAGTACTGAAAATCCATCAGATATATTCACAGAAGGGGACAGTGTATTTAGCAGTGGTCTGCAAGTCTTCAAGCTAGATTTAATATAAATATATGCATATATAAAAACCTATCTAGATTGTTCAGAAGTTATTGTTATAAAATTTGGAAGGCTTATTAAAGCTTCCAAGGCTGGACCAAAAACCTGAAATCCTGAACTAGGCCACTGATCAGATAGCATATAGCTCATTAGCCATGTTACATATTACAGATACATGCAGAATCTACAGAAAAGTTACACAGTACTCTGCAGCCCTGTCTTTCCTTCATTTATGTTACCAGACAACAGATTCTTTTTTGTGAATGGCACCATCCTCTCTTTAAGGTGTTAGTGAGGTGTCTTCTATCAAGTCAAGTGTAGATGAGGAAGTATTATTCTTATATTTATATCCTGCTTTCCTCCCAAAATTGTGATAGAAAGCAGCTTACAAATTAAAAAGCAATACAATTAAAAACATAAAGCCTTGATCTCCAGAGACATATGCCAAGTTTCTAGAGCCCAGCTGTCTTGCCTTGCTACCAGAGGAATGGAAGAAGTGACTGGCTGCATTTGCCCAGCTAAGAATTACAGCTAAGTATACACTGGTTAAACGGCACAAGATCCCATCGAATCTTGGAAGCCGAGCAGGTTAAGCCTTGGCTAGTACTTGGATGGGAGACCAACAATGGATACTAAGTGCTGTAGGCTATATTTTAGAAGAAAGAACTGGCAAAACCATCTCTGAGTATTCTTTGCCTAAGGAATTCACAGGCTTACTATAAGTCACCAGGCACATATACATCAGGCATTCAGAAGGCACATAACACACATTTTGTGTTGAGATGGGGGAGAAACAATCGCTGACGTCTTTTTTCCTTCTAAGCCTGGACCCCAAACATGACTTCCTTTCTTTGCTCGTGGTGTTTCCAAGTAAATTCCAATGGTACATCTTTTCACCTCAAATCTAAATATCACCAGGCAATTGAAATGGCTCATTTCCTCATATTAAATTGACAGGCCCTCTTTTGCCAGGAAACAGATCACAGACCTGACCTTTAATTCAGGCTTTATTTCAAAGTCCTTTGTGGAAACATCCTGAATTCAAGTGGGTGCCTAGGGCAAGAAAGTAAGCTAACTCATGTCTGGCTTATTCATGCTAGTAGTGTCTCAGAAGAAGTCACAGTGGACTTTCACCCACTGCAGCTTTAAAAAATGATGAGCGCATAAGAACAGAATATCATGTTGAAGGTGATTATTTATTCTCTGCATGCATGCAGCAAGAAAAGAGCCTCAAATATAGTCAGCATCCTCTGCCATGGAGGCAGTGAACATTTTGACAAGATCTATGCTCCATTTTGGGTAATCTCTTGGATTCAAACCAGCTGTGAGTGAAACCATGTACACATTCTACGTATTCTAATATATACTCTCCTTTTTTTCCTACTATCACCATGGAGGCCATCTCAAACTCAGCTGCAGTGGGAGGTTGGTACCAAGGCCCCTGGACTGGAGGCCCAGAGTTTCCTACCTCACCCTTTAAGAATAGTGTGGATATAACAACCTGCAATAATCTTGTTTATTAAGGACATGATAGAATTGGAAAAGACCACAAAGGTCATCCAGTCTAACCCCCCCTGCCATGCAGGAACTCACTATCAAAGCACTCCAGACAAATGGCCATCCAGCCTCTGTTTGAAGCCCTCAAAGAAGGAGAATCCACCACACTTTTGAGAGACTATCAAACAGCTTTTACCATCAGGAAGTTCTTCCTAATGTTTAGGTGGAATCCTGTAGTTTGAATCCAAATCAGACTTCATTTTTGTGCCACCTGTAAAAAAAAAAAAAGAGTCTCCCCAACCTTTTTTAAAGCGCCTATGCAACTTGATGGTTGTTCAAGAGGGACAGGACATTACAAAGGTGCAAATGATTAAATGCAAAGGTCCCATTATCCTGTTTCTTTGGATAAGTGCAAGGTGTTGTTAAGAGGATAAGAAAGGATTACAAACCTATTCAGGGGTCCTGTTGAAGGTAACCATCCCCACATTTTAATATGTTCTGGGAATTGTTCCGACACCAAGAACACAAGTATGGTTTATCTCGAAGGAACAGCCTGGCAGATAGTCTTAAGATTTTCTGGGGATATGCTATTATAGATCTCACCTTCCCCCAGTCCTTATTTTACAAGACTGGGTCAATGTTCCAACAATCCTTTGAAAGGAGGAGCACCCAACTGACTATGAAAGAAGCTGCATTTTAGCACTTCTTTGCAAAGAAGTGTTTAATCATTTCAAAATAAGAAGGTAAAATAAGAAGGTGTTTGTCATATTTTTAAAATGTGTCACCTCTGCAAATTGATGGTAAGTTCACATTGGTGGTGGTGGTGGTGTTATATTTATTTGTATCCCGCTCTTTTCCCAGAACTAGGATCCAGAGTGGCTCACAATATTAAAAGAGCAATACAATTAAAAAAAACATAGAAAAGTGGTACATTAAAATAGAATTAAATTGTTTCAATATTAAAACAGATTGCTAATTAAAAGAATAAGTACTGTACCAAACTTTGAAAGGAGTTTTATCCAGTAGAGGGCACCCTAATGTGGAAGCTGATAAAGTGAAAATTAATCTTAGGGCTTCTCTAGAATATTTTGTGTGTGAGAGACAGAGAGAGAAATAACTGAACAATTTTAAGATGTGGAGATCGATTATGTGTAAAGCAAGTGTTTTACTCAACAGGGAATAGTAGAAATTAAAGTACAGTCATACATACTAGCAATTGCTGGTCACTTGAGGATTGATACTTGAAACCTTCTGACAATGTCCTTCCATTCATTCTGTGTGTGCATGTATGTGTGTACATGCCAATGCACACAAACACACAATCTTGAGAGCAGTGGCTGGGATGCCACTTCCAATTGCCCCCCACTAAGCGACCTACTGATAAGATGATTTATCCAGTAGAATCCCAGGAAAATAAAATGCCGTCCTGACTACTGGAATGAAAGTGCAGATGTGTAGACCTATAAATATTTTTAAAGCTGTAAAAATATGCAAAACTGTCGGGAAAGGGGGAATACCAAGCAAAAAGAATGGCAGAAAATTAACCACAGAAAGAAGAGGGGGAAGCCTGGCTGCAGCTCTGAACCACAAAAAAGCAAAAGGAAGAAGTGAGAGTTCTACTTGACTGACTCAAAGCATAGTTATTTACTAAGTTTTAGGTACTTGTTAGCTATGAGTTACTGTTATCCATTCTTTCCACTGACTAGCTTTCTCCACGATCTTCCAAGTGCTTTGAACAATTTAAAAATTTATTCTCTACCCTTGCTTGTTTAGTATACGTATGTTTTTTTCCTGGTTTACATTATACATGTGTGTGTGAGTGTATGTGCCTTCAAGTCGCCTGTTGACTTATGGCTACTCATGCATTATACATGCAAAACCTTAATATCAGAATTGACTCATACGCAAAGCAATAAATGTAGTAATTTCAAAGACATATTAAGTTTGCACGTCCATACTTTTTAAAGGTGTTACTTGCTGAGTCTCTCTCTTGTGGCGCCTAAAGCTATTAGTTAGTACTTCACCGTCCTGTAAAGAAATCAAGCAGCCTTGAACTCTCATGCACTGTTTATTTCCATTGCCACCCAGGGATATTTTGACCAGGTTCCAGAGCTTGGAAACCTCCCTTTTTTATATGTTAGAGTTCCAAAGCCTAAGTAAGTAGATTGTCACATAAAATCATAGTCTTCAAATTAATCACTTTAGGAAAGCTGATTTCAGTAAGTTACAGTTTCAAGTAGTTACATTATAGTTACCTTTTTAAGAGGAGCTCTACATTTCATGTTTCTCCAAAGTAATTAAACCCTTTTCTTTTGTGTTATTTTTTTTTAAATTGATTGGTACAAGCAAACGGCTTGTGGTACAAAATAGTGTCCTCCCATCTATCTACCTTGCCATCTTGCCAAACCCTATAATACAATACAAAACATTACTTGGACCATGTGCTATTGCTCCACCATCATTTAGTGAGGCTGCATCCCTGTAACTATAAAGGTTACTAGAAGTTTCTGCAAATGGAATGAAGTTATCCCTTGTTAGGATAGAGATGCAATGGTAGTTCAGCCTTACTGTTGGAAATGAGAACACATTACAAGTAATTTATTACCTAATCATTAGTTACCTTTGAGCTCTTCCAGCAGCTGATGATCATGTTCACACAGATGTTAGTGCTTCTTTATAATTAGTTTTAAATATTGAAAAATATTGGGCCAGCAGCACAAGAGAAATTGTGTACCATTCACCAACCATTATCTTTGCATAAACTAAGCAGGTACTTGATTTTTTAAATTTAAATTGGTAGAATAGGTATCAGTAACTTTTGATCCTACTGGACACACTTGGTAGCTGCAAGGCCATAGCTGTTTGTTGTATTAGAGATGGGGAATGTATGTTGTTCCAAAGTTGTTGGACCACTACTCCCGGTATTAAACATGCTGGTTAGAATTGGTGGCAATTGTGGCCCAACAACAGCTGGAGAGCCCTGGGCTCCCAATGGCTGGTCTTTAGCTTTAAGAGAAAGCAATTGTAGCTTGAAAAGTAGAGCACATGGATTGCATGTGCTTCCTGTAATCACATCAGTTTATTGGCATTGAATGAATCAGCAAGCAGAGGTTCCTACTCTTTCTTCCTCCTTGTCTTTTTGGTACACTATCAGAAGAGGAAACTTGTGCACCATATTCTTGTCTTGAGTTGTAAGAAGGTCCTATATCTGCTGCACCCATTTGTTGAGATGTCAGATTTGGCTATGGGGATACATGCCTTGATTATATCCTGCCTGAACTTTTGTAACACACTCTACATGGGCCTTCCTTTGGCAACTATT
>CM034708.1:184768131-184783646 GCA_020142125.1 Phrynosoma platyrhinos | reverse complement strand
CTTTCTTGCCGCTTTGAGACCCCAGTGTGATAACGTCCAGTGTGTGTTTCTGTGTTTCTGTGTTATAGAGACCAACTTTGCCACATCCAGGTCCTGAAGACTCCACTACTCAAATGCACATCATCAAGTGTGTCAATGATGTGATTTCTGATGGATACCTAGGTGACAGGATTTCAGAAATCATGCTTTGTGTGTCCTGGTAAACTGGGTAGTCAGATACGGGTTTTTGAGGCTTCCCTGAAAACAGAAGAGAAAGCCTGTGCTTTCATGTATTAGAACTATTCACTTTTTTAAAAAGGCATTCCCTGACATAAAGGAGGTGTTTGTTTCTGAAGAGACTGATGTGATGGTGCAATCCTTAGCAATAAAACTTGGGTGTACACTCATTTTATTCTTGCTCCATTTGAATTGTACAGAGCTTTGCTTTCTGGTTGTGAAAGGCCAAACAGTCTTCTATAGACTGGTAGCGGTGGCTGCTTCCCTCCCCTTACTTTCTTGCCCCCAAAATAAGAATGAGATTATTGTGTGTGACAAAAGAAGCAGGTGAATCAAGAAATGTTTCCCACATTCTTTCACTAGCATCCTACCAGAGTCTTGCAGCATCAGGAGCCACCTTTGAGGGGGAAAGAAAACTTGTGATTCCTGTTGTTTGATAGTTGTTATGAGAGGGCTGCTGATAAGAACCAACAGACATCAGTCTCGCTAGTTTAAATGGACCGAAGCCAGAAACATCTTTGACATCTAAAAATAGGGGAATCATCCATTATTGCAGAAGGAAGCACATGAGCAGCACTTCCCCATTATTATGACAGTGCAACTTTAAAAACATTATTAGCATAAGTTGAATTGGTCTGTGGTTCAGTATTACAAAAAGTAAACCAGAGTTTGCCAGCACTTAGTCTTCAAGTTCATTTTCATGGGTCGGAGAGCCATCACATGCTCTAAAATTAAGTAATACCAGATAGGATCCAAAGAGCTATATCAGTCATGTTCAAGGGCCTAGTGCCTAGGCATGTTTAACTGGATTTTAAAAATGTTTGCTTCATTCAGCAGACTATCAAGCCATATCATAAGCTATTGTGGGAAGTCCCCCTTGGTTTTGAGGGCTTGCTGTGTAGTTGGTAGTCCTGATGTTTCAGAACCGCACACAGCCACAAAGTACTAACCAATGTTCACTTCAGTATAAAATGATTATATTGTCATAGGCCATATGATGGCATCCATACACAAGCACAGCACAAATAGTATAATTCACTGAACAGTATAATGGCTAAAATATTCTATAACAGGAGCACAATGCAGAGATATTATACAGTGGAAGTACAATAGAAGCACAACAAGCATCCTAGTAATAATTCATTTTATAAACCCTATGAAATGTTCAAGCTTTGGTGCCATTCTGTATATAAAGCTTTTCAAATCCTGGTAACGGTGCTGAGATTTGTTTGCTGCCTTGGGACAAAAAATATTATTGATCACACAAATTCCTGAACTACAGCTCCCATAATCTGTAAGGGATTATGGTGCCTGGGGAGAAGGTGACATGCAATTGGTCAAGCATATCTGGAGGCCCCTATGTTATGGAAGGGCGATATCAAAGATGTTTGAATTTCAACCATGGTCTGGGATCATATAAGGGTATCGAAATAATCTGGATTCTTCCACTTGATGTGGGGTGTGTCTGCAATGTAGAAATAATGCAGCTTGACACCACTTTAATTGCCACAATTCTATCCTACAGAATCCTGGGATTTATAGTTTTGTGAGGCATCAGAACTATTTGGCAGAGAAGGCTAAAGAACTTGTTAAACTACAAATCCCAGAATTCCATAGGATGGAGCTACAGCTCTAAATGTGATGTCAAACTGCTTTATCTCTACAGTGTAGGTGCACCTTAGGGAGCTGAAATGTGGCATTTATGTAGTCAAAAAGATCTGGATTTTTTAAAACCTCTCAAGTTAGAGCATTTGTTGCTACTTTTGGTCTCTGTTTTGTGTTTTTCTTTGAACTTTGGTTATTTTAGGATTTATGCTGCCTTGAGCATTTCAGTTTGAAGTGGAAAAGTAATTATGTTTCCCTGTTGCTAACAACAAAGAGTCTTGAGGCACCTTTACATTTATTGCAATGTGTGTTTTTGTGGAATTTTGTGGATCCAACCGTTTATTTTGTTTGCCTTCTTCTATACATTTCTAGCTTTATTGCATCCTTTGAAATGGGGAAACAGGAATCATGTGTGGTATTCCAAATCCAGCCACACAGTAATAATAGGCTGCTCTCCCTTTTAAAATTTTCACTGCAGTGTCGACTCTGGATGTTTCAGTACTGTTGTTCTCATTCTCTTGGATGATCCACATAATCTCTCCCACCTTTCCCACCCATCTCACAGCAAGGATAGGTTACTGAATTAGTTCTTCCAGTTGTTATAAGCTGTTTGTGGATAGGTTGCTCCTATGTGACTGAAAGTATTTATAGACTAGCTGTCCCCAATAAGGCAGGCCTCCAAGGGGCTATTCAGACAGTGAAAATAATTCTGGTAGAATGTGGGTTGAATCTTTGTTATTCACATGCATTTCTAATAGATCTGATTAAGGGGTTTTTTTGGGGGGGGGCTGTCAAAAATGCACTTAACCCGGGATAATCAGTCTCAGGTTTCTCCCCAAGTTTCCCTAAAAGACCTGGGAAAACTGGGATAAAACTCTGCATGCCTTGAACATGCTTCATGTATATCCACATCATTAAGTCAATATTTATTGGAGTGCTGACACATGTGAGCAATAGAACTCACAGAGATGCACAGGGATGTGTTTCCAATTTTTTAAAAAATTGTGTGAACAACAAAACCAGGAGTCATTAGTGAGGTTATTCAGATAATCATGCTAAAAAAACAAAAACATGTCTGAATAGAACCTATGTCTGTTGGCCTATAAACTCCCTTCCTTGGGCACACTGACTGGTGGGCTTGCCAGGTGGGTGTTTCCTTGGAGGAAGTTTGGCAAGAGGGCACTAGAATGTGTTGTGTGAGATGGACACACACTCAGAATGTACAAGGATTGAATTGTGTGATACATCCAAACAGTTGAGGGAGAGATCGCTTTAGGACAGGAATCAGGAACCGCTGCATACCCTCCAAAATTTCATAGTTGAAAATGGGACACATGTGGCCAAGCAAAATCAGAATATGGTCAGATGGAAGACCCTCCAGGGCTGGAATTCTGTGATGGAAAAAAGATAAATCATAAATGCACAAGAGAGCATGCCCATAACACTTAGATTTTGGTAATGGAAGAAACTTTGGCTGTTCCAGATGTTTTTCACCTCAACTATCATGTTCCATCTTCACTGGCCATGCTGGGAAATGAAGTCTAAAACATGTAGGGCAGCCAACGTTCCCTCACCCCAGTGCAGGAAAGTGGTACTTTTTAGATTACAAATCCTAAAATTCCTCAGAGAGCATGGGGACACCATGCTGTCTACTGGGAGCTGTAGTCCACAAAGTAAATTTTCTAAATTCTTCCCTTAACCTATAGGGCATCTTCCCTAGTGACAG
This sequence comes from Phrynosoma platyrhinos, assembly GCA_020142125.1. Classification (NCBI taxonomy): domain Eukaryota; kingdom Metazoa; phylum Chordata; class Lepidosauria; order Squamata; family Phrynosomatidae; genus Phrynosoma; species Phrynosoma platyrhinos. The sequence goes on along the minus strand of CM034708.1, from coordinate 184,780,099 downwards.
TAGCATCAGCATGGCAAGGGGAACTGGAAACTTCTCAAAGGAGTAGGTCTTACCTATGACAGAGGGTTTGGACTAACGTTATATTGATATTATGCCAGAATAATATCTGTTCCACAAAAAGCATATCCAAGGCATATACCCTGTACGACTCCACATGTCGATTTTGGTGTCAGGTCTGCCAGTTCAGCATCCAGCTTTCCAACCCCTTCCATTTTCAAGTGTTCCTATGATTACAGCTAAATCGACCCAAATGACAAATAGTTAAATTATAGAATCTGCTGCCAAGAGATGTGGTGACAGCCACCAACTTGGACTGCTTTAAAGGAGGATTAAATGAGTTCATGAAGGATGAGACTACTGGTAGCTACTGGCCATGATGGCTATTTGCCACACACTTCTAGTATCAAAGTGCCACTGAATATCAGTTGTTGGGGAACAACAGGAGCGGACTGTTATTTCTTTTTCCAGTTTATAGGTTTGATGGGCCAATTATTATTTTTCATATACAGCAGTTCCGCAGGCTTCTGAGTGCATAATCTCAAAGAGTACCTCTGTGCCTTTGAGGACTGCACCTAACACAAGAGCAGAGATGGGCACTTTTGGCAGGTGCAAAGCCAATTTTCTCCCTTCGGACCCTCTGAAGCCATACATACTGCCAAAAATGGAAGGGGAGAGGAATATGTTAGTATGTGTACTTTACATTTATCTGTATTGTTGTGTTTTTAAAAGGATCTTAATATTGTTTTAATTACTGATGTTGTAACATGATAGCTCATTTCTTTTAAAAAAATTATCATCAGTTTTTTTAATTATAGGTTGAGTCGCCCTTATCTGGAGTTCTGAAATTCCAAATACTCCAACAATCAAAATTTTTATCGCAGTTGCATGAGATAATGACACCTTTGCTTTTTGATGGTTCAGTGTACACAAACTTTCTTTCATGCACAAAATTATCCAAAATATTCTATAAAATTACCTTCTGGCTATGTCTATAAGGTATCATAGAATCATAGAATCATAGAGTTGGAAGAGACCACAAGGGCCATCCAGTCCAACCCCCTGCCATGCAGGAACTCCCAATCAAAGCATCCCTGACAGAAACATAAATGAATTTTGCATTTAGACTTGAGTTTCCTCCTCCAAAATGTCTCATTCTGTTTTTGTGGTGGTGGTAGTGTGCTTTCAAGTCATTTACCCTGAGGCAAACCTATGGGATTTTCTTAGCAGGTTTCTTCATAGGGGGTTTGCCATTGCCATCCTCTGAGGCTAAAGGAGTGTGATTTGCACCCAGTGAGTTTACATAGCTGAGCCAGGATTCAAACCCTAGTCTTCAGAGTTGTAGTCCATTGCTCAAATCACTACACCAAGCAAATACAGGTATTCTAAAAATTTCTGAAATTTCTGGTCCTAAGCATTCCGGATAAGGGAGGCTCAACCTGTAATCTTATTTTAACTTTATTGAAAGCCACACTGAGTCTCATTTTAGAAGAAAAGTAGAATATAAACAAAACAAACAAGAGGTGGCCAGAAGTCCCATAATTTCCAACATTTCAGAGATAAAAATTGGGATACCATCTCCTCCAACCATCCCAATTTGGCAGTGACAGGCTTGATTTATCCTCTGTTATTATACTTTTCCAGCTGCTTTTAAAATACTCCAGTTTCTCTCACCTCTCACTTTCCCCTTTCTCCTCAATTTACTTCCTTTGCTGCAAACTGAATTCAAAATGCATAAGGAGTTTGAACTCAACTCAGTAGGGCAGCAGTGTGTGTGTGTGTTAAAATCTTGATCTTCCCAGTAGATTCAGACAAAAATAAACTGTTGCAGACTTTCATAACTTGTTAATAACTTTTGCCATCTTGACCACACGCTGATGTTGCTTGGCCACAATTGTACCAGTCTGCATCTGTGAAATATTGAAAGGTATGGAATAGATGTGGCTGAGCAGTATCAAGAGTGTAGTGGGACAGGCGGGATCAGGCAACACAAGGCAATTTATTAATGAGCAAAAACATACAAAAATACTATTTTACGCAGATAAATGCTGGAATTATGTACTGAATTCAGAAAAGGCAAGACTCTGCCTGCTCCTCCCCTCTCCCTCATATTGAGTTAACTGAGTACAAACTACTTTTCAACTTTGATCCCAGGAATTAAAGTAAGCCAGAAAGAAGAGATAGGCTTCTAGAACCCCTTTATTTTGTCTTATTCTGTTTTATCCTGCCCTCTTCACATTTATTGCCACCGTCATCTTTGCTTTTTTGCTGTTTTGTTTCTGTTTTGTCCTTTCCGCTGTTGCCATTTTTTGTTTAGATAATTTGGTTTTATTTATTTTTTATGTTATTCAAATGTTTCAATTGTGTTTAGTTTAATACTTTTTAAAAGGGGGTGGGTGGGTATTGGTCTAGGATTTTATACTATGTATTTTTATTGTTGTTAGCCATCCCGATTGTGCTCAGAGGGGCAGGATATAAATACATTTTTATTATATTATTATTATTATTAAGAGGAAACAGAAGCCAGAACATGTTAAAAGCAGCTGAGAAAGTGGGACAGCAGAGGACTGATCAAGGTTGTCCCTGTCAAACTGAGATAGCTGAAGGGTGTGAAGTCCACTTCAAACTTCATAATATTAAAAATTAATATTATGCAGGGGCACCCTGTAACCTCTTTCAAGGATGAGTTGCTATTCCTGATGGCTTCTGGAAGATATTTTGCCAGAAAAAAAGGTAGTCTGGGGGAGCTGATGGGAGGTTAAGGTCTTAACCTAGAGAAATGGAAGACACACTTTGCCTACAATGAAGCATATGCCTCAGGGAGCACATTAGAGTGTCATGAAAGGGTGGTAACCCATTAGCTGTTTAATTTCTTGTGGTATTTTTGCCAGCATAGATGGAAAGAAGCATTTGTGGGATTGCTTTTTTTCCCCCTGCCACATGAACTAAAAAGTTGACTTTAGACAGTATGCACCTTAATTTGGTTGGGTGTATATCATTATGTCATTTTCTACTCTGCCTCAGGCAGCAAAAAGTCTTGGGCTGACCTGGGTTCCTTCCAATAATAAGTACAGCAGGGAAAGACTGGGCAGTAGGGTTGTTTCTTCTATCATTCAGCATGTGAATCTGCTTTGAGATAAATAAAGGAAGATAGCTGGCTCTTGGGACTTGGAAAAGTTAGCACAGGTGGCTGGGGGGCTCTGGGAGTTGTAGTCCAAAAATTTTTCCAAGCTTTTCCACCACCCCCCAAATTAACTTTTCCAAGGGAAGTAGAGCCCATCCTGGCTCTAGTCTGATTTGCTATCAAGCATCTTCCTATGTGCTTCTTCTAGGATACTGTATTGTTTTTCTGTGTTTGTACAACCCGTCAAAGCAAAGCTACAACCTCATTGTTAAATGGCCAATTTCAGTGGCCTTTGAATTAATAATAATAATAATAATAATTTTATATCCCACCTCTCCCTGAAGGATCGAGGGGGTAACAATTATGAAATACAACAATACAGCTATAAATTTTTATTTTTACAAAGCACACCTGGCGTGGCCAAATCATTTTGTCCATGGTCCCTGAGTTCCTGGGAATCTGAGCTCAAACTGCCCTGGAGGTGGGAGGTAAGAGGGCCAAAATAAGGATAACATTTCCAAGCACTGATGGCCCTCTTGTTAACCGATGAGAGCCCCCACTAGAAGCTCCTGTCATGCCATGAAACTCAAGCCATGCAGAGCTCAGGGAGATGCACAGAGGGAGGAGGACAGCATGTGTGGGATGTTTATATAGTTACGACTTGTCCAGTACACACAAACAGGTGGCTAGACATCAGGCTTGGCAGGCTCCTCCATTTCACAAGCTCGGAGAGCTCCCTTGAGAAGCTTGAGAAAGTAGAGTTTGCGTGGGTTTGTCACGCTGCAGGCAAGAGTGGCTGTGGGCACACCAGCAAGGGAGTGGCTGTGGACTCTTCATGCAGATGGGATGGCACCCATCTCCTTAACAATGATGTCGAAACAGAAGAAGTGTCTCCCAGCCAGAGATACTGAGAATTTTCTTTGCTGAAAGCAAAAATGTGCTTCAATCGTGGGTTTTTTTTAAATATATATTTTAGTGGTTATTTCTGAGGGATCATAAAGAATGCACTGAAAAGCATGTTTATATCCAACAGCAAATAGATGGTCAACTGTTTAATGTTTATTTTTAAAAAGCCCTGTGTGTTTTAGCTTGCTAATACTCAATGGTCCAGCCCTTTGTAGAGTGTTGTTGACAACTCCAGCGAATGTTGTTGAATGCCCCTGGAAAAGGCCTGCTTCTATTTAGGCCGAAATGCATAGGGATTTTTAAATAAACAGTTGGCCAACTAACAGCATGTCAGGCTTGTCTCCTATTTGCTGCTGTTTTTGAAAGACACCAGAGTCGGAGACATTGGCTTGGTTGCAATTACGAATGTGTAAACTAGAGTTACACATTCATAACTGATTCGTATTCATGATCCCTATGTATTCAATAGTGCAGGGATAGTAAAAGTCCCCCAGTTCAGACTTACTGGGCAGCAGCTGCTGCAAACAACAAGGGTTTGTTCTCCTGCCAGTCAAGACACAGCAGATTGATGTTTCCATCCCACTCCTGTGAATGATCTCCAGTGCAAGGAGGAATTGTGACAAGGATTCTGCTTCTGACTATTACACCAGAGATTGCTCACAGGAGGCGGGTGGAAACGTCTGTTTGTTGCACCCTGATCAACAGGAGAACAGACCCTCGTGGTTCACAGCTGGTGGTGCTCAATAAAGCTCGATGGAGCTGTTGGCTACATATTATATTTAACCAAGTAGCTGATCTAGAATCTCAGCCACTACTTTTTTAAAGGCATTAGTTACAGTTTAAAAGGAGCTAATTACAATTCCGTGGCCTCTCAAACCTAATGGCAATTTTTATCATCATAGTTGCAGTTTTAAAAGTTTTTTCTTCATTTCTCAAATATAGCTAAAATAGTTTTGTATTTTTTTACATTTAAAAAAAAAACAAATCTGAATCATAGAATCATAGAGTTGGAAGAGACCACAAGGGCCATCCAGTCCAACCCCCTGCCATGCAGGAAATCCCAATCAAAGCATCCCCGACAGATGGCCATCCAGCCTCTGCTTAAAGACCTCCAAGGAAGGAGACTCCACTACTCTCCGAGGGAGTGTGTTCCACTGTCGAACCGCCCTTACTGTCAGGAAGTTCCTCCTAATGTTGAGGTGAAATCTCTTTTCTTGCAGCTTGCATCCATTGTTCCAGGTCCTAGTCTCTGGAGCAACAGAAAACAAGCTTGTTCCTCCTCAATATGACATCCCTTCAAATATTTAAACAAGGCTATCATATGAAGACAGGAGGAAAGTCTGGAAATCTTACTTCTTTCTACTACAATTCCCAGAATCGTCCAGCCAGCATGGTATCATGATTACAGCCATAATGAATCATAGTTATAACCCACCGAAAGAAGGAATCAATTACAAATAATGCACATGCAATAGGTTATGTCCAACCTCAGTTCAGCCACTCCAGCATCCTGAAGTTTGTCAAAGGTTGCTGCCACACTGCATAAGTAATGCAGTTTGACTCTGTTTTAACCCTCATGGCTCCATCCTGTGGAATCCTGGGGTTTGTAGTTTGTTGTGGCACCAGAGCTCTCAGAGAGAGCAGGCTAAATATCTCACAAAACTACAAATCCCAGAATCCCATAGTGTGGAGCCATGGCAGTTAAATTGGTGTAAAATTGCATTAATTCTGCAATGTATGTGTAGCCAAAGTTCCTCCTGGTTTTCTTTCTTAAATTCACACCTCCTTTTCTTTCAGGTCCCTTTTTGTTTAAACAAATATCAGTTTTAAACTCTGGATGACTAACTGGGGATCTGTTTTTGTTTTCAAATTGTTAGACAGCAAAGCATTTCCTTTTAGAAATCTTCAGTTCAGGTGTGCTTTCAGACCTTTTGTGACCTTGTCATTCATTCAATGGATTTATATTCTGCGTCATGTCGATTCAATCCATGTGAGCAGAAGATCCTTCTCCATATACTGGTGGGCTGGAATCTCCATAACTTTTCACCATTGCCCATGCCCACAGGTTTAACAGGTGCTGAAGCCCAGCAAGTCTGCATAACAAAAGAATATTCAGTCAGCCATACTGATGATGTTACAGCTGTGCAAATTGTGAGGGAAATCTCTTCTTATCTAAGATATGTGGGCCTAAATCCTATTGTTAGTCCTGACTATCCTAGAACCATTGAGTTATTTGGATCTATCCACATGTTGACTCACCATTCAGCAACTGATTTGGCAGCTTGACTGGAGTGAAGACTAATCCATATGATGCCAGCCATTGCTGGGTGTGGAGTCATGTTTGCATATGGCTGGTATGTGTGCCCGTCCTGCTCCTGTAATAGCTTAACTAAGATGTTGGACTTGTGAGATCCAGGTTCAAATTACCATTCTGCCATGATACTCACTGAGTGCCCTCTGGCCAGCCCTTCTCCCTCACCCTTAAAGCATGAGAATAAAGTAGAAAAGAGAAAAATCCCAAACGTGATTTTTAGTTCACTGAATGAAAGATGGGATATGCACAAAACTAATAATTAAGACAGAGAATCCACCTTGGAGAATTAGAATTTCCCAATCTTTTCTCCAGGAGAAGTGGCACCATAGAATCATGGCGATCCATGGGGAGAGGCAGATAAGAAATAAATAAATAGACAGATAATATGAGGAGTAACTACCAAGTAATCAACCAGTCAAATGAGGAGATATACTATTTTTAGAGGCTGATATACCACAACAGTACTCCATCAGAGTGATCCTTTTGAATTGCCTCAAGGAAACCAAGTTCACAGTGCTTTCAAATACAGCAACACCACGTGGCTTCAGGATAGTTCTTAGTGATGGAAACCCTTCTGCCAACACCAATGACCACCATTTCATGACTGCGACATGGAAGGATGTCTGACTTGCATGTGTGAATGGGTCACAGCAGACCAGATTACAGAGGCCAAAACTATTCTATATACTTGATATACTTGCTAACTATCTTTCTGTAAACCATTAATTATATTTGACATTTATCTGGGAGGCATGGCAGGAGCCTGGTTTTGCCAGATGCTTTTTTAGGGCCAATGTTTAGGGAGGATGAGTCACACAAGGGTGTGTCAATCTAGCTGGACCTGAATCCCAGTATGTGGGTCTGATACAAGTCAGACAAGGCAAGGAGAGGTTGGGCATCAGTGGAAAGGATACCCCTGCTGAATGAAGACCTAAACAGTATTGCCTTTTTGAGGGTCAAAGAGTGGCTCTCAATCTATTTTGGCCCCCCTTGTTCCATTTCTGTGGGTGTATCCACACTACACAATTAGAACAGTTTGACCCCACATTAACTGACATTACTCTATTCTATAGAATCCTGGGATTTGTAATTTGGGGAGGCACTAGAGCTCTCTGGTAGACCAGGCTGACTATCTCACCAAATTACAAATCCCAGGATTCTGTAGGATAGAGTCATGGCAGTTAATGTAGTATAAAACTGCTTTAACTCTGCAGTGTGGGCACACCTTGTATTTAAAACATCAGTGAAAGTACACTTTCCTTCTGCTCCATGGCCTTCTTTGACAAATCCAGTTCCTGGAAAGCTGAGGGGGAATAAATTAAGATCTACAATGGAAAGCTTTCTCTTGGAATCACCACTATCACTTTATGGTCAACTTTAACCAAAAGTCACAGTGAAAGACCTAGAAATTCCTAAAGAGAACATTCCACTAGGCCAGGGGTAGGCAACCTTTTTGAGCTGGGGGCGGGTTGCTGTCCCTCAGACAATTGGGGGGCCGAATCCAAAAAAAAAAAAGCATGCACACTCTCTCAGCCCCAGAAAAACCATGGCAAAACCCCTGTGGAGATTTTGCCAAGAAAACCCCAAGAACAAGTAATAACAACAATAATCATTATCATCATGGAAACAACTGGAAGGCAGGCCCACAAACAAGCAGAGATGAATGCACACTGTCTCAGCCCCAGAAAAGCCATGATGGCAAAACCCCTGTGGAGATTTTGCCAAGAAAACCCCAAGAACAAGTAATAACAACAATAATCAATATCATCATGACGGGCGGCAGCAGGGGTGGCGGGGCGGCGGTGGCGGTGGCAGGACCAGCCCAGGGCCGGTCCAAAGGCCTCGGGGGGCACATGCGGCCCCCGGGCCATAGGTTGCCTGCCCCTGCACTAGGCATTTGTAGCAGTCCAAAGCAGTACTTCTTCCAACATTTTCTGCCCTTCTCTGAACTATACCATTAAGGTATTAAGCACCAGCATTTCTGCTAGAGCAGTGGTCCCCAACCCCCGGTCCGCGGCCCAGTACTGGTCCGCAGAACAAATGGTACCGGGCCGTGGACTGGGGGGTTGGGGACCACTGATCTGTTTTGATTTAATAATCAATGCGACGCCGCAAACCCCTCCCCCCAGTGGGCCGCGGAAAAATTATCAAACGTTGATCGGTCCACGGCAATAAAAAGGTTGGGGACCACTGTGCTAGAGGGCTAATACAAAATGTGAGCCATTGCTCTTGTTTCCCTAAGCATGTAATAGCTAACATGGCGGAAAGAGTAAGAAGTAAGAAGGATGTAAGTAAGATGGAGTAAGAAGAAGAGCCCTCCCTCCATTACCATCCAATGTCATCTGGGGGAGAGGACACTAGGCCCAGCACCACTGGGCCTGGAATAGGAAGGAGGGATGGGATTTGAATTTGATTTATCTGCTTTGATGTTTGTCTTGATGTTTTGAAATGCTGTACGCCACCCCGATTGCCTAGCAGAGGGGTGGGATATAAATAAAAATTATTATTATTATTATTATTATTATTATTATTATTATTATTATTATTATAATAAAGAGGAGAAGGAGGGAAAGAGAGACTGAGAGAGAAAGAGCAGTTTGTTCTGAAGTTTTGGAAAGAGTTCAGCTTTTCTTGTTATATATTTAAAAAAACACACACAAACATAAAAGCCCAGCAACCCCAGAAGCCACAAAAGCAGACATTTGTCCTGCAGCCAGGTTTTTTCTGCTCTACATACAGATTTGATTATAGAGAACGATGCTGCTTCTGCAGAAAGTAACATCTTCCTTTCCTCCCCCTCTCCCCCCAAAAAAAGTGCTTTTCCTCTGTGGTGAGTCACAGTTTGGCCAAATAAAACCAAATATGGGTACATGTCAAGATGCAAAGAATATACAGTACTTAAAGAGCCTTCCTTGGGAAACCTTCTGCCCCTGCATTTGTTAACAAGCTTTTCTGGTGGAATTGGAAAAGTGGATTTGGAAATCTGACCACAAACTGGAAAGAGAATCCCAACCTGCCTTGTGCCACCTGCCTTCCCTTTAGGCAATGTTGTGCCATATGTGAATCATCATCAAGTGACTTAATGTAGGAACAAATGAACCACAGGGATCAACAAAGACCCCACGACTACACCTCAGCAACAGCAGGAACACCTACCTACACAACACTTCCACACTTTGCTCTTCAATGCTTTGCAGAAAAACTAGCACGGTTCATGCTTTCTCTTGCATTTGTCCTTGGTTCTTCTTTAGTTGTGACACTTTGTATTTCTGTCCCCACAAAAGAGAGTTGATGAATAAAACGTTGTATACAAAAAGCTGTATATTCTTTTGTAGATTTTTTAAATATATGATTTTTTTCCTTCTGACTAAAGTATGTTTGTAATTTCCCACCTGACACATTTTGAACAGTTTGCATTTTACAAAACCATTCATGGTTTTGTTTGTAAATTTTATATCTCCAAAATGCACCACGGGATTCACAAATGTGGGTGCATCAGAGACAAGTGATGATTTGTCTTGCACTGTCTCAGGAGTTATAAAAAGGATATATATTTTTGAGAGTTTCAGACTCAGTGAGGTTCTTTTCCATTCCTATGATGTATCAGTAGTCTCACAGTGACAGAGCTTATTTTCTCTTGGTGTTGCTGATCCTGGCATGCAGCTGCATGGTCCCCATTTGCAGGCAAAGATAACCCCAGCCAAAGAGGTATTCTTTACTATCAGGTATTGGTCTCCAGTTGGAGCAGAGTGATAAAAATGCTAGAATTCAGTATTCAGACTGAATATAGTCAGCCCTCCACATCCACGGATTTTGCATCCACGGATTCAACCATCCACAGCTTTAATATATATATATATATATATATATATATATATATATATAAAATCCAAAAAGCAAACCTTCTTTTTGCTGTTTTATATAAGGGACACAATTTTATTATGCCACGTATATGATGGGACTTGAGCATCCACAGATTTTGGTATTCATGGGGAGTCCTGGAACCAAACCACAGTGGATACTAAGGAGCCACTGTATTCCCTACCATAAAATTTGATAAAACTCTATCCGTTAAGGAACACCAGGCATATATCATTATCTGAACAGGGTGAGCACAATCCAGGTGAAGATAAGCACACTGAGGTTGGTTCCCTTGGCATTATCAGGAATAAGCACTATTCTCTCAATAAGAAACAAAGTCAGTGCTTTCACTTATAATGGTCAGAGTCTTCCATGTCAGTGGTACACTCTGGGTTTTAGTCCAGACTTTAAAGGAGCCATCCAAAGTGCTAAAGCTGATCCCCTCAAATACATTCAGCACCTTGGATACCGTACTTCCTTTAAAATCCAAAGTGGATTCATCCCTGACTTAAAAGCCTCTGGCCACCTGTACCTCTTCCAGACCTTTGAAGAGTTATGGTGGAGGCTGCTGGTTACTACTAAGGCTGCATATGCATTGCAGAAATAATGCACTTTGACACAACTTTAACTGCCTTTGCTCAATGCTGTGGAATTCTGGGATTTGTAGTTTGGAATGGCACCAGAGCTCTCTGACAAAGAAGGTTAAATATCTCACAAAACTACAAATCCAGAATTCATTGAGCTACGGCAGTTAAAGCGGTGTCAAACTGCTTTATTTCTGCATTGCAAACAAGGACTAAATTTGCACTTACCAGTCAACTCCACTTGTCAGTCAATTGTACTTATGTGGCTATAGGACACTTCTCTGGGGGAAATGAGATTTAGCCATTTGGCTGGCATGCTCATCCTGAAATATTTATGGTGGGGTCTGTTACTTAATTGAGGGTTTTGCTTAGGATTTGTTTAGTTAAGTCTGGTGAGGCTGGCTGTGAGGCATATCATCCTGCGTGTCGGTGAAACATGGAGCTTTGGTGTGGCATGAGACAGCTGTTCCAGATGAACTGATTTTGAGTATACGTGGGTGTGATCAGTTGGTGTGTATGTGGCATGAGGAGCAGCTCTCAGTGGCTGCTTTTCAAATCAGAGCAGAAGAGGGCATGGAGAGCCAGATGGACATATTCCAAGGTGTGTGATTTATTCTACAGCCCTCAAAGTTCAACCTGGTGCAAACTACACAAGCCCTTTTTGGAAGGAGGGGTGTTTAGATGGTCATTAGGGATGATGGGTGCTTAAATGCTGTGGTTTGGAACCACTTTCAGTGATTTCTGGGTGATTTTTTTTAAAAAAAATGTTTAAATGGGGGAGATTTGGAATCTCCACAAGGCTGCAGGAAGCAAAAATTTGGCTGGAAGTGCATACTCTCTGCAGGCCACATTTTTGCTGTCCTGATTTACATCTCATTTCACTGATTCATCTATCTGCTTTCTTCACCTTGGGACCTAGTCCAGCTGCAACTCTAACAGTTGCACATTTGGCCTGATTCCCCCCCCCTCCTTCCTTCTCATATCTTAGTTTTCTTACATAAATAAATAAATACACACACAGATATACACATGTATCCATCTTGCCTATGGAAGAGCTCTGGAAAACTCAAAAGCTCACATACCTTAGTGCTATATTGTCTGGACTTAATAAAGGCATTAACCAACCCTGAATTATGATTTTATTCATGGGCCAACACAACTACTCATAGATTTTTTTTTTGT
>CM034708.1:184734511-184745501 GCA_020142125.1 Phrynosoma platyrhinos | reverse complement strand
TACCCAAAAGCTTCTTTTACAGAATTTTCTCCCGATTCTTCCCTCTTTCTTCAGTCCTTTGATTTCTCTTTTGATCTACTATTTCCCCTTACTATTGCCAGATTGAAAACTGGAAATGGCTCTACTCTACTTAAAATAGTTCTGAGGTACACTCCATGCATCTGAGGAAGTAGACCAAGTCTATGAAAGCTCATGCTACATCGTCTTTTGCACAGTTAGTATCAAAGGTGCTGCAAGGTCACTTTACATACTGATATTCCAGACTAACACAACTATATCCCTAGATTTAAGGTTAATTCTTCTTCTTTTCTTTTTTTTTTGGTCCAGTATTAAAGATCTAAAAGTACAAGTAGAAAAAATTCAATTGTTTATCCCTGATGCAATAAATCCATTAATGGAAACTCAGTAAGTTACAGTAATACTTAGGCAAGTTCCATTCCAGTAGTATGCTCTAGCAGCCCAAAGAAACAATCACATGCAGGCCTTTAGGAAAAATTAGGGCTGAAGACTGTCCAGGATGGTTGAGGAATTCTAGAGAGTAGTGTCCAAGGAACTAATCTTTCTAAGCTCTAAAGCCCGCTTGTATGATTTGGTATTATGACAACTACCCTCTGATGAAGGATATATGTTCATTTTTTTAAATGAATGGAAAACAAAACTAACCATTTTGTTCATTTTTATTATGGAGACAAACGGAAATTCAAGATGAATAAATTCTAAACAAAATCCTTTCTTTTCTGGTTCTTTTTAAATTCTTTTCTATTGGAGTGAAACTAATTACACAAGTTATACAAAGATTAGAAGAAGACCACAAGTCAAAAGAAACAGGTTGGTAAAAATGGTTGTGCGCCTTCAAGTCAATTCTGACGTATGGTGACCTGAAGACAAACCTATCACAGTTTTCTAGGGCTGAGAGTGTGTGACTCACCCAAGGTCACCTAGTTATTTCCATGGCTGAACAGGGAATTAAACCCTGATCCCAGAGTTTCTTTGTCTAATTGGCTTCAAATTTTACAAGTCTGATGCTATGCATTGAAGATGACTAAAATGTCATGTTTGAGGAGAAAACACAGACATTACTGGCAACAGAAGACTGATTGAGTCTTTTGCTAACATCTATGGGGAAATAAAAACAAAACTGGACCAAATAAAAAACACGCAGCTAAAACAAACACAAAAATTAAAAAGCAACTGGTCTACTCAATCCTAGAGAAGGGCTCCAATAGACAATATAGATTTATTCATTAGTAACATTAACAGAGAACAATCTCAGTACTCCCAAATTTTCTGTGGATGCAACATTGAAGATTATCACATGTGAAAAAGGATGGGAGTGATCTACTTCACTCCCATTCTTTTTCACATGTGATAATCTTCAATGTTGCATCCACAGAAAATTTGGGAGTACTGAGATTGTTCTCTGTTAATGTTACTAATGAATAAATCTATATTGTCTATTGGAGCCCTTCTCTAGGATTGAGTAGACCAGTTGCTTTTTAATTTTTGTGTTTGTTTTAGCTGCGTGTTTTTTATTTGGTCCAGTTTTGTTTTTATTTGTTTTACGTGCAATCGTGAGAAGATTATCAGATGACGTCATGCTTATTCATGCGAAGATTATCAGATAACATCGTGCTTATCCTGTCATTATCCCGTCAATGAAGTGGAATTGTCCTGTCACTTTTCATTAACGGAAGTTTTTGTTAATGAAAAGTGACGGGACAATTCCACTTCACTGACAGGATAATGACAGGATAAGCAAAATGTGTGTGATATTGTCACGTGATCACACACGCTTCACTCCCGTCCTTTTTTTTCCACATGTGATAATCTCCATTGTGAATTTAAAAGACACTGTCACAGGCTTTCAAGTTAAATCAAAACTAGAAGGTTACAGCAGGGCTTCAAATAGATAGCAACCTGGGGAAAGCATGTAGCTATGGGATCAGAATGATTATAGAATAAGAGCCAAGGAGAAAGGCCAGTATTATGGGAAATCACAGGCATGGATTTGCAGGAACTAAGCAAAGCAGTGAAGGATAGGGGGACTTGGAGATGTCCCATTCACAGGGTTGCCATGACACATGCATCTCTTAGGCACCAAGCACAATCATCATACTGAATAGATTGTTGCATCTGGCTTTACACCTTTAATAGTCAACAACCGATCAGCCACACGTGGTAGTGAGCAATGGAAGAGGACACCAGCATACTGTTGCCAACAGGAAACATGCATGCCAGTTCTTAGATGGAGCTGCACAGAGACCTGTAGCAGCACCAAGGTCCATGGGTTTCCCATCTTTGCATCTACTTTCTTTGCCAGTCCAGTGTGCTAATGTTTAGCAGCAATAAGCAGCTCATTAACAACAAGTGATGTAGTTTGTTTTAAAGACATCCACCCAACAAGGAAAACTGAGAAGGTACACAGAAGATTTTGAAGGGTTCATAGATTTTAAAAACCATGTTCCCAACCATGAGAAAACATGGAATGCAACACTGTGCAACTCATTTGGTAGAGAATGTCTTTTTTTCCCTCCTGTGTTTCCCAGAGGGTAAACCAAGTAGGATAGCAGTGAGTTCTTGGTCCTTCAGGAATGTTACGGCTTGAGCTTGAAATAGGCTTCAACTGTAGAAAAGCAGAGAATCCATCAGAGGACAAAAATCTGTATTGACATGTATTGGTCAGACATGTTGCCTGCAAACTACACAACCAATGTTTGGGGGTCTATTGTGAGAATGGATGGTCCCTGCTCTTTCCATGCCAAGCACAGCAGTCCAGTTAGCCTGGCAACAGTACAATTATTCAACTAGCGATGGCACTGGCCTGCCGTCACAAGATTTTTATGGTTTGGGGTTTCCTGTGAAAGCTGAGATCTCACAGGAGCCTGGAGCTCTTCATGAGAGGCCTTCCTCTTATAAGGAGTTTATCACACGGGGAAAATGGAAGTTTAAATGAGTCCAAACTTCTGGTTACCCAATGTATTAAGCACAATTGCGCGAATGGTTTCCACACAATGTCATGTGCAAACTGCTTAGAATCTGAACAGAAAGTGACATGAATCAGGGAATAGTCATTTTCGGGAAATACCATGTTTTCATTTCCATTTCATTCACAAATTCGCATCCTTTGTGCAATTACAATAGTGTGACAGCTATTTGCGGGATTCTCCCTGTTTTTGTGCTTGTTATCAGATTTTCCCATGATTCTTTGCTGCTTAGCTGTTCTGTGTTGTGCCAAGAGAGATGTAGCCTTTTATGTTTCTGCCAGGGCTCTTAAAGGATCAGCAGACACACACACACACACACACACACACACACACACACACACGGCTCTCTCTGTGTGCAGCTCTCCCTCCTCCTCCAGCCTTCCCCATTAGCAAGGGCTCTGAAAGGATCAGCTGGTGAGGAAGGCAGGGACGCAGCAGTGAGAGAAAAGTTTTCTCTTTCCTTTCCTACTTCTTTTGGGTAATGTTCTGTTCTTTTTACTCAGGTTGGATACCATTTCTTGGAAAGTAAGTACAGCATATTTTTATAAAGAAAATTGTGTAAATAAAATTGTTTATTTCTCTGGATGATTTCTTGTAACACAACTACTGCTTCTGTGCGCATGTGCACAAAAGGTTATTTCGAAACCATCAACGGGATTTGTCCGCATCTGTGTGAAAACCAAATGCACTTTCTATCCATTTTCTCACATTAGTAATGTGTTGTTGTGCTCTGCGTGTGAAAATCATTCACACATTTGCGTGCTTTTCCAGGATGCAGACGCTTTAACCATTTTTGGGATGGAAGCACATAGGTCCCCATGTGATGAACTCCTAGGACTTGAGATAAACTTCATATAGGCCTGCCTTATGTGTCCTGTCATTTATTGCTATTTCAAAAGCATCTAGGCAACTCTAGACACAAACCAGGAGGGCAGTCTATGACATTCTGCTGCCTGGGGTGGCATAGCAAACAATGCCTCCCTTCCACCGAAACTGAAAATTAGTGAAAGCCGCCCAATCTATTTTGGCCTCTGAACCCAAAGAATCCCAGAAATGCACCTCCCTTGGTTTAAAAATACAATTATAAGAAAGAAAAGGCCTTTACAGACTGCCAGAAATAATGAAGCTTGAGACCACTTTAGCCATCCTGGCTCAATGCTAGGGAATTATGGGGACTGTAGTTTTTTCTGAGACATTGAGCCTTCCCTGTCAGAGAGCTCTGGTGCCACAATAAACTACAGTTCCCATCATTCCCTAGCACTGAGCCAGGGCAGTTAAAGTGGTCTCAAACTGCATTATTTCTGGCAGTCTGTAAAGGCCCTAAGTAAATAATGTATTTGCTATCCTTCCATTCTAACCCAATAACCAGCTTCCTCCGCTTAGTGGTAGAGCCAGCCTTGGTACATACAGTAAGAAAAAGCCTTTAGAACAGCAATTCCCAAACTCTAGTCTTCCAGGTGTTTTGGACTTCTGTTTCTAGAATCCCAGACCATTGACCAAGATGGCTGAAGCTTCTGGGAGCTGAAGTCCAAAACATCTGGAAGATCACAGTTTGGGAATCACTGCTTTAGAAGCAAAATGTGAAGAATGGGCGGAATGGTCTAGGAAATTTAACTATATATATCCCGTCACATGTGTCAACACCTACATGCTATCATCAGTATTCTAACAGAATTCCAGTGGCAGCAACCAGTCATCCACCCAAAATCTCAAGCCTACAAATGCAGGCGAGTGGAGGACAGGAACAGGGTTCATGTTCTCCTTCTAGCTGTGAGCCCCATAAGATCACCTTTACTACCAAACAGCTGGAACAAGGGAAAGGAGGACACAGAGTGGCAAAAGAGAGGGGTCCAGATCATTTTGAAGGGAGGTTTGGGAAGGGGGATTGGCAAAAAGAGGGCAAAAGTCTCCTCTACATTTTTGGGGAAAAACGTAATAAGCTTACAGAGTTATTGTGCAAAAGGGCCATTTCACTTATGCAATATAGCACTACAGCAAAAAGGAGAAGGAAAGAAAGGAGGCTCTTTTGTCCAATATTATCTCAGAATGGAGAAGAAATCCACTCAACCATGGGAAATAAAATGTTGCAACTAGTGCCAGAAATTGCCAGAATATGGTCTGGGACAATAGAAACATCACTTGAATAATTAAAAACAAAAGAACTACAGCAGCAAACACCACAACCTCCTGACATATTTCTCCCACCTGGAGTTGCTCTCAGAGACTGAGGTGAAAGCCCTTAAAACTGTCTCTTAATTTCAGCTCTTCAGCTCCAATACAGTACAGAGTTGTACTGAAATATATTGGTGTCGGCCAACACAACAAAGTTGTATTGGAGTTGAGGCCTATTTTACAGGGCTGTTCTGTGAATGACAAGGATTATATAGGTGACACATCCTGAACCCTAGAGCAATACATACATGTAAAGAACAGATACAAATAGACAGGCATAAGACAGACATATGGACAGGTACACATAACTTTCTGAGGCTTACTTGCATACTCCTGGGGAGTCATGGGTTGTTCTATAATATGCTGGAAGGCAGCCATCCACTCTTGCTGATCCCTCTCTTTCTCACAGGTAAAGAGGTAATCACGATCAGGGGTGATGATGGTGATGCCATATTGCCAAGTGAAGTTGCCCTGTGTGCCAGCTGGCAGGCCTTTCATGATGCTGTACCCATGTTCCTTGCTGCCCACAAACACTTCACCTTTAGCAAAAGCATCCTAGGCATTGCAAGAAAAAATGAAAAATCTGCCTTAGGAACTTCCTTTGGAATTCTGAAGCACCTTAGCAATGGACAGCGTAGGACCAATTGAATCCTGACAGGGTTGTGTCATATTACTTGCCTGCAGGACTACTGAGAAGTGTGCAGTGTGAAAAACTTATTGTTGTTAGCTGCCTTCGAGTCAGCCTTGACTCATGGCGACCCTGTGAATGAGACATTTCCAAGCCCTCCTGCTATCCTCTATCTCACTGCTCAAGTCCTGTAGCCTCAGGCCCACTGTCTTTCTAACTGAATCTACCTATCTGGGATTTGGTCTCCCTGTTCTACTTCTACCATTCCTAGCATTGTCTTTTCTAATGAGTTGTGCCTTCTCATGATGGGTCCTAGGTAAGACAGCCTCAATTTAGTATCTTGGCTTCCAGGGAAAGTTCAGGCTTGATTTGTTCTAGGACCCAATTGTTTGTCTTTTTAGCCATCCATGGTATCCTCAGCATTGTTCTGCACTACCACATCTCAAATGAATTGATTTTCTTCTTATCAGCTTCCTTCACTGTTCAGTTTTCACATTCTTATACTGTATGATAATGTCTGATCTCTTATGGCAAAGCAGCAAATGGCACCTCCACCCCGCTAAGTGTGATCCCTAAAGGTGGTGGAAAGGAGAAGAGGCAATACAGATGCCAGCTTACCAAAGGATCTTTGAAGTACATCAGTCTCCTATGGTCCAGAGTGAACCAGCGTTTCTTGAAAGCCTCCTTCTGCTGCAGAAGAAAACCAGGGCCATTTACAAGAGGAGAGTGCCTTCACCTGGCAAAACTGTGGAAGTGGCATTAGAACTGCATTCATTCAAATTTTGCGATGCATATGTTCTAGTGTGACAGATGCTTTTATACAGGGCACCTTAAAAGGCTAGCAAATTTATTTATTAGGGTGTCATTAGGGTCTTTGATGTTTTTGCAGCAACAAACACAGCCGTGCCTCTAGAATTTAGGACTGGGCTTACCTCCAAGGAGTTAATAGTGATCCCTAGCCAGGTTGCTATCATGGAAATATTGCTTCTTTTAAAAACTGCATCTCCCAGAATGTTACAATCTCTAGTGGCCATGCTATCCAAGGGTTTCTCTGAATTGTAGTCCAACAAAGTAATTTTTCCAAGCTCTGCTGTGGATGCTGTTGGCCTCCAACTCCTTTCATCCCTATTCCGTCCTAGGCAGAAATTGTAAAAGTTACCTTCTTGTACCACAGCTTCCAGAATCCCCAAGACAACATGGGCTCTTTTCCAAGCTCTGTTCTTAAGTAGTCTCCCATCTAGCTACTGGCCAGGTGCAAGTTTTCTTGGTTTCAGGGATGGTACCTTGCTGACCATTTCAGAGATGATACTTACTGTGTGAAAATCTCTGAACTGAAAGAGTTGCTCACTCCTACTTCATAAAATGGATCAGGGGTTTGGCTGGCCTATGTTGTTGTTATGGGACTTCAAGTTATTTCCAATTTATGGTGACTCTAAAGCAAATCTATAACGGGGTTTCCTGGGGCTGAGAGCATGTAACTTGCCCAAGGTCACCCTGTAGGTTTCCATGGCCAAGTGGGAAATTGAACCATGATGTCCAGATAGTCTACTACTCAAACCACTATATCACGTTGGCTTGGGCTGATGACAGTGCCCAATTGCATTTTTTTCTGAGACATTGAGCCTTCACTGTCAGAGAGCTCTGGTGCCACAATAAAATACAGTTCCCATGATTCCCTAGCACTGAGCCAGGGCAGTGCCTCAATTTAAAGTGCACTATTTCTGGCAGTCTGCAAAGGCCCTAAGTAAGTAACTTTATTCTTGTATCTCACCTTTTGCCTGTCAGGCAATCAAGGTGGCTAACAAACAGTTCCTCAGACACACCTAAAATGCATTGTAACATAGGACCTTATCCCACGGGGGTCTAAAGCGCACGCATCCCCATGCGATCGCGCTTCCATACCCCAGCTGATCAAACGACGTCGCAGGGAGGCCCCGCCCATCCCTGTAGCATCCCGGTCGCATCCCTGTGCGACCGCGCTTCCTGTCGCCGGCTGATCAAACGACGTCGCAGGGAGGCCCCGCCCATCCCCGTCGCATCCCGCTCGCATCCCTGTGCGACCGCGCTTCCTGTCGCTGGCTGATCAAACGACGTCACAGGTAAGCCGCTCGCATCCCCGTCCCAATGCAGCATGATGCTGCATCATCCAGGCATCATCCCCGCTCTTTTGAATGCCTGGTCGAAACGGGAATTACATTTCCCGCGACCAGAATGATGCTGGGATGATGCTGCTTTCTGGTCAAGGAAGCGCGATGGGACGGGGATCCGAGTGCTTCAGTCCCCGTGGGATAAGGTCCTTAGTAAAATAATTACCCCCTTTAAAATTAGATGTAATACCAATTAATTTAAAATGACTGGCGTATTCACCAGTAATTATAAAATCATCCATAAAACTTAAAAATCTAAACTTAAATTACACCACACAAAATCATCACTATCCACCAAGCAACACTGGGTAAATCAGAGAAGCCATTACCCTTGGTCCAGTCTTTTCCATGTATCCTTCTTTTAAGAAATTTCGTGTCAACCGGTTTCTTAGCTGAAACAAAAACAGTTTTTGATTTGTCAGCAAGTTCAGAAAGTCACCCCAATCCACTTGGGATAACCAAAAATCTAGATCCGCTAGGGGAATTGTCATTTCACAGATTATCAATATGTCTAATTACCAATCGAGGCAGACACAGAAAGAAACCACATTTGCACACCACAGCAAGCCATGGTGGGATAACATGAAATATGATTGGTTGTGATGTGTGAGCCTGTTTCTGCTACAAGTCCATTGGCGAGATACAAATTCCAATTTCAACCCATGATTTGTTGCTAATTTTTGAATGCTGGCTTCTTCAAATCATAGCTTATTGTGAAATTAAAATCCAAATCATGGCTTGTCCCTGGCTTCCTTCCCCAATTGCCGAGCCTGAAGCAGGGACTAACAAAATGGAAGGAGAGAATCAAACCAGAAATAAGGAAGACAAATCATGTTCATTTGGTCACCTTCTGGGCAATTCATGACCTAAGCAACAAACCATGATCAACACAAATCACAGTTTATCATGTTGTGTGATTATGTCCACCATGATTTCACCTTGATACAAAGATGGCCAAGAAACTGAATGCAATGAAATGTTATTAGCAAGCCATGAATGCATAATGTAGCCCTGGTAATATGCTATCCTGTTTCATAACTCTACTACCTCTTGGTCACTGGAAACAGGAAAAGCCACCTTCAGATAGTGGAACTGTACAGCACGGATTGCATTGAACCAGTCCACTATTTCCTATGAAAGGGAAACACAATATAAACAACAAATAAGTGACTGGCAGTTTGATCCAAAGGAAGTCCCCTTTAGTTGTCTAGAAATTCTCTTTTTGGCAAGTCTGCAGTGTGAATTTGAGCAACCCAACAGCACATAGAGGTCCATGCCTTTTGTAATTAAATTCTGATTAATTTCTGATAAATTCAGTAGCAGACATAGTTTGTCCCAGACTATGAGAAGTCACTTTTTTTGGACTATAACTTCTCCAAGTTGGCCAATGCTGGCTGTGGGACTGGAACAGTTGTAGTCCAAATAAATTTCCATGTTGTGCTTTGACCCTATGGACAACTCCCAGAGTCAGAACTGATAACAACCTGAAGAACATCCTACTCTACTGTTGTTCCAACCATGTGCTTATTTGCAGGCAATGCAAGGAACCTGGACTTTAATATTGCTATGTTATTGCACACACGTCTATGAAAGATGATTATAGGAAGCAAGTTCTTGCAACTACTCTTGCTTGTCTGGAGACATTCAGATAATAAGCAGGTGGGATCTAGCTTGCTTTCAAGGATGCCCTTGCTAGGACCATCCCAGAACATTTTACTGCCCAAGACAGGGAACAAGTCTCCCTCAGCCAGAGGCCCATTATTACCTGAAGCCAGCCAAACTATTCTGCCACAGGAAGAAAAATCCCATAAGTACTTCTCCCCCACTTGTAGTAAACATACAAGAACAAGAAAGTAAATTACAATTGTGCTGCTTTCATTAGATCCACAATTTGTCTTCTGAGGCAGCCACTGGACTCTGCCTAACAGTAGAGTTGGCCTTGTATTAGGCCTTGAGGGGAAGAAACAAAATGCAAAAGGAAGGCACTAAGACCAGAAAGAAGACAGAATGATAAGCTCATTCCCAAAAGTGCCAGGTATGAAAATGTATTGCAATCCACCATGTTTCAGAACAATACGACCTTTCATCAAGGCAGTCTTAAGCTCTCCAATCCTTAAAACAGACTGAAACAGAAATAGCAGCTGTCTTTGTTGTACCCTGTAAATCTAACAGCTTTCTGCAAGCTATTTCACACTATTTTCAGAATCTGAATATATAACATTTCCCTTATTGAAGGATCCATGGTTTTGCAAATGTACACAGATACCATATACGTTCATTCATGTAAATTAACATTTCTTTCTGCCCTCCTTCTCAGGCACCTAGTACCATTTAAGACAAGGGCTCTGTCAATTAAGGCTTTCCCCATAACATTTTACAGATGTGGCTGATCGTGCTCCAGACCATTGGTAGACCAGGTTCACATACCTTCCCATCTTCATGGTAAAGGAAGATGTTGCGAGTCTTGTTATCTTTAAGATATGTGATCTGCAGGCCATTGGGGTTCCCTATCTTTTCGGGCTGGAACATGGCATTGATAGTGTCTATTTTAACAGCCCCTTTGGGTTCTTTTGCCTGAGGAGAAAATGCATTTTATTATGATTTAGGTATAATAATATAATGCATAGGCTGAGTTATTTCATTGATCATGTAGTTTTGTGTCCTCCCCACAACCTTAGTAGTGCCAAGTCCAGATAGGGGCCACTGCTACTTACCAGTGGGAAAGAATGGGAGGAGGGAGGCTATTCAGATAAGGAAGAAGCAGCTAGTCTCAGTTCTGAAGGGAAAGGAATGAGGGTGTGCTCACAAATAGCACTTTAGCAAGCACTTTACATTTCTATACCACTTCATAGTGCACAAAGCACTCTCTAAGAGGTTTACAATGTATGGGTGTCCCTCCACATTTTCAGTTTTGACTTTTGCAGATTTGACTATTTGCAGTTTTGATTAATATGTTCTCTCTAGGAATCTCTAGGTCCTCTAGTGCAATTCTGCCATAAGCTGACCATGGCATTGCTGGAGAACCTAGAAGTTCCTAGAGAAAACATTTCTCTAGGCCA
>CM034708.1:184724243-184734411 GCA_020142125.1 Phrynosoma platyrhinos | reverse complement strand
TAACTGACCTATAAATAGACTGTGCCATAATAGACCAGAGAAGCTACAACTTTATCAATGAGTTGCCTCTCTCCCCACTGCTCTTTCCACCAGTAAGCAGCAGCAGTGGCAGCAATAGCCTCTCCCACAGGTTGACAGTTGCCAGGGTGTGGAGGTTTTGGACGGAGAGCAAAAGGCTAGAGAATAGCTCCCTACACCTGATCCAAAAAGAGATGTTCACGTGCATAAGCCACACTTACACATGTGTATGTAAAGACATAGTGCACATAAAACACCCTTCTGCATGTATATGTCCTTAATAGGATGCTGCACATAGAATGTTATAGAGTTCCACACATACACACATTGATCCACGGACTAGAAGCTGGCTTTCCAAAGTCTAGTTTACCTAATGTAACCACTACACCACACCAGCCCTAGGGAAGGGACATAGTGACCAGAGATTCTAGGAACTGTAGTCCCAAAATAACTTTTCCAAGAGCCACTATGACATTTCTCTCCAAGGCTGTTCTGTAACTCTCAACCCCTCCAGACCTCTCAACCCAGTATTTTCCTCAACCCCACACCACTGCCGCAAGAGGGTGAATTATTTCTCCTGGAACTGATCAATCAATCAATGCTCTTATTTATATCCCACCTTCTTGCCAAGATTGGGAGTCAAGGTGGCTCTCTTAGTAGTGATATTTCATTTCTTTGAAAAGGTTGTAGGGCCCACCTGCACTATTGAACATGAAACAATACCAGTTTTTTAAAACCAAAAGTAGAATTGTGGCCACTTTCCATTTTAAAAACATTTCATTTTAGTGGTGTCTATGTGGTTCCTAGAGGGTCCCAGGGGCCAAAAATTGGCTCTCCAACCCACCACAATTGTCCACAGTTGATTTTAGTGTCAGACAGAGTGTCCTGAACCATCTCTCTGATTTGAGGTAAGCTTCACACTCTATTTGGGGATGAACTCACAAGCTTTCCCTGTAAGAGATTTGTTAGTCTTTTAGGTGCTATGTGACTATTATTTTCATTGTAGCAGGCTAACATGATGAATCCATTAGAAACTGGCACAAGTAGATTGTTACTCACATCCTGCCTGATGAAATACTTGAGACATCCTTCTCTCTCCGACAATAGAAACCTGCGCGGCAGATACTGCCCATTATCTCGGCCCCGTTTCCATAGGATCCCTTCCTTCACTCCTAAGAGAAGAAATCCAAACTGAAGAGTACATTCAGTGACCACAGAGGGGGCATCAGAGAACCTTTGGAAGCTACCTTAAACTAGATTAGACAATTTTGTCTAGGAATGGGCAACATGTGGCCCTTCAAAGAAGTTTACCAGGAACTGTGGTGTAGTGGTTTGAGTGTTCGATTACAACTCTGGAGACCAGGGTTCAAATCCCCACTCAGCCATGGAAACTTGTGGCTAAGTGGGGAAACTGGGTCATACTCTCTCATCCTCAGAAGAAGGCAAAGGCAGACCCACTCTGAACACATCCTACCAAGAAACCCCCATGATAGGTTAACCTTAGAGTTGCCATAAGTCAGAAATGTCTTGAAGGCACAAAACAACAACGCTTGATTTCTGGTTACTTTCTTCTGGCCGCATCCCTCTGTCTTTCACACTGTACAACAGCAGGAATTCAACAGGCACAGCTTCCTCCCATCTCATCTGGGGAAGGCACTATTTGTTGGGATTTCTGTTTCATACCTTCCAACAGCCCTGGTTTGGCAGAAAGAGCCCTAGTTTATCCACTGTTGTCCCACTTTCTCAGCTGTTTTTATAATATCCTCATATCTCCCTCTTCCTCCCACTTTTCTCTTCCTTCCTTGTTTATTTCAATTGCTGCAAACTGAACTCAACTGCAAAAGTAGTTCACATAAAATTAACTCAGAAGGGAGGAGAGTAGGGACTGGACTCTTGTCTTTCTCAGTTGACTCATCTGGGATTTTTTATAGCCTTTTGTAAACTCAGTACATAAATTCTAGGGGTTCTCTACATAAATAATAATTTTGTGTGTTCTTCTTCATTAATAACATTTGTTTTGTTGTTGCCCTTTTGACCACACTGTTGGGCCACTTATGTCCCAGTTTTTACCTATGATCTTTATCACACGGGGGAAATCCCATGCAGAAACGGGGTTTTAAATTTTAAAAACCCACAAAAGCAGGTAGATTTTCACATGACATTGTTGTTAAACTGTTGTTAACCTGAACAAAAAGTGGTCAAAAGCCGCTTCTTTTTACTTTCGGAAAACCCCAAAAGTAAAAAGGACTGGCTTTTGACTACTTTCCATTTGGGTTAACAACAGTTTAAAAGTGATGTGTGTGAAAATCAACCTGCTTTTGTGG
Organism: Phrynosoma platyrhinos; assembly: GCA_020142125.1. Lineage (NCBI taxonomy): Eukaryota > Metazoa > Chordata > Lepidosauria > Squamata > Phrynosomatidae > Phrynosoma > Phrynosoma platyrhinos. The sequence continues at coordinate 184,732,069 of CM034708.1, read as the reverse complement.
GTTTCCCCCAGCTTTTAAATCCCGTTTCTGCATGGGATTTCCCCCATGAGATAAAGTCCTATGAAATGTTGGAGGCTATGTATCTGCCACTCTGCATTGGAAGGCATGTGACCTTCACCAGAATAAATACTGTTAGCACTTTATTCTTGAGAGGTAGGAGCTGGGGCTGAAATTTACCCATAACCATTGCAAAACTGTTTCCGTACAGAAGCTACTGTGTCTCACCCTGTTCACTGCACAGCTTCACACCTTCCAAAACACATGGACCACAAACACTGAGCTAGATGTGTTCCTGTTACATTCTGCAGGCTCTTGGGGAGAAAGCATTTCCTCTGGTGGGCAGAAATAAAATGACATCCTGTACCACTATTCCATAAACCACCTGCCTTAAGAGGGAAAATGTTTCTTCAAAATGCTTCTTCTAACCTGTCAGAGTTAGGTCCACAATTAAAGCAGTCTGACAGCACTTAAACTGCCATGGCTATGTTGGTGGTGAAATTTGTCATTTGGTGAGGTACTTGGAATTCTCTGATAGAGAGCTCTAGTTCTTGGTTCTCAGTCCTTGGCCTTCCAGATGTTTTGGATTTCAACCTCTGTCCTGTCCTATTGACCATCCAACACTCAAACTACAACATGAACCTGCACACTTTGTTAGACACTTTAAGTATCAAACCCAGACATGAGGTGTGAATTCAATTAATAATTCCACTTTTCTAAAATAAAATCAGTAAGATGGGAACTATAGAATATGGCAGACACAGTACTGGCACCAAAAATGGCAGCCCAGCATAGTGTTATCCTGCTCAGTAAGGGAAAAAATGTTTATCTGTATTATAATATCACATTCTATAGCACTCCTCTTCTGCTAGAAGTAGACAATAATATAGAAATTTGCTATGGAAATGTGGAACATTACAACATCAGATAGAAAACAGAAAGTGTGACTGCAAGTTCTGCAAAAAGAAGAACTCAGAATTCAAGTATTATTTTTGCCAACAGTTCTTTGTCTCTTGCAATCTGTAGTTCCATCCATAATGGAAGTAAGTTCATAGAAATCTAATATTGTTGTTTGCTACTGAAACTGTAGCATACAGGATACTATTACTATCAACTTCATTAATTATCTGTTTGCCAATTCCAGCTCTGGATATAATGATGAAAATAAAACAAAGGACAGAATCCAATAGGATACTTCTGCTAATGGAGCTGTTTTTGTCAGCAAGGGAGGCAATCTTTATTCCCCCTCCTCTACAGCTCCCTTTCCCATCAAGAGCCCTCAAAACCTGTTCTTGATGTGTGTGTGAATATATTTATCCCAGTTGTCAATGATCCAGAATTTGGAACTACTTGACCTGTACCAGAAGGAGAAAATCCAACAGTTTCAGATTCTCCCATCACTTCAACAGTCCGATGGGAGAAAACTTCACCTGATGAAATTCTCCTTTCACTTAATTTCTGCCTGAGCTTCTGCAGCTAAGAGCCACTAATGACACTATTCAAACTTCTGTTAATTGCACTAACATTGGGCCTTTGCAGACTGCTAGAAATAGTGCAAATTGAGTCCACTTTAAGGGTTAGGGTTAGGGAATCATGGGAACTGTATTTTATTGTGGCTCCAGAGCTCTCTGACAGAGAAGGCTCAATGTCTCAGGGGAAAAAAAACAATTCCCATGATTCCCTAGCACTAACCCTAACCCTTAAAGTGGACTCAATTTGCACTATTTCTGGCAGTCCGCAAAGGCCCATTGTGTATAAATATTATGATTGTGTCTGAGGGCTTCTAAAAAGATGTTTGGAAGAGGAGTGAAGGGACAGAGTCTACTGCAGAATCATTACCATTAAAATATAGTGGCTTTTCTCCTGGCTTCATGAATTCTTTCCGTTCATATTTGGCTCGTATCCACTGCTCTCTCAGGACTCTGTAAGATCATGTCACAACAAATTATTTATAGTGACAGACCAAAAAAAATCCAATAATGCCCACCCCACTACCCTTACTCCTAATGCAGATGGAGAGATGGCACTTACAGACAATCGGTAGAGATTGGGTGGTAATAGTAAGATGGAACAAGGGCCTCGTATTTTTCTTTAGCCTTTGCGTTCCCATGCTGCGCCAAAAACTGTAAAGCAGGAAGACACTTGAGTTCATCTTTCCTTTCATATAGGAGATATCTCAGGGCTACGCTTACCCAAAGTTTAGAAACATTATTTTTGGAGTACGCTTCTCAAAATCTCCCAGCCAACATAGCCATGATTCTGGGAATTATAGTCCATAAAAATAACTTCTGTTCTAGTTGTGACCCTGCCCCTGCTTCCTGTTCTGTCATCAATAAAATTCTTGCCACCCCCAGACTATGAACAGTCCTCATGATAAAATAATAGGTTTGGAAGGGAACCCAACAATAATCCAACCTCTTGCTAGGCGGGAATACTCAGCTAAAGCACTCCTGAGAAATGGCCAACCAACCTCGGTTGAAAGACTTCCAATTAAGGAATCCCATTTCCCTCTGAATCAGACCATTCCACCTTACTGTCAAGCAGATCTCCTGGAATATCTCTTCTTCCAATTTTAATCCACTGGTTCATCTTCTCCATGTGAAGAATTATCTCACAAATCAGCACAAGATCAAACTGTCAATTTTTGTTGCATCCTGTTCAGAAACTGAGAGCCATTTTACATCAGGGCTATGTATCATGTGCTCCTCTCAGATGTTACTGGACTGCAAATCCCATGATCCCCCAGCATTGGCTTTACTGGCTAGAGCTAATAGAAGCTGCAGTCCAACAAGATCTGGTGTTTCATATATTGAGCTCTGCTGAAGCTTTTATTCTCTCATGCCCATGAATGCAATTCTGATTTTGAAAAGTGGGAGGGTAGAGAAATGCATTTCTTAGCCTCAACCCAACTGCAGTATTAATGATGACCGGTCTAAATAGTACAAGGAGCCTACATGAGTGCAGCAGACGTCCTGTTGCAGAAAGTTGGCCCCATTATGCCCAAAAGAGCCTGTAAAGGTACTTTTTAGAAGTACCATGTTTAGGCTGCTGCTACACTGCAGGATTAATGCAGCTTGACACCACTTTAATTTCCCCAGCCAACATGGTCCCTGGCCTTGCTGGCTGCAGGATTCTGGGAGTTGTCCTGCCTCAAAACTTTTTTGTCAAGGTCTGTTCTGGAAGGCTGTAAAGATGGTCTATCATGATTGCCATGGAATCCTTGGCATCTCTCCCACTGAAAAATGGGTTAGGGGGAAATGAACAAATATGGCTACTGTAATAGCCTGGCTCAGAAACATTTATATTCATATATGATTCCTCTTGCTGTCAGGTTTACCAATATCCTTCCTTCATGATATAAAGGAGCACAGAGAATTGTAAACTGTCAAAGAATGAAATGAGCACACCTTTCAAGATGGCAAGCCTCCACATAACTGAACTATAGCATGGCTTCCAATTTGTTTAGAGCTTTCCTCTGTGGAGTACTTAGGATAAGGATTAATCCAGACCTGCTCAAAATAAAAGAACATAAAAGAGGGTCCACAACTTTTGGGAGTAGGGGTGGGCTGACATTATTGCTACTGAAGGTAAAAACTAAGGGTCATCAGGTTCATTTATTTACTATACAGGTACACATTTAGATCCAGTCTTTTCATTTGAAGTGCCCAAGATTGTTAACAAAAACAAAGTTAAAATGCAATATAATCAAGACAAAACACAGTCCCTGCTCCTGCTACATTAGCACTCTTTGCTATAAGATAAAGAGGCAAAGAGCAGAGCTTGGATAAATTGGTTTGTGGACTATACCTCCCAGAATCCCACAGGCAATACAGCTGAGGGGTTCTTGGAAATATAGACCAAAAAGTAAATTTTTCAAGATCTGACAAGGAGCAAGGCAAGTTGAATGATAGTGAGAAGAGATGCTCCAAATGCTTCCACTGAGCATCCTACTCACCATTTCCTGTCCTAGAACAGGAGCAGGTCTTGGGGAGTTTACTGGTATATGGCACACTCCAGATCAAAGGAGGAGTCTGGAATAACAACACAAGAAGCAGGATGAACCCCACCTACTCCCACTACTTCAAATTTGGGGGAAGATTGGTTACTCTGGGTTCTAAGCTGAAAAGGACCTGGAGAGTTCTTGTTTAGCTTCAGGGTTGTTGGAAAATGTCATTCAGGCTGCATCCACACTACAGAAATAATTCATTTTGAAACCACTTTAACAACCATGGATCAATGCTATAGAATCCTGGGATTTGTTGTGACACCAGAGCTCTCTGACAGAGAAGGCTACATGTCTCACAAAACGTCAGTTCCCAGAATTCCATAACATTGTGCCATGATAGTTAAAGTGGTATCAAACCGGATTGTTTCTGCAGTGTGGATGCAGCCTCAGTGAGACATTTACTACATGAATGGTACCAAAAGGTTTCCACTCTCAGACATTTTTTTTCTAGATCATTTGGGCACCAATAGCGAATGGACCACTTGAATCTCTCCCCGTGTGAATGCAATGCCTGCCAAATGTTCAGGATGCTAACTTAATGTTTGGACTCATGATGAACATGTAGTTTCTTCTATTACATGCACATTACAATCCAGACTTGGCTGGGGGAAATGATTGTGGTTGCCTGAATCATACCCTAACTTTCTTTCCCCACACTTAGCCTGTAATCCATGTCACTATGACATCTGACTTCTGAGAGACCTCAAAGACCCACTCCTTTCCTGACTCTGCAACATTAAGATAGTTTAGCATGGTCCCAAAGCAGGTTCACATTTTATTTAATTCAGAATAAATAAATAAATAAACAAACAAGATGGCATATTTCCACTTTCTGAGCATAAATAAATGAATAAATAAATATTAAATAAAATAATTTTATTTCTTTCCCACCTCTCTTCAAGGCTCGAGGTGGCATACATGTTAAGATGCAAAACACAATTTAAAAAATAATTAAAAGTTCACAATTGGCAATTAAGCTTTTCTTTAACACTGGCAAATAGACAGTAGCCTTTATTCTAACTCAAAGCAGGTCTAGCGAGGAGGCACAAGTGACTTCTCTCCCTCCCCCCCAATATATAAACAGTTGGCCTTCTACATTTGTGGCTTATACTTTGGCAAATTTGATTATTCACAATTTTAATATATTCTCTCTAAGAATCTCTAAGGGCCTTTGTAGACTGCTAGAAATAGTGCAAATTGAGTCCACTTTAAGGGTTAGGGTTGGGTTAGGGAATCAGGGGAACTGTAGTTTATTGTGGCACCAGAGCTCTCTGACAGAGAAGGCTCAATGTCTCAGAAAAAAAACCAATTCCCATGATTCCCTAGCACAAACCCTAACCCTTAAAGTGGACTCAATTTGCACTATTTCTGGCAGTCTGCAAAGGCCCTAAGTTCTCTAGCGCAACTTTACCAGAAGTTGACCATAGAGTTGTGCTGGAGAACCTAGAAGTTCCCAGAGAAAACACTTCTCTAGCCATTTGTAGATCTTTCATCATGATTCTATAATCAAACGTCTGGCCCATGTTGACCACAGAGTTGCACTGGAGGACCTGGAAATTCCTAGACAGGTGTTCTCTTAGGTAAAAAGAATAATGTTCTTTTATTTGTGGTTTTTCTACATTCACAGGGGTCCTTAACCACTAACCCCAGCGAATGTGGAGGGACCACCATGCCTAATACTAGGGCTGGCCCTGCAAACTCCTGTACAAACCTCAGAGCACTACTCACCTCTATCTGGCCTTCCTCCCAACAGTCCATCCTTATTGATTTAACTTTGCTGATGCCAGCGAGGTTGCGATGAATCATTGCACAGTCAAAGCAGAGAATGACACCCAGAGTACAGGAGGCCCAGTCAGGATCTGAGAGGAATAAAGGCAGTATAGTGTGTTCATGTTTGGAGACTGGTTCTTGACAGAAAGATTGGTAACAGAAATACCAGTATGTCCAAAGGCAAAGGTGTGTGTGTGTGTGTGTGAGAGAGAGAGAGAGAGAGAACAGCTCCCGTGTATCTTAATTTACTTTCTGGCCAAAATGGTCATTGTTAAAGATTTGGATGCCAATTAATTATTATCATCTTTATTACCAAAGTTTTGATAAGTTGTGTTTTTCCCCTCCACTACAACTCTCACAGCCTCCCAGCTGTCACTCAATAAACAACTTTCTAAACTCTGCTTACTACTCTCATTCTATTAATTCTCCAATGTCCTGGCTGAGTTTAATGCTACCAAGGATATAGCAAGTATTAGAATCCCAGGGACAAAAGTCCAATTAGAGCAGCTAATGCAATTGTCATCCAAAGGCATGACCCTTCACACTTGATTTTTTCCTAGTTTGTAAGCAACATCAGACTGCACAGAATGTTACACAAGCTGGGTTAACAAGATCTATGATGCCAAGGATAATTCCTATTTCTTGCTCGTGCTCGCAAAGAGCAAGATGCACATTACACACAAAAATCTGTGATCTGATCATCTCTTCTTTTGTATAGTACTTCACCAACCAACAATCATGTGTGTGTTTACTTACAAGTATGCTCCACTATGTCCCATGGAGGTAACTTCTAGATAAATGTGCTGAAGCATTAGTTTGCTGCCAGAGACTCCAAATACTCTATTGAATTTCTTCCTGTTTACATCTTTAAGTATCTAATCTTCTATCCCCTACCTTCCTATTTTCCAATCAAAGGTCTGCTCCCTACACATATAGGACCATAAGAAGCTGATTATACTGAATCAGACTGTTGGGCCAACTATCCCAGTATTGTCAATTCCTAAAACAGTTGTCCAGGGTTTCAAGGTGAAATCTTTCCTAGCTCTACCTCGAGATCTCTGGAATACCCTGATAGTTCCTTGTGATCCAAGTATTCACCAAGCTAAAACTTGCTTAACTTCCAAAATCAAATGAGAATTAATAACAGCACTAGGGACAACAATCAGAAAAATGTCAAGGGGGAAAAATAACCAATCCTTCTAATGATGCACCTGCTCCAACCCCACTCCACCCCCAGCTACCTACTGAACAACCGCTTTAAAGTTTTAAAAAAAGTTTTGAGAGAACCAGTTCCAGACCGCTAGCATATGGGAACCAAGAAATAAATTATCCAGTTATATCTGTATTAAGATCCTTCCAGCAAGAGGGCTGTTAGTGCTGTAAGCCAAATATATTGTGCATCTACTCTAAAATCCTGAAAGTAAAAAGAAGTGGCTTTTGACTACTTTCTGTTCAGGTTAAGCACAGTTTAACATCAATGTGTAACAGGTTCAAGCATGATAACTCTTCCCATCCAGAAGCAGGGAGTCAGGGGAAGCAACTACATGAAATAAGCCTTAGAAAATAAATGGCATTTGAGGCTACCAAAGTGAAATGTGAGACATTTGGTTAGTGATACATGGAAGGTTCCCCACCACCACCACCAGTGGTACAGTGCCATGCCCAGCCTTCTGATTTTCCATGTGACCAGCAGAAACTAGTTGTGGTATATTTTGCAAATAAGTAAATAATGACCCTTTGCAAGCTTTATAGATTACAGAACTTTTTTGACACTCTGTGGAAAGGTTTTAAAAAACAAAGGATGCAGTGCTTGAGGAAAATAAATCCACACACCTCAGCCTCCTTATCCCAATTTCTTGTTGTTAACTGCCTTCGCGTCAATCTCGACCTATGGCATCCCTGCTGATGAGACATCTCCAAGACCTCCTGTTCTCCACTGCTCTACCCAACTCCTGGAAATTCACACTCATGATCTCGTTAATCGAGTCTATCTAGCATGTGGCCTTCCTCTCTCTCTACTTCCCTCCACCTTTCCTAGCATTATTGTTTTTTC